>CM053790.1:414844896-416044896 GCA_028749045.1 Cupressus sempervirens
GGTCAAATAAAGGTTCCAACTCTCACAGTTTCACTATCAGTGTTCTAGGATAGAGTATTTGAACACTTTGGGATATGTGTAAATGCCAAAAAAATAAGAATAGTAATTGAGCCATCATTTTGGTAAACTAGGAGGTGTAAATTGGCTGGAGTGCCTCTCCCATTTGACTTTTGTAAGTCCTCCTGATGGATGCACCCTTGTTGATCTTTTGTTGTGATGGATCATGATTGTGACCCTGAGTGGTCTACACTGTTGAGGTGTTTGGATTTATGTTTCTTTATCAGTTGTGTTGATTATGCTTTTGACTGATCTTTGATATTATGATGTGATTTTTGGCTCACTGAGGTTTGTGCCAGTGGTTACCAGGATCGATGTGGTATCATGAAGTTGTTCCGTGATTACCCTAGATCTGTGCAGAGATTGCACTATGTTCTTTTACCATGCTACATTGGACTAGGTTCCTGTAGCAGTGGTTAGTCATGTTTATGACTATGTTCGTTTATGTGTTTTAAGTGCCTTATTAAATGCATTAATGATTAGAAATGGATTATTGTGGTTGGATTCTTTGGTTATGTGCTGCAGACATCTACCTTGTTATATTTCTAATTAGAGAGATATTTGTTACTCATGTCATGTTTTACATTTGAAATGACCTGAGGGTCAAATGTTACTCTTTGATTCCAGTATCATAGATATTAGATTACTATGTTGTTCAGTTAATCATATTGCATGATGATGCCATTTTGAGATGACAGTGTGTTTTATGATGTTATCTGGTTATCTAGTATTTGGACATATCTCTTATTATGTTATGTGATGGATTTAATGCTATGGTTATTTACTTCATTCCTGCATTGTTATGCTTTATGAAAATGTGAGTGATGTAAATAGATTATTTTAATATAATTAAATAAATGGTTAAATTAGGTGATTTAATGCATTTATTGCTTCGGCTATGTTATTATATGCAATTGCACTTGATCATGTTGTTTAGTGTGCAAGATTTATATCCCTGGCAGTGGCACATGGAGTTAGTGATTCAGCTGGTCATACTTTACCAATGTCGTCCTTGTATGGTCGACATATCCTTAATCAAATGTTTAATTTAAACCTTTCGATGATTATTAAATCCGAACTCATTTGCATTATGTGATTAGACCAGTAAGCATGTCTGTGTATTTAGAGTTTCGCTTTGTCGCGAAAGTTGTTCAGGTGATTTTTGTGTTTTTGGGTTTTCGGGCTTTTAATTGATTTATTTTAATTTTTGGCAGCTTTTGCATCGATGAATTCCTATTTATAGGAATAGCCTATTTTCATTTGGGTCGATTTGAGGTTTAACTGGATTGGCTGGTTAAATGCCCTAATCGATTATTCACCCGAAAAGTGAATAAATATCCAAAAAGGAATTTAATTACTCACTTCTCACTTTCAAATTGGAAAGTTGGAGAGTAAAACCCAAAATCCTCTTCATGAGGATTTACTGTTTTGTTCGTTGTGGGAGCTACGGGCATGGGATTGTCGCGAGGTTGGGCTCGTTGGATCCAGCTCAGGAAAACTTTGGATTGCCACGATTTTCAGCTACTTCTGCGAGATATTTATTTTATGATTCAGATTGCCATTTTGCCATGCTTTCCCGTTTTATTGTTTCTACTCCGTTTTTGCTTTTGTTTTTGGTAGCCATTTGTTTGGAGGCTGAGAACTAGTGTTCCCCTCTGTTTCTGTATGCTAGTTCTACCCAGTTCGGCAGGTATGAACATTTCTCTATTTTTTGAGATGAGGGTTTGGGATTTTACGCCATTATGCTAGCCATTTTTGCATATAGTGTCTGATTTCATTTATTTTTAGATTTTTGGGGTTTTTGAACCCAAAGGCCAAATGGGTTTTAATTTTGAAGTTTTCCAAATTTTTGGGGTTTTTACCTCGTTTTGTGTGCCGACTTGTTTTCTCGGGTTTTCTTGTCACAATGTGGGTCGTAGACCTTGATGATCCATTTGGATATCAATCAGGCCACTTTTGCACTTTTATGTTGCATTGAGATGCGTGCTGCATCCGTACTCCCGACATTGTGTTCAGTTGAATGATTTTACACTTGTTATGATTTTTGTTGGACCTTTTCTTTTGTTTCATGAATGCTACGATTCGTGTAGAATCCATACTCTCAGATTGAGGCTGGTTGAGCGAGTTCATAATGTTTGGTCTTGTTACATCATTGAGATTCGTGTAGAATCCATACTCTCAGATTGAGGTCAATTGAGTAATTTTATGATGTATGGTTTTATTGGCCTTGGGATTCATGTAGAATCCATCCTTCCCATGTTGCTTTCAGTTGGGTGTTTTCCTTGCATTGTGTTCTCATTCCTATCCTTGTGTTATGATCTTCGTGATGGTGGTGCGCCACACACAAGTACGTACGCATACATTTGTTGGGTGACTTGCGAGGCTCGATCTTCCATGGATTTGCCGAAAGTTATGATCATTGGGGTTGGGATGAGAGTATGCATGCCCACAGGCACTTGTCGTAGGATGAGCATGGGTAGGGTAGGGTAGCATATGGAAGGGGCTTCTATCTCGCAGCCTGGTGACCTTAGTCCCATAGGGTTGGCAGAGGAAGTTTTAAATAAGTGATAATTAAAGAAAATGTGTGACTGATAATAAAACTTAAGATAATAAAATGTGTGTGCGGGGCCCTCTATTGAGGAGTTGAAATGCACGATCCGAGCTTGGGCTTTTTGATGCCAAGCAACTCTCCATGATGTCAGCCCCTACTTAGTAGCCTTTTGAGTGTCTGAACAAGACCTGTACTCCTTGCATTGTCTTAGGTTCTTGGTTGCAGCCATCATATTGTCTGGCGTGAGTGTTAGCCTTGGATGTTGTGATTTATGTGTGTTTGTGGTTGGATCATTATCTCCATCAGCATGGCGGGTGTGGACCTATGGTTGCCACATGGTTGGGAGGCGTAGCTACCTTCACCACTGCTAGGGATCGGTGTACAGAGATGATCTTTTGTCCTAGTGCGACCGTTGCTAGATGTCTTCACTTGGTACTTTGGGTTCTGGAGTATGCTTTCTTGTGATTTATGCTTTCATTGGGATGCTTGTATATCATGTTTAGATGATGTTATTTTATTTAGCACATTCCCTTATTATGATTTTTAGCATATGATTAGATGCTGTGAATTATTGTATTAGCATATCTGTTGCTTATTGTTGTTTAGCATGTGATAGGTGATGTTATCTACTATAGGATTATCTTATGCTTTACTACTAGCATGTTAGATTTCCTTATGCTTATATTGTTGCATGTTTTTAGTAGTGACGTCCCTATTATGACAGTATCGACGATTTGGTCAGTGGCTTGGGATGTTACGCGTGGGGGATGGCTAGGACCCATGATGGTCTTATGATGCTATTGACGGTTGGGAGGAAACACGCATTTATTTGGTTGTTTAGTTTCGAAATGTATTTTGTTCATTGCAATGTTTATTTCAGTATGTACTTTTCTTTTATGTTTTAGATGGTTAGATGTTTCTCTTTCCTTGCTGTTAGTGCTCTTGAGTGTTCATTCCTCAATTTACATGGATCTGGTACTCCCTGGTGTGGAGGTTTCCTTGTTTGTTTAGCTTTTTGTTTGTGTTTTGTGTCGCACTGATTTGTTTCCTCGTGTAAGATTGTATTTTCCTCGCGTGAGACTTTTTCTTCCTCGCGTGAGACTGTTTCTTCCTCGCACGAGACTGTTTCTTCCTCGCGTGAAAGAATACACTTCCTGCGCGAGAATGTAAATCTTCACGTGGCACATAGGAATCCTCACACAAAGCTCGGTAGTCCTCGTGCGAAGTGCACATTTCTCGCGTGAAGCGGTGAAAGATCTTGCATGAAACTCGAGACCAATTTTCTTTCTTGCGCAGAAAATAGGGGCTATCTAGGCTTGTCAGATGAAAGTTCAGAAGTTGGTTTTGGACACCCTTTTGGTTTTTACACCTTCCTAGTTCAAAACAGATTTCCTAGGGGTTTAAAATATATCGTTTAAGTATAAGAAATTATATTTAATTCCTTATACTTAAGATATATTTTAATATATGCAACAAATCATTTGAGATAGGCTTCAGACCTCTCGGAGATAAGTTATGGATTCTAGGAAATTTTACGGCTTCAAAAATTCAGACTTAGCCAATTTTCAGGGCTTCAGGATTTCAAGCTTAGCCAAATTTTAGGATTCTGCATTTTACCCTAGCTTGGTGTTTCATTGATGAGTGGTCTTTTCTTATGCCCTCATCTTGTTGTGGTGGTTGTTGGCTTTTGTTTGGGTGTGTCAGTTGGGTAGTGGCATTCAGAGATTCATTGGTTGTCGGGATTGTGTTGAAGTCTTCTGTTGTGATCGTTGTGATCCCTGTATGATGTTGTCTTGTGCATTCATACTTGTAAAAAAAAAATATCTTGGCTTGATTTGAATCCTTGTTTCCAATGATCTCCAGGTGGGGCACTACATTGGCTAGATGAATGTAATTATAATTTAGAGCATTCTAAAAAAAGAATTAGGTTAAAAGGCCCCACGATTTGAAAGTTATCACAGTTTTTTAGATTTTGGAGACCTCCTAAGAATGCTTCAAAGTTAGGATAGGGGCATTAAATAACCTCAAATAGGGCAAAAAATTGGGGGATGAGAAAATTTGGTCCATAGGGCTATAAAGCGCTTCGAGAGCTTTCCAAAAATGTAAACAGTTCGTCAATCGGAGCTACGGTTCAAAAGTTATGCCTCCCAAAAAATTAGTTACCATTTTTGGATTCTTCTAAATTTGTGTCAATTTCTAACGTCGCTTCTAGAGTCTTCTATTTGGTCAGTGGATGCCAACTAGCACTTTCTAGAATGTATTCCTAGTCCTTAACCCTCTGGGGTCTATTTATGCACATTTCTAGCATTGTGAAAGATAGGTTGGAGTGGAGTTTGAGAGGAGGTACTACAAGGAGAAATTATCTCCAAATTTATGCTATTGTAAGCCCATAGGGCATGTTTTGAAGTCTATTTTCTCTATACTAAATGTACTAGCTTATTTTCATAGTTAATACAATTTCTCTTTTTCTGTTGTGTCCATTCTGTGCTTGGGTTGTGTCCCCATCAAGTGGTATCAGATCTGGTTTTCTTGAGTGTGTAGACAGAGCACCGACTGTGAGGCAGTTTGCACCAGGACTGTGTGGTTGTGGGAAGGGCCAAAGCTGTTAAACTTCAGGAGGTTAGAGCCCTCCAAAAGAAGGTACAAGCATTCCAAGAGGAGCTCCATAGAGGAACAAATGTTGCTGCAGGTGACAAAAGTGAGGATGACAATGAAGAAGAAGAAATTGGACCATAAGGGGAATTTGATAGGAAAGTTCTAAATTAGGTAGAGGAAAGGCTTTTTAAGGCCATTACTAAGTTTGGGAAAAGACCTACAATTTAAGTGGGTGTATTTTCAAGAAAGCTAAAACCAGATGAGTTGATCGATTGGATCAATGAACTAGAAGAATACTTTGAGTATAAGAATATCAGGGACCCAGATAGGGTTAAGTTTGCAAAGGCCAAACTGAAAGGCCATGCCAAAATTTGGTGGCAAGAGGAACAAACTAGAAGAGGAAAGGAGAAGATCACAAGGTGGGATTGCATGGTGGACAAATTGAAGAAGTAGTTCATTCCTGTGGACTACGAGCATGATTTGTTTAAGAAGATGAAAGAGTTAAAGCAAGTAGGAAGATCGGTCCAAGAATATACAGAGGAGTTTTACTGACTCTTGATAAGAGCAGGGCATGCAAAAGCAAATAAGGAGAAGGTTTCTTGTTATATCAGTGGGTTACGACCTAGCATCCAAGAGGAATTAAGTCTAGTAAGAATGACCAGTGTTGAAGAGGCATACCAGTTTGCCCTATGAGTCGAGGAGAAGTTGAATAAAAGGTTTGAAGGGAGACAAAGAGGGTGTGGTCAAGGAGGAAGGGGAAGCGATAGGTCATTTGGAGGCTGAAAAGAAACCCAAAAGAAAAATGAAGATGTGGGTACTAGCAAGAATTAGAAGAATAAGGGTTTCAACCGCTTGAGTGATCAAGACTTTGGAAATCAGAGAGGAAGAGGTAGAGGACATGGACAAGGAAGAGGAGGCTTCAATAGTACCTATTTCCATTGTAATGAAGAAGGTCATCATGCCTTTGAATGCCCTCAATGACAAGGAAGGATAGATAGGAGAGCTGAGGGTCAAGCTAGGGTTGCTCATGTGGATACGACATTGCACATACGCTGATGTTTCATGCCATCTAAAAACTTCCTTCTATCAACAAGACAAATTGTAGCACTGCTACATACCTTTTTTCCTTCCTTTTTCATGGGCTTCAGTTTGTGGTAAACTCCATCCTTTGTTAGAGAGTATGTGTTTGCATGACCATCATGTATTGCATGCCTATCAAACTACCATGGTCTACGTAACAATAGATGGAAAACATCCATTGGAATAACATCATAGAGAACTTCATCATGGTAACTCCCAATTTTGAATTTCACTAAATATTGTCCACTTACTAGGACCTTATGATCATCTTTCACCCAAGCAATATGATAGGGCTGAGGGTGTTTCTCCCTCTTGAGCTTTGGCCTAGAGACCATCTCTTCTGATAGAAAGTTATCAGTGTTACCACCATCAATGATCACATCACAAAATTTATCCTCACACTTGCATCTAGTATAGAACAAACTCCTCCTTTTTCCTAGTTCAATCTCACCACTTAGTAGGACCCTTTCATTCACTAGAGTCTCTCCTCTTTTTGCATCCTCTGAATGTGATGATTGTGCATCCTTATCCACATGAGCAACCCTAGCTTGACCTTCAGCTCTCCTATCTATCCTTTCTTGTCATATAGGGCATTCAAAGGCACGATGACATTCTTCATTGCAATGGAAATAGGTACCAAAGAAGCCCCCTCTTCCTTGTCCACATCCTGTACCTCTTCCTCTCTAATTTCCAAAGTCTTGATCATGGGAGCAGTTGAAACCCTTGTTCCTCTGGTTCATGCTAGTACCCACATCTTCATTTTTCTTTTGGGTTTCATTTCAGCCTCCAGACGACCTACCACTACCCCTTCCTCCTTCACCATGCCCTCTTTGTCTCACTTCAAACCTCTTATTTAGCTTCTCTTCAACTCGTAGGGAAAATTGGTATGCCTCTTCAATGTTGGTCATTCTTACCAGACTTAATTCCTCCTGGATGCTAGGTCACAACCCACTACTATAAGGAGCAACCTTCTTCTTATTTATTTTTGCATGCCCTACTCTAATCAAAAGTTGGTAAAACTCCTCTATATATTCTTGGACTAATTTTTTTGCTTGCTTTAACCCATGCATCTTTTTAAACAAATCAAGCTCATAATCAACAAGAATGAATTGCTTCTTCAATTTGTCCACCATATGATCCCACCTTGTGATCTTTTCCTTTCCTCTTCTATTTCTTTCCAATTGAAGCTCTTGCCACCAGATTTTTGCATGGTCTTTGCAAACTTAACCCTATCTGCATCCCTAATATCCTCATACTCAAAGTACTCTTCCAGTTCATTGATCTAGTCGATCAACTCATCTGGTTTTAGATTTCTTGAAAATACACCCACATCAATTGTAGGTATTTTCCCAAACTTAGTAATGGCCCTGAAAAGCCTTTCCTCTACCTGCTTCAAAACTTCCCCTTCTAGTCCAATTTCTTCTTCTTCATTGTCATCCTCACTTTCTTCACCTGCGGCAACATTTGTTCCTCTATAGAGCTCCTCTTGCAATGCTTGTACCTGCCTTTGGAGGGCTCAAACCTCCTCAGGATTAATACCTCTGACCCTTCCACAATGCTCTCTTCATGGAGGGATCTTCTTAACTCAAACCCACAACCACACAGTCCTAGTGCAAATTGCCTCACAGTCGGTGCTCTGTCTACACACTCAGGAAAACTAGCTCTAATACCACTTGATGGGGACACAACCCAAGCATAGAATGGGCACAAAAAGAAAGGAAAAATTGTATTAACTGTGTAAATATGCTATTACATTTAGTACAGAGAAAATAGACTTCAAAACATGCCCTAAGGGCTTACAATAGTAATAATCTGGAGATAATTTCTCCTTTTAGTACCTCCTCTCAAACTCCACTTTGAACTACCTTTTAAAATGCTAGAAATGTTCTTAAATAGACCTCGGGGGGTTAAGGATTACGAGTACATTCTAGAAAGTTCTAGTTGACATCTACCGACCAAATAGAAGGCTCTAGAAGCTGCGTTAGAAGTTGACACAAATCTAGAAGTATCTAGAAATGGTAATTGAACTTTTGGGAGGCATAACTTTTGAACCGTAGCTCCGATTGACGAATCGTTTACATTTTTGAAAAGCTCTCAAAGCGCTCTATAGCTTTGTGGACTAGCTTCACTTGTCCCTCATTTTTTGGCCCTTTTTGAGGTCAGGTAATGCGCCTATCCTGACTTCAAAGCATTCTTAGGATGTCTCCAAAAATTGAAAAACTGTAATAACTTTCAAACCGTGGGGCCTTTTCACCTAATTCTTTTTCTGGAATGCTCTAAATTACAAGGACAATAATCTAGCCAATTTACACCTTCTAATTTACCAAAATGATGGCTCAATTACATACTCCTATTTTTTTTACATTTACACGTATCCCAAAGTGTTCGAATACTCTATCTTAGAACACTGATAGTGAAACTGTGAGAGTTGAAACCTTTATTTGACCCAAATGGGTATCCAAAAATGAAAACAGATGAAATAGAAACTAAGTACCTTTTTTTTTTGTTGACACAGGATTGTCCTTAAACCTCTGAATGCTCCTACATCACATACATACATTTATGTATGCATCCATGCATACATACATACATTGCATACATATCTATGAATTTGTGCATTCATGCATGCATACATACATGCATTTATGTATGATGTATGCATACATACATACATCGCATCCATGCATAGATATATCTATGCATGCATGCATGTATGCACAGATACATGTATGTATGGATGTATTCATGTATGCATACATCCATCCATGCATGTATCTATGTATATATGCATGTATACATAAATGCATGCATGTAAATATGTATTTATACGTATGTATGCATGCATCCATCCATACATACATGTATCCATCCGTCCATATATGTATTTATGTATATGCATGCATGCATGCATCCATCCATTCATACATACATGTATTCATGTATATGCATGCATGCATACATACATGGATCTATCTATGTATGCATGCATGCACACGCATCCATCCATACATACATGTATTCATGTATATGCATGCATGCATACATACATGTATCCATACATGCATGTATCTATGTATGTACACATGTATACATAGATGCATGCATGTATGCATACATGTATATGTATGCATGCATGCATCCATCAATACATACATGTATCCATCCATACATACATGTATCTATGTATATGAATGCATCCATGCATGCATACATACATGGATCTATCTATGTATGTATGCATGTACATGCATCCATCCATACATACATGTATCCATGCATATGCATGCATGCATACATACATGTATCTATCTATGTATTAATCCATGTATATGCATGCATGCTTCCATACATGCATGTATCTATGTATGTACGCATGTATACATAGATGCATGCATGCATGTATGCACGTATATGTATGTATGCATGCATCCATCCATACATACATGTATCCATGTATATACATGCATGGATGCATGCATCCATTCATACATACATGTATCCATGTATATGCATGCATGGATGCATGCATCCATTCATACATACATGTATCCATATGCATGCATCCATCCATACATACATGTATCTATGTATATGCATGCATGCATCCATTCATACATACATGTATCTATGGATGTATACATACATGTATCTATCTATGTATGTATGCATGTACATGCATCCATGTATATGCATGCATGCATACATACCTGTATCCATGTATATGCATGTACATGTATGTATGGATGGATGCATGCATATACATAGATACATGTATGTATGGATGGATGAATGCATATACATAGATACATGTATGTATGTATGGATGGATGCATGTATATTCATCCATCCATACATACATGTATCTATGGATATGCATGCATGCATGCATACATGTATCTATGTATGTATGTATGCATGTGCATGCATCCATCCATACATACATAAATGTATCTATGTATATTCATGCATCCATCCATACATACATGTATCTATGTATATGCATGCATGCATACATATATATATATATACATGCATGCATGCATATGTATGTATGTACATATATATCTATGTATACATGCATACATGCATAGATATATCTATGTATGTATGTAATGTATGTATGTATGTATGCATGCATACATCCATACATACATGTACGTATGTATGTATGCATATATACATAGATACATGCATCCATACATACATCCATGTATCTGTGTATGTATGCATGTATACATAGATACATGCATGCATACATACATACATATATGTATGTATGTATATATAATGCATGCATGCATACATACATATATATAATGCATGCATGCATACATAGATATATATGTATGCATGCATACATGTATTTATGTATGTATATGTATGCATGCATACATATATATGTATGTATGTATGCATGCATGGATGCATATATATAAATATCTATGTATGCATGCATGCGGAGATATATCTATGTATGTATGCAATGTATACATAGATATATGTATGTATGCATGCATGCATACATAGATATATGTATGTATATATCTATGGATGCATGCATGAATGCATCCATCCATACATACATATATCTTGCATGTATGTATGCATGTATGGATGCATAGATACATACATACATGTATATATGCATGCATGCATGCATTCATCGATACATACATGTATCTATGTATACATACATATATCTATGTATGTATACATGTAAGCATGCATCCATGCATACATACATCTATATTACATGTATGTATGCACATGTGCATGCATCCATCCATATATACATGTATCTATGTATACATACATATATCCATCTATTTATGTATGCAATGCATGTATGTATGCATACATGCATACATCCATACATAGATACATGCATGTATGTATCCACCCATGCATACATAGATGCATGCATGTATGTGTACATGTATGGATGCATACATACATACATACATGTATACATGTATGTATGCATATATATGCATGTATACATGTATGTATGCATATATATGCATGCATACAAATATATGTATGTATCCATGCATGCATATGTATGTATGCACATATATATCTATGTACATGCATGCATATGGATGTATATGCATGCATCCATCCATCCATACATATATCTTGCATGTATGTATGCATGCATAGATATATGTATGGATATATGTATGGATGCATGCATGCATTCATCCATCCATACATACATGTATCTATGTATAAATACATGTATCTATGTATGTATACATGTATGCATGCATCCATCCATACATACATATATCTGGCATGAATGTATGCGCGTATGGATGCATACATACATGTATACATGTATGTATGCATGCATGCATGCATACATACATCCATACATACATGTATCTATATATGTATGCATCTATGTATAGATGTATGCATGCACATATACATAGATGTATGCATGTATACATA
The DNA here is from genome assembly GCA_028749045.1 of Cupressus sempervirens. Classification (NCBI taxonomy): domain Eukaryota; kingdom Viridiplantae; phylum Streptophyta; class Pinopsida; order Cupressales; family Cupressaceae; genus Cupressus; species Cupressus sempervirens. The sequence goes on from CM053790.1 coordinate 414,856,637, forward strand.
GATGCATGCAATTACATAGATTCATACAATTACAATCGTCTGACCAATTTACACCTCCTAGTTCACCAAAATGATGGCTCAATTACATATTGCTATTTTTAAAGTATTTTCATGTATCTTACGATGCTCAAATACTCTAACCTAGAACACTAATAGTGAATCTGTGAGAGTTAAAATCTTTATTTGAACAAAATGGTTATCCAGAAATGAAAACAAATGAAACAAAAACTAAGTCTAAGTACTTTTCTTGGGTGACACAAGATTTCCCTTATACCTTTCGATGCTCTTGCATACACACATGTATCTATCTATGTATGTATGCATGTACATGCATTCTTCCATACATACATAAATGTATCTATGTATATGAAAGCATCCATATATACATGTATCCATGTATATGCATGCATTCATACATACATGTATCTATCTTTGTATGTATGCATGTACATGCATCCATCCATACACACATGTATCCATGTATATGCATGCATGCATCCATACATGTATACATGTATATACATGCATCCATCCATACATATATTTATCCATCTATATCCATGCATGCATACATACATCTATCTATCTATGTATGTCTCTATGTATATGCATGCATGCATGCATGCATACATACATGTATCTATGTATATACATGCATCCATACTTACATACATGTATCTATGTATATACATGTATCTTGTATATATGTATATACATGTATTCATGCATGCATAGATATATCTGTGTATGTATGTATGGATGGATGCATCCATACATGTATAAATACAGGATACATGCATGCATGCATACACAGATACATGGATGTATGTATGTATGCATGTATATATACATACATGTATACATCCATAGATACATGTATGTATACATAGATGCATGCATATATCTATGTATGCATGCATGCATGCTTGCATATGCATTATGTATGTATACATAGATACGTGTATGTATGGATGGATGGATGCATACATGTATACATACATAGATACATGCATGCATGCATGCATACATACATACATACATGTATGTATGCAAGTAAACAAAGATGCATGCATGGATGTATGCATCCATACATATATATGTATGCATGCATATATATACATACATCCATACATGTATGCATGTATGTGTGCATGGATACATAGATGCTTGCATGGATGTATGCATCCATGCATGCATGTATGTATGCATGCATACATACAAGATATATACATGTATACATGTATATATGTATGTATATATGTATCCATGCATGTATACATAGATGCATGCATGTATGGATGCTTCGATACATATATATGTATGCATGCATATATATACATACATACACAGATAGATATATGTATGTATACATAGATACATGTATGTATGGATGCATGCATGCATATATCCATACATATATCTATGTATGCATGCATGGATACATGCATCCATATATACATGCATGCATGCCTCCATACATACATATATTTTTGTATACATTGCATACATACATAGATAAATCCATGCATGCATGCATATCTATGTATGTATGCAATGTATACATAGATATATGTATGTATGGATGCATGCATGCATACATATATATATATATATGTATGCATCTATATTCATACATACATGTATACATGTATGTATGCATATATACATAGATGTATGCATGGATGTAGCATCCATGCATAGATGCATGCATGTATGTATGCATGCATAAATACAAGACCTATACATGTATACATTTATGTATGGATGCATCCATGCATGCGTACATGAATGCATCTATGCATGGATAGAAAGATACATGAATGTATGGATGGATGCATGCATACATGCAAGATATATACATGTATACATGTATGGATATATGCATGCATGCATGCATCCATACATGCATGTATGCATAGATGCATGCATGGATGGAATGCATACATACATGCATGTATTTATGCATGCATCCATGTATACATCTATGCATGCATCCATGCATGCATGGATGTATGCATCCATGGATACATACATGCATAGATGCATGCATGGATGCATGCATCCATACATTCATCTATGCAAGAATGCATCCATGTATGCGTGGATGCATACATACATGGATGCATACATACATCCATGCATTGATGCATGTATGCATAGATGCATACATACATCCATGCATCGATGCATGTATGCATAGATGCATGCATGCATACATGCATATGCATATATAAAAGATATATACATGTATACATGTATGTATGTATGTATGCATCCATGCATACATGCATAAATCTATGCATGCATGGATAGATACATACATGCATCTAAGTATGCATGTATGGATGTATGCAATGTATAAATGTATGCATCCATGCATGCATGTATGTATGCATAGATAGATGTATTTATATATGTATGCATACATGCATACATACATTTATACATATATATATTTGCATGCATGCATACATATATCCATACATATATCTATGTATGCATGCATGCATGCATCCATCCATACATACATACATGTATCTATTTATGCATGTATGGATGTATGCAAAGCATGGATAAATAAATGCATGCATGCATGTATGTATGCATACAGAGATGCATGTATATATGTATGCATACATACATATATGCATCTATACATATATATATATTTTGTATGTATTCATATGCATGTATGCATGCATTCATACATGCATCCACATATGGATGCATACATGCATGCATGCATCTATCTATTTATGCATCAACAGATGCATGCATGTATGTATGCATGCATCCATACTTACATACATGTATGCATGTACGCATGCATGCATCCATCCATACGTACATGTATCTATGTATACATGTATGGATGTATGCAGTGTATGTATGTATGTATCCATCCATCCATACATACATAGATGTATCTATGCCATACATAGATGCATGCATGTATGTATGCATCCATGCATGCATGTATATACACAGATGCATGCATGTATGTATGCATGTATACATAGATGCATGTATCTATGTATGCATACATATATACATAGATGTATCTATGTCATACATAGATGCATGCATGTATGTATGCATCTATGTATGTATGCATACATACATACATACATCTATACATGTATATATCTTGTATGTATGCATGCATCTATGGATGCATACATGCATGCATGCATGTATGTATGCATCTATGTATGTATGTATGCATACATACATACATCTATACATGTATATATCTTGTATGTATGCATATGCATGCATGTATGGATTGGATAGATGCATGGATGCATCCATACATGCATAGATGCATATAGGTATCTATGTATGTATGCATAAATGTATCCATGTATGTATGCATGCATCCATGTATACATGCATACATACATGTATGCATGCATGTAGTGCCTCTCCCATTTGACTTCTGTAAGTCATCCTGGTGGATGCAACCTTGCTGATCTTTTGTTGTGATGGGATCATGATTGTGACCCTGAGTGGTCTACACCGTTGAGGTGTTTGGATTTATGTTTCTTTATCGGTTGCTTTGATTATGCTTTTGACTAATCTTTGAGATTATGATGTGATTTGTGGTTCACTGAGGTTTGTGCAAATGGTTTCTAAGATCGATGTGGTATCATGAGGTTGTTCCCTGATTACCCTGAGATGTGTGCAGAGATTGCACTATATTCTATTACCATGCTACACTAGACTAGGTTCTTGTAGCAGTGGTTAGTCATGTTTATGACTATGTTTGCTTATGTGTTTTAAGTGCCTTTTTAATGCAAAGTAATCAATCATTATTAAATGCATAAGTAACTGAATGGATTGTTCATGTGGGATTATTTGGTTAGGTGTTGTAGAAATTTACCTTGTTATATTTTTGATTGGAGAGATATTTGGTACTCATGTATGTTACATTTTAGATGACCTGAGGGTCAGATAGTATAGCTGGTTTTTCAGTATCATAAATGTTATACTACTATGCTATTCAGTTAATCATATTGCATGATGATGCCATTTTGAGATGACAGTGTGTTTTTTGATGATATCTGGTATTTGGACGTACCTCTTATTATGTTATGTGATGGATTTAATGCTATGATTATTTACTTCATTCCTATGTTGTTACGCTTTATGTGAACGTGAATGATGTAAATAGATTATTTTACTATAATTAAATAAATGGTTAAAATTAGGTGATTTAAAGTATTTATTGCTTTGGCTATGTTATTATATGCAATTGCACTTGATCGTGTTGTTTAGTGTGCAGGATTTATATCCCTAGTAGTGGCACATGGAGTTAGTGATTTAGCCTTTCATATTTTACCAATGTCGTCCTTATATGGTCGACGTATCCTTTATTAAAATGTTTAAATTAAACATTTCAATGATTATTAAATCCAAACTCATTTGCATTATGTCATTAGACCAGTAAGCGTGTCTGTGCATTTAGAGGTTCGCATTATCGCGAAAGTTATTAAGGAGATTTTTGTGTTTTTGGATTTTCGGGCTTTTTAATTAATTTTTTTTAATTTCTGGCATCTTTGCCATAGATGAATTCCTATTTATAGGAATAGCTTGTTTTTGTTTGGGTTGATTCGAGGTTTAACTAGGTTAGCTAGTTATTTGCCCTAATCGATTATTCACTCAAAAAGTGAATAAGTATCCAAAGAGGAATTTAATTCCTCACTTCTCACTTTCAAATTGGAAAGTTGGAGAGTAAAACCCAAAATTCTCTTCATGAGGATTTATTATTTTGTTCGTTGTGGGAGCTATAGGCATGGGATCGTCACGAGGTTGAGCTCGTTGGATCCAACTCGGGAAAACCTTGGATTGTCGTGATTTTCAACTACTTCTATGAGATATTTATTTTATGGTTCAAATTCTCATGTTACCCTTTTGGCTGTGAGGTAGGGCTTTCCTGTTTTATTTTTTCTACTCCATTTTTGCTTTTGTTTTTGGTAGCCATTTGTTTGGAGGCTGAGAACTAGTGTTCCCCTCCGTTTCTATATGCTAGTTCTACTTGGTTGGGCCAATATGAATATTTCTCGATTTTTTGGCATGAGGGTTTGGGATTTTACACTGTTATGCTAGCTATTTTTGCATATGGTGTTTGATTCTATTTATTTTTGGATTTTTAGGGTTTTTGAACCCAAAGGTCAAATGGGTTTTAATTTTGAAATTTTTCTAAAATTTGGGGTTTTTACCTCATTTCGCATGTCGCCCTATTTTCTTAGGTTTTCTTGGCACAATGTGGGTTGTGGACTTGGATGATCCATTTGGATATCAGTCAGACCACTTTTGCACCTTTTGTTTCATTGGGATGTGTGTCACATCCGTACTCCTAACTTTGTGTTTGGTTGAGTGATTTGTTACCTATTATGTTTTCTTTTGGACCTTTGCTTTTGTTTCATGAATGCTAGGATTTGTGTAGAATCCATACTCTCGGATTGAGGCCGGTTGAGTAATTTCATGATGTTTGGTCTTGTTGCATCATTGGGATTCATGTAGAATCCATACTCTTGGATTGAGGCCGTTTGAGTGATTTAATGATATATGGTTTTATTGGCTTTGGGATTCGTGTAGAATCCATCGTTCCTATGTTGCTTTCAGTTGGGTGTTTTCTTGGCATTGTGTTCTCATTCCTGTCCTTGGGTTATGATCTTCATGATGGTGGTACGCCACACATGAGTATGTGCACGTACATTTGTTGGGTGACTTGCGAGGCCAATCTTCCGTGGATTTTTCGGAAGTTATGATCATTGGGGTTGGAATGGGAGTATGCATGCCCATGGGCACTTGTCATAGGATGAGCATGGGTAGGGTAGGGTAGCATATGGAGTGGGATTCTATCTCATAGCCCAGTGATCATGACGCCATGGGTATGGTTGAGAGGAGCTTGAATAAATGATAATTAAAGAAAATGTGTGACTGGTAATAAAACTTAAGATAATAAAACTTCATGTGATGGTTCCAAGGGAGTACCTCGAGAGGGAAGTACCTTGTGAGTGTTTCCACATGTGATCCAAGCTTGGGGTTGTCGATGCCAAGCGATTCTCAATGATGTCATCCCCTACATAGTAGCCTTTTGAGTGTCTGATTAGGACCTTTACTCCTTGCATTGTCTTAGGTTCTTGGTTGCAGCCATCATACTGTCTGGCATGAGTGGTAGCATTGGATGTTGTGCTTTATGTGTGTTTGTGGTTGGATCATTATCTCCATCAGCATGGTGGGTGTGGACCTATAGGTGCCACGTGGTTGGGAGGCATAGCTACCTTCACCACTGCTAGGGACTGGTGTACAAAGACGGTCTTTTGTCCTAGTGTGACTGTTGCTGGATGTTTTCACTTGGTACTTTTGGTTTCGGAGTATGCTTTCTTGTGATTTATGCTTTCATTGGGATGCTTGTATATCATGTTATTTTATTTGATGCATTCTCTTATTATTATGTTTAGCATATGATTAGATGCTATGAATTGTTGTATTAGCATATCTATTGCTTAATATTGTTTAGCATGTGATAGGTGATGTTATCTACTAGAGGATTATCTTATGCTTTACTACTAGCATGTTAGATTTCCTTATGCTTATATTGTTTCATGTTTTTAGTAGTGACATCCCTATTATGAAAGTACCGACGATCTGGTTGATGGCTTGGGATGTTATGCACAGGGTATGGCTAGGACCCACGATGGTCTTATGATGCTATTAATGGTTTGGAGGAATCGCACACTTAGTTTGGTTGTTCAGTTCACTGTGATGTTTATTTCAGTGTGTTCTTTGCTGCTGTAGTTTAGATGGATAGGTGTTCTTCTTTTTGTGTCATTCTTACACTTGAGTGTTCATTCCTCAAGCCTTTGTGGATCTAGTACTCCCTGGTGTGGAGGTTCTTTGCTCTTTTTTGGTCATTTTTGCTTCTGGGAGTGTTTTCATGTTTCAATGGGTGACATTTTGTTAGCATTGTGCGACATAAAAATGTATCGCACGCCCATGAAAACTATGTCGTATGACACTGTAAAGTATTGCACATCTTTTTGAGAAATGTCGTACGACACTGGAAGAGTGTCGCACACCTTCTTGAGAAATGTCGTATGATGCTGAAAACTGTCACATGCCTTCTTGAGAAATGTCGTATGACACTGGAAGAGTGTTGCACACCTTAAGGAGAAGTGTTGCCCTCCCTTAGTAAAAAGTATCGCATGATTTTTATAAGAAACCTACGCTTGCCATCAGCGGGAACTTTTCTTCATGATCCAAACTTTTTGAGAGTTGTTTTGGATACCCTTTTGGGTGTTCTTTGACCCTATGTTGTTGAATTTTAAATTTTGTTGGTTTCTCTTGAATCCATTTTTCATGTTTCTATTTTAGTCTCTTAGGGGTTTAAAATATATCATTTAAGTATAAGAAAATTTATTATACTTAAGATATATTTTAATATATGCGAAAAATCTTCTGAGATAGGTTTCAGACCTCTCGGAGATTAGTTATGGATCCTAGAAAATTTTAGGGCTTCAAAAATCTAGACTTAGCTAATTTTTTAATGCTTCAAGATTTCAAGCTTAGTTAAATTTCAAGATTCTATATTTACCCTAACTTGGTGTTTTTTTGATGAGTGGTCATTTGTTGAGCCCTCATCATGTGCATTGTCATTGTTGGCTTTGTTTGTGTGTGTTAGTTTGGTAGTGGAGATTGGAGATTCGTTGGTTGCCGAGATTGTGGTGAAGTCTTCCATTGTGATCATTGTGATCTCTGTATGATGTTGTCATGTGCATTCATACTTCTAAAAAAAGAAATCTTGGCTTGTATTTCATCCTTGTTTCCAAGGATCTCCAGGCGGGGCATTACATCTGGTATCAGAGCCCATGTTCAAACATTGGGATCTCTGTGTGTATGTTGCCCTTGTAGTTATTGTTGCGTTGGTTGAGTGTGAGTGTCTTGGTGAGAACTTGTGATCTTTTTTTCTTTGGTATCTACTTGTGATGGATTTTCTTGTCCAGTAGATGTGACTAGGATAGTATGTGGAGAAGGAAGTGAGTCTTCCTAATTTTGCGAGCAGAATTGTTGTGCCTTATTTGGTTGGTTGCTTGTGTGACCCTTTTTGGATGGAACCACTGTTTGGTGTCCATGTGTAGTGCCTCTCCCATTTGAATTTTGTAAGTCATCCTGATGGATGCAACCTTGCTGATCTTTTGTGGTGATGGATCATGATTGTGACCCTAAGTGGTCTACATCATTGAGGTGTTTGGATTTATATTTTTGTATCTATTTTTTTGATTATGCTTTTGACTAATCTTTGAGACTATGATGTGATTTTTGGTTCATTGAGGTTTGTGCCAGTGGTTACCAGGATTGATGTGGTATCATGAGGTTGTTCTGTGATTACCCTAAGATGTGTGCAGAGATTGCACTATGTTCTTTTACCATGTTATACTGGACTAGGTTCCTGTAGCAGTGGTTAGTCATGTTTATGACTATGTTTGCTTATGTGTTTTAAATGCCCTTTTTATGCAAAGTAATCAATCATTATTAAATGCATTAGTAATTAAATGGATTCTTCATGTGTGATTATTTGGTTATGTGCTGTGGACATTTACCTTATTATAATTTTGATCTGAGAGATATTTATTCTTATGTGGTATTTTACATTTGAGACGACCTAAGGGTCAGATGTTATACTTTGATTTTAGTATCATAGATTTTAGACTACTATGCTGTTCAGTTAATCATATTGCATGATGATGCCATTTTGAGATGACAGTGTGTTTTATGGTGATATGTGGTTATCTAGTTATCTGGTATTTAAACATACCTCTGATTTCGCTATATGATGGATTTAATGCTATGGTTATTTACTTCATTCCTGCATTGCTATGATTTATGCGAACATGAGTGATGTAAATAGATTATTTTAATATAATTAAATAAATGATTAAATTAGGTGATTTAATGCATTTATTTCTTTGGCTATATTATTATATGCAATTGCACTTGATCGTGTTGTTTAGTGTGCAAGATTATGTCCCTAGCAGTGGCACATGGAGTTAGTGATTCAGCCATTCATATTTTACCAATGTCGTCCTTATATGGTTGATGTATCCTCACTTCTCACTTTCAAATTGGAAATTTGGAGAGTAAAACCCAAAATCCTCTTCATGAGGATTTACTATTTTGTTCGTTGTGGGAGCTACGGGCGTGGGATCGTCGCGAGGTTGGGCTCATTGGATCCAGCTAGGGGAAACCTTAGATTTCCATGATTTTCAACTACTTCTGTGGGATATTTATTTTATGGTTCAGATTCCTATTTTTCCCTTTCGGCTGTGAGGTAGGGCTTTCCCATTTTATTTTTTCTGCTTCGTTTCAGCTTCTATTTTTGGTAGCCGTTTGTTTGGAGGCTGAGAACTAGTGTTCCCCTCTGTTTCTATATGTTAGTTCTACCCGATTGGGAGGGTATGAACATTTCCCTATTTTGTGGGATGAGGGTTTGGGATTTTATGCCATTATGCTGGCCGTTTTTGCATATGATGTTCAATTCCATTTATTTTTGGATTTTTTGGGTTTTTGAATCCAAAGGCCAAATGGGTTTTAATGTTGAAGTTTTTTTAAAATTTGGAGTTTTTACCTCGTTTTGCATGTTGCCCTATTTTCTCAGGTTTTCTTGGCACAATGTGGGTCGTGGACTTGGATTATCTATTTGGATATTAGTCAGACCACTATTTCACCTTTTGTTGCATTGGGATGCATGTCGCACCCGTACTCCCGACTTTGTGTTCGGTTGAGTGATTTGTTACCTGTTATGGTTTCTTTTGGACCTTTGCTTTTGTTTCATGAATGCTAGGATTCATGTAGAATCCATACTCTCGGATTGAGGCCAGTTGAGTGAGTTCACGATGTTTGGTCTTGTTACATCATTGGGATTCGTGTAGAATCCATACTCTCGGATTGAGGTCGGTTGAGTGATTTCATGATGTATGATTTTATTGGCTTTGGGATTCATGTAGAATCCTTCCTTCTCGTGTTGCTTTCAGTTGGGTGTTTTCTTTGCATTGTGTTCTCATTCCTATCCTTGTGTTATGATCCTCATGATGGTGGTGCGCCACACACGAGTACGTACGCATACATTTGTTGGGTGACTTGTGAGGCCCGATCTTCCATGGATTTGCCGAAAGTTATGATCATTGGGGTTGGGATGGGAGTATGCATGCCCACGGGCACTTGTCATAGGATGAGCTTGGGTAGGGTAGGGTAGCATATGGAGGGGGCTTCTATCTCGCAGCCTGGTGACCTTAGTCCCATAGGGTAGGCAGAGGAAGTTTTAAATAAGTGATAATTAAAGAAAATGTGTGACTGATAATAAAACTTAAGATAATAAAATGTGTGTGCGGGGCCCTCTATTGAGGAGTTGAAATGCACGATCCGAGCTTGGGCTTGTCGATGCCAAGCGACTCTCCATGATGTCAACCCCTACTTAGTAGCCTTTTGAGTGTCTGACTAGGACCTTTACTCCTTGCATTGTCTTAGGTTCTTGGTTTAGCCATCATACTGGCTGGCGTGAGTGTTAGCCTTGGTTGTTGTTTTGTGTGTTTGTGGTTGGTTCATTATCTCCATCAGCACGATGGGTGTGGACCTATGGGTACCACGTGGTTGGGAGGCGTAGCTACCTTCACCACTGCTAGGGATTGGTGTAGAGAGATGATCTTTTGTCCTAGTACGACCGTTGCTGGATGTCTTCACTTGGTACTTCTGGTTTCAGAGTATGATTTCTTGTGATTTATGCTTTCATTGGGATGCTTGTATATCATGTTTAGATGATGTTATTTTATTTGACACATTCCCTTATTATGATGTTCAGCATATGATTAGATTATGTGATTTTCTTTAGTAGTATATCTATTGCTTACTGCTATTTAGCATGTGATAGGTGATGTTATCTACTGTAGGATTATCTTATGCTTTTCTACTAGCATGTTAGATTTCCTTATGCTTATATTATTGCATGTTTTTAGTAGTGATGTCCCTATTATGACAGTACCGACGACCTGGTCGATGGCTTGGGATGTTGTGTGCGGGGGATGGCTAGGATCCACGATGGTCTTATGATGCTATTAACGATTGGGAGGAACCGTGTACTTAGTTTGGTTGTTTTGTTCTTGAGACGTATTTCTATACATTGCGATGTTGCTTTTGTTCTCTGCGATGTTTATTTCAGTGTGTTCTTTGCTACTATAGTTTAGATGGATAGATGTTCTCCTTCCTATGTTGTTCTTGTGCTTGAGTGTTCATTCCTCGAGCCTTTGCGGATCTGGTACTCTCCGGTGTTGAGGTTCTTTTGTCAATTTTTCCCCTTTTTTGAGTTTTGGAAGTGTTTTTACTTTCTATGGGTGACATTTGTTCAGCATTGTGCGACACTGATAAAGTATCACATGCCCATAGAAAGAATGTCATACGATACTATAAAGTGTCACACGCATTACTGGAGAAGTGTCGTAAGACACTAGAAGAGTGTCACACAGCTTTATGAGAAATTTTGCGTGATACTTTTCCAGTATCGCACGCCTTCTTGAGAAGTGTCGCACGCAGTAAGGGAGAAGTGTCGCCCTCCCTTAGTAAAAAAGTGTCACACAGTTTTTGTGAAAAACCTGCGTGTGCCATTAGCAGGCACTTTTATTCATGATTCGATCCTTTTGAGAGTGGTTTTGGATACCCTTTTGGGCATTCTTCAACCCTATGTTGTTGCATTTTGAATTCTTTCGATTTCTCTTGAAATCGAGTTTTCATGTTTTTGGTTTAGTCTCTTGGGGTTTAAAATATATCATTTAAGTATAAGTTGACGTATATTTACGTCAACTTATACTTAAGATGTATTTTAATATATGTGACAAATCATTTGAGATAGGTTTCAAACCTCTCGGAGATAAGTTATGGATTCTAGGAAATTTTAGGGCTTCAGAAATCCAGACTTAGCCAATTTTCAAGGCTTCAAGATTTCAGGCTTAGCCAAATTTTGGGATTCTGCATTTTACCCTAGCTTGGTGTTTTTTTGCTGAGTGGTCATTTCTTGTGGCCTCATCTTGTTGTGGGGGTTTTTGGCTTTTTTTTGGGTGTGTCAGTTGGGTAGTGGCATTCGAAGATTCGTTGGTTGCCAAGATTCTGTTGAAGTCTTTCGTTGCGATCTTTGTGATCCCTATATGATGTTGTCTTGTGCATTCATACTTGTAAAAAAAATTTTAAAAATCTTGGCTTGATTTGAATCCTTGTTTCCAAGGATCTCCAGGCGGGGCATTACACCATGTATTGGCTTTGAGTGCTACTTTTTGTTTCTCCTTGTAGAGTAAGGTGCATTGTTTCCCTATTTTTCTCCTTATTGCAAGTATATAGATGAATCTTATTTGTGATTCTATGTTTGATCTTTAGGGTGATAAAACGGTTCCTTTCATTGAAAATGAGTGTTTATTGTGAATCATTGCAAAGAGTAGGTTTTCATTATATCCTTGGGTTAATGACTTAAGTCCCCAATTTGATTGCTTCTTAAGCTTATGTAAAATTGTATTAATTTGATGGATATCTAAATGTTGCATTGCATGGAAATTATTGTTGTCTGCATATGCATGAGGTTACTAATGGTATACTGCTTGATGTGTGTGAGTGTGTTCTCTAACATTGCTAGGATGATGTATTCCTTAGCATTGCGCGGTGACTTATCCCTCTTGTGTGATTGTACTTAGTCATCACCTATAATGTGATTTGTTTGATGCCTGATTTTATTTGGCTGGAGGTATTTTCCTCAAGTTGTTGGGCTAGCAGTGGTTTTCAATATTTTTCTGTCTTGAAGCAGACATCAAATTTTATCTATCGCTCTCTTTGTGATAGTTGTCACATTTGACTTATTGTTGAAATGAGCTCCTTTGAGTACTTATTGTTGGAATTGATAATTTCCCCCATTTGTTCTTTTTGATTTTGTTCATGATGACTATTCTGGATGTATTTTACTACTGCCCAGTTGTGTGTAGTGACTCTATCATGTTCATCTTGAACCTCTGGTAGTACGTTCAAGGGATAATATCATGGAGAACATGCTATTGTGTCTTTGTTAGGTTTAAAGTTGTTATTTTTATTGAATGGTTTAAAAGATGTTGTTATTGTTAGTGTATTCTTAAAGAAATTGAAAGCTATGTGCTTGTTTTATGGTGACTCTTGGACACTTGCTTGAAAATCTTTTAGTTTCATCATGCATTAGTGCTTATATTATGTTTAATTAATGAAATTATGAAAGAAGAGTAATGATGGTTTCAATGTGTGAACTACCTTTCATTCCATGTCTTATGTTGTTTTGGGCATGTGTGCTCTTGTGTGGATTTTGACGTTTTGTCCGTCACTTGTCTTGGTGGCCAAGATTGTTGTTTTGCCTTTGTGGTTTTGTTTTGAGTGGTGACTCAGATCTTGGATCTTAGGACTCTCAAAGCTCCATCTTGTTGTAGTTTTTGTCATTGTCTTTCTGGCGCTTTTCTGATGGAGCCGATCTAAGTCCAGGTGTGAAGCTATGGCTTCTTGAGTTGCTGATCATTGTTCTGAGTACCTTCTCAAGTAGAGGCCAATTCAATCATGATATATCATATTTATGGCCATTGGAGAAGTTTAACTCTTCATTTTATTCATAATGGAAGAGTTATCTTGTCTTCATAAGCTACTAGGTACTTGTTGGGGTTCGAGCTTGGGTTTTTGTGTTTCCTATTGCACTGAATTGCCCTTGTGAGGTGTAGTGTGGTTCGTGAGCATTCCTTGCTTATGTTTGATGTTGCCTTGTCTTTTGGGAGTGACTCAATTCTTTGATGAGTTTAGATTCTCCTTCTTGGATGTTATCTTGGGCACACCTCTGTATCCTTTTTTCTCTTGTGAGAGTAGGCTAGTGTGGCTATGCCACTAGCTCAGTTAGTGTTTTCAGGTGAGCACATTGATGGTTGGTGAAATTGTGAGTTTCCTAATTCATCATGGACTGGTTACCATCTCGTGAGTTGGTATGCAGGCATTTGATGATTGTGTCCACTGACGAAAGTATGTGCAAATTTGTGGAAAGGTGATATCTTGTCTAGTTGGGTTATGTTACCCTAGTTTCTAGTGGTAGTTGAGCTTATGTGCCTTGGTGAGGTGTTTTGCTCCTACACTTGGTGGTGAGCAGTCTTTTGGAGTGTGTCCTTTTGTTGGTAAAGTTTCATCCTCTTTATTCTAAGGGTGAGTTTACGTGGATTCCAGAATGATCATGTGTGACATGATAGTATTCTTGGGAATTTTTGGATGGCTTTTCCTCGAGATTCCAACTCTTGTTAGAAGTGTGTCTTGTTTTGACCTTATTTGTGGTCTGGTAGTTGGTGCATGTTGTAGTTGGGCACTTGTTGATGAGGTAGAGAGGGTTTTTCCTTACCTTGTATTGTTGACTCTATGGCTAGATGGGTTCTTCGTAGCACATAGAAGGCTCCTTGTTCAAGGACCTTATGTTTGTGTGACACCCATTCTCTTGTGGTTAACCTATTTGGGGGTTAACATGATGGTTTGAGAATGTTGGAGTGATTTGGGTTTGACTTGTAGAGAGTTGTTGAGTCATTCCTATTGCTCACTTTGGACTTTTGTTCTTGGTGTGTTTGGTTTCTATTCATGGATTTTAGGCTTCTAGGAGTAAGCCTAGTCTTTGGGGGAGATGATGTAGTGCCTCTCCTATTTGACTTCTATAAGCCATCTTGATGGATGCAACCTTGCTGATATTTTGTTGTGATGGGATCATGATTGTTACCCTGAGTGGTCTATACCATTGAGGTGTTTGGATTTATGTTTCTTTATCAGTTGCTTTGATTATGCTTTTGACTGATCTTTGAGATTATGATGTGATTTATGGTTCACTAAGGTTTGTGCTAGTGGTTACCAGGATTGATGTGGTATCATGAGGTTGTTCTGTGATTACCCTGAGATGTGTGCAGAGATTGCACTATGTTCTATTACCATGCCACACTGGACTAGGTTCCTGTAGCAGTGGTTAGTCATGTTTATGACTGTGTTTGCTTATGTGTTTTAAGTGCCTTTTTAATGTAGAGTAATAAATCATTATTAAATGCATAAGTAACTGAATGGATTGTTCATGTGGGATTATTTTGTTATACTACTATGCTATTTAGTGAATCATATTGCATGATGATGCCATTTTGAGATGACAGTGTGTTTTATAATGATATCTGGTATTTGGACATACCTCTGATTATGTTATGTGATGGATTTAATGCTATGGTTATTTACTTCATTCCTGCATTGTTATGCTTTATGTGAACGTGAGTGATGTAAATAGATTATTTTAATATAATTAAATAAATGGTTAAAATTAGGTGATTTAATGCATTTATTGCTTTAGCTATTTTATTATATGCAATTGCACTTGATCGTGTTGTTTAGTGTGCAAGATTTATATCCCTGGTAGTGGCACATGGAGTTAGTGATTCAACCTTTCATATTTTACCAATGTCATTCTTATATGGTTGACATATCCTTTATTAAAATGTTTAAATTAAAACTTTCAGTGATTATTAAATCTGAACTCATTTGCATTATGTGATTAGACCAGTAAGCGTGTCTGTGCATTTAGAGGTTCACATTGTCACAAAAGTTATTAAGGAGATTTTTGTGTTTTTGGATTTTTGGGCTTTTTAATTGATTTGTTTTAATTTTTGGCAGCTTTTCCATATATGAATTCCTCTTTATAGGAATAGCCTATTTTCATTTGGGTCAATTAGGGGTTTAACTAGGTTGGCTGGTTATTTGCCCTAATCGATTATTCACTCAAAAAGTGAATAAGTATCCAAACAAGAATTTAATTCCTCACTTCTCACTTTCAAATTGGAAAGTTGGAGAGTAAAACACAAAATCCTCTTCATGAGGATTTACTATTTTTTTCATTGTGGGAGCTATGGGCATGGGATCATCGCGAGGTTGGGCTCGTTGGATCCAGCTCGAAAAAACCTTGGATTGCCATGATTTTCAGCTACTTTTGTGAGATATTTATTTTATGGTTTAGATTCCTATTTTGCCCTTTTGGCTGTGAGGTAGGGCTTTCCTATTTTATTGTTTCTACTCCATTTTTTATTCTATTTTTGGTAGCCATTTGTTTGGAGGCTGAGAACTAGTGTTTCCCTCCATTTCTGTATACTAGTTCTACCCAGTTGGGCATGTAATGCCCCTCCAGGAGATCCTTGGAAACAAGGATGAAATACAAGCCAAATTTATTTTTTTTACAAGTATGAATGCACATGAAAACATCATATAGGGATCACAACAATCGCAATAGAAGACTTCACCACAATCCTAGCAACCAACAAATCTCCAAACGCCACTACCAAACTGACAGACACAAACAAAGCCAACAACAAAAATGCACATGATGAGGGCACAAGAAACAAAAACTCATCAACAAAACATCAAGCTGGAGTAAAATGCAAAAACCTGAAAGTTTGGCTAAGCCTGAAATCCTGAAGCCCTAAAAATTGGCTAAGTCTAGATTTCTGAAGCCCTAAAATTTCCTAGAATCCATAACTTATCTCCGAGAGGTCTGAAACCTATCTCAAAAGATTTGTCGCATATATTAAAATATATCTTAAATATAAGAAATTAAATAAATGTCAACTTATACTTAAACAATATATTTTAAACCCCAAGAGGCAACAACAGAACATGAAAAACTGCATAGAACGAAAACTACTAGAATACAAAATGCAACAACATAGGGTCAAAGAACGCCCAAAATGGTATCCAAAACAACTCACAAAAGATCGCATCATGAAGAAAAGTGCCCGCTGATGGCACGCACAAGTTTTTCACAAAAACTACGTGACACTTTTTACTAAGGGAGTGTGACACTTCTCCTTACGACATGCAACACTCTTCCAGTGTTGTACGACATTTCTCAAGAAGGCATGCGATACTTTTCAACATTGTACGACATTTCTCAAGAAGGCATGCAAAACTTTTCAGCATCGTATGACATTTCTCAAGAAGACATGTGACACTCTTCAAGTGTCATACGACATTTCTCAAGAAGGCGTGTAATACTTTACAATGTCGTATGACATAGTTTGCATGGGCATGCGATACTTTTTAAAGTGTCGCAACATGCTGAACAAATGTCGCCCATAGAAACATGAAAGCACTCCCAAAAAAAAAAAGGGACCAAAACAAGAGCAAAGAACCTCCACACCAGGGAGTACTGAATCCACAAAGGCTCAAGGAATGAACACTCGAGTGCAAGAACAACACAGAAAGGAGAACATCAATCCATTTAAACCATAACAGTAAAGAATGTACTGAAATAAACATCGAAGATAAAAAAAGCAACATCGCAATGTACAAAAATAAATCTCAGGAACAAACAACCAAACTAAGTATGAGGATCATCCCATTCGTCAATAGCATCATAAGACCATCATGGATCCTAGCCATCCCCTGTGCATGAAATCCCAAGCCATCGACTAGATCGTCAGTATTGTTGTAATAGGGATGTCACTACTAAAACATGCACAATAATAGCATAAGAAAATCTAACATGCTAGTGATAATGCATAAAATAATCCTACAGTAGATAGCATCACCTATCACATGCTAAACAATAGTAAGCAATAGATATACTACTAAAGAAAATCACATCATCTAATCATATGCTAAACATCATAATAAGGGAATGTGCCAAATAAAATAACATCATCTAAACATGATATACAAGCATCCCAATGAAAGCATAAATCACAAGAAAGCATACTCTGGAACTCGAAGTACTAAGTGAAGACATCCAGAAATGGTCACACTAGGACAAAAGATCATCTCTATACATCAATCCCTAGCAGTGGTGAAGGTAGCTAGACCTCCCAACCACTTGGCACCCATAGGTCTACACCCACCATGCTGATGGAGATAATGATCCAACCACAAACACACAAAATAACATCTAAGGCTAACACTCATGCCAGACAGTATGATGGCTGAAACCAAGAACCTAACACAATGGAAGGAGTACAGGTCCTGGTCAGACAATCAAAAGGCTACTAAGTAGGGACTAACATCATGGAGAGTCTCTTGGCATCAAAAAGCCCAAGCTAGGAATTGTGCAGATTCAACATCCCTCAACAGAAAGGCTCTAGCACCCCAAACCTTTTTATTATCTTAAGTTTTATTATCATTCACACATTTTATTTAATTATCACTTATATAAAGCTTCCTCTGCCAACCCATGATGCCATGATCGTCGGGCTATGAGATAGAAGCCCCCTCCATATGCTACCCTACCCTACCCATGCTCATCCTACAACAAGTTCCCATGCGTATGCATACTCCCATCTCAACCCCAATGATCATAGCTTCAAGAAAATCCATGAAAGATTAGGCCTCGCAAGTCACCCAACAAATGTATGCACACATACTCGTGTGTGCCGCACCACCATCATGAAGATCATAACACAAAGATAGGAATGAGAACACAATACCAATAAAATCATACATCATGAAATCACTCAAACGACCTCAATCCGAGAGCATGGATTCTACACAAATCCTAATGATGTAACAAGACCAAAAATCATGAACTCACTCCACCGGCCTCAATCTGAGAATATGGATTCTACACGAATCCTAGCGTTCACGAAATAAAAGCAAAGGTCCAAAAGAAACCATAACAGGTAACAAATCACTCAACTGAACACAAAGTTAGGAGTATGGGTGTGGCATGCATTCAAATCCAACAAAAGGTGCAATAGTGGTTTGACTGATATCCAAATGGATCATCCAGGTCCATGACCCACATTGTACCAAGAAAACCCAAGAAAACAGGGCAGCATGCAAAACAAGGTAAAAACTCCAAAAATTTGGAAAACTTCAAAATTAAAACCCATTTGGCTCTTGTGTTAAAAAAAAACAAAAATCCAAAAATAAATGGAATCGGACACCGTATGCAAAAATGGCCAGCATAACGGTGCAAAATTCTAAACCCCCATCCCAAAAAATAGGAAAATGTTCATAGCCGCCCAACCAGGTAGAACTAACATACAGAAACAGAGGGGAACACTAGCTCTCAGCCTCCAAACAAACTGCTACCAAAAATAGAAGCAGAAATGGAGCAAAAACAATAAAACAGGAAAGCCCTACCTCATAACCAAAAGGAAAAAACAAAAAATTGAAGCAAAAAATAAAACACCTACAGAAGTGGCTGAAAATCGTGGCAATCCAAGGTTTCCCTGAGTTGGATCCAACGAGCTTAACCTCACGATGATCCCATGCCTATAGCTCCCACAATGAACAAAACAGTAAATCCTCATGAAGAGGATTTTCAGTTTTACTCTCCAACTTTCCAATTTGAAAGTGAGAAGTGAGGAATTAAATTCCTCTTTGGATACTTATTCACTTTTCGAGTGAATAACCAATTAGAGCATTTAACCAACCAATCTAGTTAAACCTCGAATCCACCCAAACGAAAACAAGCTATTCCTATAAATAGGAATTCATCTATGGAAAAGCTACCAAAAATTGAAATAATCAATTAAAAAGCCTGAAAACCCAAAAACACATAAATCTCCTTAATAACTTTTGCAACAATGCGAACCTCTAAATGCACATACACACTTATTGGTCTAATCACATAATGCAAATGAGTTCAAATTTAATAATCACCAAAAGGTTTAATTTAAACATTTTAATAAAGGATACGTCGACCATATAAGGACGACATTGGTAAAATATGAACTAACTCCATGTGCCACTGCCAAGGATATAAATCCTGCACACTAAACAATACGATCAAGTGCAATTGCATATAATAACATAGTCAAAGCAATAAATGCATTAAATCACCTAATTTAACCATTTAATTAATTATATTAAAATAATCTATTTACATCACTCACGTTCTAATAAAGCATAACAACACAGGAATGAAGTAAATAACCATAGCATTAAATCCATCACATAACATAATTAGAGGTATGTCCAAATACCAGATAACCAGATATCATCATAAAACACACTGTCATCTCAAAATGGCATCATCATGCAATATGATTAACTAAACATCATAGTAGTCTAATATCTATGATACTAGAATCAAAGAGTAACATTTGACCCTCAGATCATCTCAAATGTAAAACATCACATAAGAACAAATATCTCTCAGATCAAAATAAAACAAGGTAAATGTTCACAGCACATAACCAAATAATCCAACAAGAACAATCCTTTCTAATTACTTAAGCATTTAATAATGATTGATTACTTTGCATTAAAAAGGCATTTAAAACACATAAGCAAACACAGTCATAAACATGACTAACCACTACTACAGGAACCTAGTCCAGTGTAGCATGGTAAAAGAACATAGTGCAATCTCTATACACATCTTAGGGTAATCATGGAACAACCTCATGATACCACATCGATCCTAGTAACCACTGGCACAAACCTCAATGAACCAAAAATCACATCATAATCTCAGAGATTAGTCAAAAGCATAATCAAAGCAATTGATAAAGAAACAAAAATCCAAACACCTCAATGGTGTAGACCACTTAGGGTCACAATCATGACCCCATTACAACCAAAAGATCAGCAAGGTTGCATCAATCAAGATGACTTACAAAAGTCAAATGGGAGAGGCACTACAGGGCAGGTATGAACCTTTCCCTATTTTTTGGGATGAGGGTTTGGGATTTTACACCGTTATGCTGGCCATTTTTGCATACGATATTTGATTCTATTTATTTTTGGAATTTTAGGGTTTTTGAACCCAAAGGTCAAATGGGTTTTAATTTTGAAAATTTTCTCAAATTTGGAGTTTTTACCTCATTTCATGTGCCACCCTATTTTCTTGGGTTTTCTTGGCACAATGTGGGTCGTAGACTTGGATGATACATTTGGATATCAGTCAGACCACTTTTGCACCTTTTGTTGCATTGGGATGCATGTTGCAGTTGTACTCTCGACTTTGTGTTTGGTTGAGTGATTTGTTACTTGTTATGTTTTCTTCTGGACCTTTGCTTTTCTTTCATGAACGGTAGGATTTGTGTAGAATCCATACTCTCAGATTGAGGCTAGTTGAGTGAGTTCATGATGTTTGGTCTTTTTGCATCATTGGGATTCATGTAGAATCTATACTCTCAAATTGAGGCCGATTGAGTGATTTAATGATGTCTTGTTTTATTGGCTTTGGGGTTCGTGTAGAATCCATCCTTCCTATGTTGCTTTCAGTTGGGTGTTTTCTTGGCATTGTGTTCTCATCCTGTCCTTGGGTTATGATCTTTGTGATGGTGGTATGCCACACACTAGTACGTGCATGTACATTTTTTGGGTGACTTGCGAGGCCTAATCTTTCGTGGACTTGCTAGAAATTATGATCATTGGGGTTGGGATGGGAGTATGCATTCCCACAGGCACTTGTCATAAGATGAGCATGGGTAGGGTAGGGTAGCATATGGAGGGGGCTTCTATCTCGTAGCCTGACGATCATGATGCCATGGGTATGGCTAAGAGGAGCTTGAATAAGTGATAATTAAAGAAATGTGTGACTGGTAATAAAACTTAAGATAATAAAACTTCATGTGATGGTTCCAAGGAAGTACCTTGAGAGGGAAGTACCTTGCGAGTGTTTCCACATGTGATCCAATCTTGGGCTTGTCGATGCTAAATGAATCTCCATGATGTCAGCCCCTACTTAGTAGCTTTTTGAGTGTCTGACCAGGACCTTTAGTCCTTGCATTATCTTAGGTTCTTGGTTGCAGCCATCATACTATCTGGTGTGAGTGTTAGCCTTGGATGTTGTGCTTTATGTGTTTGTGGTTGGATCATTATCTCCATCAGCATGGTGGGTGTAGACCTATAGGTGCCACATGGTTGGGAGGCATAGCTACCTTCACCATTGCTAGGGACTGGTGTATAGAGACAGTCTTTTGTCCTAGTGTGACCATTGCTGAATGTTTTCACTTGGTACTTCAGGTTTCGAAGTATGCTTTCTTGTGATTTATGCTTTGATTGGGATGCTTGTATATCATGTTTAGATGATGTTATTTTATTTGACGCATTCCCTTATTATGATGTTTAGCATATGATTAGATGCTATGAATTGTTGTATTAGTATATTTGTTGCTTATTGTTGTTTAGCATGTGATAGGTGATGTTATCTACTATAGGATTATCTTATGCTTTAGTACTAGCATGTTAGATTTTCTTATGCTTATATTATTGCATGTTTTTAGTAGAGACGTCCCTATTACAATAGTATCAATGATCTGGTCGGTGGCTTGGGATGTTACGCACAGGGGATGGCTAGGACCCACAATGGTCTTATGATGCTATTGACAGTTGGGAGGATCCGCACACTTAGTTTGGTTGTTTAGTTCATTGTGATGTTTTTTTCAGTGTGTTCTTTGCTGCTATAGTTTAGATGGATAGGTGTTCTTCTTTGTGTGTTGTTCTTACACTCGAGTGTTCATTCCTCGAGCCTTTGTGGATCTGGTGCTCCATGGTGTGGAGGTTCTTTGCTCTTTTTTTGGTCCTTTTTGCTTCTAGGAGTGTTTTTGTGTTTCTATGGGTGACATTTTGTTAGCATTGTGTGACATAAAAATGTATCGCATGCCCATGCAAACTATGTCATATGACACTGTAAACTATCGTGCGCCTTCTTGAGAAATGTCATACAACACTAGAAGAGTGTCGCACACCTTCTTGAGAAATGTCATACAATTTTAATATATGCAACGAATCTTTTGAGATAGGTTTTAGACCTCTTGGAGATAAGTTATGGATGCTAGGAAATTTCATGGCTCCAAAAATCCAAACTTACCCAATTTTTTAGGGCTTCAAGATTTTAGGCTTAGTCAAATTTCAAGATTCTGCATTTACCCTAACTTGGTGTTAGGTTGATTAGTGGTCATTTCTTAAGCCCTCATCATGTGCGTTTTCGTTGTTGGCTTTGTTTGTGTGTGTTAGTTTGGTAGTGGCATTTGGAGATTCGTTGGTTGCCAAGAATGCGGTGAAGTCTTTCGTTGCGATCGTTGTAATCCCTATATGATGTTGTCATGTGCATACATACTTGTAAAAAAAAAAAAATTTTGACTTGTATTTCGTCCTTGTTTCCAAGGATCTCCAAATGGGACATTACAATGCATGCATACATACATACATACATGTATCTATTTCATACATAGATGCATGAATGGATGTATGCATGCTTACATGCATCGATGCATACATACAAGATACATACATGGATGTATGTATGTATGCATCCATGCATCCATGCATGCATCTATGGATGCATGGATGCATACATACAAAATATATACATGTATTCATGGATGTATGTATGTATGCATGCATGCATACATGTATGCATCTATGCATGCATGGATACATACATACATACATCAATGTATACATGTATATATTTTGTATGTATGCATGGACATATACATACATCCATGTATACATGTATATATCTTGTATGTATGCATCCATGTATAAATGTATATATCTTGTATGCATCTATCCATGTATATATAATGTATGTATGCATGCATCCATGTATATATCTTGTATGCATACATCCATGTATATATCATGTATGTATGCATGCATCCATGTATATATCTTGTATGTATGTATATGCATACATACAAGATATATACATGTATACATGGATGTATGTATGTATGCATCCATGCATACATACATGCATGCATCTATGCATGAATGGATGCCTACATGCATGCATATATGTATGAAATAGATACATGTATTTATGTATCCATGCATGTATGTATGTATCCATGCATGTATGCATGGATGCATACATACATACATGCATACATGTATATATCTTGTATGTATGCATATGCATGTATGTATGCATATGCATGTATGCATGCATCTATGATTGCATGGATGCATACATCCATGGATGCATCTATGCATACATCCATGTAAACATGTATATATGTATGTATATATCTGCATGCATACATATATATATATGGATACATACATACATGCATCAATGAATGCATGCATACATATATATGCATGCATGGATGCATACATCCATACATGTATGTATGTATATAGATGCATACATATATATGTATGTATGCATGCATGCATCCATACATACATATATCTATGTATACATTGCATACCTACATAGATATGCATGTAGGCATACATCCATATATATACCTATGTATACATGCATCCATGCATAGATATATCTATGTATGTATGCAATGTATAAATAGATATATGTACGTATGGATGCATGCATGCATGTATGGATGGATGGATGCATATGCATGCATGCATGCATGCATATATCTATGTATACATGCATGCATGATGTATACATAGATATATGTATGTATGGATGCATGACTGCATGTATGTATGGATGCATGCATGCATGCATGCATCCATACATACATGTATTTATGTATCTATACATGTATGCATGCATCCATCCATACATAATACATGTATCTATCCATGCATGCATGTATGTATGCATGGATGCATACATGCATGCATATATGTATGCATGGATGCATACATACATACATACATGTATACATGTATATATGATGCAGGAGCATCCAGAGGTATAAGGGCAATCTTGTGTCACACAAAAAAATGTACTTAGACTTAGTTTTTGTTTCATTTGTTTTCATTTCTGGATACCCATTTGGGTCAAATAAAAGTTCCAACTCTCACAGTTCCACTATCAGTGTTCGTGTAAATGTCAAAAAAATAGGAGTATGTAATTGGGCCATCATTTTGATAAACTATAAGGTGTAAATTGGCTAGATGAATGTAATTGTAATTTAGAGAATTCCAAAAAAAGAATCAGGTCAAAAGGCCCCATGGTTTGAGAGTTATTGCATTTTTTTGAGTTTTGTAGACCACCTAAGAATGCTTCAAAGTTAGGCTAGGGGCATTAAATGACCTCAAAAAGGGTCAAAAAATGGGGGATGAGCATAGCACATCCATAGGGCTATAGAGCACTTTTAGAGCTTTTTGAAAATGTAAACGATTCATCAATTGGAGCTACAGTTCAAAATTTATGCCTCCCGAAAGTTTAGTTATCGTTTTTGGATTCTTCTAGATTTGCGCCAACTTCTAACGCAGTTTTTGGAGCCTTCTATTTGGTCGGTGGATGCCTACTAGCAATTTCTAGAATGTATTCCTAGTCCTTAACCCTTCGAGGTCTTTTTAAGGACATTTCTTGAATGGTAAAAGGTAGTTCAGAGTGGAGTTTGAGAGGAGGTACTGAAAGAAGAAATTATCTCTAGATTTATGCTATTGTAAGCCCTTAGGGCACGTTTTGAAGTTTATTTTCTCTGTATTGTTTATACTAGCTTATTTTTTCAATTAATATAATTTCCCCTTTTTTGTTGTGTCTATTCTGTGCTTGGGCTGTGTCCCCATCAATATATCTTGTATGTATGCATATGCATGTATGCATGCATCAATGCATACATGTATGCATACATGCATACATACATAGATGCATGAATGTATGTATACATCCATGCATATGCATGCATCCATACGTACATGTATCTATGTATGTATACATGTATGCATGCATCCATCCATACATATATGTATCTATCCATGCATGCATGTATGTATGCATGGATGCATACATGGATATATACATGTATATATCTTGTATGTATGCATATGCATGTATGCATGTGTCTATCCATGTAGGCATAGATGCATTCATCTATGCATACATGCATACATACATATGATGGAAACATACATATATCTATGCATCCATGTATGCATGCATGATTGAATGTATGCATTAAATGACCTCAAAAAGTGCCAAAAAATGGGGGAGGATCATAACTCATCCGTAGGTCTATAGAGCACTTTGAGAGCTTTTCAAAAATGTAAACAGTTCGTCAATCGGAGCTATGGTTCAAAAGTTATGCCTCCCAAAAGTTTGGTTACCATTTCTGGATTCTTCTAGATTTGTGTCGACTTCTAACGCAGTTTTTGGAGCCTTCTATTTGGTTAGTGGATGCCTACTAGCACTTTCTAGAATGTATTCCTAGTCCTTAACCCTCTGGGGTCTATTTAAGGACATTTTTGGCATTGTAAAATTTAGTTCGGAGTGGAGTTTGAGAGGAGGTAGTGAAAGGAGAAATTATCTCTAGATTTATGCTATTGTAAGCCCTTAGGGCATGTTTTGAAGTTTATTTTCTCTGTACTATTTCTACTAGCTTATTTTCCCAATTAATATAATTTCCTCTTTTTTTTTGTGTCCATTTTGTGTTTGGGTTGTGTCTCCATGAAGTGGTATCAGAGCAGATTTTCCTGGGTGTGTAGACAGAGTGCCAACTAAGAGGTAGTTTGCACTAGGACTGTGTGGTTGTGGGTTTGAGTTAGAAGATGCCTCCATGAAGAGAGCATTGCAGAAGGGTTAGAGCTATTAATATTGAGGAGGTTATAGCCCTTTAAAGGTAAGTACAAGCATTGTAGGAGGAGCTCTATAGAGGAACAAATGTGGCCGTAGGTGATGAAAGTGAGGATGACAATAAAGAAGACAAAATTGGACTAGAAGGGGATTTTGATGGGAAAGTTTTGAATCAGGCAGAGGAAAGGCTTTTTAGGGCCGTTACTAAATTTGGGAAAAGACCTATAATTGAAGTGGGCGTATTTTCAGGAAATTTGAAACCAGATGAGTCAATCGATTGGATCAATGAACTGGAAGAATACTTTGAGTATGAGGATATCAAGGACCCAGATAGGGTTAAGTTTGCAAAAGCCAAACTGAAAGGTCATGCCAAAATTTGGTGGCAAGAGGTCCAATTGGAAAGAAATAGAAGAGGAAAGGATAAGATCACAAGATGGGATCGCATGGTGGACAAATTGAAGAAGCAGTTCATTCCTATGGAGTACGAGCTTGATTTGTTTAAGAAGATGCATGGGTTAAAGAAAGTAGGAAGATTAGTCCGAGAATATATAGAGGAGTTTTACTGACTCTTAATTAGAGTAGGACATGTAGAATCAAATAAGGAGAAGGTTTCTCGTTATATCAGTGGGTTGCGACCTAGCATCTAGGAGGAACTAAGTTTGGTAAGAATGACCAGCGTTGAAGAGGCATACCAGTTTTCCCTATGAGTTGAAGAGAAGCTGAATAAAAGGTTTGAAGGGAGACAAAGAGGGCATGGTCAAGTAGGAAGGGGAAGTGGTAGGTCATCTGGAGGCTAAAATGAAACCCAAAAGAAAAATGAAGATGTGGGTACTAGCAGGAACCAGAGGAATGAGGGTTTCAACCACTCCCATGATCAAGACTTCAAAAATTAGAGAGGAAGAGGTAGAGGATGTGAACAAGGAAGAGGAGGCTTCCTTGTTACCTATTTCCATTGCAATGAAGAAGGTCATCATGCCTTTGAATGCCCTCAATGACAAGGAAGGACAGATAGGAGAGCTAAGGGCCAAGCTAGGGTTGCTCATGTGGATGAAGATGCACAATCATCACATTTAGAGGATGCAAAAAGAGGAGAGACCTTGGTAAATGAAAGAGTCCTACTAAGTGGTGAGATTGAACCAGGACAATGGAGGAGCTTGTTCCATATCAGATGCAAGTGTGAGGATAAATGTTGTGATGTGATCATTGATGGTGGTAGCACAGATAACTTGGTGTCAGAGGAGATGGTCTCTAAGCTGAAGCTCAAGAGGGAGAAATATCTCCAGCCCTATCGGATTGCTTGGGTGAAAGATGATCATAAAGTCCTGATAAGTGAACAATGTTTAGTGAAATTCAAAATTGGGGGTTACCATGATGAAGTTCTCTGTAATGTTATATCAATGGATGGTAGTTTGATAGGCATGCAGTACATGATGGTCATGCAAAAACATACTCTTTAACAAAGGATGGAGTTCGCCACAAACTAAAGCCCATGAAAAAGGAAGGTGAAAAGGTATGTAGCAGTGCTAGGATTTGTCTTGTTGATGGAAGAAAGTTTTTAGATGGCATGGAACATCAGTGTATGTGCTATGCTTTGATTCCTAGGAAAGATAAATAAGGTAGTAGTAAAATACCACTTGAAGTTTTTGATTTCAGGAGCTAGTTTCCCTAACAAGGCTGCTCACAGGATGACTCCTACTGAAATAGAGGAGCTAAATAGATAGGTTCAGGAGCTATTGAGGAAGGGCTTGATTCAAGAGATCCTAAGTCCATTTGTAGTACCTACAGTACTTGCACCAAAGAAGGATGGAGACTGGAGGATGTGTATAGACTCTTGAGTTATAAATAGGATAACCATCAAGTACCTATTTCCTTTGCCAAGAATGGATGATCTTATGGACTACTTGAGTGGAGCTCAATACTTCACAAAGATAGATCTCAAGAGTGCCTATCATCAGATATGGATTTGAGAAGGAGATGAGTAGAAAACAACCTTCAAGACCAAGGAGGGTCTTTATGAGTGGTTAGTCATGCCCTTTGGATTGACGAACACCCCAAGCACCTTCATGTGGCTCATGAATGAGGTACTTAAGAAGTTCTTGGGAAAATTTGTTATTGTTTATTTGAATGATATTTTAATTTTCAGCAAGACTTTGGAAGAACATTTATTGCATATTCGTAGTGTCCTTCAAAGGCTAAGGGAAGAGAAATTGTTAATTAATCTAAAGAAGTGTATCTTTGCAAAAAGGGAGTTAGCCTATTTGGGGTTTGTTATATCCCCTGAAGGTCTCAAAATGGATCCAGAGAAGGTAAAATCCATCTTGGAATGGCCTACTCCAAGGTCTACTACTGAGGTAAGATCATTTCATGGTTTGGTTAGTTTTTATAGGAAGTTTATTGGGAATTTTAGTGGCATATGTGCACTTCTAACTGATACAATAAGAGGGGATAGAAAAGAGTTCAAATGGACTGCAGCACCTACGAGCAGTTTTGAATTGCTGAAGAAGAAGGTGACAAAATAGCCTATGTTGGCACTTCTAGATTTTAGAAAAGTGTTCTAGGTGGATTGTGATGTTAGTGGTAGTGGTATTGGGGCTGTATTAAGCCAAGAAGGTAAGCCTATTTCATATTTTAGTGAAAAATTGAATGATGCAAAGAAGAAGTATTCTGTTTATGATCAAGAGTTCTATGCAATAGTTTAGGCCTTAAAGAAATGGAGGCATTATTTATTGCCAAAGTAATTCTTTTTTTATACTGATCATTAGGCATTGTAGTACCTAAATAGCCAAGGTAAATTGAATTAGAGGCATATGAAGTGGGTAGATTTCTTGCAGAGCTATACATTTGTGTTGAAGCATAGAAGTGGAAAATCTAACAGGGTTGCAGATGCACTAAGTAGGAGACAGTTTTTGCTTATAGTAATGCAGGTTGAAGTAGTTGGGTTTGATGAACTCAAGAATTTGTACCCTAAGGATCCTGATTTTACTGAAGCATGGAAAGCTTGTAAAGAGCCTATTGTTCTAGATAGAACTAAGTGGTTAGACTATTTGATTAAGGATGGCATGTTGTTCAAGGGTAGTCAATTGTGCATTCCAAAGAGTTCCATGAGGAAAAATTTGATTAAGGAGAAACATAGTGGAGGGATGGCATGACACTTTGGTCAAGATAAGACCATTGCCATTCTTAGAGAACATTATTTTTGGCCTCAAATTTCACAAGACATGAAGAAGTTTGTACAGAGTTTCCAAGTATGTCAAGCTGCCAAGGGATTTAGCCACAATACTGGACTATATCAGCCATTGCCTGTTCCATCAAAGCCATGGGAGGACATAAGTATGGATTTTGTTCTTGGATTGCCAAGGACACAAAGGGGTAATGACTCATTGTTTGTGGCAGTTGATAGGTTCTCCAAAATGGCACATTTCATTCCATGCCACAAGACTCATGATGCTATCCATATTGCAGACTTGTTTTTTAGAGAGGTGGTAAGACTACATGGTCTTCCAAGGAGTATAGTTTCTGACAAAGATACTAAATTTGTGGGGCATTTTTGGAGGACATTGTGTAAGAAGTTAAGAATAGACTTGAAATTCAGTTCCATGCATCACCCACAGACTGATGGCCAAACAAAAGTGGTAAATAGAAGTTTGGGCAATTTGCTGAGATGTTTAGTTGGGGATAAGCCCAAGGGATGGGATTTGATTCTACCATAGGAAGAGTTTTCTTATAATAACTCTGTAAATAGGAGTATTGGAAAATCACCATTCAAAATTTTATATGGAAGTAGCCCAAGGACTGCACCAGAATTAAGGAAGATAGAACAAGGGGAGAGGACAAGTGTTGAAGCAAAGGAATTTGTTGAACATATAAAGCATCTACATGAGGAGGTTCAAGCACACATTACCAAGATGAATCAAGAGTATAAAGCTAGGGCTGATCAAAGGAGAAGGCATAAGGAATTCCAAGTAGAAGATTTAGTCATGGTGCACTGACAAAAAGAAAGATTTCTAGCCGGTACTTACAACAAGCTGAAAATGAAGAAATTTGGCCCCTGCAAAATTCTAAAGAAACATGACTCAGGAAATGCATATGAGGTGGAGCTGCCAGATGGTATTCACATTTCTCCTATTTTCAACATTGCAAACTTAACAGAGTATCATGATGATGGTGCAGATGATGAGCCAGTGTTAGAGCCATGTCCAATTTTGGCTTCTAAGAAGGAGGAGATAGAAGACATTATAGATCATTGTGTGGGTAGGAGTACCAGAAATAGGTAGTATGAAGACTATTTTGTGAAGTGAAAATGATGGCCGATCGAGGACTCAACTTGGATTTCAGTAGCTGAGGTTTCCCATTTGAGATTTCCTGTACCATTCATAAAGTGACAGGATCACTTTTCAATCTACCCTAGGTGTCTGATGCAGGAGCATCCAGAGGTATAAGGGCAATCCTGTGTCACCCAAAAAAATGTACTTAGACTTAGTTTTTGTTTCATGTGTTTTCATTTCTGGATACCCATTTGGGTCAAATAAAGGTTCCAACTCTCACAGTTCCACTATCAGTGTTCGTGTAAATGCCAAAAAAATAGGAGTATGTAATTAGACAATCATTTTGGTAAATTAGAAGGTGTAAATTGGCTAGATGAATGTAATTGTAATTTAGAGAATTCCAAAAAAAGAATTAGGTCAAAAGGCCCCATGGTTTGAGAGTTATTGCATTTTTTTGAGTTTTGTAGACCACCTAAGAATGCTTCAAAGTTAGGCTAGGGGCATTAAATGACCTCAAAAAGGGTTAAAAAATGGGGGATGAGCATAGCACATCCATAGGGCTATAGAGCACTTTTAGAGCTTTTTGAAAATGTAAACGATTCATCAATCGGAGCTACAGTTCAAAAGTTATGCCTCCCAAAAGTTCAGTTATCGTTTTTGGATTCTTCTAGATTTGCGCCAACTTCTAACGCAGTTTTTGGAGCCTTCTATTTGGTCGGTGGATGCCTACTAGAAATTTTTAGAATGTATTCCTAGTCCTTAACCCTTCGAGGTCTTTTTAAGGACATTTCTTGAATGGTAAAAGGTAGTTCAGAGTGGAGTTTGAGAGGAGGTACTGAAAGAAGAAATTATCTCCAGATTTAGCTATTGTAAGCCCTTAGGGCACGTTTTGAAGTTTATTTTCTCTGTACTGTTTATACTAGCTTATTTTTCCAATTAATATAATTTCCCCTTTTTTGTTGTGTCCATTTTGTGCTTGGGCTGTGTCCCCATCAATATATCTTGTATGTATGCATATGCATGTATGCATGCATCAATGCATACATGTATGCATACATGCATACATACATAGATGCATGAATGTATGTATACATCCATGCATATGCATGCATCCATACGTACATGTATCTATGTATGTATACATGTATGCATGCATCCATCCATACATATATGTATCTATCCATGCATGCATGTATGTATGCATGGATGCATACATGGATATATACATGTATATATCTTGTATGTATGCATATGCATGTATGCATGCGTCCTTCCATGTAGGCATAGATGCATTCATCTATGCATACATGCATACATACATATGATGGAAACATACATATATCTATGCATCCATGTATGCATGCATAGATATATCTATGCATGATTGAGTGTATACATAAATATAGATATATATATATGCATGCATGCATGTATACATAGATATATGCATGCATGCATGCATGCATGCATAGATATATGGATGGATAAATGTATGGATGCATGTATGCATGCATTAATGATGGATGCATACATTGATACATACATGTATCGCATGCATGCATACATATATAGATACATGCATACTTGTATACATAAATCTATATATATATACATACATACATATCCATGCATGGACATAGATACATGCATGCATACATACATGTATACATGTATGTATGTATGTATGGATGGATGCATGCATATATATCCTTACATATATCTATGCATGCATGTATAGATATATGCATGCATACATCCATACATATATCTATGTATCCATTGCATGCATGCATGCATAGATATATCTATGCATGGATGCATGCTACAGACATATATCTATGTATACATGCATGCATGCATACATATATCTATACATGCATGCATGTATATATATATATATATATATATATATATATATATATATATATATATATATATATATGCATGCATATAGATACATACATACATACATGTATGTATGTATGCATCCATACATGCATACATGCATACATGCATGCATGCATCTATGCACGTATTTGTGGATGGATGCATACATACATACATGTATGCATGTATAGATCTTTTATGTATGCATGCATCTATCCATGCATGCATGGATGCATTCATCTATGCATATATGCATACATACATAGATGCATGCATGTATGGATGCATCCATGCATATGCATGCATGCATGTATGTGCATACATCCATGCATGCATAAATACATACATGTATATATCTTGTATGTATGCATATGCATGTATGCATGCATACATACATCCATGCATCTATCCATCCATGCATGCATCTACATCCATGCATGCATACATACATAGATGCATGCAGGTATTTATGCATCCAGGCACATGCATGCATCTATGAATGTATGGATGCATACATCCATGCATGTATCCTTGTCATACATAGATGCATGCATTTATTTATGCATCCATGCACATGTATGGATGCATCCATGCATGCTTGTATGCATACATCCATGCATGTATCTATGTCATACATAGATGCATGCATGTATGTATGCATGGATGCATACATACATACATATATCTTTTATGTATGCATATGTATGTATGCATGCATACATACATGCATGCATCTATGCATGGATGCATCAATTCATGCATGCATCTATCATCTATGCATGGATGGATGTATGTATATAGACGCATGCATATATATGTATGTATGCATGCATGCATGCATACATAAATATATCTATGTATACATTACATACATACAAAGATATGCATGCAGGCATACATTCATAAATACATACATACATACATGTATACATGTATATGCATGCATCTATGGATGCATACATACATGCATGCACCTATGCATGGATGCATCCATACATGCATGGATATATACATGTATATATCTTGTATGTATGGATACATAGATATATAGTTATATATATAGATACATGCATACATAGATATATTTATGGATGCATGCATCCATACATCCATCCATACATTTATCTATGTATACATACATGTATCTATGTACAAATGCAAGCATGCATACATACATACAGCCATGTATCTATGTATGTATGCATGCATAAATACATGTGTCTATGTATGTATGCAAGCATGCATACATACATGTATTTATGCATGCATGCATGCATGTATGTATACATAGATGTATATATATATATATATATATATATATATATATATATATATATATATATATATATATATATATATATATATATATATATATGCATACATGTATACATGCATGTATTCATGTATGCATGCATGCATACATACATGTATATATTTATATATACATGGATGCATAGATATATCTATGTATGTAATCAATGTATACATAGATATATATATGTATGAATGTGTGTATGCATGTATACATGTATGCATGCATATATATGTATGGATGCATGCATGCATATATATGTATGTATGCATGCATATATAACTATGTGTACATGCATGGATATATATCTATGTATGTATGCAATGTGTACATAGATATATGTATGTATGAATGCATACATGCATGCATACATAGATATATGTATGAATGAATATGTATGCATGCATGCATCCATACATGTATGGATACATATATATGCATGCATGCATGCATACATAAATGTATATATCTATGTATACATGCATGCAAAGATATATCTATGTATGTATGCAATGTATACATAGATATATGTATGGATGAGTATGTATGCATGCATGCATCCATGCATGTATAGATGTATGCATGTATGTATGGATAGATTTTATGATGTGATGCTAACATCATCAAAATCCACACTTTTATCTAAACTTCAAATTGTTATAACTTTCACATTTGATCTTCTTTTTTGATGAAATGAACGTTATTGGAAAGCTCTTATCAGGCTCTTCATTTTGAAATCCACTGTTGACCAGTTTTGAGATAGCTTGATTTCACCCTTTATCTAACCCTCTACTCGTCATGTTGACATAAAGTTTGACCAAGCGTAACTTTTGCATACGAGCTCCTTTTTCGCCTATTCAAGTTGCATCGGGTTCTATTCTCTGAGCTCTTTGTAGTGATACTAAATTTGAGAGATTATCAAAATATTGATTTTTTTTCCTTTTGGGTCCACTTGGATCATTCCTCCCTACTGAGAAGCTTTTGGACCTCCAAAATTCTATTTTTATGTACATTTTGAACAAGGGTAATTTTGGACATTTTTATGTAGCTTTTGGACCTTAATTTTAGGAGGGTAATGGTTGGAAGTTCAAATCCCATTATCCCTTTTCTTAAATTTGAATTAAATAACTATTTAAATTTGAAATTGAACTTTTTCCCTCTTTTTAAGATTTTATGATGTCATGCTAACATCATAAAAATTCACAATTTTATCTGAACTTCAAACTATTATAACTTTCACATTTGATCTTCATTTTTTATGAAATGAATGTCATTTTAAAGCTCTCATCAGGCTCTTCATTTTGAAATCCATTGTTGACCACTTTTGAGATAGCCTAATTTCACCCTTTATCTAGCCCTCTAGTCTACTTGTTGACCTAAACTTTGACCGAGCGTAACTTTTGCATCTGAGATCCTTTTTTCCCTGTTCAAGTTGTATCAAATTCTATTCTCTAAACTCTTTGTAATAATACTAAATTTGAGAAATTATGAGACTAAGCATCTATGTATACATACATGTATCTATGTATGTATGCATGCATGCATATGGATAGATGGATGCATGCATGCATACATCCATACATCCAATCAAACATAAACATGCATGCATAGACATAACTACATAGATATGTATGCATGCATGCATGTATGCATGTCTTCATAAATCCATACATGTATGCATACATAGACATGTATGCATACATAGACATGTATGCATACATGCATCATACATAGATACATGCATGCATAGACATATCTATGCATGATATGCATGCATACATGTATGCATGCATCCATCCATCCATACATGTATCTATGTATACATACATATTGCATACATAGATATATGTATGTATGGATGCATGCATGCATGTATGTATGTATACATACATGTATCTATGTATGTATACATGTATGTATACATATATATGTATGCATGCATGCATGCATACATAGATACATACATGTATCTATGTATACATACATATTGCATACATAGATATATGTATGTATGGATGCATGCATGCATGTATGTATACATACATGTATATATGTATATATACATGTATGCATACATATATATGTATGTATGTATCTATGCATACATACATACATATATCTATCTATGCAATATGTATGTATACATAGATACATATATGTATGGATGGATGATATGTATGCATACATACATACATATATTCACTTTCTTTTTTCATGGGCTTCAATTTGTGGCGAACTCCATCTTTTGTCAAAAAGTATGTGTTTGCATATCCATCATGTACTACATGTTTATCATACTGCCATGGTCTATCCAACTATAAATGGCAAACATCCTTCGGAATAACATCACAGAGAACTTCGTCATGGTAACTACCAATTTTGAATTTTACTAAACATTGTTCACTTACCAGGACCTTATGATCCTCTTTCACCCAAGCAATTCGATAGGGCTGGGGATGTCTCTCCCTCTTGAGCTTCAGCTTAGAGACCATCTCCTCTGATACCAAGTTATCTGTGCTACCACCATCAGTGATCACGTCACAACATTTATCCTCACACTTGTATATGGTATGGAACAAACTCCTCCATTGTCCTAGTTCAATCTCACCACTTAGTAGGAGCCTTTCATTCACCAAGGTCTCTCCTCCTTCTACATCCTTTGAATGTGATGATTGTGCATCCTCATCCACATGAGCAACCCTAGCTTGGCCCTCAGCTCTCCTATCTATCCTTCCTTGTCGTTGAGGGCATTCAAAGGCACAATGACCTTCTTCATTACAATGGAAATAGGTACCATGGAAGCCTCCTCTTCCTTGTCCATTTCCTCTACCTCTTCTTCTCTAATTTCCAACGTCTTGATCACACGAGCAGTTAAAACCCTCATTCCTCTGGTTTCCGCTGGTACCCACATCTTCATTTTTCTTTTGGATTTTATTTCAGCCTCCAAATGACCTACCACTACCCCTTCCTCCTTCACTATGCCCTCTTTATCTTCTTTCAAACCTTTTATTCATCTTGTCTTCAACTCGTAGGAAAAACTGGTATGCCTCTTCAATGCTGGTCATTCTTACCAAACTTAATTCCTCCTGGATGCTAGGTCACAACCCATTGATATAATGTGCAACCTTCTCCTTATTTTCTTTTGCATGCCTTGCTCTAATCAAAATTTGATAAAACTCCTTTGTATATTCTTGGACTGATCTTCTTGCTTGCTTTAACCCATGCATCTTCTTGAACAAATCAAGCTCGTAGTCCATAGGAATGAATTGCTTCTTCAATTTGTCCACCTTGTGATCTTCTCCTTTCCTCTTCTATTTCTTTCCAATTGAAACTCTTGCCACAAAATTTTGGCATGGCCTTTTAGTTTGGCCTTTGAAAACTCAACCCTATCTGGGTCCCTGATATCCTCATACTCAAAGTATTCTTCCAGTTCATTGATCCAATCGATCAACTCATCTAGTTTCAGATTTCTTAAAAATATACCCATTTCAATTGTAGGCCTTTTCCCAAACTTATTAATGGCCCTAAAAAGCCTTTCCTCTACTTGATTCATAACTTCCCCATCAAATTCCCCTTCTAGTCCCATTTTTTCTTCTTCATTGTCATCCACACTATCCTCACCTACGGCAACATTGGCTCCTCTACGGAGCTCCTCTTGCAATGCCTGTACCTGCCTTTGGAGGGGTCTAACCTCCTTAGGATTAATAGCTCTAGTGCTTCCGCCACACTCTCTTCATGGAGGCATCTTCTAACTCAAACTCACAACCACATAGTCCTAGTGCAAACTGCCTCACAGTCGACGCTCTGTCTACACACTCAAGAAAACTAGCTCTGATACCACTTTATGGGGACATGACCCAGACACAAAATGGACATATGAGATAGCATTGTTGACATAATTAATCATAAATCCACCAGTTTCCACTATTACATCCATCACCCACATAGCATCAACTAGTAGATGTAGAAGTAAAAAAATTGAAATAACTGATGAAATGGAAAGAGTATCAACATTTTGAACCTCTCGTACGAAAACATTATTAGAAAATGAACCTTTCAAATCCTCTTTTACCATTACTAGTTGAATACTTGATTCTGCTTGCACCTGATCCTCACTAGCTACTACAAACATGAGAGTTAGTTTACTGCTTGCATTTACAATCATTTTCAAATGTCCTACATTTACAATTGATCCTCCATTCCTCATGTGATGAGCTCTTATAATGTATTCAATCCCATTTTTAAACAAATGATACTTGTTATGTTCCCTGTAGAAGATAGCATTCCTATCATATAAGTATGGCCTACCCAATACAATCCAACAGATATCAATTGGAACCACATCAAATTCAACCTCATCTATGAACTTAGATGTTATTGCAAATCTTAACTTACATTTCTTAGTAACTCACAATCTATTATCATTGCACACCCAACCTAATGGATAAGGTCTTCTATGTGACTTAGTTTCCAATCCCAATTGTTTAACAATTTCTTCTTATATTAGATTAACTTGGGACCCACTATCTATCAATGTGTCAATTTTAGTGTTCTTTGAAATCACCCTTATATGAAGAAGTTCACACCTTTTACTATCTTCAAGAACAACATGACTTTTTGAAATGGAACTATATGAAACATCAGTGGTAGAATCAACAAAATTTTTACCTTTCAAACCCATAGTTGATACTGTTGCTTCATCACTAGAATCTGATCCAAGATCCTGAACAACAACCATAGACTTTTACTTACCCTTATGATCCTTAAACCACTTTGGTTTCAATTCCAGATGCAATTTCCAACACTTCTCTTCTACATGTCCTTTCTTTTGACAATGCAAACATGTAGGTTTGTCACCTTCCTCTTTCTTCACTATGGCTACCTTCTTTCCTTTCATGATTCTGTTAGGGGGAGATAATTCCTTCTTTGAACTAAAACTTACATTTCCTCCACCTGCTTCAATATGAGTCGCTTGAACACATACTTCATTAAAGCTAGAAGTACTAAACATCAATATTGTATGCTTCAAATATGAATGCATTCCACCTATATACTTTAATAAAGTATGTTGGGTATAAAGAGGAATTCCAAGAGTTAATGCCTTCTTCCTAAGCACCTATGTATATTCTTGCATAGACTGCCCTTTACCTTGCTTAAGATTTTGCCAATTCATAATGGCTTGTTGCATATAACCCAATTGATAAAATTGTTTCTTCAAAATAGAAGTAAATTCATACCAAGATGAAGTGATTTTACCATGTCTAGCAAGATCATCCTGGATTTTACTCTCCCACCAGACTAATGCAGTACCTCCTATTCTAAAAGTAGCTGGCTGGATTTTGGAAGAATTATCCAAAATATTTTGAACCTTGCAATACACATCGATCTGCTTAAGCCAATTATCCAATTTTTTAGCATCTAATTCACCATTATATATAGGAAAATCAAACTTTACATCAAGCTTTAACAAGGATTTCTTCACAGAATGTTTCTTTTTACAAGAATTAGAAAGAGAAGAAGAGGAAGATGAAGAATATGAAGAGGATGGAGATGAAGGTTTAGGAGGGCCACTACCATTTCCTACTCCTTTGCCTTTTCCATCTTTTGCTGAGGATTTAACTTCTTCCTTCTTCTTAGCCTTATCCGCCTTTCTTAATTTTTGTTCATGTCTCTCTTGGAGAAGAATGTTGACCAAAGCCTTTAATTCCACAAAAGATCTTTGGAATGCTTCTACATCAAACTCAAGAACATGTTGTTTAGATTCCATCTCTGATTGAGGAAAAATCCTTCTTTTTCCAATTTTTGGATTGAACTCTTCAAGTTCACCTTCTCCTTGCTTCAACTTCAACCTAGTT
This sequence comes from Cupressus sempervirens, assembly GCA_028749045.1. Lineage (NCBI taxonomy): Eukaryota > Viridiplantae > Streptophyta > Pinopsida > Cupressales > Cupressaceae > Cupressus > Cupressus sempervirens. The sequence continues at coordinate 414,896,453 of CM053790.1, forward strand.
AACATTCACCACCTACAATTTCTTGACAAGAATAGGCTCTGATACCAAACTTGATCTATAAACTAAGATTTACAACTTTTTAACTTAATCCAAATTACATATTTAATTCCCGATCTAGGCAGTAATTGCGTGGTTCTGTATCTATGCATGTATGTATACACACATGTATGTATGGATGCATGCATGCATATATCCATACATATATCTATTCATGCATGCATGCATCCATAAATACATACATAGATATATGTACACATGCATGCATAGATACATGTATGTATGAATGCATGCATGCATGTAGAGATATATCTACATGTATATATCTTGTATGTATGCATACGCATGTATGCATGCATACATATGTTCATGCATCTATGGATGCATACATACATGCATACTTACATGTATCTATGTATGCATGCATGCATGCATTCATGCATATATGGATGGATGCATGCATGCATGCATGCATACATCCATACATACATGTATCATGCATCTATATGCATGTATGCATACATATATATGTATATGCATGTATGTATTCATGAATACATCCATACATACATGTATCTATTTATCTATGTATTTACGCAATGCATGCATCCATACATATGCATGTATGTATGCATGTATGGATAAATACATCATTACATACATGTATACATGTATATATATGCATGCATGTATCTATATATGGATGCATCAATATATCTATGTATGTATGCAATGCATGCATCCATCCATATGCATGTATGTATGCATGTATGGATGCATACATACATACATACATGTATACATGTATGTATATACATGCATGCATACATATATATCTATGCATGCATGCATGCATCCATACATATACATACTAATGTAGGAGCATCCAGAGGTATAAGGGCAATCCTATGTCACCCAAAAAATATACCTAAACTTAATTTTGGTTTCATGTGTTTTCATTTTTGGATACCCATTTGGGAAAAATAAAGGTTCCAACTCTCACAGTTTCACTATCAGTGTTCGTGTAAATCTCAAAAAAATAGGAGTATATAATTGAGCCATCATTTTGGTGAACTAGGAGGTGTAAATTGCCTAGATGAATGTAATTGTAATTTAGAGCATTCTAGAAAAAGAATCAGGTCAAATGGCTCCACGGTTTGAAAGTTATTGCAATTTTTTGGGTCATGGAGACCTCCTAAGAATGCTTCAAAGTCAGGTTAGGGGCATTAAATGACCTCAAAAAGGACCAAAAAATGGAGGACAAGTGAAGCTGGTCCATAGGGCTATAGAGAACTTCAAGAGCTTTCTGAAAATGTAAATGGTTTGTCAATTGGAGCTACGGTTCAAAAGTTATGCCTCCTTGAAGTTTGGTTACCATTTCTGGAATCTTCTAGATTTGCGTCGACTTCTAATGTAGCTTCTGGAACCTTCTATTTGGTTGGTGGATGCCTACTAGCACTTTGTAGAATGTACTCCTAGTCCTTAACCCTCTGAGGTCTATTTAAGGAGATTTTTGGTATTGTAAAAGGTAATTCGGAGTGGAGTTTGAGAGGAGGTACTGAAAGGAGAAATTATCTCTAGATTTATGCTATAGTAAGCCCTTAGGGCATGTTTTGAAGTTTATTTTCTTTGTACTATTTGTACTAGCTTATTTTCTTAGTTAATATAATTTCCCCTTTTTTGTTGTATCCATTCTGTGCTTGGGTTGTGTCCCCATCAAGTGGTATCAGAGTTGGTTTTCCTGACTGTGTAGATAGAGTGCCGACTGTGAGGCAGTTTCCACTAGGACTATGTGGTTGTGGGTTTGAATTAAGAATATGCCCCCATGAAGAGAGCATGGTGAAAGGGCCAGAGCTATTAATCTTGAGGAGGTTGGAGCCCTCCAAAGGTAGGTACAAGCATTGCAAGAGGAACTCCATAGAGCAACAACTGAGGTCGCAGGTGATGAAAGTGAAGATGACAACGAAGAAGATGAAATTGGACCAGAAGTAGAATTTGACAGGGAAGTTTAAAATCATATAGAGGAAAGGCTTTTTAGGGCCATTACTAAGTTTGGAAAAAGACCTACAATTGAAGTGGGTGTATTTTAAAGAAATCTGAAACCAGATGAGTTGATCAATTGGATCAATGAACTGGAAGAATACTTTGATTATGAGGATATCAAGGACCCAGATAGGGTTATGTTTGCAAAGGCCAAACTAAAAGGCCATGCCAAAATCTGGTGGCAAGAGGTCCAATTGGAAAGAAATAGAAGAGGAAAGGAGAATATGACAAGGTGGGATTGCATGGTGGACAAATTGAAGAAGCAGTTCATTCCTGTGGACTATGAGCTTGATTTGTTTAAGAAGATGCATGCTTTAAAGCAAGCAAGAAGATTAGTCCAAGAATATACAAAGGATTTTTACCAACTCTTGATTAGAGCAGGCCATGCAGAAGCAAATAAAGAGAAGGTTTCTCATCATATCAGTGGGTTGCGACCTAGCATCCAAGAGGAATTAAGTCTGGTAAGAATGACCAGCGTTGAAGAGGCATACTAGTTTTCCTTATGAGTTGAAGAGAAGTTGAATAAAAGGTTTGAAGGAAGACAAAGAGGGTGTAGTCAAGGAGGAAGGGGAAGTGGTAGGTCATCTCGAGGCCACAATGAAACTCAAAAGAATAATGAAGATGAGGGTACTAGTAGGAACAAGAGGAATGAGGGTTTCAACCACACCTATGAGCAAGACTTTTGAAATTAGAGAGGAAGAGGTAGAGGACGTGGACAAGGAAAAGGAGGCATCCATGGTACCTATTTCCATGGCAATGAAGAAGGTCATCGTACCTTTGAATGCCCTCAATGACAAGGAAGGACACATAGGAGAGCTGAGGGCCAAGCTAGGGTTTCTCATGTGGATGAGGATGCACAATCATCACATTTAGAAGATGCAGAAAGAGGAGAGACCTTGGTAAATGAAAGAGTCCTATTAAGTGGTTAGATTGAACTAGGACAATGGAAGAGTTTGTTCCATACCAGATGCAAGTGTGAGGATAAATGTTGTAATGTGATCATTGATGGTGGTAGCACTGATAACTTGGTATTAGAAGAGATGATCTCTAAGCTGAAGCTCAAGAGGGAGAAACATCCCCAGCAATATTAGATTGCTTGGGTAAAAGATGATCATAAGGTCATGGAAAGTGAACAATGTTTAGTAAAATTCAAAATTGGGAGTTACCATGATGAAGTTCTCTATGATGTTATTCCAATGGATTTTTGCCATCTATTGTTGGGTAGACCATGGTAGTTTGATAGGCATGCAATACATGATGGTCATGCAAAAACATACTCTCTAACAAAGGCTGGAGTTTGCCACAAATGAAAGCCAATGAAAAAGAAAGGCAAAAAAGTATGTAGCAGTGCTAGGATTTGTCTTGTTGATGGAAGGAAGTTTTTAGATGGCATGAAACATCAACGTATGTGCTATGCTTTGATTCCTAAGAAATTTTACAAGAATTTTATTAAGAATTTCAATTGCATATGTGCACCCCTAACTAATACAATAAGAGAGGATAGAAAAGACTTCAAATGGACTGTAGCAGCTATGAGAAGTTTTGAATTGCTAAAGAAGAAGGTGAAAGAATAGCCTGTGTTGGCATTACAAAATTTTAGGAAAGTGTTCCAGGTGGATTGTGATGCTAGTGGTAGTGCTATTGGGGCTATATTAAGCCAAGAAGGTAAGCCTATTGCATATTTTAGTGAAAAATTGAATGATGCAAAGAAGAAGTATTCTGTTTATGATCAAGAGTTCTATGCAATAGTTCAAGCCTTAAAGAAGTGGAGGCATTATTTATTGCCAAAGGAATTTTTTTTGTATACTAATCATCAAGCATTATAGTACCTGAATAGCAAAGGTAAATTGAATCAGAGGCATATGAAGTGGGTACAGTTCTTGCAGAGCTATACATTTGTGTTGAAGCATAGAAGTGGAAAATCTAACAGGGTTGTAGATGCACTAAGTAGGAGACAGTTGTTGCTTACAGTAATGCAAGTTGAAGTAGTTGGGTTTGATGAACTCAAGAATTTTTACCCAGAGGATCTTGATTTTGCTGAAGCATGGAAAGCTTGTAAAGAGCCTATTGCTGTAGATAGAACCAAGTGGTTAGACTATTTGATTAAGGATGGCATGTTGTTCAAGGGTAGTCAATTGTGCATTCCAAGGAGTTCCATGAGGGAAAATCTGATTAAGGAGAAACATAGTGGAGGGATGGTAGGACATTTTGGTTGAGATAAAACCATTTCCATTCTGAGAGAACATTATTTTTGGCCTCAAATGTCACAGGATGTGAAAAGGTTTGTACAGAGTTGTCAAGTTTGTCAAGTTGGTAAGGTATTTAGCCACAATACTAGACTATATCAGCCATTTCCTATTCCATCAAAGCCATGGGAGGACATAAGTATGGATTTTGTTCTTGGATTGGTGAGGACACAAAGGGGTAATGACTCAGTATTTGCGGTGGTGTATATGTTCTCCAAAATGGCACATTTCATTCCATGCCACAAAACTCATGATGCTGTCCATATTGCAGACTTGTTCTTCAGAGAGGTGGTGAGCCTACATGGTCTCCCAAGGAGTATAGTTTCTGATAGAGATACTAAATTTGTGGGTTATTTCTTGAGGACATTGGGGAAGAAGTTTAGAATAGACATAAAATTGAGTTCCATGCATCACTCACAGACTAATGGCCAAACATAAGTGGTAAACAGAAGTTTGGGCAATTTGCTGAGATGTTTAGTTGGGGATAAGCCCAAGGGATGGGATTTGATTCTACCATAGGTAGATTTTGCTTATAATAACTCTATAGATACTAGTACTGGAAACTCACTGTTCCAAATTATATATGGGAGTAGCCGAAGGACTACACCAGAGCTGAGGAAGATAGAACAAGAGGAGAGGACAAGTGCTAAAGCTAAGGAATTTGTTGAACATATCAAGCATCTACATGAGGAGGTTCAAGCGCACATTACCAAGATGAATCAAGACTATAAAGCTAGGGTTGATCAGAGGAGAAGAGATAAGGAATTTCAAGTAGGAGATTTAGTCATGGTGCACTTACGAAAAGAAATATTTCCAGTCGGTACTTACAACAAGCTGAAAATGAAGAAATTTGGCCCCTACAAAATTCTAAAGAAACATGACTCAGGAAATGCATATGAGGTGGAGCTGCCAGATGGTATTCACATTTCTCCTATTTTCAACATTGTAGACTTAACATAGTATCATGATGATGGTGCAGATGATGAGCTAGTGTTAGAGCTATGTCCAATTCCTACTTCAAAGAAGGAGGAGATAGAAGACATTCTAGATTATCGTGTGGGTAGGAGTACCAAAAATAGGTAGTATGAAGAGTATTTGCTGAAGTGGAAAGTAAAGCCGATTGAGGACTCAACATGGATTTTAGTAGCTGAGGTTTCCCATTTGAGATTTCCTCTACCATTCATAAAGTGACAAGGTCACTTTTAAATCTACCCTAGGTGTCTTACGCAAGAGCATCTAGAGGTATAAGGGCAATCCTGTGTCACCCAAAAAATATACTTAGACATAATTTCTATTTCATGTGTTTTCATTTTTGGATACCCATTTGGGCCAAATAAAGGTTCCAACTCTCACAGTTCCACTATTAGTGTTTGCATAAATCCCAAAAAAATAGGAGTATGTAATTGAGCCATAATTTTGGTGAACTAGGAGGTGTAAATTGCCTAGATGAATGTAATAGTAATTTAGAGCATTCCAGAAAAAGAATCAGTTCAAAAGGCCCCACTATTTGAAAGTTATTGAAGTTTTTCGGGTTGTGGAGACCTCCTAACAATACTTCAAAGTCAGGTTAGGGGCACTAAATGACCTCAAAAAGGGTCAAAAAATGGGGGACAAGAAAAGCTAGTTCATAGGGCTATAGAGTTCTTTGAGAGCTTTCTAAAAATGTAAACAGTTTGTCAATCAGAGTTACGGTTCAAAAGTTATGCCTCCCAAAAGTTTTGTTACCATTTCTGGATTCTTCTAGATTTGCGTTGACTTCTAACGTAGCTTCTGGAACCTTCTATTTGGTTGGTGGATGCCTACTAGCACTTTGTAGAATGTACTCCTAGTTCTTAACCCTCTCGGGTCTATTTAAGGAGATTTTTGGCATTGTAAAAGGCAGTTCAGAGTGGAGTTTGAGAGGAGGTACTGAAAGGAGAAATTATCTCCAGATTTATGCTATTGTAAGACCTTAGGGCATGTTTTGAAGTTTATTTTCTCTATACTATTTGTACTAGCTTATTTTATCAATTAATATAATTTCCCCTTTTCTATTGTGTCCATTTTGTGCTTGGGTTGTGTCCCCATCAAGTGGTATTAGAGCTAATTTTTCTGAGTGTGTAAACAGAGCACCGACTATGAGGCAGTTTGCACCAAGATTGTGTGGTTGTTGGTTTTATTTAAGAAAATGCCTCCATGAAGAGAGCATGGCAGAAGGGCCAGAGCTATTAATCCTGAGCAGGTTAGAGCCCTTGAAAGGCAGGTACATGCATTGCAAGAGGAACAACTGTGGCCACAGGTGATGAAAGTGAAGATGAAAATGAAGAAGGTGAAATTGGACCAGAAGGGGAATTTGACAGGGAAGTTTTGAATCATGAAGAGGAAACGCTTTTTTGGGCCATTACTAAGTTTTGGAAAAGACCTACAATTGAAGTGGGTGTATTTTCAGGAAATCTGAAACCAGATAAGTTGATCAATTGGATCAACGAACTGAAAGAATACTTTGAGTATGAGGATATCAGGGACCTAGATAGGGTTAAGTTTGCAAATGCCAAACTAAAAGGCCATGCCAAAATCTGGTGGCAAGAAGTCAAATTAGAAAGAAATAGAAGAGGAAAGGAGAAGATCACAAGGTGCGATCGCATGGTGGACAAATTGAAGAAGCAATTCATTCCTGTGGACTACGAGCTTGATTTGTTTAAGATGATGCATGCATTAAAGCAAGTAGGAAGATCAATCCAAGAATATATAGAGGATTTTTACTGAATCTTGATTAGAGTAGGGCATGTAGAAGCAAATAAGGAGAAGGTTGCTCATTATATCAGTGGGTTGCGACCTAGCATCCAGGAGGAATTAAGTTTTGTAAGAAAGACCAGCGTTGAAGAGGCATACTAGTTTGCCCTATGAGTTGAAGAGAAGTTGAATAAAAGGTTTGAAGGAAGACAAAGAGGGTGTGGTCAAGGAGGAAGGGGAAGCGGTAGGTCATCTGGAGGCTGCAATGAAACCCAAAAGAAAAATGAAGATGAGGGTACTAGTAGGAACTAGAGGAATCAGGGTTTCAACCACTCCCGTGATCAAGACTTTGGAAATCAAAGATGAAGAGGTAGAGGACATGGACAAGGAAGAGGAGGCTTCCATGGTACCTATTTCCAATGCAATGAAGAAGGTCATTGTGCCTTTGAATGCCCTCAATGACAAGGAAGGATAGATAGGAGAGCTGAGGGCCAAGCTAGGGTAACTCATGTGGATGAGGATGCACAATCATCACATTTAGAGGATGCAGAAAGAGGAGAGACCTTGGTAAATGAAAGAGTCCTACTAAGTGCTTAGATTGAACCAAGACAATGAAGGAGTTTTCTCCATACCAGATGCAAGTGTGAGGATGAATGTTGTGATGTGATTATTGATGGTGGTACCATTGATAACTTGGTATCAGAAGAGATGGTCTCTAAGCTAAATCTCAAGAGGGAGAAACATCCCCAATCCTATCAGATTGCTTAGGTAAAAGATGATCATAAGGTCCTGGTAAGTGAACAATATTTAGTAAAATTCAAAATTGGGAGTTACCATGATGAAGTTCTCTATGAAGCTATTCCGATGGATGTTTGCCATCTATTTTTGGGTAGACCATGGCAGTTTGATAGGCATGCAATACATGATGGTCATGCAAACACATACTCTCTAACAAAGGATAGAGTTTGCCACAAATTAAAGCCCATGAAAAAAGAAGGTGAAAAGGTATGTAGCAGTGCTAGGATTTGTCTTGTTGATGGAAGGAAGTTTTTAGATGGCATGAAACATCAACGTATGTGCTATGCTTTGATTCCTAGGAAGTTTTACAAGAAGTTTATTAAGAATTTCAATTGCATATGTGCACCCCTAACTAATACAATAAGAGGGGATAGAAAAGACTTCAAGTGGACTGCAGCAGCTGCAAGAAGTTTTGAATTGCTAAAGAAGAAGGTGATAGAATAGCCTGTGTTGGCACTTCCAAATTTTAGGAAAGTGTTCCAGGTGGATTGTGATGCTAGTGATAGTGCTATTGGGGCTATATTAAGCCAATAAGGTAAGCCTATTTCATATTTTAGTGAAAAATTGAATGATGCAAAGAAGAAGTATTCTATTTATGATCAAGAGTTCTATGCAATAGTTCAAGCCTTAAAAAAGTGGAGGCATTATTTATTGCCAAAGGAATTTTTTTTGTATACCGATCATCAGGCATTATAGTACCTGAATAGAAAAGGTAAATTGAATCAGAGGCATATGAAGTGGGTACAGTTCTTGTAGAGCTATATATTTGTGTTCAAGCATAGAAGTGGAAAATCTAATAGGGTTGTAGATGCACTAAGTAGGAGACAGTTGTTGCTTACAGTAATGCAAGTTGAAGTAGTTGGGTTTGATGAACTCAAGAATTTGTACCCTGAGGATCTTGATTTTGCTGAAGCATGGAAAGCTTGTAAAGAGCCTACTGCTGTAGATAGAACCAAGTGGTTAGAGTATTTGATTAAGGATGGCATGTTGTTCAAGGGTAGTCAATTGTGCATTCCAAGGAGTTCCATGAGGGAAAATCTGATTAAGGAGAGACATAGTGGAGGGATGGTAGGAAATTTTGGTTGAGATAAGACCATTGCCATTCTGAGAGAACATTATTTTTGGCCTCAAATGTCACAGGATGTGAAAAGGTTTGTACAGAGTTGTCAATTTTGTCAAGTTGGTAAGGTATTTAGCCACAATACTAGACTATATCAGCCATTTCCTATTCCATCAAAGCCATGGGAGGACATAAGTATGGATTTTGTTCTTGGATTGGTGAGGACACAAAGGGGTAATGACTCAGTATTTGTGGTGGTTGATATGTTCTCCAAAATGGCACATTTCATTCCATGCCACAAAACTCATGATGCTGTCCATATTGCAGACTTGTTCTTCAAAGAGGTGGTGAGCCTACATGGTCTCCCAAGGAGTATAGTTTCTGATAGAGATACTAAATTTGTGGGTTATTTCTTGAGGACATTGTGGAAGAAGTTGAGAATAGACATAAAATTCAGTTCCATGCATCACTCGCAGACTAATGGCCAAACATAAGTGGTAAACAGAAGTTTGGGCAATTCACTGAGATGTTTAGTTGGGGATAAGCCCAAGGGATGGGATTTGATTCTACCATAGGTAGATTTTGCTTATAATAACTTTGTAGATACGAGTACTGGAAACTCACTGTTCCAAATTGTATATGGGAGTAGCCCAAGGACTACACCAGAGCTGAGGAAGATAGAACAAGAGGAGAGGACAAGTGCTAAAGCTAAGGAATTTTTTGAACATATCAAGAATCTACATGAGGAGGTTCAAGCACACATTACCAAGATGAATCAAGACTATAAAGCTAGGGTTGATCAAAGGAGAAGAGATAAGGAATTCCAAGTAGGAGATTTAGTCATGGTGCACTTACGAAAAGAAATATTTCCAGTCAGTACTTACAACAAGCTAAAAATGAAGAAATTTGGCTGCTAAAAAATTCTAAAGAAACATGACTCAGGAAATGCATATGAGGTGGAGCTGCCAGATGGTATTCACATTTCTCCTATTTTCAACATTGTAGACTTAACATAGTATCATGATGATGGTGCAGATGATGAGCCAGTGTTAGAGCCATGTCCAATTCCTGCTTCAAAGAAGGAGGAGATAGAAGACATTCTAGATCATCATGTGGGTAGGAGTACCAAAAATAGGTAGTATGAAGAGTATTTGCTGAAGTGGAAATGACAACCGATTGAGGACTCAACTTGGATTTTAGCAGCTGAGGTTTCCCATTTGGGATTTCCTCTACCATTCATAAAGTAACAAGGTCACTTTTCAATCTACCCTGGGTGTCTTACGCAAGAGCATCTAGAGGTATAAGGGCAATCCTTTGTCACCCAAAAAATATACTTACACATAATTTCTATTTCATGTGTTTTCATTTTTGGATACCCATTTGCGCCAAATAAAGGTTGGAACTCTCACAGTTCCACTATTAGTGTTTGCATAAATCCCAAGAAAATAGGAGTATGTAATTGAGCCATAATTTTGGTGAACTAGGAGGTGTAAATTGCCTAGATGAATGTAATAGTAATTTAGAGCATTCCAGAAAAAGAATCAGTTCAAAAGGCCCCACTGTTTGAAAGTTATTAAAGTTTTTCGGGTTGTGGAGACCTCCTAACAATACTTCAAAGTCAGGTTAGGGGCACTAAATGACCTCAAAAAGGGTCAAAAAATGGGGGAGAAGCAAATATAGTTCATAGGGCTATAGAGTGCTTTGAGAGCTTTCTAAAAATGTAAACAGTTTGTCAATCAGAGTTACGGTTCAAAAGTTATGCCTCCCAGAAGTTTTGTTACCATTTCTGGATTCTTCTAGATTTGCGTCGACTTCTAACATAGCTTCTACAACCTTCTATTTGGTTGGTGGATGCCTACTAGCACTTTCTAGAATGCACTCCTAGTTCTTAACCCTCTGGGGTCTATTTAAGGAGATTTCTAGCATTGTAAAAGGCAGTTTGGAGTGGAGTTTGTGAGGAGGTACTGAAAGGAGAAATTATCTCCAGATTTATGCTATTGTAAGCCCTTAGGGCATGTTTTGAAGTTTATTTTCTCTATACTATTTGTACTAGCTTATTTTCTCAATTAATATAATTTTCCCTTTTCTATTGTGTCCATTTTGTGCTTGGGTTGTGTCCCCATCAAGTGGTATTAGAGCTGATTTTTTTGAGTGTGTAAACAGAGCACCGACTATGAGGCAGTTTGCACCAAGATTGTGTGGTTTTTGGTTTTATTTAAGAAGATGCCTCCATGAAGAGAGCATGGCAGAAGGGCTAGAGCTATTAATCCTGAGGAGGTTAGAGCCCTTGAAAGGCAGGTACAAGCATTGCAAGAGGAACAACTGTGGCCATAGGTGATGAAAGTGAAGATGAAAACGAAGAAGATGAAATTGGACCAGAAGGGGAATTTGACAGGGAAGTTTTGAATCATGAAGTGGAAAGGCTTTTTAGGGCCATTACTAAGTTTTGGAAAAGACCTACAATTGAAGTGGGTGTATTTTCAGAAAATCTGAAACTAGATAAGTTGATCGATTGGATCAACGAACTGAAAGAATACTTTGAGTATGAGGATATCAGGGACCTAGATAGGGTTAAGTTTTCAAAGGCCAAACTGAAAGGCCATGCCAAAATCTGGTGGCAAGATGTCCAATTAGAAAGAAATAGAAGAGGAAAGGAGAAGATCACAAGGTGCGATCGCATGGTGGACAAATTGAAGAAGAAATTCATTCCTGTGGACTACGATCTTGATTTGTTTAAGATGATGCATACATTAAAGCAAGTAGGAAGATCAGTCCAAGAATATATAGAGGATTTTTACCGACTCTTGATTAGAGCAGGGCATGCAGAAGCAAATAAGGAGAAGGTTGCTCGTTATATTAGTGGGTTGTGACCTAGCATCCAGGAGGAATTAAGTTTGGTAAGAATGACCAGCATTGAAGAGGCATACCAGTTTGCCCTATGAGTTGAAGAGAAGTTGAATAAAAGGTTTGAAGGAAGACAAAGAGGGTGTGGTCAAGGAGGAAGGTGAAGTGGGAGGTCATCTAGAGGCTGTAATGAAACCCAAAAGAAAAATGAAGATGAGGGTACTAGCAGGAACTAGAGGAATGAGGGTTTCAACCACTCCCATGACCAAGACTTTGGAAATCAAAGAGGAAGAGGTAGAGGACATGGACAAGGAAGAGGAGGCTTCCATGGTACCTATTTCCAATGCAATGAAGAAGGTCATTGTGCCTTTGAATGCCCTCAATGACAAGGAAGGATAGATAGGAGATCTAAGGGCCAAGCTAGGGTAACTCATGTGGATGAGGATGCACAATCATCACATTTAGAGGATGCAAAAAGAGGAGAGACCTTGGTAAATGAAAGAGTCCTACTAAGTGGTTAGATTAAACCAAGACAATGAAGGAGTTTGCTCTGTACCAGATGCAAGTGTGAGGATAAATGTTGTGATGTGATTATTGATGGTGGTACCATTGATAACTTGGTATCAGAAGAGATGGTCTCTAAGCTAAATCTCAAGAGGGAGAAACATCCCCAACCCTATCAGATTGCTTGGGTAAAAGATGATCATGAGGTCCTGGTAAGTGAACAATATTTAGTAAAATTCAAAATTGTGAGTTACCATGATGAAGTTCTCTATGAAGTTATTCCAATGGATATTTGCCATCTATTGTTGGGTAGACCATGGAAGTTTGATAGGCATGCAATACATGATGGTCATGCAAACACATGCTCTTTAACAAAGGATAGATTTTGCCACAAATTAAAGCCCATGAAAAAAGAAGGTGAAAAGGTATGTAGCAGTGCTAGGATTTGTCTTGTTGATGGAAGGAAGTTTTTAGATGGCATGAAACATCAACGTATGTGCTATGCTTTGATTCCTTGAAAAGATAAAGAAGGTAGTAGTGAAATAGCACTTGAATTTTGAAATGTCCCTTTTTTGGTTTTTTATGATATTTCCAACCTTTAATCAAATCTTTAAGATCAAACAACTGATATCACAAAGATCCACCAAATTTCTTAAGAAACCCCAAATCGGGTATGTCGAAAATAGTGCCAAAAAGCTTCACAGCTTCACCTGTTATTAATAAATCTGAAAGTAGATATTTTTACAGAAATTTGAGTAGAATAACAGCCTATAAAATTTCATTTCTAGATCTATATAGCCTTTACAAAATAGCTCACAAATGTAGGATGAAAACTATGCTCATCGGGCTCCCGAAATTAACACAAAAATGCCCGGAAACACCACAAAAACACTAATAAACTCTCTCAAAAGTTTAATCATGTCCCAATACATATATTCAGATCTATTTTAACAGCTTAAAGTCTGAAATACAGCGGCAACCAAAACTGATATGAAATGCTCAACTGAAAACACCAAACTCATGCAAAAAACCGCACCCAAAAACCCACAAATCTACACTGTTCAGCACAAAGGCAAACTCTGTATGAGCATGCACATGGAATGGCTTCAAACTCCCATCCTTAGCCTTCTTGGAAACCTACAAACTCCCATTCTTGGGTCTCCCTGGAAACCTGCAAACTCCCATTCTTGGGTCTCCCTCTCCACAGGTTTGACAGCCTCTGAAGAATAACAAAGAATGAGCAAAAATCAAGTTCTGGAATGAGCCCAAAATGCCTTTAAACCCCTTAAAAGAGGGCATAACTATAACTCACATCCAAGAGAGGTTAATGAAACTTATTTTAATAATAATTTTCATTTATTAGTCCAACGATTTCCAAAGATTAACCCCCTTTTTCCGAAACTTCACTTTCTTGGGCCTGCCTGCCTTAGCAAAGATTTTCTTTTTTAATTATTTGAAAAGGGGACATGACAAGTCCTCCCCTCCCAATCATTGCTTGTCCTCAAGCAATGGCTAAAAAATAAACCAATCAATCCACCTAGATCCCAAATGTAGTCATGAACTATACTACTACCAATTAACACAGGCTCCTGCAATATCCTCTGCAATATGACCAAGAGGAATCCATAATCAAATTGACAATTATAGCTCAACCAAACTCCGAAATAACCACTACCACAATCAAAAACCCATGAGGTACAAACTCTTAGAACATCAAAACCCAAGTAAAGTGGACAAATCAAACTACCAACATAGTAAATACCATCAACGCATCCCACTGGCCTATATGGAATGTACAATCAAACTCTACAACAATGGTGAACCCTCTCGAATGAAACTATACCAAGTATGGAGAATCCACACACTGTACAACTCCTGCAGTCAACACAACTCTAAATATCATTGACCACTATCTCATAACCATAACTCCCATACACTGCTGATGGTGAAAAGACATTACAAGATAAAGAGTAAGAAATGGAATCCAAACCAAATTTGTCTGCCATCAACTCCTCAGCACAAGGATCAAATGCTAACTGATGTACATACCCTGCAATATAATGTTGATAAAAAAAACCAACCTCAGTCAATAGCTCACCATGAAGAAGTGATACAACCCACTGTGACTGATCACCAGCTAAGTCAAGATATGTCATAGCCAAAGGAGTAGAATCAATAACAACACCTGCTAAAGCATCACTCCAAAACTCCTGCTCTAAGTCATGTATTATCAACCTGTCAATTGCAGGACCTATCACCATGTCATGCCCATCACAACTCTCATCCTGAGGCATCAAACTATCCCATAACTGATGATAAGCACTAGGAACCAAAGTACATCTCTGTATCATCATCTCATCAACATGGTCATCAAAGGTAGATAGATGAGCATACCTCACAGTGTAATGCCGATAGAATGCACCAATCTCAGTCAGTGGCTCAGACTGCAATCCAGATGTAACTAACTACAATCGATCATTAATCAAGTTGGAACTAACTACTACCTCTGAAGACATTGCGAAGGGAGTAGTATTACTAGTAGGAACCATGCCAACTATCAGCTCACCAATGTCACACATGTTCTTTGATACAACATCTCTAGTCTTCGTGCCATTAGTACTAGAGGTCACCACCATGTCAGGCACACCACAAAAATCTGCTATAGCACCCAACTCAATTGAACCTGACTCTAGTGGGAATGAACCTAATATGCCAATGTTAGTATCAAGGATGGATGCATCCCCATCTCCACTGTCTCTAACAATCTCGGCCATGGACATCCTCAGATCACCAAACACCACAGCTTGTGACTATATAGAATTAGGTAAAGACTGTAGTTGCTCTAGCTCCATGGTCACCTTAGCCAAATGAAACTGTGACTCCTTGAGAGCCAACTGTATACTCTCAAGAATCTCAGAAGTCACCTCAAGCTGCTCAGTAAGCTCACTCACCTCATCTTCCTTGGCCAACAATGCATCATATGTTGTACTGCCCCACTCCATAAGATAATCTCTGTCAGCTACCAACTGCATATAATTTTGTCTCAAAATCTGAATAGCCTCCCATAAAGAGTGGATCTCTATCAAGGAAAGATAACTTCCTCCCTGCTCATCACTAGTAGGAGAACCCGATCCATAAACTGCTAACAACTGATGAGCAGCATCAAAATGTTGGCAAGTGATAGCAATGTCTTGGTCACTAACTCTCAACTGATTAGACACATGATGGCACTGGCTTGACTGTCTCCTACAAACCTCCTCTGATGCACTGTCTGAAGGAGTGTCCTCAAAGTTACTAGTCTCTAGAGTATTACAATCCATATCCTGTGAATCAAATCTAAAGCTCATATCAACATATGGAGTATCAAAAACATTAGCATTGCTGTCCAACTCCTCTGTACCCAAGGAAACTAAGTCTTCAAAATTGCCCACTACATCCTCCTGGATGTCATCAATGCCAATATGATCCTGGGACTCATCTATACACACTGCCAAATATGAAATATCATCAACACATTCTAGCAAGTATGGTTGACTGGATATATGAACAAAGCCCAACATTGGTGTATAAAAACTAATACCAACATCAAACAAGATACTAGCACAAGAAAAGACAACACCATGTAATCTGCTAATCAAATCCATGATAGCACCCAAACAAACACTGCTACCATAAAGTGTTAAAGATCTCCAGTCAACTGAATCCCAAATGCCAATATAACAATCTCGAGTCCATATCCGTAAACTAGAATCAACTAGTAACTCAAGCAAACTCCTCACCTGAGTAATATGACCAATACCAACTAACTCCACATACCTATCATGATGAGATAATGAAGTCACAATACTATCTTGGTTCACCTTCAGCTGGCTGGACAAATCATGTGAAGTACTACCAGCCTCAACCTCATGTGATGAAGCATCTAACTGTGCCTGGTACTCTTTCTCAGCAAAGTCATGAATGCTCAATGTCTGCTCATCTCTACCAGGTATCTCACCATCCTGCACAACAACATCCTCATAATCATCATCTAAACCCACTACACTGTAGTCACTGCCTGTTGTAACTATACCATCTTGAATACCTATGGCATCACCCTTTGACGACCTGTAAACAATTATCTCAATTTGAGTATCAAGTTGATTGTTACTATCAATCTATGTGATATCCTTTCCCACCACCTCCTGTGGCAGAGTAGAATCTGAGACCTCTACCTGGCTATCAGCTAGTTTCTCAAACTCCTCATGCAAGTTCTTGGGAATTGTGTCATCTGTCCTGTGAGAGAATCTGCCAAATAGAAATCCAGTCAACTTATCCACCTTAGCTGGGTCAGATAACATGTCATTTATATGGTGGTGCTCAACCAACTATTTAGACATGTCATGGCTTATTTTCATAAGTTTATCTCGAATGTCTAAATAACCATACTTTCTACTATTTTGACTCTGGCTATCAATTGTCCAAGATCGTTCCCTCTGAGACTCTGTACTATACCTGTCCATTCTGGATAAAGTAGAGTGTAACCCCAATAGGATATAACTTTTTCAAGCACCAAGAACTAACATGCAAATGATTAGAAGTAGCATGCAACCGTAGATTTGGACATGCAACTGATTAGAAGCAACATGCAACCACCAAATTATGACATGCAAGATCTAGGTAGTTGTCAGAACTGACATGCAAACTTCTACAACCACCAAATTCACCAAGAACTAACATGAAAATGATTAGAAGTAGCATGAAACCATAGATTTGGACATGCAACTGATTAGAAGCAACATGCAACCACCAAATTATGACATGCAAGATCTGGGTAGTTGTCAAAACTGACATGCAAGATCTGGGTACTTGCCAAAACTGAAATGAAAACTTCTACAACCACCAAATTCACCAAGAACTAACATGAAAATGATTAGAAGTAGAATGTAACCATAAATTTTAACATGCATCTGATTAGAAGAAACATGCAACCATAAATTATGACATGCAAAATCTAGGTAGTTGTCAAAACTGACATGCAAGATCTGGGTAGTTGTCAAAACTAACCTGCAACTTCTACAAACCCTCAGTCTGGCAAGATCATGGCTCTGATACCAATAAAATGTCCATTTTCTGATTTTGTATGATATTTCCAACCTTTAATCAGATCTTTAAGATCAAACAACTGATATCACAAAGATCCACCAAATTTCTTAAGAAACCCCAAATCGGGTATGTCGAAAATAGTGCCAAAAAGCTTCACAGCTTCACCTGTTATTAATAAATCTGAAAGTAGACATTTTTAATGAAATTTGAGCAGCATAAAAGCTTATAAAATTTCATTTCTAGATCTATATAGCCTTTATAAAATAGCTCACAAATGTAGGACGAAAACTATGCTCATCGGGCTCTCGAAATTAACACAAAAATGTCCGAAAACACCACAAAAACACTAATAAACTATCTCAGAAGTTTAATCATGTCCCAATACATATATTTAGCTCTATTTTAACAGCTTAAAGTCTGAAATATAGAATCAACCAAAACTGATATGAAATGCTCAACTGCAAACACCAAACTCATGCAAAAATCCACACCCAAAAACCCACAAATCTACACTGTTCAACACAAAGAAAAACTCTGTATGAGCATGCACATGGAATGGCTTCAAACTCCCATCCTTAGCCTTCCTATAAAATTGAAAACTCCCATTCTTGGGTATCCCTAGAAACCTGCAAACTCCCGTTCTTGGGTCTCCCTCTCCACAGGTTTGGCAGCCTCTGAAGAATAACAAAGAATGAGCAAAAATCAAGTTCTGGAATGAGCCCAAAATGCCTCCAAAACCCTTAAAAGAGGGCATAAATATAACTCACGTCCAAGAGAGGTTAATGAAACTTATTTTAATAATAATTTTTATTTATTAGTCCAACGGTTTCCAAAGATTAACCCCCTTTTTTCGAAGCTTCACTTTCTTAGGCCTGCCTGCCTTAGCAAAGATTTTCTTTTTTAATTATTTGAAAAGGGGACATGAAATTTTTTAAGATTTACTAGGTGAGTTTGGAGATATTATCTTTGATAATGTACCAGATGGATTGCCACTAGTAAGGCAAATGAGTCATCAGATAGATTTAATCCCAAGAGCTAGTTTTCCTAACAAGGTTTCTCACAAGATGACTCCTACTGAAATAGAGGAGCTAAACAGATAGGTTTAGGAGCTATTGAGGAAGGGCTTGATTCAGGAGAGCCTAAGTCCATGTGTAGTACTTATAGTACTCGTACCAAAGAAGGATGGAGAGTGGAGGATGTGTATAGATTCTCAAGCTATAAATAGGATAACAATCAAGTACTAGTTTCCTTTGCCAAGGATGGATCTTATGGACTGCTTGAGTGGAGCTCAGTACTTCACAAAGATAGATCTAAAGAGTGGTTATCACCAGATATGGATTTGAGAAGTAGATGAGTGGAAAACAGCCTTCAAGACCAAGGAGGGTCTTTATGAGTGGTTAGTCATGGCCTTTGGATTGACAAACGCCCCAAGCACCTTCATGCGGCTCATGAATGAGGTACTTAAGAAGTTCTTGGGAAAATTTGATATTGTTTATTTGGATGATATTTTAATTTTCAGCAAGAATTTGGAAGAACATTTATTGCATATTCGTAGTGTCCTTGAAAGCCTAAGGGAAGAGAAATTGTTAATTAATCTAAAGAAGTGTATGTTTGCAAAAAGGGAGTTAGTCTATTTGGGGTTTTTTATATCACCTGAAGGTCTCAAAATGGATCCAGCGAAGGTAAAAGCCATCTTGGAATGCCCTACCCTGTGTTCTGCTACTGAGGTAAGATCATTTCATGGTCTGGTTAGTTTTTACAAGAAGTTTATTAAGAATTTTAGTGGCAGATGTGCACCCCTAACTGATACAATAAGAGGGGATAGAAAAGAGTTCAAATGGACTGCAATAGCTACGAGAAGTTTTGAATCGCTGAAGAAGAAGGTGACAGAACAACCTGTGTTGGCACTTCCAAATTTTAGGAAAGTGTTCCAGGTGGATTGTGATGCTAGTGGCAGTGTTATTGGGGTTCTATTAAGCCAAGAAGGTAAGCCTATTGCATATTTTAGTGAAAAATTGAATGATGCAAAGAAGAAGTATTCTATTTATGATAAAGAGTTCTATGCAATAGTTCAGACCTTAAAGAAATGGAGGCATTATTTATTGCCAAAGGAATTTGTTTTGTATACTGATCATCAGGCATTATAGTACCTAAATAGCCAAGGTAAATTGAATCAGAGGCATATGAAGTGGGTATAGTTCTTGCAAAGCTATACATTTGTGTTGAAGCATAGAAGTGGAAAATCTAACAGGGTTGCAGATGCACTAAGTAGGAGACAGTTGTTTCTTACAGTAATGCAGGTTGAAGTAGTTGGGTTTGATGAACTCAAGAATTTGTACCCTGAGGATCTTGATTTTGTTGAAGCATGGAAACCTTGTAAAGAGCCTGTTGCTGTAGATAGAACCAAGTGGTTAGACAATTTGATTCAGGATGGCATGTTGTTCAAGGGTAGTCAATTGTGCATTCCAAGGAGTTCCATGATGGAAAATCTGATTAAGGATAAACATAATGGATGGATGCTAGGACATTTTGGTCAAGATAAGACCATTGCCATTCTGAGAGAACATTATTTTTGGCCTCAAATGTCACAAGATGTGAAAAGGTTTGTACAGAGCTGTCAGGTTTGTCAAGTTGCTAAGGGATTTAGCCACAATATTGGACTATATCAGCCATTGCTTGTTCCATCAAAGCCATGGGAGGACATAAGTATGGATTTTTTTCTTAGATTGCCGAGGACACAAAGGGCTAATGATTCAATATTTGTGGTGGTTGATAGATTCACCAAAATGGCACATTTCATTCCATGCCACAAAACTCATGATGTTGTCCATATTGTAGACTTGTTCTTCAAAGAGGTGGTGAGACTACATGGTCTCCCAAGGAGTATAGTTTCTGATAGAGATACTAAATTTGTGGAGTATTTTTTGAGGACATTGTGGAAGAAGTTTGAGAAC
The DNA here is from genome assembly GCA_028749045.1 of Cupressus sempervirens. Classification (NCBI taxonomy): domain Eukaryota; kingdom Viridiplantae; phylum Streptophyta; class Pinopsida; order Cupressales; family Cupressaceae; genus Cupressus; species Cupressus sempervirens. Next base: position 414,916,696 of record CM053790.1, read on the forward strand.
AGACCTAAAATTTAGTTCCATGCATCACCCGTAGACTGACGGCCAAACAAAAGTGGTAAACAGAAGTCTAGGTAATTTGCTGAGATGTTTAGTTGGGGATAAGCCCAAGGGATGGGATTTGATTCTACCATAGGTAGAGTTTTCTTATAATAACTATGTAAATAGGAGTAATGGAAAATGACCATTCCCAATTATATATGGGAGTAGCCCAAGGACTGCACCAGGGCTGAGGAAGATAGAACAAGGGGAGAGGACAAGTGCTAAAGCTAAGGAATTTGTTTAACATATCAAGCGTCTACATGAGGAGGTTTAAGCACACATTACCAAGATGAATCAAGAGTATAAAGCTAGGGCTGATCAAAGGAGAAGGCATAAGGAATTCCAAGTAGGAGATTTAGTCATGGTGCACTTATGAAAAGAAATATTTCCAACTGGCACTTACAACAAGCTAAAAATGAAGAAATTTGGCCGCTACAAAATTCTAAAGAAACATGACTTAGGAAATGCATATGAGGTGGAGCTGCTAGATGGTATTCAAATTTCTCCTATTTTCAACATTGCAGACTTAACGAAGTATCATGATGATGGTGCAGATGATGAGCCAGTGTTAGAGCCATGTCCAATTCCTGCTTCTAAGAAGGAGGAGATAGAAGACATTCTAGATCATTGTGTTGGTAGAAGTACCGAAAATAGGTAGTATGAAGAGTATTTGGTGAAGTGGAAAGGATGACTAATCGAGGACTCAACTTGAATTTCAGCAGCTGAGGTTTCCCATTTGGGATTTCCTCTACCATTCATAAAGTGACAGGGTCACTTTTCAATCTACCCTGGGTGTCTGATGCAGGAGTATCCAAAGGTATAAGAGCAATCTTGTGTCACCCAAAAAATATACTTAGACTTAATTTCTATTTCATGTGTTTTCATTTTTGGATACCCATTTGGGCCAAATAAAGGTTCCAACTGTCACAGTTCCATTATTAGTGTTTGTGTAAATCTTGAAAAAATAGGAGTATGTAATAGAGCCACCATTTTGGTGAACTAGGAGGTTTAAATTGCCTAGATGAATGTAATTGTAATTTAGAGCATTCCAGAAAAAGAATCATGTCAAAAGGCCCCACGGTTTGAGAGTTATTGCAATTTTTTGAGTTGTGGAGACCTCCTAAGAATGCTTCAAAGTCAGGTTAGGGTCATTAAATGACCTTGAAAAGGGCCAAAAATGGGGGACAAGTAAAGCTGGGCAATAGGGCTATAGAGCACTTTGAGAGCTTTCTAAAAATGTAAACGGTTCTTCAATCGGAGCTACGGTTCAAAAGTTATACCTCCTGCAAGTTCGATTACCATTTCTGAATTCTTCTAGATTTGCGTCGACTTCTAACGCAGATTCTGGAACCTTCTATTTGGTCGGTGGATGCCTACTAGCACTTTCTAGAATGTACTCCTAGTCCTTAACCCTTTGGGGTCTATTTAAGGAGATTTTTGGCATTGTAAAAGGTAGTTTGGAGTGGAGTTTAAGAGGAGGTACTGAAAGGAGAAATTATCTCTAGATTTATGCTATTGTAAGCCCTTAGGGCATGTTTTGAAGTTTATTTTCTCTATACTATTTTTAATAGCTTTTTTTTTAGTTAATATAATTTAACTTTTTCTGTTGTGTCCATTCTGTGCTTGGGTTGTGTCCCCATAAAGTGGTATCAGAGCTAATTTTTCTGAGTGTGTAGACAGAGCACCGACTGTGAGGCAGTTTGCACCAGGACTGTGTGGTTGTGGGTTTGAGTTAAGAAGATGCCTCCATGAAGAGAGTATGGTGGAAGGGCTAGTGCTATTAATCTTGAGGATGTTAGAGCCCTCCAAAGGCAGGTACAAGCATTGCAAGAGGAACTCTGTAGAGGAATAATTGTGGCCGTAGGTGATGAAAGTGAAGATGACAATGAAGAAGATGAAATTGGACCAAAAGGGGAATTTGACAGGGAAGTTCTAAATCATGTAGAGAAAAGGCTTTTTAGGGCCATTACTAAGTTTGGGAAAAGTCCTACAATTGAAGTGGGTGTATTTTCAAGAAATTTGAAATCAGATGAGTTGATTGATTGGATCAATGAACTGGAAGAATACTTTGAGTATTAGGATATCAGGGACCCAAATAGGGTTAAGTTTGCAAAGGCCATACTAAAAGGCCATGCAAAAATTTTGTGGCAAGAGGTCCAATTAGAAAGAAATAGAAGAGGAAAGGAGAAGTTTGCATGGTGGGATTGCATGGTGGACACTATGGGAGGGTGATACTTCTCCTTAAGGCGTGCGACACTCTTCCAGTATCGTACGGCATTTCTCAAGAAGGCATGAGACACTTTTCAGCATCGTACAACATTTCTCAAGAAGGTGTGCGGAACTCTTCCAGTGTCATACAACATTTCTCAAGAAGCCATGCGATACTTTACAGTGTCGTACGACTTTGTTTGCATGGGCGTGCGATACTTTTTAAAGTGTCACACCATGCTGAACAAATGTCGCCCATAGAAACATGAAAACACTCCTAGAAGCAAAAAGGACCAAAATAGAGCAAAGAACCTCCACACTAGGGAGTACCGGATCCACAAAGGCTCGAGGAATGAACACTCGAGTGCAAGAACAACACAAAATGGAGAACATCAACCATCTAAACTATAGCACCATAGAACACACTGAATATAAACATCGCAGAGAACAAAAGCAACATCGCAATGTACATAAATACATCTTAGGAACAAAACAACCAAACTAAGTATGTGGTTTCTCCCAACCGTCAATAGCATCATAAGACCATCCTGGGTCCTAGCCATCCCCCGCGTGTAACATCCCAAGCCACCAACCAAATTGTCAGTACTGTCATAATAGGGATGTCACTACTAAAAACATGCAACAATATAAGCATAAGGAAATCTAACATGCTAGTAGTAAAGCATAAGATAATCCTACAGTAGATAACATCACCTATCACATGCTGAACAACAATAAGCAATAGATATGCTAATACAATAATTCACAACATCTAATCATATGCTAAACATCATAATAAGAGAATGCACCAAATAAAATAACATCATCTAAACATGATATACAAGCATCCCAATGAAAGCATAAATCACAAGAAAGCATACTCTGGAACCTGAAGTACCAAGTGAAGACATCCAGCAACGGTCACACTATGAAAAAAGATCATCTCTGTACACCGATCTCTAGTAGTGGTGAAAGTAGCTACGCCTCCCAACCATGTGGCACCCATAGGTCCACACCCACCGTGCTGATGGAGATAAAGATCCAACCACAAACACACAAAAGCACAACATCCAAGGCTAACACTCACGCCAGAATGTATGATGGCTGAACCAAGAACCTAAGACAATGCAAGGAGTACATGTCCTGGTTAGACACTCAATAGGCTACTATGTAGGGGCTAACATCATGGAGAGTCACTTGGCATTGACAAGCCCAAGCTAGTATAGGCAGCTACTCTTCTCAACAAAAGGCGCACAACCTAGGGCAACTACTCTTTATGACAGAAGGTGCACAACTCACACATTTTAATTATCTTGTATTTATTACCACCCAAAGTTTTAATTTAATTATCACTTATATAAAACTTCCTCTGCCAACCGAGAAGTAGTCACCAGGTTATAGGATAGAAGCCCCCTCCATATGCTACCCTACCCTACCCATGCTCATCCTACGACAAGTGCCCGTGGGCATGCATACTCCCATCCCAACCCCAATGATCATAACTTCCGACAAATCCATGGAAGATCGGGCCTCGCAAGTCACCCAACAAATGTACGCATACGTACTCGTGTGTGGCGCACCACCATCACGAAGATCATAACACAAGGACAGAAATGAGAACACAATGCAAAGAAAACACCCAATCGAAAGCAACACGGGAAGGACAGATTCTACACGAATCCCAAAGCCAACAAAACCATAAATCATAAAATCACTCAACTGGCCTCAATCCGAGAGTATGGATTCTACATGAATCCCAATGATGTAACAAGACCAAACATCATGAACTCACTCAATTGGCCTCAATCCGAGAGTATGGATTCTACATGAATCCGAATGTTGTAACAAGATCAAACATCATGAACTCACTCAATCAGCCTCAATTCGAGAGTATGGATTCTACACAAATCCTAGCATTCACGAAACAAAAGCAAAGCTCTAAAGGAAACCATAACACAGGGTATAAAATCACTCAACCGAACACAATGTCGGGAGTACAGATGCAACATGCATCCCAATGCAACATAACAGTGCAAAAGTGGTCTGACTAATATCCAAATGGATCATCAAGGTCCACGACCCACATTGTGCCAAGAAAACTCAAGAAAATAGGGCAGCACGCAAAGCAAGGTAAAAACCCCAAAAAATTGAAAAAACTTCAAAATTAAAACCCATTTGGCCTTTGGGTTCAAAAACCCCAAAAATCCAAAAATAACTAAAATCGGACACCATATGCAAAAACAGCCAGCATAACGGTGCAAAATCCCAAACCCTCATCCCAAAAAATAGGGAAATGTTCATACCCACCCAACCGGGTAGAACTACCATATAGAAACGGAGGGGAACACTAGTTCTCAGCCTCCAAACAAACGGCTACCAAAAACAGAAGCTGAAACGGAGCAGAACCAATAAAACAGGAAAGCCCTACCTCATAGCCAAAAGGGAAAAATGGGAATCTGAACCATAAAATAAATATCCTATAGAAGTAGCTAAAAATTGTGGCAATCCAAGGTTTCCCCGAGCTGGATCCAACGAGCTCAACCTCACGACAATCCCACGCCCATAGCTCCCACAATGAACAAAACAGTAAATCCTTATGAAGAGGATTTTGGGTTTTACTCTCCAACTTTCCAATTTGAAAGTGAGAAGTGAGGAATTAAATTCCTTTTTGGATATTTATTCAGTTTTCAAGTGAATAATCGATTAGGGCATTTAACTAGCCAATCCAGTTAAACCCCGAATCGACCCAAACAAAAATAGGCTATTCCTATAAATAGGAATTCATCTATGGCAAAGCTACCAAAAATTAAAATAAATCAATTAAAAAGCCCAAAAATCCAAAAACACATAAATCTCCTTAACAACTTTTGCGATAATGCGAACCTCTAAATGCACAAACACGCTTACTGGTCTAATCACATAATGCAAATGAGTTCGGATTTAATAATCACCGAAAGGTTTAATTCAAATATTTAATTAAGGATACGTTGACCATACAAGGATGACATTGGTGAAATATGAACGACTGAATCACTAACTCCATGTGCCACTGCCAGGGATATAAATCCTGCACACTAAACAACACGATCAAGTGCAATTGCATATAATAACATAGCCAAAGCAATAAATGCATTAAATCACCTAATTTAACCATTTATTTAATTATATTAAAATAATCGTTTTACATCACTCACGTTCGCAAAAGGCATAGAAATGCAGGAATGAAGTAAATAACCATAGCATTAAATCCATCATATAGCGAAATCAGAGGTATGTCCAAATACTAGATAACTAGATAACCAGATATCATCATAAAACACACTGTCATCTCAAAATGGCATCATCATGCAATATGATTAACCGAACAACATAGTAGTCTAATATCTATGATACTGGAATCAAAGAGTAACATTTGACCCTCAGGTCATCTCAAATGTAAACATAACATGAGTAACAATTATTTCTCAGATCAGAAATAAAATAAGGTAAATGTCCGCAACACATGACCAAATAAATCAACATGGATAATCCATTTCTAATTACTTAAGCATTTAATAATGATTGATTACTCTGCATTAAAAAGGCATTTAAAACACATAAGCAAACACAGTCATAAAAATGACTAACCACTGCTACTAGAACCTAGTCTAGTGTAGCATGGTAATAGAACATAGTGCAATCTCTGCACACATCTCAAGGTAATCACGAAACAACCTCATGATACCACATCGATCCTGGTAACCACTGACACAAAACTCAGTGAACCAAAAATCACATCATAATCTCAAAGATCAGTCAAAAGCATAATCAAAGCAACTGATACAGAAACATAAATCCAAACACCTCAATGGTGTAGACCACTCAGGGTCACAGTCATGATCCCATCACAACAAAAGATCAACAAGGTTGCATCCATCAGGACAACTTACAAAATTCCAATGGGAGAGGCACTACAATTTAGTTAATCATATTGCTTGGTGATGCTATTTTGAGATGACAGTGTGTTTTATTGTGATATCTGGTTATCTAGTATTTGGACATACCTTTGATTTCGCTATATGATGGATTTAATGCTATGGTTATTTACTTCATTCTTGCGTTGCTATGCCTTTTGCAAATGTGAGTGATGTAAATAGATTATTTTAATATAATTAAATAAATGGTTCAATTAGGTGATTTAATGCATTTATTTCTTTGGCTATGTTATTATATGCAATTGCACTTGATCGTGTTGTTTAGTGTGCAAGATTTATATCCCTAGCAGTGGCACATGGAGTTAGTGATTCAACCGTTCATATTTTACCAAAGTCACCTTTGTATGGTCGACGTATCCTTAATTAAATGTTTTAATTTAAACTTTTTGGTGATTATTAAATCTGAACTCATTTGCATTATGTGATTAGACCAGTGAGCGTGTTTGTGCATTTAGTGGTTCGCATTGTCGCGAAAGTTATTAAGGAGATTTATGTGTTTTTGGGTTTTCAGGCTTTTTAATTGATTTATTTTAATTTTTGACAGCTTTTCAATAGATGAATTCCTATTTATAGGAATAGCCTATTTTCATTTGGGTCAATTCAGGGTTTAACTGGATTGGCTGGTTAAATGCCCTAATCGATTATTCACCTGAAAAGTGAATAAATATCCAAAAAGGAATTTAATTCCTCACTTCTCACTTTCAAATTGGAAAGTTGGAGAGTAAAACCCAAAATCCTCTTCATGAGGATTTACTGTTTTGTTTTTTTGCGGGAGCTACGGGCGTGGGATCGTTGCGAGGTTGGGCTTGTTGGATCCAGCTTGAGGAAACCTTGGATTGCTGCAATTTTCAGCTACTTTTGCGAGATATTTATTTTATGGTTCAGATTCCCATTTTGCCCTTTTGGCTGTGAGGTAGGGCTTTCCTATTTTATTGTTTCTGCTCTATTTTTGCTTTTGTTTTTGGTAGCTATTTGTTTGGAGGCTGAGAACTAGTGTTCCCCTCCGTTTTTGTATGCTAGTTCTACCCGGTTGGGCGGGTATGAACATTTCCCTATTTTTTGGGATGGGGGTTTGGGATTTTGCACCGGTATGCTGGCCGTTTTTGCATACGGTGTCCGATTTCATTTATTTTTGTATTTTTGGGGTTTTTCAACCCAAAGGCCAAATGGGTTTTAATTTTGAAGTTTTTCCAAAATTGGAAATTTTTACCTCATTTTGCGTGCCACACTATTTTCTCAGGTTTTCTTGGCATAATGTGGGTCGTGGACCTTGATGATCCATTTGGATATCAGTCAGACCACTTTTGGACTTTTATGTTGCATTGGGATGCGTGTTGCATCCGTACTCCCAACATTGTGTTCGGTTGAGTGATTTTACACCTGTTATGGTTTCCTTTAGACCTTTGCTTTTGTTCATGAACACTAGGATTCGTGTAGAATCCATACTCTCGGATTGAGGCCAGTTAAGTGAGTTCATGATGTTTGGTCTTGTTGCATCATTGGGATTCATGTAGAATCCATACTCTTGGACTGACGCTGATTGAGTGGTTTAATGATGTATGGTTTTATTAGCTTTGGGATTCATGTAGAATTTGTCCTTCCCGTGTTGCTTTCAGTTGGGTGATTTCTTTGCATTGTGTTCTCATTCCTGTCCTTTTGTTATGATCTTCATGATGGTGGTGCGCCACACACGAGTACGTGCGTGTACATTTGTTGGGTGACTTGCAAGGCCCGATCTTCCGTGGATTTGTCGAAAGTTATGATCATTGGGGTTGGGATGGGAGTATGCATGCCTACGGGAACTTTTCGTAGGATGAGCATGGGTAGGGTAGGGTAGCATATGGAGGGGGCTTCTACCTTGCAGCTTGGTGATCATTGTGCGTAGAGGGTTGGCGAAGGAAGCTTTAATTAAGTGAAAATTAAATAAAATGTGTGACTACTAATAAAACTTAAGATAATAAAAAGGTTTGGGGTGCAAGAGCCTTTCTGTTGAGGGATGTTGAATCTACGCAAGTCCTACCTTGGGATTTTTTATGCCAAGCAACTCTCCATGATGTTAGTCCCTACATAGTAGCCTATTGAGTGTCTGACCAGGACCTGTACTCCTTGCATTGTCTTAGGTTCTTGGTTGCAGCCATCATACTGTTTGGCATGAGTGTTAGCCATGGATGTTGTGTTTTATGTTTGTTTGTGGTTGGATCATTATCTCCATCAGCACAGTGGGTGTGGACCTATGGGTTCCATGTGGTTGGGAGGCATAGCTACCTTCACCACTGCTAGGGATCGGTGTATAGAGACGATCTTTTGTCCTAGTGCAACCATTGCTGGATGTCTTTACTTGGTACTTCGGGTTCTGGAGTATGCTTTCTTGTGATTTATGCTTTCATTGGAATGCTTGGATATCATGTTTAGATGATGTTAGTTTACTTGACGCATTCCCTTATCATGATGTTTAGCATATGATTAGATGATGTTATTTGATTTAGTAGTACATCTATTGCTTATTGCTATCTAGCTTGTAATGGGAGATGTTATCTAATGTAGGATTATCTTATGTTTTACTACTAGCATTTTAAATTTCCTTATGCTTATATTGTTGCATGTTTTAGTAGTGACATCCCTATTACGACAGTACTGACGATCTAATCGGTGGCTTGGGATGTTACGTGCGGGGGATGGCTAGGACCCACGATGGTCTTATGATGCTATTGACGATTGGGAGGAACCGCGTACTTAGTTTGGATCTTTTGTTCCTAAGATGCATTTCTGTGCATTGCGATGTTTCTTTTGTTCTCTACAATTCTTATTTTTAGTGTGTTCTTTGCTACTGTAGTTTAGATGGATAGATGTTCTCCTTGTTATGTTGTTCTTGCCCTCGAGTGTTCATTCCTCGAGCCTTCATGGATTTGGAACTCCTCTGTGTGGAGGTTCTTTTGTCAATTTTTCTCCGTTTTTGAGTTTTGGAAGTGTTTCTACTTTCTATGGGCGATATTTGTTCAGCATTGTGTGACACTGATAAAGTATCGCACGCCCATAGAAAGAATGTCATATGATACTATAAAGTGTCGCACGCATTACTAGAGAAGTATCGTACGACATTGAAAGAGTTTTGCACAGCTTTATGAGAAATGTTGCACGATACTTTTCCAGTATTGCACGCCTTCTTGAGAAGTGTTGCACTCAATAAGGGAGAAGTGTCACCCTCCCTTAGTAAAAAGTGTCACACAATTTTTGTAAAAAACCTGCGCGTGCCATCAGCAGGCACTTGTCTTCATGATCCGATCTTTTTGAGAGTGGTTTTGGATACCCTTTTGGGCATTCTTTGACCCTATGCAACAAATTGTTTGAGATAGGTTTCAGACCTCTCGGAGATAAGTTATGGATTGTAGAAAATTTCAGGGCTTTAGAAATCAAAACTTAACCAATTTTTCAGGGCTTTAGGATTTTAGGCTTAGCCAAATTTTGAGATTCTGCATTTTACCCTAGCTTGGTGTTTTGTTGATGAGTGGTGGTTTCTTGTGCCCTCATCAGGTGCATTGTCTTTGTTGGCTTTGTTTGTGTGTGTCTATTTGGTAGTGGCATTCAGAGATTCATTGGTTGCCAGGATTGTGTTGAAGTCTTCCATTTTGATCTTTGTGATCCTTGTATGATGTTGTCTTGTGCATTCATACTTGTAAAAAAAAATATATATCTTGGCTTGATTTGAATCCTTATTTCCAAGGATCTCCGGGTGGGGCATTACAGTCCATGTGCAGTACCTATAGTACTTGCACCAAAGAAGGATGGAGAGTGGATGATGTGTATAGATTCTCAAGCTATAAATAGGATAACCATCAAGTACTAGTTTCCTTTGCCAAGGATGGATGATCTTATGGACTCCTTGAGTGGAGATCAGTACTTCACAAAGATAGATCTAAAGAGTGGTGATCACTAGATATGGATTCAAGAAGGAGATCAGTGGAAAATAGCCTTCAAGACCAAGGAGGTTCTTTATGAGTGGTTAGTCATGTCCTTTGGATTGACGAATGGCCCAAGGACCTTCATGTGGCTCATGAATGAGGTACTTAAGAAGTTCTTAGGAAAATTTGTTATTGTTTATTTGGATGATATTTTAATTTTCAGCAAGACTTTGGAAGAACATTTATTTCATATTCATAGTGTCCTTGAAAGGCTAAGGGAAGAGAAACTGTTAATTAATCTGAAGAAGTGTATCTTTGCAAAAAGGGAGTTAGTCTATTTGGGGTTTGTTATATCACCTGAAGGTCTGAAAATGGATCCAGAGAAGGTAAAAGCCATCTTGGAATGGCCTACTCCGAGGTCTGCTATTGAGGTAAGATCATTTCATGGTCTGGTTAGTTTTTATAGGAAGTTTATTAAGAATTTCAATGGCATATGTGCACCCCTAACTAATACAATAAGAGGGGATAGAAAAGAGTTCAAATGGACTGCAATAGCTACAACAAGTTTTGAATTGCTAAAGAAGAAGGTGATAGAATAGCCTATCTTGGCACTTTCAGATTTTAGAAAAGTGTTCTAGGTGGACTGTGATGCTAGTTGCAGCACTATTGGGGCTGTATTAAGCCAAGAAGGTAAGCATATTGCATATTTTAGTGAAAAATTGAATGATGCAAAAAAAAAGCTAGGACTGATCAAAGGAGAAGACATAAGGAATTCTAAGTAGGACATTTAGTCATGGTGCACTTACAAAAAGAAAGATTTCCAGCCAGTACTTACAACAAAATGAAAATGAAGAAATTTTCCCCCTGCAAAATTTTGAAGAAAAATTACTCAGGAAATGCATCTGAGGTGGTGCTGCCAGATGGTATTTACATTTCTCCTATTTTCAACATTGCAGACTTAACAGAGTATCATGATGATGGTGCAGATGATGAGCTAGTGTTAGAGCCATGTCCAATTCCTGCTTCTAAGAAGGAGGAGATAGAAGACATTCTAGATCATCGTGTGGGTAGAAGTACCAAAAATAGGCAGTATGAAGATTATTTGGTGAAGTGGAAAGGATGGTCTATTGAGGACTCAACTTGGATTTCAGTAGCTGAGGTTTCCCATTTGGGATTTCCTCTACCATGCATAAAGTGATAGGGTCACTTTTCAATCTACCCTGGGTGTCTGATGCAGGAGCATCCAGAGGTATAAGGGCAATCCTGTGTCACCCAAAAAATATACTTAGACTTAATTTTTATTTCATGTATTTTCATTTTTGGATACCCATTTGGGCCAAATAAAGGTTCCAACTCTCACAGTTCCACTATCAGTTTTCGTGTAAATCTCAAAAAAATAGGAGTATGTAATTGAGCCATTATTTTGGTGAACTATGGGGTGTAAATTGGCTATATGAATGTAATTATAATGTAGATCATTCCAAAAAAAGACTCAGGTCAAAAGGCCCCATGGTTTGAAAGTTATTGCAAATTTTCAGGTTGTGGAGACCTCCTAAGAATGGTTCAAAGTCAAGTTAGGGGCACTAAATGACCTCAAAAATGGCCGAAAAATGGGGGATGAGTGAAGCTAGTCCATAGGGCTATAGAGTGCTTCAAGAGCTTTCTGAAAAATGTAAATGGTTCATCAATTGAAGCTACAGTTCAAAAGTTATGCCACCCAGAAGTTCGGTTACCATTTCTGGATTCTTCTAGTTTTGTGTCAACTTCTAACACAGCTTCTAGAACCTTCTATTTGATCGGCGGATGCCTACTAGCACTTTCTAGAATGTACTCCTAGTCCTTAAATCTCTGAGGTCTATTTAAGGAGATTTCTGGCATTGTAAAAGGCAGTTCGGAGTGGAGTTTGAGAGGAGGTACTGAAAGGAGAAATTATCTCTAGATTTATGCTATTGTAAGCCCTTAGGGCATGTTCTGAAGTTTATTTTCTCTATACTATTTGTACTAGCTTATTTTTTCAATTAATATAATTTTCCCTTTTCTGTTGTGTCCATTCTATGCTTGGGTTGTGTCCCCATCACATACATATATATATCTATGTATACATGTATTCATGCATCGATTCTCTATGTATGTATGAAATGCATGCATCCATCCATGTGCATGTATGGATACATAGATATATCCATACATATATCTATGTATGCATACATCCATCGATACATATATCTATGTATACATTGCATCCATAATATATGTATGCATGCATGCATGCATATATTAGAACTAACATGCAAATGATTAGAAGTAGCATGCAACCATAGATTTTGACATGCAACTGATTAGAAGCAACATGAAACCATAAAATTCACCAAAAAATAACATTCAAATGATTAGAAGTAGCATGCAACCATAAATTTTGACATGCAGCTGATTAGAAGCAACATGCAACCATAAATTTTGACATGCAAGATTTGGGTAGTTGTCAAAATTGATGTGCAAACTTCTACAAACCCTCAGGCTGGCAAGATCATAGCTTTGATACCACTAAAATGTCCCTTTATTGATTTTATATGATATTTCAAGCCTCTAATTAGATCTTCAAAATCAAACAATCAATAGTACAAAGATCCACCAATTTCTCAATAAACCCCAAATCGAGTATATTCGAAATAGTGCCAAAACTTCACAACTTCACATACTATTAATAAATCTGAAAATGGAAATTTTTACAAAAATTTCAGCAGCATAACAGCCTACAAAATGACATTTCTAAATCTATATTTCATTTACACAACAGCTCCCAAATGTAAGAGAAGAACCATGCTCATCGGGCTCCCGAAATTAGCACCAAAATACCTCGAAACACCACAAAAACACTAATAATCTATCTCAAAAGTTTAACCACATCCCAATACATATATTCAGCTTTATTTTAACATCTTAAATTCTTAAATACAGCAGCAACCCAAACTGATATGAAATACTCAACCGAAAACACCAAACTCTTACAAAAAAACACACCAAAAAACTCACAAATCTGCACTGTTCAGCACAAAGGAAAACTCTACATGAGCATGCACATGGAATGGCTTCAAACTCTCATCCTTAGCCTTTCTAGAAACCTGAAAACTCCTATTCTTGGGTATCCTTCTCCACAGGTTTGGCAGTTTCTGAAGAACAACAAAGAAATGAGCAAAAATCAAGTTCTAAAATGAGCCCGAAATGCCTCCAAACTCCTTAAAAGAGGGCATAACACTAACTAAAATCAAAGAGGGGTTAATAAAACATATTTTAATAATAATTTTCATTTATTAGTCCATCATCTTCCAAAGATTATCCACCTTTGCCGAAACTTCACCTTTTTTGGACCTATCTGCCTTAGCAAAGATTATTATTTTTAATTATTTGAAAAGGTGACATGACATCCATACATATACATACATATATATATTTATGTATACATGTATGCATGCACAGATTCTCTATGTATGTATGCAATGCATGCATCCATCCATATGCATGTATGGATACATAGATATATCCATACATATATCTATGTATACATGCATCCATCCATGCATATATCTATGTATAAATTGCATCCATAATATATGTATGTATGCATGCATATATATACATACATACATCTATACATGTACGTATGCATGTATACATAGATCCATGCTTGGATTTATGCATCTATGCATGCATAGATGCATGCATGTATGTATGCATCCATACATGGATATGCATACATACAAGATATATACATGTATACATGTATAGATACATACATGCATGCATCTATGTATAGATGCATACATACATACATTGCATACATCCATATATATATATATATGCATGCATGCATACATGCATATGCATTCATACAAGATATATGCATTTATCTATGTATACATAGCGTACATACGTAGATATATCTATGCATGCATACATATACTGTATGTATGTTTGCATCCATACATGCACACATACATACATAGATATATCTATGCTAAATGCATAAATACATGTATGCATCTATGTATACATGCATAGATACATAGATACATGTATGTATGAAAGTATGCATGCATGCATACATACATATATATATATGTGCATGCATACATGCATCCATACATATATCTATGTATGCATGCATATATATATGTTCATACATACACATGCATGCATATGGATGTATGTATATATATATATATATATATATATATATATGCATGTATATATATATATATATATATATGCATGTATATATATATATACACATACATACATACATCCATATGCATGCATGTGTATGTATGAACATATATATATGCATGCATACATAGATATATGTATATATATGCATGCTATATATATATATATGTACATACATACATACGCATGCATGCATACATGCATCCATCCATATATCTATGTATGCATGCATGCATACATCCATACATATATCTATGTATACATAGCATACATACATAGATATATCTATGCATGCATGCATGCATATATATGTATGTATGCATATATATACATACATACATACATACATGTATACATGTATGTATGTATGTATTCATCCATACGTGCATCCATACATGCAAGATATATGTATGCATGGATGGATGCATGTATACATACATAGATACATGTATGTATCGATGGATACATGCATATGTATGTATGTATGGATGGATACATATATCTATGCATGCATGCATGCATCCATACATAGGCATGCATGCATATATACATATATACATGTATGTATGGATAGATGCATGCATGCATGAATCTATACATATATCCATACATAAATATATCCATACATTGCATGCATACATAGATATATTTATGTATCTATGTATATATACATGAATGCATGCATCCATCCATACATACATGTATCTATGTATATGTATGCAATATATATGGATACATAGATACATGTATGTATGGATGCATGCATGGATACATGTATGTATGGATGGATGCATGCATGCATCTATACATATATCCATACATATATCTATGCATGCATGCATGTATCTATGTATACATACATGTATCTATGTATGTATACATGTATGCATCTATATATATGTATGCATACATGTATACATACATAGATACATGTATGTATACATCCATACATGCATGCATCCATGTATCTATGTATGTATACATGTATACATACATAGATACATGTATGTATACATACATAAATGAATGCATGCATGCATCCATACATATATCCATACATATATCTATGCATGCATGCATTTATCTACATATACATACATGTATCTATGTATGTATACATGTATGCATCCATATATATGGATGCATACATTTATACATACATAGATATGGATGCATACATGTATACATACATAGATACATGTATGTATACATGCATACATGCATGCATGCATGCATCTATACATATATCTATACATATATCTATGCATGCATGTATCTATGTATACATACATGTATCTATGTATGTATACATGTATGCATGCATATATATGTATGCATACATGTATCCATACATAGATACATGTATGTATACATGCATGCATGCATACATCCATACATATATCTATGTATGCATGCATCGATACATACATATATCTATGTATGCAATATGTATGTATTGTAGTGCCTCTCATGTTTGCAGTCTATGTCTTGTCTATTTTGATTCGAGAGATACTTGATACTCTTATTATTTTTTACCTTATGATGACCCAAGGGTTGGATGTTATACTTGGATTCAGTACCATAGATGCTTTACTGCTATACTATTTAGTTTATCACATTTGCATGTGGATGCCATTTTGAGATGATAGTAGATCTATGATGATATCTAGTTATATGATGTATTGGACCTATTTGTTGATTATGTTATGAGATGGATTCTATGCTATGGTTATTTACTTCATTCTTGTATCTTTATGCTTTCTGCAAATGTGAGTGATGTAAATGGATTAAAAAGGTATTTTAATGCATGTTGCTTTGGCTATGATATTATTTGCCATTGCACTTGATCATGTGTTTTAGTGTGTAGGAATTATATCCCTGGCAGTGGCATATGGAGTTAGTCATTCGGCTATTCATATTTACCCATGTCATTCCTATTTGGTCAACGTACCCTTATTGTTATTGTTTAGATCAAAAATTTTTGGTAATTAGTAAATTCGAACCCATTTGCATTATGTGATTAGACCAATGAGTGTGTCTGTACATTTAGAAGTTTTCATTTGTCGTAAAAGTGTTAAGTGTTTTTCTATGTTTTTGGCATTTTCAGATTTTAAACTTTTCTGATTTAATTTATGGTAGCTTTTCCTTAGGTAAAATCCCATTGTGGATAATAACTTGTTTTCATTTGGGTCAATTCGGAGTTTAACTACTCCAGCTAGTTATTTTCCAAAATCGACTATTCACCCAAAAAAAGTGAATAAGTATTGGAAAAGTGATTTCATAAATCACTTTTCACAATTTGAAAATAGAATTGTAGAGAAAATTTGGAAATCCTCTTCTGAAGGATTCTTGTTTTTCTCATTCTGGGAGCTATGAGGGTGGGATCTATGCGAGGTTGGTCTTGTTGGATTCAGCTCAAGGAGTTTATGCCTTGCCATCATTTTCAACTATTTTGGTAGGTGATTTATTTTATTGTGTGGGTTTCAATTTTTACCACTTTTTCCTTTAGGTAGGGCCTTCCCATTTTATAGTTTTTGCTCTGTTTCAGCTTTTGTTTCTTGTAGCAATATGTTAGGAGGCTAAGAACTATTGTTCCCCTCTGTTTATGGTTGCTAGTTCTGCCCGGTTGGTTGGGCATGAACGTTTTTCCCTATTTTTGAAATGGGGTTTTGGGTTTTTGGGCCGTTATGCTGGCTATTTTTGCATACGATGTCTTTTTACATTTATTTTTGGATTTTTGGGGTCTTTGAACCCAAGGGCCAAACGAGTTTTAATATTGGAATTTTTCCAAAATTTGGGGTTTTTACCTCATTTTGCATGTCGACCTATTTTATCAAGTTTTCTTGGCACATTGTGGTTTGTGGACCTAGGTGATCTATTTGGATACCAGTTAGACCACTTTTGCATCTTTTGTTGCATTGGGATGTGTGTTGCATCTTTCCTCTTGATTTTGTTTATAGTTGAGGGACGATTTTTTTTGTGTTCTCTTTCAGTCCTTTTATTTGATCTTCATGATGGTGGTGCGCCACACACGAGTACGTGCACTCTTGCGAACCTCGACCTTCTGTAGCACTTTCGAAAGTTATGATCATTGGGGTTGGGTTGGGAATTTGCATGCCTATGGGCACTCATCATTGGATGAGAATGGGTAGGGTAGGGTAGCATATGGAGGGGGCTTCTATTTTGCAGCTCGATGATCATGACATCATGGGTTGGCAAAGAAAGTTTTATATAAGTGATAATTAAAGAAAACACTAGGAGGTAATAAAATTTAAGATAATAAAATCTGTGAGCACCCGATTAAGTTTGAGAACACAATGTGTCAGCACCCAATTAAGTTTGAGGACACACGATTCGAGCTTGGGCTTGTCGATGCCAAGCGAGTCTCCATGATGTTAGCCCCTACATAGTAAGCCCATTGAGGTGTCTGACCAGGACCTATAGTTTATGCATTGTATATGTCTTGGTTTTAGTCATCATACTACTTGGCATGAGTGTTAGCCATGGTTGTTGTGTTTTTGTTTGTTTGTGGTTGGATCACTATCTCCATCAGCATGACGGATGTGGACCTATGGGTGCCATGTGGTTGGGAGGCATAGCTACCTTCACCACTGCTAGGGATCAGTGTACAAAGACGGTCTATTGTCCTAGTATGACTGTAGCTGGATGTGTCACTTGGTACTTCAGTATACAGAGTATGCTTCTTGTGATTTATGCTCTCATTATGATGTTATCATGGTTTAGATGATGTTAGTTTTAATGCATTTCTCATTATGATGATCAACATGTAGTAGATGATGTTATCTGATTATAGTTTTATCTTATGCTTACTACTAGCATGTTAGATTTTATTTACTTCATTGTAGCATGTTTAGTAGTGACGTCCCTATTACGATAGCACCAATGATTTGATTGGTGGCTTGGGATGTTATGCATGGGGGATGGCTAGGGCCCACGATGGTCCTATGTCACCATTGATGGTTGGGAGGAACCGCATACTTACTTGGTTATTTTGCTCATTGCAATGTTGACTATGTTATTGCGATGTTTCTTTCAGTTGAATGTGATGTTTCCTTTTTGTACTGTTCCCTTCTCTGTTTGGTAGATGGTTAGATTCTATTGTGTTATCTTTTAGTTACTTTGTTATTTTTTGAGTGCTCTTGCCTTGGAATGTGGATCCGGTACTCCCCGGTGTGGAGCTTTTTCTGTGTGTTTGGCCTTTTTTGAGTTTCCTTAAGTGTTTTTATTTTCTATGGGCAACATTTGTTTAGCATTGTGTGATACTATTAAAGTATCACACAACCATAGATAATGTCGTACGATACTATAAAGTACCGCACGCATTACTGGAGAAGTTTCATACGACGCTGGAAGAATGTCGCACGGCTGTAAGAGAAATGTTGTGCGATACTTTTCTAGTATCGCATGCCTTCTTGAGAAGTGTCACATGTAGTAAGGGAGAAGTGTTGCCCTCCCTTAGTAAAAAGTATAAGTTGACGTATATTTAATTCCTTATACTTAAGATATATTTTAATATATGCGACGATTCATTTGAGATGGGTTTCAGACCTCTACGAGCTAAGGTGTAGATTCTAGGAAATTTTAGGGCTTCACATTTTCAGACTTAGCCAGTTTCCAAGAGTCAGCTTATGTCTTTCATCTTGGCGAGTCTTTGTGGTTTTTGTGGTTGTGTTCTAGTTGGTAGTGGCATTTGGAGATCCGTTGGTGCTTGGTTGTCTTTCAGTCTTCTATTGCAATCTTTTAGTTTGTGTAGGTTGTATCTTGTGCACTTACACTTGTTAAAAAAAAATTGTTCTGGCTTGTTTTTCATCCTTGTTTCCAAGGATCTCTAGGTAGGGCATTACACGTATGTATGGATGCATGCATGCAATATGTATGTATGCATGCATCATATATATGTATATGTATGTATGTATCTATATGTATGCACGTATAGATATATCTATGCATACATACATATACGTATGTATGATGCATGCATACATACATATATGTATGCATGAAAGCAATATGTATGTATGCATACATGCATATATAGATGTATGTATGTATGTATATATATATGTATGTATGTATATATATATATGTATGTATGTATATATATGTATGCATGCATACACATACAGACATACACATATATACATACATACATGTATGTATGTATGTATATATGTATTCAGACACACACATGTGTATTTAATTTCTTATACGTAAGATATATTTTAATATATGCGATGATTCATTTGAGATGGATTTCAGACTTCTGTGAGCTAAGGTGTATATTCTAGGAAAAATCAGAGCGTCAAAAATTCAGACTTAGCCAAATTTCAGGGCTTCAGGATTTTAGACTTAGCTAGTTTCCAAGAGTAAGCTTATGTCTTTTAGCTTGGTAGATCTTTGTGATTTTTTTGGTTGTGTTCTAGTTGGTAGTGGCATTTGGATATCCATTGGTGCTTGGTTGTCTTTCAGTCTTCTGTTGCAATCTTTTGGTTTCTGTAGGTTGTATCATGTGCACTTACACTTCTTAAAAAAAAAAATTGTTCCGACTTGTTTTTCATCCTTGTTTCCAAGGATCTCCGGATGGACCATTACATGTATACATAGATACATGTATGTATGGATGGATGCATGCATGCATAGATATATGTATGGATGCATGCACACATGCATGCATCCATCCATACATACATGTACCTATGTATACATACATGTATCTATGTATACATACATGTATCTATGTATATATGTATGTATGCATATGCATGAATAGATGCATGCATGCATGCATATGTATGGATGCATGCATGGGTAGATATATATATGCATGCATGCATGCATCCATACATTCATGTATCTGTGAATATATGTATGTATACATAAATACATGTATGTATGGATGGATTCATGCATGCATGTATACATACATAGATACATGTATCTATGGATGGATGGATGCATGCATTCATCCATCCATACATATATCTATGCATGCATGCATCCATCCATACATACATGTATCTATGTATATATGTATGCATGAATAGATGCATGCATGCATGCATATGTATGTATGCATATGCATTCATAGATACATGCATGTATGGATGCATGCATGCGTAGATATAAATATGCATGCATGCATGCATGCATAGATATATATATATATATATGCATTCATGCATGCATCCATGCATACATGTATCTATGCATGTATGCATGCATATATGCATGCATGCGTAGATATAAATATGCATGCATGCATGCATGCATAGATATATATATATGCATTCATGCATGCATCCATACATACATGTATCTATGTATGATGCATGCATATTTATGCATGCATACATGCATATGTATATACATAGGCATGCACACATAAATACATATATCTATGTATACATTGCATACATACATAGATATATCTATGCATGCATGCATGTATACATAGATATATATATGTATGTATGCATGCATGCATACATACATATATATCTATGTATGGATATATGCATATGGATAGATATGGATATGTATGTATATATGGATAGATATGGATATATGCATGGATGAATGTATATATATATATATATATATATATATATATGCATGTGTAGATACATGCATGTATCTATGTATGATGCATGCATGCATGCATGCATCCATACATACATATATCTACATATACATTCATACATATATATGTATTCATGCATATATATACATACATAGATACATGTATACATGCATGTATGTATGTATGCATCCATAAGTGCACACATACATGCAAGATATATGTATATATGGATGAATGCATGCATACATGTATACATACATAGATACATGTATGTATAAATAGATACATGTATGTATGGATGGATGCATGCATATGTATGTATGTATGGATGGATACATATATCTATGTATGCATGCATGCATGCATATATCTATGTATACATTGCAAGCATACATAGATATATATGTATGTATGCATGCATGCATACATAGATATGTATGCATGCATATATATACGTACATACATACATGTATACATGTATGTATGTATGTATGAATCCATACATGCGTACATATGTATGCATGCATATATATATACATACATACATACATACATACATGTATAGATATATTCATACATATATCGATACATATATACATGTATTTATGGATGTATGAATGCATACATACATTCATGCATACATATACATATATATGCATATACATATACGTATACATGCATACATACATGGATATATGTATGCATCCATACATACATATATGTATACATGCATACATACATGGATACATAGATGTATACATAGATACATGCATGCATCCATTCATACATATATCTATGTATGTATGTATACATATTGTATACATAAATACATGTATGTATACATACATGCATGCATCCATACATATATCTATGTATACATGCATGCATGCATCCTTACATACATATATCTATGTATGCAATATATATGGATATATAGATACATGTATGTATGGATGCATGCATATATCCATACATATATCTATGCACACATGCAACCATTGATACATACATGTATACTTGCATGCATCCATACATACATACATAGATGTATGGATGCATACATGTATACATACATAGATACATGTATGTATACGTAGATACATACATGCATGCATAGATATATGTATGGATGCATGCATGCATCCATCCATACATACCATCAATGTATACATACATGTATCTATGTATGTATGTATGGATGCATCCATGTATACATGTATGTATGGATGGATGCATGCATGCATCCATACATATATCCATACATATATCTATGCATGCATGCATGTATCTATGTATACATACATGTATCTATGTATGTATACATGTATGTATCCATATATATGTATGCATACATGTATACATACATAGATACATGCATGCATCTATGAATGCATGGATGCATACATTCATGCATTTATCTATGTCATACATAGATGAATGCATGTTAAATGCATCCATGCATATGCATGCTTGTATGCATAAATCCATGCACATGCATGCATCCATACATCCATCCATACATGTATCTATGTATATATGCAAGCATGCATACATACATACAATCATGTATCTATGTATGTATGCATGCATGTATTTATGTATGTACACACACACACACACACACATATATGAATACATGTATACATGCATGCATAGATATATCTATGTATGTATGCAATGTATACATAAATATATATATATATATATATGTATGAATGTATGTATGCATGTATACATGTATGCATGCATATATATGTATGTATGTATGCATGTATGCATGCATGTATGCATACATAGATATATGTATGAATAAAGATGTATGCATGCATGCATCCATACATGTATGAATAAATATATATGTATGCATGCATGCATACATACATGTATATATCTATGCATACATGCATGCAAAGTTATATATATGTATGAATGTGATGGGGAGGATCTTGGACAAGGTTCTAGCCTCAACTACTAGAACTCACTTTAGGATTTCTCCTAGCCTCTTAGGGTATTTATCCTATACCCTACTCCAAGAG
Source organism: Cupressus sempervirens (assembly GCA_028749045.1). Lineage (NCBI taxonomy): Eukaryota > Viridiplantae > Streptophyta > Pinopsida > Cupressales > Cupressaceae > Cupressus > Cupressus sempervirens. The sequence continues at coordinate 414,939,677 of CM053790.1, forward strand.
AATCTTCTCTCCATTCCCTTATTACACTAATCCTCACCAATCAACTCAAAACTCTATTTCTCCATGGGGTCTCCCTAGTGCTCTCATTGCACCGTTCTTGACAACTGGCTTCCAGGAGTGCATTCTTGGCTATATTGAATTCCAAGGCTTGTATTAGGTCTCATTCAATAGTTTTTAGGATCACTAAGTGAATTGGAGTATTGGGTTTCCAATCGATTTGAAGATTGCATAGTTAAGAGGGCTACCAAGACTAATAACAAAATTAGGCCTCCAAAACTGATTTTTGGCTTATATATCCTCAAACCCTTAAGAATTACTCAAAAAAATTTATGATTTGGATACCCTTTTGGCTCTCCTTGAAGATTTTTCAGGTTTGCAACACCCAGGTCATCCGTACAAGGGATTTCCAAAAATATGTCTATTTACAAGGGTTTCTTGTTTGTATGAACAGGAATATAGAGAGTTCTTCCTTCCACCACTCAAATGGACTCTAAATGACTAAAATCCTAGAATTAACTTCCTTCTCTCACCACTCTTTCCTTCCATGAATTTTTATTTCACCCAACACCCCATTCTATGCCCCTTTCAAACACTTATTTGTTGATTTCATTGCCTAGCCAGGTATGCAAACTCGCCTAGGGCCTCTTGGAAAAAACAACAAACCTTTGCAAAACAAGATAAAAATACATATTTACATTTTTTATATAGTCTATTACTTGATTCCAAAAGGCCATCATGGTTCCACCATTGGAATTCAAGTTATAGAGATTTCTTTGTTGATTGCTGTGTACAAACCAGCGAACTGGCAACTTTAAAAAGATTTTTCAAACTAGTAATGAAACTGATCAAAAAAACTCCTAATATTTACCAAAGCATCTAAATTCCATACACTATAAAATCACTTGAAAACAGCAACCCTATCAATCCATTAAAGGTGTGGATGAAGGGTGAAATCAGAAAACTGTCATCAAAATGCTCAGTTTGCTCTTCATTCCAATGCCAAAATTCGTACAAAAGCATATGCCAACCCTCAAACTAACTTGGATTGGTCTTAAATACCTCTTACCCACGTGAATCAACAGATCCCATAGGTTTCCAACTGATTCTTGAAGCCCTTATAAAGTTTTAGCACTTTTTGTCAATGTTGTCAAGCAACTTTGCAAAGTTGCAAAGTTGCCAAGTGCAACTTTTGCACTATTGTGAATTTAATGGCTCCATGACCTCAAACATGGTTAAATGAACCTATTTCCATGTAATAACAACTTTTAACATATTTTCCATGTTTCCCATCCTCCTGGGGTCTTGGTCAGTGTTTGACCATTCTAGGCTCTAACAAGCAATTTAAGCAATTTTGCCAACATAGAAGCAACTTGGAAACTCAAACACAACAAAAACCTATTTACAAACACAACTCACACACTTGGGGCTTTATCCCATAGCCCTTATTCATGTGGTCTAGCCAAGACCACTACAAGCCAAAAATGATTTAGGAAACTTGGCATATTTCCTAGGTGCTCCTGCACCATTCTCCCCCTATGACAAAAAAAAACTTAAGGTGGGTCAGTATTCAAGAGATCTTGACTGATACCTCTCTTTTTGAATTCATGTTTAGCTACCCATGTCGCTTCAGATTCAGGCTGGTTCTTCCATTTTACTAAATGCTCCATATAAATTCCATACCTAGTCTTCTTCTTTACTCTTGAATCTAGAACTTTTTCAGCTTGAGGCTTGGTTTGGAGAGGAATACTAATTTCTAGAATATTCTTATCTACCTCTATGATGTGTTACTCTTCCATGACATTAGGACCCTTGTATTTAACTAAATCTTGAATGTTGAAGATGGGAGAGATGGCTAGATTGTTTGGCAACTCAATCTTGTAGGCATTTGGGCCATACTTAGCTAGAACCTTACAAGGCCCTATCCTCCTCGTTTGAAGCTTGCTTGGAACACCTTTTTGAAGTCTAGCCTTGTTCAAGTGTACCATCACCAAATCTCCTACTTCAAATTGTAAATCTCTCCTCCTTTCATCTACTTTAGTCTTTAACCTTTGAGTAGCCTCTATCAAGGACTTCTTGACCTGCTCATGTACCTCTCTCATGGACTGGGCAAAATCATCTGCATGTCCACTAATCTCTTCTTGATTCTTTAATTCTCGTAGCTCACAAACTCCTCTTGGGTGATAACCATAAACAACTTGAAAAGGGCTCTTACCGGTAGTTCTATTTGTGCTATCATTGTAGGCAAACTCAGCTTGTGGTAGGACTTGATCCCACACTTGGCCATACTCCTTTGTTAAACACCTTAGAAGTTTTCCAAGCACCCTATTAATTACCTCAGTTTGACCATCAGTTTGGGGATGGTAAGCTGAACTATGTGCCAAGTTATTACCTAGCCTTCTCCACAAGGTCTTCCAAAAGTGCCCCATGAATTTAACATCTCTATCTGAAACTATACTGATTGGTAAGCCATGAATCCTTACAACTTCTTTGAAAAATAAGTGAGCAATATAGCTAGCATCATGAGTAGTCTTACAAGGAATAAAGTGACTCATTTTGCTAAATCTGTCCACAACTACAAACACACTATCCAAACCTGATGTTGTTCTTGGTAAGCCCACTATGAAGTCCATGCTGATGCATTCCCATGGCCTATTTGGAATGGGTAAGGGCTGGTACAATCCTGCATTTGTAGAAGTTCCCTTGGCCTTTTGACAAATCATGCATTGTTCAACATACTTCCGGATATCTCTTTGCATCCTAGGCCAATAGTAGAATCTTTCCACCAACTCCAATGTTTTGTTCAAACCAAAGTGTCCACTAAGGCTTCCATTATGCTTCTCTTGGATTAGATTTTCTCTCATTGATCCTCTAGGCACACATAATAGATTTCCCCTAAACAACAACCCATTTTGCAAAGTGTAATCAGCAAACTTGCTATGAAAATGATTGTTAAACTCTACACATACCTTGTAGGCCTCTGAGAAGTCTTCATCATCAGCATATAGGTCTTTGAAACCTTCAACTCCAATACTCTCTAACTGTATTTCTTGGATAGTAAGAAGCCTTCTACTTAATGCATCAGCTACTTTATTTATCTGCCCTTTCTTGTGCTTGATGGTGAATGTGTAGGATTGTAGGAACTCCATCCATTTGATGTGTCTTAGGCTCAACTTCTCTTGAGTGTTGATGTAACTCAATGCTTGGTTATCAGTGTATACAACAAACTCTTTAGGTAAAAGATAGTGCCTCCACTTCCTAAGTGCTTGCACCAATGCATACAATTCTAAGTCATAGGATGAGTACCTAGATTTGGATTCATTTAGCATTTCACTAAAGAATTCTACTGGCCTTCCTTCTTGGCTTAATACAGCCCCAACAGCAATATTACTTGCATCACATTCTACAATAAACAACTTGTCAAAACTAGGTAAAACCAAAATGGGTTTAGTAGCTACCTCTTTCTTCAACCTTTCAAACCCTTCATTGGCTTCTTTGGTCCACAAGAACTTAGTTTTTAGTCCTCCCTTGATGGTTTCTAATACTGGTGCACATATCTCACTAAAACCCTTTATAAACTTCTTGTAGAATTGTGCCAAACCATGGAAACTTCTTACTGCAGCCCCTATTTTAGGTGTAGGCCAGTTTAGAATGGTTTCTATTTTACTTTCATCCATCTTCAAGTTACCTTGTGAAACTACAAAACCAAGGTAAACCAACTCTTGTTTCAAGAACTCACTTTTCTCAAGATTAATGGTCAATTTTTCTTCTTGTAACTTCTTTAAAACAATTGCCAAATGCTTCATGTGTTCTTCTTTAGTCTTGCTAAAAATGAGAATATCATCAAGATAAACCACTACAAAAATGCCTATGTAGTCCTTCAACACTTCATTCATTAGCCTCATGAATGTACTAGGTGCATTAGAGAGGCCAAATGGCATTACTAGTCATTCATAAAGTCCTTCCGTAGTTTTGAAGGCTGTTTTCCATTCATCACCCTCCTTCATTCTGATTTGATGGTAGCCACTCTTGAGATCTATCTTGGAGAAATACTTAGCACCCCCCAAACAATCCATTAGATCTTCTATTCTAGGAATAGGAAACCTATATCTAATTGTTATCCTATTTATGGCTCTAGAATCAGTGCACATTCTCCACTTATCTCCTTTCTTTGGTGCCAAAACAACTGGTACAGCACATGGGCTAATACTCTTCCAAATGAGACCTTGGTCAAGTAGCTCTTGTACTTGTCTTGCAATTTCTTTATTCTGATCTGGAGTCATCTTGTAAGTAGTCTTGTTGGGCAATGAGGATCCAGGAACAAAGTCTATTTGATGACTAATAGATCTTTGTGGAGGGAGTGTGGCAAGTTCTCCATCACTTATGATGTCTTTGAACTGATCCAATAGTTCTTTTACCTCTCTTGGCAATGGTGTTTTTTTGACAGCATCTTTCTCCTTTGGTTTCACAACTATGGCAAACCCAACTTCATTGTTCTCCTTGAAATCATGTAAAAATTCTTTTCCACTCATGAGTAGAACACGCTGATTTGTTGCTGCATCTATGCCTTCCTCAACAAGTGATTGGATTTTGTATGTCACTCCTCCTTTCTTGAATGTATACAAGTTCTTCTTCCCATGATAGACAACATCCCTATCATATTGCCAGGGTCTACCCAAAATTAGATGAAAAGCATCCATGGGCAACACATCACAAATAATTTTGTCTTGATATCCTCCAATTGAAAAATCCACCCAAACTTGTTCATTTACCAACACATTCTGCCCTTTATTCATCCATGTGACTCTATATGGATGATCATGAGGAATCTTTGTTAGCTTGAGCTTTTGGACAGCCTCTTCAGAGATGATATTATCAGTTGATCCTGAGTCAACAATAACTTTGCAAACCTTACCAAGTATCTTGCATTTTATTCTAAAAAGTTCCCTTCTTTGTTTAGGCTCTTCTTTGCTAGGCTCCTTGATCAAAACTCTTCTAAACATCAGATTTTCTCCCTTCTCAGAATCAAGATTCACTTCTGAAGTTATATTGTTGCTGCATTCTTCTTGAACATATGTTATCTTCTTATCCCCTTGGGAAGATGATGCCTTCTCAGGACATCTATAGGCTGGATGACCAAGTTGTCCACAATGGTAACATTTCATGTTTGCAAAATGTGAACCCCTGCTGAAATTGTTTGATCTGCCTCTAGCTCCACCACCAAATCCTCTTCCTCTAGTGAAATTACCTCTTCCACTTGTTACCCCACTTTGCTCAATCAACTTGGAGTCTCCTGTGGCCTTGGGTTCATTGCTTCTTCCCCCATAACCACCTCTATGTCCTCTAGAGTCCCTCCCTCTTCCTCTACCCCTAGAGTTAGAGTCTTGTTTCCTTCTATTCTTATCTTCCACTTTGAGTGCCAATTGAAAACACTTATGAACAGTAGTAGGAGTCCAAAGGCTAATCTCCTCTTGAATACTCCATTTCAAACCACCTAAATATCTAGCCACCTTGATGTTCTCCTCCTCTTGGACCTTGGATCTCAAGCAAAGTTTTTGAAACTCTTCAGTATAGGAGGTCACATCCAAATCTTTTTGCTTCAAGCTTTGTCTCTTCTTGTGTAGCTGGATTTCATAGTCTTCAGACAAATAGTTATCTCTGATTTTTGCAACCATAGCTTTCCAATTAGAGATAGGTTTCTTGCCTTCTCTTTCCCTCTCTTCTTGAATGAACTTCCACCATGTTAGGGCTGGTCCCCTTAATCTTGCTTTGGCAACCTTCACCTTTTGTGCCTCTAATACGCCTTCACATTCAAAATGGTTCTCCATCCCTTCAATCCATTCCATGACCAACTCTGAATTCATCTTATCAGTAAATAGGGGTATCCCCTCAAGAGATTTGCCACCCAATGCCTTGATGGCTTTAAGGAAAGGTTCCTCTTGTAATGGAGGATCAGGTTCAGGTACATAGTCCTCTTCATTCTCTTCCTTTCCCTTTTCTTCATTAATTTCCAACTTCTCTTTCATTTTTCTAGCTGTCTCTACCACTTCATCAAGCTTATCTTTCATAGCTTCTAAGGCTTCCTCAAGGAGCCTATTTTTCTCCCTTTGTTCTATCACTTCCTTTGCCAACTCAGCATTTGTTACCATGGTGGTTTCTTCCACTGACTCACTTCCAAAATAAGACATACACAATGTCTTGTCCCAAACCTTTCAAGGCTCTGATATCAATTTGATGAGGAGGATCTTGAACAAGGTTCTAGCCTCAACTACTAGAACTCACTTTAGGCTTTCTCCTAGCCTCTTAGGGTATTTATCCTATACCCTACTCCAAGGGAATCTTCTCTCTATTCCCTTATTACACTAATCCTCACCAATCAACTCAAAACTCTATTTCACCATGGGGTCTCCCTAGTGCTCTCATTGCACCGTTCTTGGCAACTAGCTTCCAAGAGTGCATTCTTGGCTATATTGAATTCCAAGGCTTGTATTAGGTCTCATTCAATATCTTTTAGGATCACTAAGTGAATTGGAGTATTGGGTTTCCAATCGATTTGAAGATTGCATAGTTAAGAGGGCTACCAAGACTAATAACAAAATTAGGCCTCCAAAACTGATTTTTGGCTTATATCTCCTCAAACCCTTAAGAAGTACTCAAAAAAATTTATGATTTGGATACCCTTTTGGCTCCCCTTGAAGATTTTTTAGGTCTGCAACACCCAGGTCATCCGTACAAGGGATTTCCAAAAATATGTCTATTTACAAGGGTTTCTTGTTTGTATGAACAGGAATATAGAGAGTTCTTCCTTCCACCACTCAAATGGACTCTAAATGACTGAACTCCTAGAATTAACTTCCTTCACTCACCACTCTTTCATTCCATGAATTTGTATTTCACCCAACACCCCATTCTATGCCCCTTTCAAACACTTATTTGCTGATTTCATTGCCTAGCCGGGTATGCAAACTCGCCTAGGGCCTCGTGGAAAAAATAACAAACCTCTGAAAAACAAGAAAAAAATACATATTTACATTTTTTATACAGTCTAGTACTTGATTCCAAAAGGCCATCATGGTTCCACCATTGGAATTCAAGTTATAGAGATTTCTTTGCTGATTGCTGTGTACAGACCAACGAACTGGCAACTTTAAAAAGATTTTTCAAACTAGTAATGAAACTGATCAAAAAAACTCTTAATATTTACCAAATCATCTACATTCCATACACTATAAAATCACATGAAAACAGCAACCCTATCAATCCATTAAAGGTGTGGATGAAGGGTGAAATCAGAAAACTGTCATCAAAATGCTCAGTTTGCTCTTCATTTCAATGCCAAAATTTGTACAAAAGCATATGCCAACCCTCAAACTAACTTGGATTGGTCTTAAATACCTCTTACCCACGTGAATCAATAGATCCCATAGGTTTCCAACTGATTCTTGAAGCCCTTATAAAGTTTTAGCACTTTTTGTCAATGTTGTCAAGCAACTTTGCAAAGTTGCAAAGTTGCCAAGTGCAACTTTTGCACTATTGTGCATTTAATGGCTCCATGACCTCAAACATGGTTAAATGAACCTATTTCCATGTAATAACAACTTTTAACATATTTTCCATGTTTCCCATCCTCCTGGGGTCTTGGTCAGTGTTTGACCATTCTAGGCTCTAACAAGCAATTTAAGCAATTTTGCCAACATAGAAGCAACTTGAAAACTCAAACACAACAAAAACCTATTTACAAACACAACTCACACACTTGGGGCTTTATCCCATAGCCCTTATTCATGTGGTCTAGCCAAGACCACTACAAGCCAAAAATGATTTAGGAAACTTGGCATATTTCCTAGGTGCTCCTGCACCAGTATGCAATGTATACATAGATATATGTATGTATGGAAGCATACATAGATATATGTATGGATGAATATGTATGCATGAATGCATGTATAGATGCATGCATGTATGTATGGATAGATTTTATGAATGTAATTATAATTTAGAGCATTCTAGAAAAAGAATCAGGTCAAGTTGCATCGGGTTCTATTCTGTGAGCTCTTTGTAGTGATACTAAATTTGAGAGATTATCAGACTATTGAGTTTTTTGCCTTTTGGAACCACCTGGATCATTCATCCCCACTAAGAAGCTTTTGGACCTCCAAAAGTCTATTTTTATGTACATTTTGAACAAGGGAAATGTTGTCACACTTTCCGAGTATCATTTGTATGTCCTATTGGAATTTTGAAATATGACCCACCACAAACATAAAGACATATGAGATAGCATTGTTGACATAATTAACCATAAATCCACCAGTTTCCACTATTACATCCATCATCCACATAGCATCAACTAGTAGAAGTAGAAGTAAAAAAATTGAAATAACTGATGAAATGGAAAGAGTATTAACATTTTGAACCTCTCGTATAGAAACATTGTTAGAAAATGAGCCTTTCAAATCCTCTTTTACCATTACAAGCTGAAGACTTGATTCTACTTGCACCTAATCCTCACTAGCTGCTACAAACATGAGAGTCAATTTACTGCTTGCATTTACAATCATTTTTAAATGTCCTGTATTTACAATTGATCCTCCATTCTTCGTGTGATGAGTTTTTATAATGTATTCAATCCCATTTTTAAACAATGATACTTGTTATGTTCCCTGTAGAAGATAGCTTTCCTATCATATAAGTATGGGCTACCCAACACAATCCCATAGATATCAACTGGAACCACATCAAATTCAACCTCATCTATGAACTTAGATGTTATTGGATATCTTAACTTACATTGTTTAGTAACTCACAATCTATTATCATTGCACACCCAACCTAATGGATAAGTTCTTCTATGTGACTTAGTTTCCAATCCCAATTGTTTAACAATTTCTTCTAAAATTAGATTAACTTGGGCCCCACTATCTATCAATGTGTCAATTTTAGTGTTCTTTGAAATCACCCTTATATGAAGAAGTTCACACCTTTTACTATCTTCAAGAACAACATGAATTTTTGAAGTGAAACTATATGAAACATCAGTGGTAGAATCAACAAAAATTTTACCTTTCAAACCCATAGTTGATATTGTTGCTTCATCACTAGAATCTGATCCAAGATCTTGAACAACAATCGCAGAATTTTTCTTACCCTTATGATCCTTAAACCACTTTGGTTTCAATTCTAGATGCAATTTCCAACACTTCTCTTCTACATGTCCTTTCTTCTAACAATGCGAACATGTAGGTTTGTCACCTTCCTCTTTCTTCACTATGGCTACCTTCTTTCCTTTCATGATGCTGTTAGGGGGAGAAAATTTCTTCTTTGAACTAAAACTTACATTTCCTCCACCTGCTTCAATATGAGTTGCTTGAACACATACTTCATCAAAGTTAGAAGGACTAAACATCAATATTGTATGCTTCAAATATGAATGCATTCCACCTATATACTTTAATAAAGTATCTTGGGTATAAAGAGAAATTCCAAGAGTTAATGCCTTCTTCCTAAACACCTATGTATACTCTTGCACAAACTACCCTTTACCTTGCTTAAGAATTTTCCAATGCATAATGGCTTGTTGCATATAACCCAATTGATAAAACTGTTTCTTCAAAGTAGAAGTAAATTCATACCAAGATGAAGTGATTTTACCATGTGTAGCAAGATCACCCTAGATTTTACTCTCCCACCAGACTAATGTAGTACCTCTTATAATGAGAGTAGCTAGCTGGATTCTAGAAGAATCATCCAAAATATTTTTAACCTTGCAATACACTTCAATCTACTTAAGCCAATTATCCAATTTTTCAGCATCCAATTCACCATTATATATAGACAAATCAAACTTTACATCAAGCTTTAACAAGGATTTCTTTACAGAATGTTTCTTTTTAGAAGAATTAGATAGAGAAGAAGAAGACAATGAAGAAGATGAAGAGGATGTAGATGAAGGTTCAGGAGGGTCACTACCATTTTCTACTCCTTTTCCTTTTCCATCTTTTGTTGAGGATTTAACTTCTTCTTTCTTCTTAGCCTTATTTGCCTTTGTTAATTTTCGTTCATGTCTCTCTTGGAGAAGAATATTGACCAAAGCCTTTAATTCTAGAAAAGATCTTTGGAATGCTTCTTCATCAAACTCAAGAACATGTTGTTCAGATTCCATCTCTGATTGAGGAAAAATCATTCTTTTTCCAATTTTTGGATTGAACTCTTCAAGTTCACCTTCTCCTTGCTTCAACTTCAACCTGGTTAACATTCACCACCTGCAATTTCTCAGTAATAATAGGCTCTAATACCAAACTTGATCTATAAACTAGGATTTACAATTTTTAACTTAATCCAAGTTACATATTTAATTTTTGATCTAGGCAATAATTGCGTGGTTCTGTATCTTAAACCATTGATATTACAAGAAGATTTATGCTTTAAACACTCAAAATTAATAATGTGTTTAATAACATAAAATCAAGAACATAACTTAAAAATGTGAGAGAAATAAGAAATATATAGAAGAGATGCAAAAAATTTGATAACAGAGTTGATCGGGTTAGGATTACGTCTCCAGGTCCACTTCTCAATTTGGAGACCGCTTTATTAATGTTGCCAGGCAAAACATGCCTTCTTACAACATCTAAGCTTCAACCTTTATAGTTTCTCCATCTTTTGCACTTGAAAATAATAACTTCATGCTTACAATAATCTCTCACCTACAAACTCTCTCAAGAATTACAAAACTTTCCCCCAAGAGAAAATTTTCCTTCCAAGCTAATTGTTGATCTCTTCTAAATCCCCTCCTTTTATACATGAAATTTAGCAAAAAACGGGCTAAAACAATTAACCAACATAACCCCCTATTTTTGTTACATAAATTTAAATCTCCCCCTTTACCAATTTATGGTTGTGAGTTTACTCCATGAATAGGCATTTGTTTTAACAAATAACCTTATTTAATTAAGGTTGGGTGGATTTTTTTATGGATAGATAACAACTCTTCCTCTAAAATTACATATGCAATAAATAACCTATTGGTTGACCTTAATTTTAGGAGGGTAATGGTTGGGAGTTCAAATCCCATTATCCTTTTTCTTAAATTTGAATTAAATAACTATTTAAATTTGAATTTGAACTTTTTCTCTCTTTTTAATATTTTATGATGTCATGCTAACATCATAAAAATCCACAATTTTATCTGAACTTCAAACTATTATAACATTGACATTTGATCTTCATTTTTGATAAAATGAATGTCATTGGAAAGCTCTCATCAGGCTCTTCATTTTGAAATCCATTGTTGACCACTTTTGAGATAGCCTAATTTCACCCTTTATCTAGCCCTCTAGTCTACTTGTTGACCTAAACTTTGATCGAGCGTAACTTTTGCATCTGAGCTCCTTTTTTGCCTGTTCAAGTTGTATCAAATTCTATTCTCTAAACTCTTTGTAATAATACTAAATTTGAGAAATTATGAGACTATGCATCTATGTATACATACATGTATCTATGTATGTATTCATGCATGCATATGGATAGATGGATGCATGCATGCATACATCCATACATCCAAACAAACATAGAAATGCATGCATAGATATATCTATGCATGCATGCATAGACATATCTATGCATGATATGTATGCATACATGTATGCATGCATTCATCCATACATACATGTATCTATGTATACATACATATTGCATACATAGATATATGTATATATGGATGCATGCATGCATGTATGTATGTATACATACATGTATCTATGTATGTATACATGTAAGCATACATATATATATGTGTGCATGCATGCATGCATACATAGATACATACATGTATCTATCTATACATACATATTGCATACATTGATATATGTATGTATGGATGCATGCATGCATGTATGTATACATACATGTATCTATGTATGTATACATGTATGCATAGATATATATGTATGTATGTATCTATGCATACATACATACATATATCTATCTATGCAATATGGATGTATACATAGATACATATATGTATGTATGGATGATATGTATGCATACATACATACATATATTCACTTTCTTTTTTCATGGGCTTCAATTTGTGGTGACCTCCATCTTTTGTCAGAGAGTATGTGTTTGCATATCTATCATGTAATGCATGTCTATCATACTGCCATGGTCTATCCAACAATAAATGGCAAACATCATTCAGAATAACATCACAGAGAACTTCATCATGGTAACTCCCAATTTTGAATTTTAATAAACATTGTTCACTTACCAGGACCTTATGATCATCTTTCACCCAAGCAATTTGATAGGGCTGGGGATGTCTCTCCCTCTTGAGCTTCAGCTTAGAGACCATCTCCTCTGATACCAAGTTATCTGTGCTACCACCATCAGTGATCACGTCACAAAATTTATACTCACACTTGCATCTGGTACAAAACAAACTCCTCCATTGTCCTAGTTCAATCTCACCACTTAGTAGGAGCCTTTCATTCACCAAGGTCTCTCCTCTTTCAGTATCCTCTGAATGTGATGATTGTGCATCCTCATCCACATGAGCAACCCTAGCTTGTCCCTCAGCTCTCCTATCTGTCCTTCTTTGCCATTGAGGGCATTCAAAGGAACAATGACCTTCTTCATTACAATGGAAATAGGTACCATGGAAGCCTCCTCTTCCCTGTCCATGTCCTCTACCTCTTCCTCTCTGATTTCCAAAGTCTTGATCACGCGAGCGGCTAAAACCCTCATTCCTCTGGTTTCTGCTGGTACCCACATCTTCATTTTTCTTTTGGATTTTATTTCAGCCTCCAAATGACCTACTACTACCCCTTCCTCCTTCACTATGCCCTCTTTGTCTTCCTTCAAACCTTTTATTCATAATCTCTTCAACTCATAGGGAAAACTGTTATGCCTCTTCAATGCTGGTCATTCTTACTAGACTTAATTCCTCCTAGATGCTAGGTCACAACCCACTGATATAATGAGAAACTTTCTCCTTATTTGCTTTTGCATGCCCTACTCTAATCAAAAGTCGATAAAACTCCTCTATATATTCTTGGACTGATCTTCCTACTTTCTTTAACCCATGCATCTTCTTGAACAAATCAAGCTCGTAGTCCACAAGAATGAATTGCTTCTTCAATTTTTCCACCATGCGATCCCACCTTGTGATCTTCTCCTTTCCTCTTCTATTTCTTTCCAATTGAAACTCTTGCCACCAAATTTTGGCATGGCCTTTTAGTTTGGCCTTTGAAAACTTAACCCTATCTGGGTCCCTGATATCCTCATACTCAAAGTATTCTTCCAGTTCATTGATCCAATCGATCAACTCATCTGGTTTCAAATTTCCTAAAAATATACCCATTTCAATTGTAGGTCTTTTCCCAAACTTAGTAATGGCCCTAAAAAGCCTTTCCTCTGCCTGATTTAGAACTTTTCCATCAAATTCCCCTTTTGGTCCCATTTCTTCTTTTTCATTGTCATCCACACTGTCCTCACTTGTGGCAACATTGGCTCCTCTACGGAGCTCCTCTTGCAATGCTTGTACCTACCTTTGGAGGGGTCTAACCTCCTCAGTATTAATAGCTCTTGCGCTTCCTCCACCCTCTCTTCATGGAAGCATCTTCTAACTCAAACTCACAACCACACAGTCCTGGTGCAAACTGCCTCATAGTCGACGCTCTATCTACACACTCAAGAAAACTAGCTCTGATAGCACTTTATGGGGACATGACCCAAGCACAAAATGGACACAACAAAAAGGGGAAAATTATATTAACTGGGAAAATAAGCTAGTACATATAGTACAGAGAAAATAAACTTCAAAACATGCCCTAAGGGCTTACAATAACATAAATTTGGAGATAATTTCTCCTTTCAGTACTTCCTCTAAAACTCCACTTTGAACTGCCTTTTACAATGCCATAAATCTCCTTAAATAGACTCCAGAGGGTTAAGGACTAGGAATACATTCTAGAAAGTGCTAGTAGGCATCCACCGACCAAATAGAAGGCTCCAAAAGCTGCATTAGAAGTCGACACAAATTTAGAAGAATCCAAAAATAGTAATCAAACTTTTGGGAGGCATAACTTTTGAACCGTAGCTCCGATTAACGAATTGTTTACATTTCCTGAAAGCTCTCAAAGTGCTCTATAGCCCTACGAAGAGCTTTTCTCATCTCCTATTTTTCAGCCCTTTTTGAGGTCATTTAATTCCCCAAACTTGACTTTGAAGCATTCTTAAGAGGTCTTCAAAACTTGAAAAACTGCAATAACTTTCAAACCGTGGGGCCTTTTGACCTGATTCTTTTTTTAGAATGCTCTAAATTACAATTACATTCATCTGGCCAATTTACATCTTCTATTTTACCCAAAATGATGGCCCAATTACATACTCCTATTTTTTTAAAGATTTACACGTATCCCAAAGTGTCCAAATACTCTATCCTAGAACACTGACAGTCGAACTGTGAGAGTTGAAACCTTTATTTGACCCAAATGGGTATCCAAAAATGAAAACATATGAAATAGAAACTAAGTCTAAATGCTTTTTTTTTTGGATGACACAGGATTGCCCTTATACCTCTAGATGCTCTTGCCTCATGTATCTATGGATGTATGCATGTATACATAGATGCAGACATGTATCTATGCATCTATGCATGCATGCATAGATATATCTATGCATGTATGCTATGTATGTATGTATGCATGGATGCATACATACATACATGTATGCATACATACATATACGTATGTATAATGCATGCATGCATGCATGTGTGTGCATGCATGTGTGTATCAATACATACATACATACATGTATGTATGTATGTGTATGTATGTATGCATGCATGTATGTATACATGCATGCATAAATACATACATATATGTGTGTATGATGCATGCATGCATACATACATATACATATACATATTCATATACATATATGTATGCATATGCATGCATGTATGGATGCATGCATGCATGCATACATACATATACATATACACATACATACATATACATATGCATGCATACATATACATATACGTATAAACATATATTTGTATACATGCATTTATACATACATGGATACATGGATGTACGGATGCATCCATCCCTACATGCATACATGGATGCATACATACATCCATGCATCTATGTATACATGCATACATACATAAATAGATGTATGTATGGATGTATGCATGCATTCATGCATACATGTATACATACATAGATACATGTATGTATACATAGATGGATGCATGCATGCATGCATATGCAATATGTATGTATACATACATATTGCATACATAGATATATCTATGCATGCATGCATGTATACATAGATATATATATGTATGTATGCATGCATGCATATCTATAGATGTATGCAATATATATACATAGATATATGTATGTATGGATGCATTCATACATACATACATGTATACATGTATATATCTTGTATGTATGCATGCATACATGCATGCTTGCAACTATGCATCCATGGATGCATACATCCATGCATGCATCTATGTATATATGAATACATACATGTATACATGTATGAATGGATGTATATATATGCATGCATATATATATGTGTATGGATGCATACATCCATACATGTATGTATGTATATAGATGCATACATATATATGTATGCATGCATGCATCCATCCATACATACATCTATGTATACATTGCATACATACATGTATACATAGATATATCTATGTATGTATACAATGTATACATAGATGTATGTATGTATGCATGCATTCATGCATGCATCCATACACACATATATATATGCATCCATTGCATATGCATAGATATGCATGCATGCATCCATACATACATATATCTATGTATACATTGCATACATACATAGATATATCTATGTATACATTGCAATGTATACATAGATATATCTATGTATGTATGCAATGTATACATAGATATATGTATGTATGGATGCATGCATGCATACATATATATGTATGCACCTATATACATACATACATATAGGGATGTATGCATCCATGCATGCATCTATCTATGCATGCATACATACATATATATATATCTATGTATACATGCATGCATGCATAAATATATCTATGTATGTATGCAATGTATACATAGATATATGTATGTATGGATGCATGATTGCATATATGTATTTATGCATACTTGTATGCATGCATCCATCCATACATACATGTATCTATCCATGCATGCATGTATGTATGCATCCATGCATGCATTGATGGATGCATCCAAGCATGTATAGATGCATGCATGTGCATGGATGCATAAATACATGCATGCATCTATGTATGAAATAGATACATTCATAGATGCATACATTATGCATCCACGCATGCATATGCATGGATGCTTAAATACCTGCATGCATCTAGGTATATATGCATGTATGCATGGATGTAGATGCATGCATGGATGGATGTATGCATGCATACATGCATATGCATACATACAAGATAAATACATTTATACATGTATATATGTATGCATGCATGGATGTATGTATCCATGCATGCATGGATGTATGTAAATACATGCATACATATGCATGGATGCATACATACATGCATGCATCTATGGATGTATGCATGCATGCACAGATGCATGCATGGATAGATGCATGCATACACGCATATGCATACATACATGCATGCATTTATGCATGCTTGGATAGATACATGCATACATGTATACATACATAAATACATGTATGTATGCATGCATGGAGTCATACATACATATGCATACATACAAGATATATACATTTATACATGTATGTATGTATGCATGTATGCATAGATGCATGCATAAATGCATATGCATAGATGTATGAATGCATGGATGCATCCATACATACATATATCTATGTATACATTTCACACAAACATAGATATATCTATGCATGCATGTATGTATCCGTAGATATATATATATATGTATTAATGTATGCATGCATGCATGCATATCTATGTATGTATACAATGTATACATAGATGTATCTATTTATGTATGCAATGTAAACATAGATATATGTATGTATGGATGCAGGCATGCATGCATACATACATATCTATGTATACATCTATATATATATATACATGTATTGATATATGCATGCATGCATGCATAGATGCACACATATATATACATTTATACATACATGTATACATAGAGGCATGGATGGATGTATGCATCCATGCATGCATACATACAAGATATATACATGTATACATGTATGTATGTATGCATCCATACATACATATATCTATGTATATATTGCATACATACATAGATATGCATGCATGCATGCATGCATATATATATATATATATATATATATATATATATATATATATATAACTATGTTTACATGCATGTGTGTGTGTCAATAGATACATACATAAATGTATGTATGATGCATGCATGCACACATGTGTGTGTATCAATACATACATACATACATGTATGTATGTATGTGTATGTATGTATGCATGCTTGCAGACATATATATATGTATGTATGATGCATGCATACAAACATATATGGATGCATGGATGCATACATACATACACATACATACATACATACATATATGTATGCAATATACATACACACATGTATGTATGTATGTCTATGTATGTATGCATGCATGTATGGATGCATGCATGCATACATACATATACATCTACATATGCATGCGAACATACATATACATATACATATTTATATCCATGCATACATACATATACATATACATATATGTATACATATGCATGCATACATATACATATACATATATACATATATATGTATGCATGCATGTATACATACATAGATACATGTATGAACGGATGCATCCATTCATACATGCATGCATCTATGGATGTATGCAAGCATGCATGCATACATGTATACATACATTTATACATGTATGTATACATAGATTTATGTATGTATGGATGGATGCATGCATGCATATCTATGTATGTATGCATATGCATGTATGCATATGCATGTATGCATGCATCCATGCATGCATCTATGAATACATGCATACATACATTTATACATGTATGTATGTATGTATATATATGTATGCATGGATGCATACATCCATACATATATGTATGTATATAGATGCATACATATATGTGTATGTATGCATGCATGCATCCATGCATACATATATGTATGTATACATTGCATACATACATAGATATATCTATGCATACATGCATGCATGCATAGATATATCTATGTATGTATGCAATGTATACATAGATATATGTATGTACAGATGCATGCATGCATGCATCCATCCATACATATATCTATGTATCTATGTATGTATACATGTATGCATGTATCTATGCATGTATATATCTATGTATCTATGTATACATACATACATCTATCCATGTATATATACACGTATGCATGCATCCATCCATACATACATGTATGTATGCATGGATGCATACAGAAATACATACATGTATATATCTTGTATACATGTATGCATGTATGCATGCATGCATACATGTATCTATGTATGTATGCATAGATGCATGCATCCATGCATACATACATGTATCTATCCATGCATGCATACATACATGTATCTATCTTGTATTGATGCATATGCATGTATGCATGCATCTGCATCTATGCATCCATGCATGCATGGATAGATGCATGCATACATACAAGATATATACATGTATACATGTATACATGTATGTATGCATCAATGTATGTGCTCCTAACTTAACTTTGAAGCATTCTTAGGATGTCTCCAAAAATTGAAAAATCGTGATAACTTTCATACCGTGGGGCCTTTTGACCTGATTCTTTTTTTGGAATGCTCTAAATTGCAATTACATTCATTTGGATAATTTACACCTCCAAATTTACCAAAATTATAGCTCAATTACATACTCCTATTTTTTTGGCATTTACATGTATCTCAACATGTTTAAATACTCTATCTTAGAACACTGATAGTGGAACCGTGAGAGTTGGAACCTTTATTTGACCCAAATGGGTATGCAAAAATAAAAACACATGAAACAAAAACTAAGTCTAAGTACATTTTTTTTTGGATGACACATGATTGCCCTTATACCTTTGGATGCTCCTACATTAGACACCCAGGGTAGATTGAAAAGTGACCCTGTCACTTTATGAATGGTAGAGGAAATCTCAAATGGGAAACCTCAGCTGCTGAAATCCAAGTTGAGTCCTCTATCGGCTGTCCTTTCCACTTGGCCAAATACTCTTCATACTACCTATTTCTTAGAAGTAGGAATTGGACATGGCTCTAACATTAGTTCCTGATCTGCACCATCATCATGATACTCTGTTAAGTTTGCAATGTTGAAAATAGGAGAAATGTGAATACCGTCTAGCAACTCAAATTTTGAAACTAGAAATGTTGAAAAGTCATGTTTCTTCATAATTTTGCAAGGACCAAATTTCTTCATTTTTAGCTTGTTGTAAGTGCCGGCTAGAAATATTTCTTTTCATAAGTGTACCATGACTAGATCTGCTACTTGGAATTCCTTATGTCTTCTCCTTTGATCATCCCTAGCTTTATACACTTGATTCATCTTGCTAATGTGTGCTTGAACCTCCTCATGTAGATGCTTGATATGTTCAGCAAATTCTTCATCTTCAGCAGTTGTCCTCTCCCCTTGCTCTATCTTCATCAATTCTGGCGTAGTCCTTGGGCTACCTTTATATACAATTTGGAATGGTTATCTAGCAGTACTCCTATTTACAGAGTTATTGTAAGAAAACTTGGCTTGTGGTAGAATCAAATCCCACCCCTTGGGCTTATCCCCAACTAAACATCTCAGCAAATTGCCCAAACTTTTGTTTACCACTTCTGTTTCGCCATCAGTCTATGGGTGATGTGTGGAACTAAATTTTAAGTCTGTTCTCAACTTTTTCCACAATGTTCTCCTGAAATACCCTACAAAATGAGTATCTTTGTCAGAAACTATACTCCTTGGAAGACCATGTAGTCTTACCACCTGTCTGAAAAATGAGTCTGCAATATGGACAGCATCATGAGTTTTGTGGCATGGAATGAAATGTGCCATTTTGGAGAACCTATCAACCAACACAAATACTGAGTCATTACCCCTTTGTGTCCTCAGCAATCCAAGAACAAAATCCATACTTATGTCCTCCCATGGATTTGATGGAATAGGCAATGGCTAATATAGTCTAGTATTGTGGCTAAATCCCTTGGCAACTTGACAAACCTAGCAACTCTGTACAAACTTCTTTACATCTTGTGAAATCTGAGGCCAAAAATAATGTTCTCTAAGAATGGCAATGGTCTTATCTCGACAAAAATGTCCTGCCATCCCTCCACTATGTTTCTCTTTAATCAGATTTTCCCTCATGGAACTCCTTGGAATGCACAATTGGCTGCCCTTGAATAACACACCATCCTAAATCAGATAGTCTAACCACTTAGCTCTATCTACAACAAAAGGCTCTTTACAAGCTTTCCATGCTTCAGCAAAATTAGGATCATCAAGGTATAGATTCTTGAGTTCATCAAACCCAACTACTTCAACTTGCATAGAACTCTTGATCATCAATAGAATACTTTTTTTTGCATCATTCAATTATTCACCAAAATATGAAATAGGCTTACCTTCTTGGCTTAATGAAGCCCCAATAGCATTGCCACTAGCATCACAATCCACCTAGAACACTTTTCTAAAATCTAGAAGTGCCAACACAGGTTATTTTGTCACCTTCTTTTTCAGCAATTCAAAACTTCTCATAGCTACTGTAGTCCATTTGAACTCTTTTCTATCCCCTCTTATTGTATCAGTTAGGGGTGCACATATGCCACTGAAATTCTTAATAAACTTCCTATAAAAACTAACCAAACCATAAAATGATCTTACCTCAGTAGTAGACCTTGGAGTAGGCCATTCCAAGATGGATTTTACCTTCTTTGGATCCATTTTGAGACCTTTAGGTGATATAACAAATCCTAAATAGACTAACTCCCGTTTTGCAAAGATACACTTCTTCAGATTAATTAACATTTTCTCTTCCCTTAGCCTTTCAGGGACACTACAAATATGCAATAAATGTTCTTCCAAAGTCTTGCTGAAAATTAAAATATCATCCAAATAAACAATAATAAATTTTCCCAAGAACTTCTTAAGTACCTCATTCATGAGCCGCATGAAGGTGCTTGGGGAATTCATCAATCCAAATGGCATGACTAACCACTCATAAGGAACCTCCTTGGTATTGAAGGCTATTTTCCACTCATCTCCTTCTTGTATCTATATTTGATGATAGCCACTCTTGAGATCTATCTTTGTGAAGTACTGAGCTCCACTCAAGCAGTCCATAAGATCATCCATCCTTGGCAAAGGAAACTAGTACTTAATGGTTATCCTATTAATAGCTCAAGAATCTATACACATCCTCCACTCTCCATCCTTCTTTGGTGTGAGTAGTGTAGGTACTATAGACAAACTTAGGCTCTCTCGAATCAAGCCCTTCCTCAATAGCTCTTGAACCTATCTATTTAGCTCTTTTGTTTCAGTAGGAGTCATCCTGTGAGCAGCCTTGTTAGGAAAACTAGCTCCTAGAATCAGATCTATCTGATAACTGATTTACCTTATTGGTGGCAATCCTTTTGGAACATTAACAAAGATAATATCTCTAAACTCACTTAGTAAATATGAAACTTAAAGTAGTATTTCACTACTACCTTCTTTATCTTTCCTAAGAATCAAAGCAAAGCACATACGCTGATGTTTCATGCCATCTAAAAACTTTCTTCCATCAACAAGACAAATGCTAGCACTGCTACATACCTTTTCACCTTCTTTTTTCATGGGTTTCAATTTGTGGTGAAATCCATCCTTTGTCAAAGAGTATGTGTTTGTACGTACATCATGCATTGCATGTCTATCAAACTGCCATGGTCTACCCAACAATAGATGGCAAACATCCATCAGAATAACATCATAGAGAACTTCATCATGGTAACTCCCAATTTTTAATTTTACTAAACATTGGTCACTTACCAAGACCTTATGATCATCTTTCACCCAAGCAATCTGATAGGGCTGGGGATGTCTCTCCCTTTTGAGCTTCAGATTAGAGACCATCTCCTCTGATACCAAGTTATCTATGCTACCACTATCAATGATCATGTCACAACATTTATCCTCACACTTGCATCTAGTACAAAACAAACTCCTCTGTTGTCCTGGTTCAATCTCACCATTTAGTAGGAGCCTTTCTTTCACCAAGGTCTCTCCTCTTTCTGCATCCTCTAAATGTGATGATTGTGTATCCTCATCCACATGAGCAACCCTAGCTTGGCCCTCAACTCTCCTATTTTCCCTTCCTTATCGTTGAGGGCATTCAAAGGTATGATGACCTCTTCATTACAAAGGAAATAGGTACCATGAAAGCCTCCTCTTCCTTGTCCACATCCTCTACCTCTTCCTCTATGATTTCCAAATTTTTGATCATGGGAGCAGTTAAAACCCTTGTTCCTCTAGTTTCTGCTGGTACCCACATCTTCATTTTTCTTTTGGGTTTCATTTCAGCCTTCAGATGACCTACCACTACCCCTTCCTCCATGACCACACCCTCTTTATCTTCCTTCAAACCTTTTATTCAGCTTCTCTTAAACTCGTAGGGAAAACTGTTATGCCTCTTCAATGCTAGTCATTCTTACCAGACTTAATTCCTCCTAGATGCTAGGTTGCAACCAATTGATATAAAGAGCAACCTTCTCCTTATTTTCTTTTGCATACCCTGCTCTAATCAAAAGTTGATAAAACTCATCTATATATTCTTGGACTAATCTTCCTTCTTTCTTTAACCCATGCATCTTCTTGAAAAAATCAAGCTCGTAGTCCACAGGAATGAACTGCTTTTTCAATTTGTCCACCATGCAATCCCACCTTGTGATCTTCTCCTTTCCTATTCTATTTCTTTCCAATTGAACTTCTTGCCACCAGATTTTGGCATGGCCTTTCAGTTTGGCCTTTGCAAACTTAACCCTATCTAGGTCCCTGATATCCTCATACTCAAAGTATTCTTCCAGTTCATTGATCCAATCGATCAACTCATCTGGTTTTGAATTTCCTAAAAATATACCCATTCCAATTGTAGGTCTTTTCTCAAACTTAGTAATGGCCCCAAAAAAGTCTTTCCTCTACCTGATTCAAAACTTCCCTATCAAATTCCCCTTCTGGTTGCATTTCTTCTTCGTCATTGTCATCCTCACTATCATCACCTGCGGGGCTCCTCTATGGAGCTCCTCTTGCAATGCATGTACCTACATTTGGAGGGCTCTAACCTCCTCAAGATTAATAGCTCTAGCCCTTCCGCCATGATCTCTTTGTAAAGGCATCTTCTAACTCAAACCGACAACCACACAGTCCTAGTGCAAACTACCTCACAGATGGCACTCTGTCTACACACTTAGGAAAATTGGCTTTGATACCACTTGATGGGGACACAACCTAAGCATAGAATGGACACAACAAAAAAGGAGAAATTATATTAACTAGGAAAATAAGATAGTACATACAGTACAAAGAAAATAAACTTCAAAACATGCCCTAAGGGCTTACAATAACATAAATCTAGAGATAATTTTTCCTTTCAGTACCTCCTCTCAATCTCCACTCTGAACTACCTTTTACAATGCCAGAAATCTCCTTAAATAGACCCCGGAGGGTTAAGGACTAGGAATACATTCTAGAAAGTGCTAGTAGGCATCCACTGACCAAATAGAAGGCTCCAAAAGCTACGTTAGAAGTGAACACAAATCTAGAAGAATCCAGAAATAGTAATCAAACTTTCGGGAGGCATAACTTTTGAAACATAGCTCCGATTGACGAACCGTTTACATTTTTGAAAAGCTCTCAAAGCGCTCTATAGCCCTATGGACGAGCTTTGCTTTTTCCCCATTTTTTGGCCATTTTTGAGGTCATTTAATGCCCCTAACTTGACTTTGAAGAATTCTTAAGAGTTCTCCAAAACCTAAAAAATTGCAATAACTTTCAAACCATGGGACCTTTTGACCTGATTCTTTTTCTGGAATGCTCTAAGTTATAATTACATTCATCTAGCCAATTTACACCTTCTAGTTTACCCGAAATGATGGCCCAATTACATACTCTTATTTTTTTTGGGATTTACACGTATCCCAAAGTGTCCAAATACTCTATCCTAGAACACTGATAGTGTAACTATGATAATTAGAACTTTTGTTTGACCCAAATGAGTATCTAGAAATGAAAACACAAGAAACAGAAACTAAGTTTAAGTACATTTTTTTTTGGGTGACACAAGATTGCCCTTATACCTCTGGATGCTCTTACATCATGTATCTATGGATGTGTGCATATATACATAGATGCATACATGTATCTATGCATCTATACATACATGCATAGATATATCTATCCATGTATGCTATGTATGTATGTATGCATGGATGCATACATACATACATACATCCATGTATGCATACATACATATACGTATGTATGATGCATGCATGCATGCATGCATGTGTATGTGTCAATACATACATACATACATGCATACATGTGTATGTGTCAATACATACATACATACATGCATACATGTATATATGTATGTATACATATATACACATCCATACATACATGTATGCATACATACATATACGTATGTATGATGCATGCATGCATGGATGTGTGTGCATGCATGTGTGTGTATCAATACATACATACATACATATATGTATGCAATATAGATACATACATGTATGTATGTATGTATGTGTATGTATGTATGCATGCATGTATGGATGCATGCATGCATACATACATACATATATGCATACATATACATATGCATGCATACATCCATATACATATACATATTCATATACATATATGTATGCATATGCATGCATGTATGGATGTATGCATGCATACATACATATATATGTATGCATGCATGTATACTTACATGGATACATGGATGTACGAATGCATCCATCTATACATGCATGCACGGATGCATACGTACATCCATGCATCTATGTATACACGCATACATACATAAATACATGTATGTACGGATGCATGCATGCATGCATGCATACATGTATACATACATAGATACATGTATGTATACAGAATGCATGCATGCATGCATATGCAATATGTATGTATACATAGATACATGTATGTATTGATGGATGCATTCATACATGTATACATAAATATTGCATACATAGATATATACATATATCTATGTATACATTGCATACATACATAGATATATCTATGCATGCATGCATGTATACATAGATATATATTTGTATGTATGCATGCATTCATCCATACATACATATATCTATGTATGTATGCAATGTATACATAGATATATGTATGTATGGATGCATGCATACATCCATACACACACACACACACACACACACACATATATATATGCATCCATTGCATATGCATAGATATGCATGCATGCATACATACATATATATATATCTATGTATGTATACATGTATGTATGCATGGATGCATGCATACATACATACATGTATACATGTATATATCTTGTATGTATGCATGCATCTATCCATGCAAGCATGCATCTATTCATACATGCATGCATACATAGATGCATGCATGTACGTATGACTCCATGCATATGCATGCATTCATACATACATGTATGTTTTCAAGCATGCATACATGCATGCATGTATGTATGCATGGATGCATGCATAATTACATACATATATACATGTATATATCTTGTATGGATGCATAAATACATGTATAGATTTATATATCTATCCATGCATGCTTCCATGCATGCATGCATACATATATCCATGCATGCATTCATATATACATATATACATGTATATATCTTGTATGTATGCATATGCATGTATGCATGTATACATTCATCAATGCATCTATCTATGCATGGATAGATGCATGCATGCATCTACATCCATGCATACATTGCATGCATGCATGTATCTATGTATCCATGCATATGCATGCATCCATACATACATGTATCTATTTATGACATAGATACATGCATGGATGAATGCATATGCATGGATACATAAATACATGCATGCATCTATGTATGAAATAGATACATGCATAGATGCATACATTATGAACCCATGCATGCATATGCATGGATGCTTAAATACCTGCATGCATCTATGTATATATGAATGTATGCATGGATGTAGACACATGCATGCATGCAATGCATGCATGGATGTAGATGCATGCATCTATGCGTGCATGGATAGATGCATGGATGTATGTATGCATGCATACATGCATATGCATACATACAAGATATATACATGTATACATGTATGTATATATGCATGCATGGATGTATGGATGCATGAGTGGATCTATACAAATACATGCATGGATGCATACATACATCCATGCATCTATGTATGTATGCATGCATTCATGGATGCATGAATGGATAGATATATACATGTATACATGTTTGTATGTATGCATGCATGGATGTATGCAAATACATGCATGTTTATGCATGGATGCATACATACATGCATGCATCTATGTATGTATGGATGCATGCATGGATAGATGCATGCATACATGCATATGCATACATACAATATATATACATGTATACATGTATGTATGTATGCATGCATCCAAACATACATACATGCATGCATTTATGCATGCTTGGATAGATACATATATGTATGGATGGATGCATGCATACTTGTATACATACATAGATACATACATGTATGCATGCATCCATACATTCATATATCTATGTATACATTGCATACATACATAGATATATCTATCCTTGCATGAATGTATCCATGTATATATATATATGTGTGTGTGTGTGTGTGTATGCATGCATATCTATGCATATGCAATGTATACATAAATATATATATGTATGTATAGAATGTATACATAGATATATCTATTTATGTATGCAATGTAAACATAGATATATGTATGTATGGATGCAGGCAAGCATACATATATATATGTATGCATCTATATACATATATACATGTATGGATATATGCATGCATGCATGCATGTATGTATGCATTCATACATATATATGTATGCATGTATACATAGATGCATGGATGGATGTATGCATGCATACATATAACATATATACTTGTATACATGTATCTATATATGTATGCATTCATACATACATATATCTATGTATGTATTGCATACATATATAAATATGCATGCATACATATATATATCTATGTATACATGCATGTGTGTGTGTGTCAATACATACATACATTCATGCATACATAGATGTATGTATCTATACATACATACACATCCATACATACATGTATGCATACATACATAAATGTATGTATGATGCATGCATGCATGTGTGTGTATAAATACATACATACATACATGTATGTATGTATGTGTATGTATGTATGCATACTTGCATACATACATATACGTATGTATGATGCATGTATACATACATATATTTATGCAATATACACACACACATGTATGTATGTATGTGTATGTATGTATGCATGCATGTGTGGATGCATGAATGCATACATACATACATATACCATCTACATATGCATGCATACATACATATACATACACATATACATACATATACATGTACATATAAATTTACATATTCATGCATGCATACATATACATATACGTATATATATATATGTATGCATGCATGTATACATATATAGATATATGTATGAACGGATGCATCCATCCATACATGCATGCATGCATGCATGCATATGCAATATGTATGTATACATAGATACATGTATGAATGGATGGATGCATTCATACATGTATATATAAATATATCCATACATATTGCATTTATAGATATATACATATATCTATGTATACATTGCATACATACATAGATATATCTATGCATGCATGCATGCATAAATATATCTATGTATGTATCCAATGTATACATAGATATATGTATGTATGGATGCATGCATAGATATATCTATGTATGTATGCAATGTATAGATAGATATAGGTATGGATGGATGCATGCATGCATCCATACATACATATATCTATGTATGCATGCATAGATATATCTATGTATGTATGCAATGTATACATAGATATATGCATGCATGCAAGCATGCATCCATACATACATATATCTATCTATACATTGCATATGAATATATATGCATGCATGCATACATACATATACATATCTATGTATACATGTAATGTATACATAGATATATGTATGTATGGATGCATGCATGCATGCATGCATATATCTATGTATACATACATGTATCTATGTATGTATACATGTATGCATGCATCCATCCATACATACATGTATGTATGCATGGATGCATACATGCAATCATGGATGCATACGTGCATACGTACAGGTATATATCTTGTATACATGCATGCATGCATGCATACATGTATCTATGTATGTATGCATGGATGGATGCATCCATGCATACATACATGTATCTATCCATGCATGCATACATTCATGCATGTATGTATGCATGGATGCATGCATACATACATACATGTATATATCTTGTATGGATGCATATGCATGTATGCATGCATCTGCATCCATTCATCCATGCATGCATGGATAGATGGATGCATACATACAAGATATATACATGTGTAAATGTATATATGTATGTATGCATCCATGTATGTGCATTCATGCATCCATGTATTTGCATGCATATGCATGGATTCATACATACATGCATGCATCTATCCATGCATGCATCTATGCATAGATGCATGCATGGATAGATGCATGCATGTATGTATGCATCCATGCATATGCATGCATGTATGCATGGATGCATGCATGCACATACATGGATGCAGCCATACATATATACATGTATACATGTATATATCTTATATGTATGCATGCATCTATCTATGCATGCATGGATGCATGTATGTGGATACATACATGCATGCATACATACATACATGTATACATGTATATATATCTTATATGTATGCATGCATACATACATACATCGATGCATCTATCCATACATACAAACATGCATGCATCTACATCCATGCATGCATCCATGCATCCATGCATATATACATAGAAGCATGCAGGTATTTATGCATCCATGCATATGCATGCATGCATGGATGCATACATCCATGCATGTATCTATATCATACATAGATACATGTATGTATGGATGCATGCATATGCATGGATGCATACATACATGCATTCATCTATGTATGTATGTATGTGTGCGTAGATGCATGCATGGATGGATGGATGCATACATGCATATGCATACATACAAGATATATACATGTATACATGTATGTATGTATGTATGTATGCATTCATGCATACATACATGCATGCATGTATGCATGCATGGATAGATACATGTATGTATGGATGAATTCATGCATACATGTATACATACATAGATACATGTATGTATGGATGCATGTATGCTTGCATCCATACATATATGCAGTCATGCATCCATAGATACATATATCTATGTATACATTGCATACATACATAGATATATCTATGCATGCATGCATGTATGCTTAGATATATATATGTATGTATGCATGCATGCATCCATACATACATATATCTATGTATACATTGCATACATACATAGATATATCTATGCATGCATGGATAGATGCATGCATACATACAAGATATATAGATGTATACATGTATGTATATATGTATGCATTCATGCATACATGCATGCATGTATGCATGAATGCATACATATATACATACATGTATACATCTATATATCTTGTATGTATGCATGCATACATAGATACATGTATGTATATATGGATACATGTATGTATGGATGCATGCATGCTCGCATCCATACATATATGCAGTCATGCATCCATACATACATATATCTATGTATACATTGCATACATACATAGATATATCTATGCATGCATGCATCCATACATACATATATCTATGTATACATTGCATACATACATAGATATATCTATGCATGCATTCATGTATACATAGATATATATGTATGTATACATTGTAGTGCCTCTCCCATTTGACTTCTATAAATAATCTTGATGGATCCAACCTTGTTGATCTTTTGTTGTGATGGATCATGATTGTGACACTTAGTAGTCTACACCGTCGAGGTGTTTGGATTTATGTTTATGTTTCAGTTGCTTTGTTTATGCTTCTGCTGATCTATGAGATTATGATGTGATTTAAGGTTCACTAAGATTTGTGCCAATGGTTACCAGGATCGATGTGATATCATGATGTTTTTCCATGATTATCTTGGATGTGTGCAGAGATTGGACTGTGTTCTTTTTACCACACTACGTTGGACTAGGTTCCTGTGGTAGTGGTTGGTCATGTTTATGACTATGCTTTCTTTTGCATTTTAAGTGTCTTTTTGTTGGTTTTATAAAAAATCATTATTAAATGCTTAAGTAATTAAAATGAGTTGTTCTTGTTGGATTATTTGGTTATGTGTTGTGCACATTTACCTTCTTATATTTCTTATTAGAGAGATATTTATTACTCATGTGATGCTTTACATTTCAGATGACCCGAGGGTCAGATGTTATACCTTGATTTTAGTATCATAGATATTAGACTACTATGTTGTTCAGTTAATCATATTACATGATGATGCCATTTTGAGATGATAGTGTGTTTTATGATGATATCTGGTTATCTAGTATTTGGACATACCTCTGATTATATTATGTGATGGATTTAATGCTATGGTTATTTACTTCAATCCTGCATTGTTATGCTTTATGTGAACGTGAGTGATGTAAATAGATTATTTTAATATAATTAAAGAAATTGTTAAATTACATGATTTAATACATTTATTGCTTCGGCTATGTTATTATATACAATTGCACTTGATCATGTTGTTTAGTGTGTAGGATTTATATCCTTGGCAATGGCACATGGAGTTAGTGATTCAACTTTTCATATTTTACCAATATCGCTCTTATATGGTCAACGTATCCTTCATTAAATGTTTAAATTAAACCTTTTAGTGATTATTAAATCCAAACTCATTTGCATTATGTGATTAGACTAGTCAGCATGTATGTGCATTTAGAGTTTCGCATTGTCAGGAAAGTCATTAAGCTGATTTCTGTGTTTTTGGGTTTTCAGGCTTTTTAATTGATTTATTTTAATTTTTGGCAGTTTTTCCATAGATGAATTCCTATTTATAGGAATAGCTTATTTTCGTTTGGCTTGATTCGGCATTTAACAAGGTTGGCTAGTTATTTTCCCTAATCAATTATTCACTCAAAAAGTGAATAAATATCCAAAGAGGAATTTAATTCCTCACTTCTCACTTTTGAATTAGAGAGTTGGAGAGTAAAACCCAAAATCCTCTTCATGAGGATTTACTAATTTGTTCGTTGTGGGAGTTATGGGCATGGGATCTTCATGAGGTCAGGCTCATTGGATCCAGCTCAGGAAAACCTTGGATTGTCGCGATTTTTAGCTACTTCTACGAGCTATTTATTTTATGGTTCAGATTCTCATTTTGCCCTTTTAGCTGTGAGGTAGGGCTTTCCCATTTTATTATTTCTGCTCTATTTTTGCTTATGTTTTTGGTACCCATTTGTGTGGAGGCTGAGAACTAGTTATCCCCTCCATTTCTTTATGTTAGTTCTACCTGGCTGGGCAGGTATGAACATTTTCCTATTTTTCAACATGAGAGTTTGAGATTTTACGCCGTTATGCTGGCTATTTTTTCATACAGTGTCTGATTCCATTTATTTTTTGAATTTTGAGATTTTTGTGCCCAAAGGCCAAATGGGTTTTAATTTTTCAATTTTTCCAAAATTTTAGGTTTTTACCTCATTTTGCATTCTGCCCTATTTTCTCGAGTTTTCTTGGCACAATGTGGGTCGTGGACCTTGATGATCCATTTGGATATCAGTCAGACCACTTTTGCACTTTTATGTTACCTTGGGATGCGTGTTGCATCCATACTCTTGACATTGTGTTCGTTTGAGTGATTTTATACCTGTTATGATTTCTTTTGGACCTTTTCTTTGTTTCATAGATATTGGGATTCGTGTAGAATCCATACTTTTGGATTGAGGCCAGTGGAGTGAGTTCATGACCCTTGGTTGATGGGGACACCACCCAACCATAGAATGGACACAACAGGAAAGAGAAATTTTATTAACTTTGTAAATAAGCTAATACATCTAGTACAGAGAAAATAGACTTCAAAACATGCCCTATGGGCTTACAATAGCATAAATCTTGACATAATTTCTCTTTTTAGTACCTCCTCTCAAACTCCACTCTGAATTGTCTTTTACAATGCCAGAAATGTCCTTAAATAGACCTCAGAGGGTTAAGGACTAGGAATACATTCTAGAAAGTGCTAGCAGACATCCACCGACCAAGTAGAAGGCTCAAGAACTCACATTAGAAGTTGGTCCAAATTTGGAAGAATCCAAAACTGATAACCGAACTTTTGGGAGGCATAACTTTTGAACCTTAGCTCCGATTAACGAACCATTTACATTTTTGGAAAGCTCTTGAAGCACTCTATAGCCCTATGGACTAGCTTCACTTGTCCCCCTTTTTAAGGTCATTTAATTCTCCTAACTTGACTTTGAAGCATTCTTAGGAGGTCTCCAAAAATTAAAAAACTGCGATAACTTTCAAACCGTGGGGCCTTTTGACCTGATTCTTTTTCTGGAATGCTCTAAATTGCAATTACATTCATTTGGCCAATTTACACCTCCAAGTTCACCAAAATGATGGCTCAATTACATACTCCTATTTTTTTGACATTTACATGTATCCCAAGGTGTTCAAATACTCTATCCTAGAACACTGATAGTGGAACTGTGAGAGTTGGAACCTTTATTTGACCCAAATGGGTATCCAGAAATGAAAACACATGAAACAAAAACTAAGTCTAAGTAAATTTTTTTTTGGGTTACACAGGATTTCCCTTATATGTAATGCCCCGCCTAGAGATCCTTGGAAACAAGGATTCAAATTAAGCCAAGATATATATATTTTTTTACAAGTATGAATGCACAAGACAACATCATATAGGGATCACAAAGATCACAACAGAAGACTTCAACACAATCCTGGAAACCAACGAATCTCCGAATGCCACTACCAAACTGACACACACAAACAAAGCCAAAAAAGACAACACACATGATGAGGGCACAAGAAAAAACCACTCATCAACAAAACACCAAGCTGGGGTAAAATGCAGAATCCCAAAATTTGGCTAAGCCTGAAATCCTAAAGCCCTAAAAATTGGCTAAGTCTGGATTTTTGAAGCCCTGAAATTTTTTAGAATCCATAACTTATCTCTAAGAGGTCTGGAGCCTCCACACCAGGGAGTACCGGATCCACGAAGGCTCGAGGAATGAACACTCGAGTGCAAGAACAACACGAAATGAAGAACATCAAACCATCTAAACTACAACAGCAAAGAACACACTGAATTAAACATCGCAAAGAAAAAAAGCAACATCGCAATGTACCAAAATACATCTCAGGAATAAAATAACCAAACTAAGTATGTGGTTCCTCCCAACCATCAATAGCATTATAAGACCATCGTGGGTCCTAGCCATCCCCCGCGCGTAACATCCCAAGCCACCGACCAAATCATAAGTACTGTCGTAATAGGGATGTCACTACTAAAACATGCAACAATATAAGCATAAGGAAATCTAACATGCTAGAAGTAAAGCATAAAGATAATTCTACAGTAGATAACATCACCTATCACATGCTAAATAGCAGTAAGCAACATATATACTACTAAATCAAATAACGTCATATAATCATATGCTAAACATCATGATAAGGGAATGCGTCAAGTAAACTAACATCATCTAAACATGATATACAAGCATCCAATGAAAGCATCAATCACAAGAAAGCATACTCTGGAACCCGAACTACCAAGTGAAAACATCCAGCAATGGTCGCACTAGGATAAGATATCATCTTTGTACACCAGTCCCTAGCAGTGGTGAAGGTAGCTACACCTCTCAACCACATGGCACCCGTAGGTCCATACCCACCGTGCTGATGGAGATAATGATCCAACCACAAACACACAAAAGCACAACAACCAAGGCTAACACTCACGCCAAACAATATGATGGCTGACCCAAGAACTTAAGACAATGCAAGGAGTAAAGGTCCTGGTCAGACACTCAAAAGGCTACTAAGTAGGGACTGACATCATGGAGAGTCGCTTGGCATTGACAAGCCCAACCTAGTATAGGCAGCTACTCTTCTCAACAAAAGGCGCACAACCTAGGGCAACTACTCTTCATGACGGAAGGCGCACAACCCACACATTTTAATTATCTTGTATTTATTACCACCCAAAGTTTTAATTTAATTATCACTTATATAAAACTTCCTCTGCCAACTGGGAAGTAGTCGCCAGGTTACAAGATAGAAGCCCCCTCCATATGCTACCCTACCCTACCCATGCTCATCCTACGACAAGTGCCCGTGGGCATGCATACTCCCATCCCAACCCCAATGATCATAACTTCCGGCAAATCCACGAAAGATCAGGCCTCACAAGTCACCCAACAAATGTACGCGTACATACTCGTGTGTGGCACACCACCATCACGAAGATCATAACACAAGGACAGGAATGAGAACACAATGCAAAGAGAACACCCAACTGAAAGCAACACGGGAAGGATGGATTCTACACGAATCCCAAAGCCAATAAAACCATACATCATGAAATCACTCAACCGGCCTCAATCCGAGAGTATGGATTCTACATGAATCCTAGCATTCACGAAACAAAAGCAAAGGTCCAAAAGAAACCATAATAGGTAACAAATCACTCAATCGAACACAGTCGGGAGTACGGGTGTGACACACATCCCAATGCAACATAAAAGTGCAATAGTGGTCTGATTGATATCCAAATGGATCATGCAGGTCCACAAACCACAATGTGCCAACAAAACCCGAGAAAACAGGGCGGCAGGCAAAACGAGGTGAAAATGTCAAAAATTTGGAAAATTACAAAATTAAAACCCATTTGGCCTTTGGGTTCAAAAACCCCAAAAATCCAAAAATAAATGGAATCGAACACCGTATGCAAAAATGGCCAGCATAATGGTGCAAAACTCCAAACCCTCTTCCCAAAAAATAGGGAAATGTTCATACCCGCCCAACCGGGTAGAACTAGCATACAGAAACGGAGGGGAACACTAGTTCTCAACCTCCAAACAAACGGCTACCAAAAAAAAAAGCAGAAACGGAGCAGAAACAATAAAACAAGAAAGCCCTACCTCACAGCCAAAAGGGAAAAACAAGAATTTGAACTATAAAATAAATATCTTGCAGAAGTAGCTAAAAATTGCGGCAATCCAAGGTTTTCCCGAGCTGGATCCAACGAGCCCAACCTCGCGACGATCCCACACATGTAGCTCCCACAATGAACAAAATAGTAAATCCTCATGAAGAGGATTTTGGGTTTTACTCTCCAACTTGCCAATTTGAAAGTGAGAAATGAGGAATTAAATTCCTCTTTGGATACTTATTCACTTTTTGGGTGAATAATCGATTAGGGCATTTAACCAGCCAATCTAGTTAAACCCCAAATCGACCCAAATGAAAATAGGCTATTCCTATAAATAGGAATTCATCTATGAAAAAGCTGCCAAAAATTAAAATAAATCAATTAAAAAGCCTGAAAACCCAAAAACACATAAATATCCTAAACAACTTTCACGACAAAGCGAAACTCTAAATGCACAGACACGCTTACTGGTCTAATCACATAATGCAAATGAGTTCGGATTTAATAATCACCGAAAGGTTTAAATTAAACATTTAATTAAGGATACGTCGACCATACAAAGGTGACATTGGTAAAATATGAATAGCTGAATCACTAACTCCAAGTGCCACTGCCAGGGATATAAATCCTACACACTAAACAACATGATCAAGTGCAATTGCATATAATAACATAGCTGAAGCAATAAATGCATTAAATCACCTAATTTAACCATTTATTTAATTATATTAAAATAATGTATTTACATCACTCACGTTCGCATAAAGCATAACAACACAGGAATGAAGTAAATAACCATAGCATTAAATCCATCACACAACATAATAAGAGATATGTCCAAATACTAGATAACATCACAAAACACACTGTCATCTCAAAATGGCATCATCATGCAATATGATTAACTGAACAACATAGTAGTCTAATATCTATGATACTAGAAACAAAGTATAGCATCTGACCCTCGGGTCCTTTCAAATGTAAACATAACATGAGTAAAAAATATCTCTCAGATCAAAATAAAACAAGGTAAATGTCCGCAACACATAACCAAATAATCCAACAAGAACAATCCATTCTAATTACTTAAGCATTTAAAAAGGCATTTAAAACACATAAGAAAACACAGTCATAAACATGACTAACCATCGCTATAGGAACCCAGTCTAGTGTAGCATGGTAATAGTACACAGTGTAATCTCTGCACACATCTCAGGGTAATCATAGAACAACCTCATGATACCACATCGATTCTGGTAACCACTGGCACAAACCTCAGTGAACCAAAAATCACATCATAATCTCAAAGATCAGTCAAAAGCATAATCAAAGCAACTGATAAAGAAACATAAATCCAAACACCTCAATGGTGTAGACCACTCAAGGTCACAATCATGATCCATCACAACAAAAGATCAGCAAGGTTGCATCCATCAGGACAACTTACAAAATTCAAATGGGAGAGGCACTACATCATCCCCCCCAAATACTAGGCTTACTCCTGGAAGCTTGCAATCCAAGAATAGAAACCAAACACACCAAGAACAAAATCAAAAGCGATCAATAGGAATGACTCAAAATTCTATACAAGTCAAACCCAAATCACTCCACATTCTCAAACCATCACGTTAACCCCCAAATAGGTTAACCATGAGAGAATGGGTGTCACACAGACACAAGGTCCTCCAACAAGGAACCTTCTATGCACTAGGAAGAACCCATCTAGCCATAGAGTCAACCATACAAGGTAAGGAACAAGCCACTCTACCTTGTCAATAGGTGCCCAACCATGACATGCACCAACCACATGACCACAAACCAGGTCAAAACACTAAGCTCTTCCAACAAAAGTTGGAATCATGGGGAATAACCATCCCAAACTTTCCAAGAATACTATCATGTCACACATGATCATTCTGGAATCCACGCAAACTCACCCTTAGAACAAAGAGGATGAAAGTTTACCAACAAAAGGACACACTCCAAAGGACTACTTACCACCAAGTGTAGGAGCACAACACCTCTCCCAGGTACAAAAGCTCAACTGACACTGGGAACTAGGGTAACACAACCCAACCAGACAAGATATCACCTTTCCACAAGGTTGCATAGACTTTCGTTAGTGGACACAATCATGAAATGTTTGCATACCAACTCATGAGATGGTAACATGTGTCCAACGATACCATGTCCCTCTAGCACCATGCTAGGAAAAATACACCCAATCTACTGCTAAGCTCAATCTCTAGCCTCAAGTAAATGGTTAATGAGAAAACTTGACTGAGACAATCTACATGAAGATATAAGCTTAGGGAGAAGGATACTATAGAGTATTAGGACTGAGAGGGAGTCTCTCTCTCAACCTCTACACTAACCAGTCCATGATGCGTTAGGAAACTCACAATTTCACCAACCATCAACATACTCACCTGAAAACACTAACTGAGCTAGTGGCATAACCACACTAGCCTACTCTCTCAAGAGAAAAAGAATACGGAGATGTGCCAAGGTCAACATCCAGAAAGGAGAATGTAGACTCATCAAAGAACTGAGTCACTCCCAAACAATATGGCAACATCATCCACAACAAGGAACGCTCACAAACCACACTACACCTCACAAGGGTGGGTTAGTGCAATAGGAAACACAAAAACCCAAGCTCGAACTCCAACAAGTACCTAGTAGATTATGAAGACAAGATAACTCTTCTGTTATGAATAACATGAGGAGTTAAACTTCTCCAATGGCCATAAATATGATATGTCATGATTGAATTGGCCTCTACTCAAAAAGGTACTCAGAACATCGATCAACAACTCCACAAGCCAAAGCCTCACAGCCGGACTCGGATTGAATCCATTTGAAAAGCGTCGAAAAGATATCGACAAGGACTACAACAAGAAGAAGCTAAGAGAGACCAAGACCTACGATCTGAGCCACCACTCAAATCAAGACAACAAAGACAAAACCAATAGCCTTGGTCACCAAGACAAGCAATGGATGAAATGTCCAAATCCACACAAGAACACACATGCCCAAAACAACATAAGGCATTGAATGAAAGGTAAATCACACATTGAAACTTTCATTACTTTTCTTTCATAAATTCATTAATTAAGCATAACATAAGCACTAATGCATAATGAACTGAAACATTTTCAAGCAAGGGTCCAAGAGTCACTTATAGAACAAGTACATACCTTTCAATTTCTTTTAAAAATAACATTAAGTTTAATCACCATTTAAACCATTCAGATACAATAACAAATTTAGATCTAACAAAGACACACTAGCATGTTCTTCATGATATTAACCCTTGAACATACTACCAGAGGTTCGAGATGAACATGATAGAGTCACAACACACAACTGGGTAGCAATAAAATACATCTAGAATAGTCATCATGAAACAAAATCAAAAAGCCCAAATGGGGGAATTATCAATTCCAACAGTAAGTATCAAAAAGGGCTCATTTCAACAATAAGTCAAATGTGACAACTGTCACACAGAGAGCGATAGATAAAATTTGATGACTACTCCAAGAGAGAAAAATACTAAAAACCAATGCTAGCCCAACAACATGAGTAAAGTACCTCCAGCCAAATAAAATAAGGCATCAAACAAATCACATTACAGGTGATGACTGAGTATAGTCACACAAGAGGGATAAATCACCACACAATGCTAAGGAATACATCATCCTAGCATCGTTAGAGAACACACTCACACGCATCAAGCAGTATACCTTCAGCAATCTCATGCATATGCAAACAAAAAAAATTTCCATGCAATGCAAAATTTAAATATTCATCAAATTAATACGATTTTACATAAGCCTAAGAAGCAATCAGATTGGGGACTTAAGTCATTAACCCAAATATATAATGCAAAACTACAACTTTGCAATGATTCACAATAAACACTCATTTTCAATGAAAGGAACCATTTTATCACCCTAAAGATAAAACATAGAATCACAAAAAGATTCATTCATTTACTTACAACAAGGAGAAAGCAGGGAAACAATGCACCTAACTCCACAAGGAGAAATGAGCTGAGGCACACAAGGCCAACACATGGACACCAATCAGTGGTTCCATCCAAAAAGGGTCACACAAGCAACTAACCAACCAAGGCACAACGATCCCACCTACAAGGCCAGGAAGACTCACTTCCTTCTCCACACACTGCTCTAGTTGCATCTACTGGACAAGCAAGTCCATCATGAGTAGATACCAAAGCAACAAAGATCATGAGTTCTCACCAAGACACTCGCACTCAACCAATGCAGTAACAACTACAAGGGCAACATAACACAGAGATCCCAATGTTTGAACATGGGCTTTGATACCAGATGTAATGCCCCGTCTAGAGATCCTTAGAAACAAGGATTCAAATGAAGCCAAGATATATATATTTTTTACAAGTATGAATGCACAAGACAACATCATACAGGGATCACAAAGATCGCAACGAAAGACTTCAACACAATCCCGACAACCAACGAATATCCGAATGCCACTACCAAACTGAAACACACAAACAAAGCCAACAAAGACAATGCACATGATGAGGGCACAAGAAACAACCACTCATCAATAAAACACCAAGCTGGGGTAAAATGCAAAATCCCAAAATTTGGCTAAGCCTGAAATCCTAAAGCCCTGAAAATTGGCTAAGTCTGGATTTCTGAAGCCCTGAAATTTCCTAGAATCCATAACTTATCTCTGAGAGGTTTGAAACCTATCTCAAACAATTTGTCGCATATATTAAAATATATTTTAAGTATATGAATTAAATATACGTCAACTTATACTTAAACGATATATTTTAAACCCCAAAGGACAACAACATAAACTCAAAAATTGAATTTCAAAAAAACCTCCTGAATACAAAATGCAACAACATAGGCTCGAAGAACAC
This sequence comes from Cupressus sempervirens, assembly GCA_028749045.1. Classification (NCBI taxonomy): domain Eukaryota; kingdom Viridiplantae; phylum Streptophyta; class Pinopsida; order Cupressales; family Cupressaceae; genus Cupressus; species Cupressus sempervirens. The sequence continues at coordinate 414,980,166 of CM053790.1, forward strand.
CCAAAAGGGTATCCAAAACCACTCTCAAAAAGATCAGATCATGAAGAAAAGTGCCCGCTGATGGCACGCACAGGTTTTTCACAAAAATCGTGCGACACTTTTTACTAAGGGAGGGTGACACTTCTCCCTTACTGCGTGTGACACTTCTGAAGAAGGCATGCGATACGAGAAAAGTATCACGCGACATTTCTCATAAAGCCGTGCGACACTCTTCTAGTGTCGTACGACACTTCTTCAGTAATGCGTGTGACACTTTATAGTATCGTACGACATTCTTTCTATGGGCGTGCGATACTTTTTCAGTGTCGCACAATGCTGAACAAATGTTTCCCATAAAAAGTAAAAATACTTCCAGAACTCAAAATGGGGAAAAACCAACAAAAGAACCTCCACATCGGGGAGTACTGGATCCACAAAGGCTCAAGGAATGAACACTCGAGTGCAAGAACAACACAGAATGAAGAACATCAAACCATCTAAACTACAGCAGCAAAGAACACACTGAATTAAACATCACAGAGAACAAAAGCAACATTGCAATGTACCGAAAAAAATCTCAGGAACAAAATAACCAAACTAAGTATGTGGTTCCTCCAAACCGTTAATAGCATCATAAGACCATCGTGGGTCCTAGCCATCCCCCGCACGTAACATCCCAAGCCACCGACCAAATCATCAGTACTTTCATAATAGAGATGTCACTACTAAAACATGCAACAATATAAGCATAAGGAAATCTAACATGCTAGAAGTAAAGCATAAAGATAATCCTACAGTAGATAACATCACCTATCACATGCTAAACAATAGTAAGCAACATATATACTACTAAATCAAATAATGTCATATAATCATATGCTAAACATCATGATAAGGGAATGCATCAAGTAAACTAACATCATCTAAACATGATATACAAGCATCCAATGAAAGCATAAATCACAAGAAAGCATACTCTGAAACTCGAAGTACCAAGTGAAAACATCCAGCAATGGTCGCACTAGGATAAGATACCGTCTCTGTACACCAGTCCCTAGCAGTGGTGAAGGTAGCTACGCCTCTCAACCACATGGCACCCATAGGTCCATACCCGCCGTGCTGATGGAGATAATGATCCAACCACAAACACACAAAAGCACAACAACCAAGGCTAACACTCACGCCAGACAATATGATGGCTGAACCAAGAACCTAAGACAATGCAAGGAGTAAAGGTCCTGGTCAGACACTCAAAAGGCTACTAAGTAGGGACTGACATCATGGAGAGTCACTTGGCATCGACAAGCCCAAGCTAGTATAGGTAGCTACTCTTCTCAACATAAGGCGCACAACCTAGGGTAGCTACTCTTCATGGCGAAAGGCGCACAACCCACACATTTTAATTATCTTGTATTTATTACCACCCAAAGTTTTAATTTAATTATCACTTATATAAAACTTCCTCTGCCAACCGGGAAGTAGTCGCCAGGTTACAGGATAGAAGCCCCCTCCATATGCTACCCTACCCTACCCATGCTCATCCTACGTCAAGTGCCCGTGGGCATGCATACTCCCATCCCAACCCCAATGATCATAACTTCTGGCAAATCCACAGAAGATCGGGCCTCGCAAGTCACCCAACAAATGTACGTGTACGTACTCGTGTGTGGTGCACCACCATCATGAAGATCATAACACAAGGACAAGAATGAGAACACAATGCAAAGAGAACACCCAACTGAAAGCAACACGAAAAGGATGGATTCTACACGAATCCCAAAGCTAATAAAACCATACATCATGAAATCACTCAACCGGCCTCAATCCGAGAGTATGGATTTTACATGAATCCCAATGATGTAACAAGACCAAACATCGTGAACTCACTCAACCGGCCTCAATCCAAGAGTATGGATTCTACACAAATCCCAATGATGTAACAAGACTGAACATCGTGAACTCACTTAACTGGCCTCAATCTGAGAGTATGGATTCTACATGAATCCTAGCATTCACAAAACAAAAGAAAAGGTCCAAAAGAAACCATAACAGGTAACAAATCACTCAACCAAACACAGTCGGGAGTATGGGTGTGACACGCATCCCAATGCAACATAAAAGTGCAGTAGTGGTCTGACTGATATCCAAATGGATCATGCAGGTCCACAAACCAAAATGTGCCAAGAAAACCCGAGAAAATAGGATGGCACACAAAACGAGGTGAAAACCTCGAAAATTTGGAAAATTACAAAATTAAAACCCATTTGGCCTTTGGGTTCAAAAACTCCAAAAATCCAAAAATAAATGGAATCGAACACTATATGCAAAAACGGCCAGCATAACGGTGCAAAACTCCAAACCCTCTTCCCAAAAAATAGGGAAATTTTCATACCCACCCAACAGGGTAGAACTAGCATACAGAAATGGAGGGGAACACTATTTCTCAACCTCCAAACAAACGGCTACCAAAAACAAAAGCAGAAACAGAGCAGAAACAATAAAACAAGAAAGCCCTACCTCACAGCCAAAAGGGCAAAACGGGAATTTGAACCATAAAATAAATATCCTGCAGAAGTAGCTAAAAATCGCGGCAATCTAAGGTTTTCCTGAGCTGGATCCAACGAGCCCAACCTCGCAACGATCCCACGCCCGTAGCTCCCACAAAGAACAAAATAGTAAATCCTCATGAAGATGAGTTTGGGTTTTACTCTCCAACTTTTCAATTTGAAAGTGAGAAGTGAGGAATTAAATTCCTCTTTGGATACTTATTCACTTTTTGGGTGAATAATTGATTAGTGCATTTAACCAGCCAATCTAGTTAAACCCCGAATCGACCCAAACGAAAATAGGCTATTCTTATAAATAGGAATTCATCTATGGAAAAGCTGCCAAAAATTAAAATAAATCAATTAAAAAGCCCGAAAACCCAAAAACACATAAATCTCCTAAACAACTTTCGCGACAAAGCAAAACTCTAAATGCACAGACACGCTTATTGGTCTAATCACATAATGCAAATGAGGTCGGATTTAATAATCATCGAAAGGTTTAAATTAAACATTTAATTAAGGATATGTCAACCATACAAAGGCGACATTGGTAAAATATGAATAGCTGAATCACTAACTCCAAGTGCCACTGCCAGGGATATAAATCCTACACACTAAACAACACGATCAAGTGCAATTGCATATAATAACATAGCCGAAGCAATAAATGCATTAAATCACCTAATTTAACCATTTATTTAATTATATTAAAATAATCTATTTACATCACTCACATTCGCATAAAGCATAACAACGCATGAATGAAGTAAATAACCATAGCATTAAATCCATCACACAACATAATAAGAGATATGTCCAAATACCAGATAACATCAAAAAACACACTGTCATCTCAAAATGGCATCATCATGCAATATGATTAACTGAATAGCATAGTAGTCTAATAACTATGATACTGGAAACAAAGTGTAGCATCTGACCCTTGGGTCCTCTCAAATGTAAACATAACATGAGTAACAAATATCTCTCAGATCAAAATAAAACAAGGTAAATGTCCGCAACACATAACCAAATAATCCAACAAGAACAATCCATTCTAATTACTTAAGCATTTAAAACACATAAGCAAACATAGTCATAAACATGACTAACCATCGCTACAGGAACCCAGTCCAGTGTAGCATGGTAATAGTACACAGTGCAATCTCTGCACACATCTCAGGGTAATCATAGAACAACCTCATGATACCACATCGATCTTGGTAACCACTAGCACAAACCTCAGTGAACCAAAAATCACATCATAATCTCAAAGATCAGTCAAAAGCATAATCAAAGCAACTGATAAAGAAACATAAATCCAAACACCTCAATGGTGTAGACCACTCAGGGTCACAATCATGATCCATCACAACAAAAGATTAGCAAGGTTGCATCCATCAGGACGACTTACAAAAGTCAAATGGGAGAGGCACTACATTATACCTTTGGATTCTCCTGCATTAGACACCTAGGGTAGATTGAAAAGTGACCCTGTCACTTTATGAATGGTAGAGAAAATCCCAAATGGGAAACCTCAGTTGCTGAAATCCAAGTTGAGTCCTCTATTCGCTGTCCTTTCCACTTGATCAAATACTCTTCATACTACCTATTTTTGGTACTCCTACCAACATGATGATCTAGAATGTCTTCTATCTCCTCCTTCTTAGAAGTAGGAATTAGACATGGCTCTAACATTAGTTCCTCATTTGCACCATCATCATGATAATCTGTTAAGTTTGCAATGTTGAAAATAGGATAAATGTGAATACCATCTAGAAACTCCACCTCATATGCATTTCCTGAGTCATGTTTTTTTAGAATTTTGCAAGGACAAAATTTCTTCATTTTTAGCTTGTTGTAAGTGTCAACTGGAAATCTTTCTTTTCATATGTGTACCATGACTAGATCCCCTACTTGGAATACCTTATGTCTTCTCCTTTGATCAACCCTAGCTTTATACTATTGATTCATCTTGCTAATGTGTGCTTGAACCTCCTAATGTAGATGCTTGATATGTTTAGCAAATTCTTCAGCTTCAACACTTGTCCTCTCCCCTTGCTCTATCTTACTAAATTCTGGCGCAGTCCTTGGGCTACTTCCATATACAATTTGGAATGGTGATCTACTAGTACCCCTATTTACAAAGTTATTGTAAGAAAACTCAGGTTGTGGTAGAATAATATCCCACCCCTTGGGCTTATCCCCAACTAAACATCTCAGCAAATTGCCCAGACTTTTGTTTAGCACTTCTATTTTGCCATCAGTCTATGGGTGATGTGTGGAACTAAATTTTAAGTTTGTTCTCAACTTTTTTCACAATGTTCTCTAGAAATACCCTACAAATTTAGTATCTCTATCAGAAACTATACTCCTTGGAAGACCATATAGTCTTACCACCTCTCTGAAAAACAAGTCTACAATATGGACAACATCATGAGTTTTGTGGCATGGAATTAAATGTGCCATTTTTGAGAACCTATCAACCACCACAAATACTGAGTCATTACCCCTTTGTGTCCTCGGCAATCCAAGAACAAAATTCATACTTATGTCGTCCAATGGCTATGATGGAACAGGAAATGGCTAATATAGTCTAGTGTTGTTGCTAAATCCCTTGGCAACTTGAAAAACCTAGCAACTCTGTACAAACTTCTTTACATCTTGTGAAATCTGAGGCCAAAAATAATGTTCTCTAAGAATGGAAATGGCCTTATCTTGACCAAAATGTCTTGCCATCCCTCTAATGTGTTTCTCCTTAATTGGATTTTCCCTCATGGAACTCCTTGGAATGCACAATTGGCTGCCCTTGAATAACATACCATCCTGAATCAGATAGTCTAACCACTTAGTTCTATCTATAGCAACAGGCTCTTTATAAGCTTTCCATGCTTCAGCAAAATCAGGATCATTAGGGTATAGATTCTTGAGTTCATCAAACCCAACTACTTCAACCTACATTACTGTAAGAAACAACTGTCTCCTGCTTAGTGCATCTGCAACCCTATTAGATTTTTTGCTTCTATGTTTCAACACAAATGTATAGCTCTGCAAGAACTCTACCCAGTTCATATGCTTCTGATTCAATTTACCTTTCCTATTTAGGTATTGTAATGCTTGGTGATCAGTATACAAAACCAATTTCTTTGGCAATAAATAATGCATCCAATTCTTTAAGGCTTGAACTATTGCATAGAACTCTTGATCATAAACAGAATACTTTTTTTTTGCATCATTCAATTTTTTACTAAAATATGCAATAGGCTTGCCTTCTTGGCTTAATACAGCCCCAATAGCATTGCCACTAGCATCACAATCCACCTGGAACACTTTTCTAAAATCTGGAAGTGCCAACACAGGCTATTCTATCATCTTCTTCTTTAGCAATTCAAAACTTCTCGTAGTTGCTGCAGTCCATTTGAACTCTTTTCTATCCCCTCTTATTGTATCAGTTAGGGGTGCACATATGCCATTGAAATTCTTAATAAACTTCTTGTAAAAACTAACTAGACCATGAAATGATCTTACCTCTATAGTGTACCTTGGAGTAGGCCATTCCAAGATGGCTTTTACCTTCTCTGGATCCATTTTGAGACCTTCAGGTGATATAACAAACCCCAAATAGACTAACTCCCTTTTTGCAAAGATACACTTCTTCAGATTAATTAACAGTTTCTCTTCCCTTAGCCTTTCAAGAACACTACGAATATGCAATAAATGTTCTTCCAAAGTCTTGTTGAAAATTAAAATATCATCCAAATAAATAATAACAAATTTTCCCAAGAACTTCTTAAGTACCTCATTCATGAGCCGCATGAAGGTGCTTGGGGCGTTCGTCAATCCGAAGGGCATGATTAACCACTCATAAAGACCTGCCTTGTTCTTGAAGGTTTTTTTCCACTCCTCTCCTTCTTGTATCCATATCTAATGATAGCCACTCTTGAGATCTATCTTTGTGAAGTATTGATCTCCACTCAAGTAGTACAAAAGATCATCCATCCTTGGCAAGGGAAATCGGTACTTGACAGTTATCCTATTAATAGCTCAGGAATATGTACATATCCTCCACTCTCCATCCTTCTTTGGTGCAAGTACTATAGGTACTGCACATGGACTTAGGCTCTCTCGAATCAAGCCCTTCCTCAATAGCTCTTGAACTTGTCTATTTAGCTCATCTGTTTCAGTAGGAATCATCCTGTGAGTAGCCTTGTTAGGCAAACTATCTCCCAGAATCAGATCTATCTGATAACTGATTTGCCTTATTGGTGGTAATCCTTTTGGAACATTATTAGAGATAATATCTCCAAACTCACCTAGTAAATCTGAGACTTCAAGTGGTACTTCACAACTACCTTCTTTATCTTTCTTAGGAATCAAAGCATAACACATACGTTGATGTTTCATGCCATCTAAAAATTTTCTTCCATCAACAAGACAAATCCTAGCACTGATACATACCTTTTCACCTTCTTTTTTCATGGGCTTCAATTTGTGGCAAACTCCATCTCCTCTGATACCAAGTTATCTATGCTGCCACCATCAATGATCACATCACAACATTTATCCTCACACTTGCATCTGGTATGGAAAAAACTCCTCTATTGTCCTGGTTCAATCTCACCACTTAGTAAGACCCTTTCATTCACCAAGGTCTCTCCTCTTTTTGCATCCTCTGAATGTGATGATTGTGCATCCTCATCCACATGAGCAACCCTAGCTTGGCCCTCAGCTCTCCTATCTATCCTTCCTTGTTGTTGAGGGCATTCAAAGGCACGATGACCTTCTTCATTACAATAGAAATAGGTACCACAGAAGCCTCCTCTTCCTCTTCCACATCCTCTACCTCTTCCTCTATGATTTCCAAATTTTTGATCATGGGAGCGGTTAAAAGCCTTGTTCCTCTAGTTTCTGCTGGTACCCACATCTTCATTTTTCTTTTGGGTTTAATTTCGGCCTCTAGATGACCTACCACTACCCCTTCCTCCATGACCACACCCTCTTTGTCTTCCTTCAAACCTTTTATTTAGCTTCTCTTAAACTCATAGGGAAAACTAGTATGCCTTTTGAACGATGGTCATTCTTACCAGACTTAATTCCTCCTGGATGCTAGGTCGCAACCCATTGATATAATGAGCAACCTTCTCCTTATTTTCTTCTGCATGCCCTACTCTAATGAAAAGTTGATAAAACTCCTTCGTATATTCTTGGATTGATCTTCCTGCTTGGTTTAACCCATGCATCTTCTTGAACAAATAAAGCTCATAGTCCACATGAATGAACTGCTTCTTCAATTTGTCCACCATGCGGTCCCACCTTGTGATCTTCTCCTTTCCTCTTCTCTTTCTTTCTAATTGAACCTCTTGCCACCAAATTTTGGCATGGTCTTTCAGTTTGGCTTTTGCAAACTTAACCCTATCTAGGTCCCTGATATCCTCATACTCAAAGTATTCTTCCAGTTCTTTGATCTAATTGTTCAACTCATCTGGTTTCAAATTTCTTGAAAATATACCCACTTCAATTGTAGTTCTTTTCCCAAACTTAGTAATGGACCTAAAAAGCCTTTCCTCTGCCTAATTTAGAACTTCCCCATCAAATTACCCTTCTGGTCCCATTTCTTCTTCTTCATTGTCATCCTCACTATCATCACCTGTGATAACATTGGCTCCTCTACGGAGCTCCTCTTGCAATGCCTATACCTACCTTTGGAGGGCTCTAACCTCCTCAGGATTAATAGCTCTGGCCCTTCCACCATGCTCTCTTTGTGGAGGAATCTTCTAACTCAAACCCATAACCACATAGTCTTGGTGCAAATTGCCTCACAGTCGGTGCTCTGTCTACACACTTAGGAAAATCGGCTCTGATACCACTTGATGGGGACATGACCCAAGCACAGAATGGACACAATAGAAAAGGGGAAAGTGTATTAACTGGGAAAATATACTAGTACATAGAGTACAAATAAAATAAACTTCAAAACATGCCCTAAGGGGTTACAATTATATAAATCTGGAGATAATTTCTCCTTTCAGTACCTCCTCTCAAACTCCAATCCGAACTACCTTTTACAATGCCAAAAATCTCCTTAAATAGACCCCAGAGGGCTAGGGACTAGAAATACATTCTGGAAAGTGCTAGTTGGCATCTACTGACCAAATAGAAGACTCCAAAAGCTACATTAAAAATTGACACAAATCTAGAAGAATCCAAAAATGGTAATCGGACTTCCAGAAGGCATAACTTTTGAACCATAGCTCCGATTGACGAACTATTTATATTTTCGAAAAGCTCTCAAAGCGCTCTATAGCCCTATGGACTAGCTTCACTCATCCCCCATTTTTTAGGCCTTTTAAAGGTTATTTAATTCTCCTAACTTGACTTTGAGGCATTCCTAGGAGGTTTCAAAAACCCAAAAAACTGTAATAACTTTCAAACCGTGGGACCTTTTGACCTGATTCATTTTTTAAAATTCTCTAAAATACAATTACATTCATTTAGCCAATTTATGCCTTCTATTTTAGCCAAAATTATAGCCCAATTACATACTCCTATTTTTTTTTTAGATTTACATGTATCCCAAGGTGTCCAAATACTCTATTCTAGAACACTGATAGTGAAACTGTGAGAGTTGGAACCTTTATTTGACCCAAATGAGTATCTAGAAATGAAAACACATGAAATAGAAACTAAGTTTAAGTACATTTTTTTTTTGGATGACACAGGATTGCTCTTATACCTCTGGATGCTCCTGCATCATGTATCTATGGATGTATGCATGTATACATAGATGCATACATGTATAGATATATCTATGCATGCATGCATGCATGTGTATCAATATATACATACATACATACATACAGTGTATGTATGTATGCTTACATATATATACATATATACATACATGTATGTATACATGCATGCATGCATACATACATGTATGTATGTATGATGAATGCTTACATACATATATGTATGCAATATACATACACACATGTATGTATGTATGCATTCATGCATACATACATATACATATGCATGCATACATACATATACATATACATATTCATATACATATATGTATGCATATGCATGCATACATACATACATATACATATGCATACATATACATATACATATTCATATATATATATATATATATATATATATATGCATATGCATGCATACATATACATATATGTATGCATCCATCCATACATGTATGCATGGATGCATACATACATCCATGCATCTATGTATACATGCATACATACATAAATACAGGTATGTATGGATGTATGCATGGATGCATGCATACATGTAGACATACATAGATACATGTATGTATACATAGATGCATGCATGCATGCATGCATATGCAATATGTATGTATACATAGATACATGTATGTATGGATTGATGCATTCATACATGTATACATAAATATTGCATACATACATAGATATATCTATGCATGCATGCATGTATACATAGATATATATATATATATATATATATATGTATGTATGCAATATATATATAGATATATGTATGTATCAATGCATACATACAAACATACATGTATAGATGTATATATTTTGTATATATGCATATGCATGCATGCATCTATGTATACATGCATACATACATGTATACATACATGCATACATGTATACATGTATGTATGGATGTATATATAAGCATGCATACATATATGTGTATGGATGCATACATACATGCATGCATCTATGCATGCATGGATGCATACATCCATACATGTATGTATGTATATAGATGCATACATATATATGTATGCATACATGCATCCATACATACATATATCTATGTATACATTGCATGTATACATAGATATATGTATGTATGGATGCATGCATGCATCCATTCACACACATATATATGCATCCATTGCCTATGCATAGATATGCATGCATGCATACATACATATATATATCTATGTATACATGCATGCATGCATAGATATATCTATGTATGTATGCAATGTATACATAGATATATATATGTATGGATGCATGACTGCATATATGTATTTATGTATACATGTATGCATGCATCCATACATACATACATGTATCTATCCATGCATGCATGTATGCATGCATGGATAGATGCATGCATACATACATGTATACATGTATATACCTTGTATGTATGCATATGCATGTATGAATGCATCTATTCATGCATGCATACATGCATGCATGTATGTATGCATGCATCTTTCCATGCATGTATACATCTATGAATACATGTATACATACATAGGTGCATGCATGTACATATGACTCCATGCATATGCATGCATCCATACATACATGTATACATGGATATATCTTGTATGTATGCATATGCATGTATGCGTGCATCTATCTATGCATGTATGTATGTATGCATGGATGCATGCATACATACATGAATGTATACATGTATATATCTTGTATGTATGCATTCATCTATCCATGCATGCATCTATGCATACATGTATACATACATAGATGCATGCATGTACATATACTCCAAGCATATGCATGCATCCATACATACATGTATCTATCCAATTATGCATGTGTGTATGCATGGATGCATGCATACATACATACATGTATACATGTATATATCTTTTATGTATGCATATGCATGCATCCATACATACACGTATCTATGTATGTATACATGTATGCATGCATGCATCCATACATATCTATCCAAGCATGCATAAATGCATGCATGTATGCATAGATGCATGCATACATACATACATGTATACATATATATATATCTTGTATGTATGCATATGCATCTATTCATGAATGCATGCATACATACATAGATGCATGCATGTATGTATGCATCCATGCATATCCATGCATGTATTTGTATAAATCCATGCATACACCTATGCATGCATGGATGCATACATCCATGCATGCATATATACATACATGTTTACATGTATATATCTTGTATGTATGCATATGCATGTATGCATGCATACATACATCCATGCATCTATCCATGGATGCATGCATGCATCTACATCCATGCATGCATGCATCTACATCCATGCATACATGCATATATACATAGATGCATGCAGGTATTTAAGCATCCATGCATATGCATGCATATATGCATGCTTGGATACATCCATCCATGAATGCATGGATCCATGCATCCATGCATGTATCTATGCCATAAATAGATACATGTATGTATGGATGCATGCATATGCATGGATGCATACATACATGCGTGCATCTATGGATGTATGCATGTATGCATAGATGCATGCTTGCATGCATCTATGTATGTATGCATGCATACACACACATATATATGCATCCATTGCATATGCATAGATATCCATGCATGCAAACATACATATGTATATCTATGTATACATGCATGCATGCATAGATATATATATATGTATACATAGATGCATGCAGGTATTTAAGCATCCATGCATATGCATGGATGGATGCATAATGTATGTGTCTATGCATGTATCTATATCATACATAGATACATGCATGTATTTATGCATCCATGCATATGCATGCATCTATGCATGCTTGGATGCATCCATCCATGCATGCATCCATGCATGTATCTATGTCATAAATAGATACATGCATATGCATGGATGCATACATACATGCATGCATCTATGGATGTATGCATGTATGCATAGATGCATGCATATATACATGCATCCATGCATGCATCTATACATGCATACATACAAGATATATACATGTATACATGTATGTATGTATGTATGCATCTATGTAATAAACAGATACATGTATGTATAGATGCATGCATATGCATGGATGCATACATACATGCATGCATCTATGTATGTATGCATGTATGCATAGATGCATGGATAGATGCATGCATATGCATACATACAAGATACATGCATGTATACATGTATGTATGTATGTATGCATCCATGCATACATACATGCATGCATGGATAGATACATGTATGTATGGGTAGATGCATGCATAGATGTATGTATACATAGATCTATGTAATCATGCATCCATACATACATATATCTATGTATACATTGCATACATACATAGATATATCTATGCATGCATGCATGTATCCATACGTGTGTGTGTGTGTGTGTGTGTGTGTGCGTGCGTGCGTGCGTGCATATCTATGCATATGCAATGTATACATAAATATATATATATATATATATATATGTATGCATACATGCATGCATATCTTTTCATATGCTATGTATACATAGATATATATATGTATGTATGCATGCATGCATATCTATGTATGTATGCAATGTATACATAGATATATATCTATTTATGTATGCAATGTAAACATAAATATATATATGTATTGATGCAGGCATGCATACATACATATATATATATGCATCTATATACATAGATGCATGCATGTATGTATGGATCCATACATATATATGTATGCATGCATATATATATATACATACATGTATGCATGTATACATAGATGCATGGATGGATGTATGCATATATGCATACATGCATATGGATACATACAAGATATATTCATGTATACATGTATGTATGTATGCATCCATACATACATGTATCTATGTATATATTGTATACATACATAGATATGCATGCATGCATGCATATATATATCTATGTATATATGCATGCATGCATAGATATATCTATGTATGTATGCAATATGTATGTATACATGTATGTGTGTGTGTCAATACATACATACATACACATCCATACATACATGTATGCATACATACATAAACGTATGCACGATGCATGTATGTGTGTCTATCAATACATACATACATACATACATACATACATGTATTTATGTGTATGTATGTATGCTTACATATATATTTATACATACATGTATGTATGTATGTGTATGTATGTATGCATGCATGTACATATGCATGCTTGCGTACATATATATATGTACGTATGATGCATGCATACATACATATACGTATATATGATGCATTTATACATACATATATGTATGCATATGCATGCACACATACATATACATCTACATATGCATGCATACAAACATATACATATGCATATACATACATATACATGTACATATACATATACATATACATATACATACACATATATATATGTATGCATATGCATGCATACATATATATATACGTATATACATATATATATGTATGCATGCATGTATACATACATAGATACATGTATGAATGGATGCATCCTTCCATACATGCATGCATCTATGCATGCATGGATGCATACATGGATGCATCTATGGATGTATCCAAGCATGCATGCATACATGTATACATACATTTATACATGTATGTATATGGGTATGTGGAGGATCATGGTGTGCCAAAAAGTGGCGATCTAAAAAATATGTAGTTTTGAAATGCCTCAACGAATTTTAAAATTTATTCCTAGTTTTTTCCCACCCATCCTGATACTAATTGAAAACAATTAATACCTTTATAATTCCTACTATATCTTTCAATACTAACTTTATATGGTCATCTTTAAAACATCCCGAAAATGTGTTTTTGGCATGTTCTTATGTGCTTTTTACTTCAAGCATGTAGCTAACGACTTTTTTTTAACCAAAATTTGATGTAATGAAAAAAGTTTCTTAAGAATGTTCTTAGCTTTTCATAAATGTAAATTTTGTCAAATTACAAGTTTAGTAAGTAATTATTACTTATTTTCTAATGGAGTTAGCTACAAAGTGTTGATTGACATATTGGTTGAATAATACCTATAACTTTCAAACTGTATAAGATTTATGAAATTCAAAAGATGCGTCACATTCTATGCTTTGACTAGTATAAGAAAAAAAAAAAAAAAAAAACTTAATTTTGATTTTTTTTGAACTAGTTAAGCTGGTTAGACACAGGAGTTTTTTAATTATGAAAATAGTATAGTAGCAAATTCATAATTAATTATTTATTTGGAATAAAAATTGCCAACAATATGTGTCACATCTAGGCATGAGTCTACTTTTTATATCTCAAATTATATTTAAAAACATTATCATTTGATTATGATTAAGGTGGTCAGACATACACCTACTTTTGTTTCTTGCCCTGAAATTTTTGTAGTACTGCTTTAAAATCCAAACTTTTGACCAATCAGATCATTTTTTTTCCAAATAAGGCCTTGTAGTTTAGAAACTAGATTCAATTTCCTATAAATTATTTTGTTACAATTTTTTGATATAAATTATAGAACCACTTTAAAATTATGTGTCAAGTTGACATAACCATAATTTGCTGATTTTTCACTGCCACTTAAGGAAATATTTTGGTACACCATGATCCTACACATACCCATACCTAGATGCATGCATGCATGCATGCATATGAAATATGTATGTATACATAGATACATGTATGTATGGATGGATGCATTCATACATGTATAGATACATATATACATACATAGTGCATACATAGATATATCTATGCATGTATACATAGATATATATATCTATATATGCATGCATGCATGCATATCTATGTATGTATGCAATATATATATAAATATATGTATGTATGGATGCATATATACATAAATACATGTATAAATGTATGCATGTATATATCTTGTATGTATGCATGCATCCATGCATGCATCTATGTATACATGCATACATACATGTATACATGTATGTATGGATGTATATATATGCATGCATACATGCATACAATATCTATGTATACATTGCATACATACATTGATATATCTTTGCATGCATGTATACATAGATATTTACATGTATGTATGCATGCATACATACATATATATGTATGCATACATATTTATTCATAGATATATCTATGTATGCATGCATGCATGTATGCATTCACACATACATATATCTATGTACACATTGCATACATACATAGATATATCTATCCATGCATGTACACATAGATATATACATGTATGTATGCATGCATGCATCCATACATATATATGCATGCATACATGTATACATGCATACATACATTCATACTTATATATCTATGTATACATTGCATACATACATAGATATATCTATGCATGCATGCATCCAAACATATGCATGCATACATTGCATACATACATAGATACATGTATGTATGGATGTATGCATTCGTACATACATATATATGTATGCATAAATGTATATATACATAGATACATGTATGTATCCATAGATACATGTATGGATAGATGTATGGATGCATGCATCCATACATATATCTATGTATGCATGCATGCATACATACATATATCTATGTATGCAATATATATATACATACATACATGTATGCATGTATGTATGTATGTATACATAGATTCATGCATGGATGTATGCATCCATAGATGCATGCATGTATGTATGAATGCATACATACAAGATATATATATGTATGCATCCATGCATGTATGTATGCATCCATAGATGCATGCATATACATGTATACATGTATGTATGTATGTATATATGTATGTATGCATGCATGCATATCTTTGTATGTATGCAATGTATACATAGATATATTTATGTATGGATGCATGCATGCATACATACATATATATGTATGCATCTATATACATACATACATGCATGCATATATGATAGATGTATGCATGGATTGATGCATGCATGTATGAATGCATGCATCCATACATATGCATACATAAGATATATACATGTATGTATATATGTATGCATCCATGCATACATAGATGCATGCATCTATGTATGACATAGATGTATGCATGGATGTATGCATCGATAAATGCATTGATGTATGCATACAAGCCTGCATAGATGCATGCATGCGCATAGATGCATAAATACATACATGCATCTATTTATGACATAGCTACATGCATGGATGTATGCATCCATGCATTCATAGATGCATGCATGTGCTTGGATGCATAAATACCTACATGCATCTATGTATGTATGCATGCATGGATGTAGATGCATGCATGGATAGATGCATGGATGTATGTATGCATGCATACATGCATATGCATACATACAAGATATATACATGTATGTATGTATGCATGCATGGATGCATGTATGCATGGAGCATATGCATGGATGCATACATACATGCATGCATGTATGCATGTATACATATATGCATAGATGAATGCATCCATGCATGCATACATACAAGATCTATACATGTATACATGTATGTATGTATGCATACATCCACAGATACGTGCATAGATGCATGCATGTATGTATCCATCCATGCATGCATGCATGTATGCATGTATAAATGCATACATACATACATGTATACATGTATGTATGTATGTATCTATATGCATGCATACATGCATACATAGATATATCTATATCTATGTATACATGCATGCCTGCATAGATATATCTATGTATGCATGCATATATACATAGATATATGTTTGTAGCATGCATCCATGCATAGATATATCTATGCATGCATGCATGCAATGTATACATAGATATATGTATGTATGTATGTATGCATGCATGCATGCATAGATATATCTATACATCCATGCATGTATACATGTTTTTATGCATGCATAGATATATGTAAGGATATATATGCATGCATCCATCCATACATACATAGTTAGATGCATGCATGCATACATGCATGCATGGATGTAGATGCATGCATGGATAGATGCATGGATGTATGTATGCATGCATACATACAAAATATATACATGTATGTATGTATGCATCGATGCATGCATAGATGCATGCATGGATGTATGCACATACATGCATGCATTTATGTATGTATGCATATATGAATAGATGAATGCATCCATGCATGCATGGATAGATGCATGCATACATGTTTATGCATACATACAAGATCTATACATGTATACATGTATGTTTGTATGCATGCATCCACAGATACATGCATAGATGCATGCATGCATGTATGCGTGTATGGATGCATACATACATACGTGTATACATGTATGTATGTATGTATTTATATGCATGCATACATGCATACATAGTTATATCTATATATATATATATCTATATCTATGTATACATTCATGAATGCATAGATATATCTATGCATGCATGCATGTATACATAGATATATCTATGCATGCATGCATGCATAGATATATCTATACATGCATACATGTATACCTGTTTGTATGCATGCATCCATCCATACATGTGAGTCATCACCCGACCTATTATAGCCTAGATGTTGTGTTTACTTTTTGATATCCGAGAGCTCGCTATGCTGACAAATTTAGATAGATAGTGGATTTGTCTCATCTATGGATTTGATACTTTCATAGTGTTTTATTTTGTTATGTGTATAAATAGCCTATTGTTGCATGGGAAGCACTCGAACATATTAGGGAGCAGTTTTATGATATGGTGTTATTAGATTTTAATGCAATGTAAAATGTTAATTTTTAGTGTATGGAAGAATACTAGTTTGATTATGATGCCACTACGTTAAGCTCCATGCATAGTGCGGCATTAAGAATCTATCATTCCATTTTCCTTCTTAGTTCAAAATATCATTGTGTTATTATAGTCTCTCTCTTAAAATATTAAATAATAATAATAATAATGGTTATGTTTTCACCTTGTGAAAATTATGGCATGACATTTTGGTATCAGAGCATTTGGTTCAACACTAGGAACCTAACCCACTCCCTTCAACTTATGAATTGTAATTTGTGTAGGATGCTTGTAGTCACCCATACTAGTTGTCGAAGGGCCAGAGGATCGAGAGTAAACCTTGTAGAACAAGAGAGGGAAGGATAGGACGCAGGAGGGCCCCCGCCAAATCTTGATAAAGTATTGTATTCAATCAATAATTTGATTGGGGTAGTGCAACAGAGATTACATTAGGGTGTAGGGGGATATGGGGCCAACATCAAGGAAAGGATTCAAAGTCCCCCACCTAGGCTGGCAGAGGGTTAGGGGGAAGCATCAGTATATCAGTTTGAGCCACCCCCAGTAGTAGAGCGAGCACCGGCCAGGGTACCCCGTGATATTGGGGATGAGATCAGTGATCTTTTACGACTCAAACCACCCCTATTTACTAGTATTATAGATAGCACACGAGTGGAGGCCTGGCTACAGAGCTTACAGAGGTGCTTTGGGTTACGTACCCATGGGCGAAACCTAAAAGCATGATTGGCTATATATCTTCTATGAGATGATGCTTCCATATGGTGGCAGTAGGAGGAGACCATTGGAAGGATTGATATACAGACACTCACTTGAGAGTCCTTTGTGGGCTGATTTAGGGATAGATACTTGTCAGATCACTTTAGGCAGAGGTGGATCGAGGAGTTTCATGAACTTCAATAGAGGGGCCTCACAATGGCCCAGTATGAGAGTAGATTCTTAGAGTTACTCCCTTATGTAGAGTACATGAGAGACGAGAAGCTTCATATCCATCGGTTCATTAAATGCCTTAACTTGTCACTCCAGGGACTAATGCAATTGGCTTTTCCTACTACCTTCAGAGAGACAGTTGAGATGGCATTGGTTGCTGAGGATATTCATTCCAAACAAGAATTTTGAGATAGGTCCCATAATCATAATTCCTCCCAACAGTCAACTTAGCAAAAATCCTTTTGGAAGGGAAATTAGAGTCGTTCAATAGGGCCTTCAAAGGGGCCACAAACATAGCAAAAAGGATAGTAGGACACTAAGAAAAAACCATCATAGGGGTACTAGGGCTTTAAGCCCAAACAGTGATAGTCACAAAGCCCTAGATGGGATCAGAAGCCACAGAGCCAGTATATATAGCCAGATAGGACTCAGCAGTCCTCTAGGGGAGATTTTAGTAGATCCAATAGAACTGGGGGTCAGTAATAGTCCAAGCTAGTATCCCTCTATATGATTTTTTCCATGCAGCTTAAGCAGTGCATGCGAAGGGGATGTCAACTATATGCCATCACTATTAGTGATAGTGAGGAAGATATCAGGGAGAAACCCTCCCTCGAAGATTACCCAATATTACAAGAGTATGCAGATGTGTTTCCATCAGAGCTTCCCAGTATGCCACCACCAAGGACAGTCAATTTCCACATTGACCTCATACCAGGAGCTGAATATGTATCTAGAGCACCCTATAGGATGACTCCACATGAGCTCAATGAGCTCAAAATTCAGCTAGAGGAACTTTTTGAGAAGGATCATATCTAACCCAGCGTATCACCATGGGAGCATCAGTAATTTTTGTAAAGAAGAAGGATGGATCACTTAGGCTATGCATTGATTACCAACAGCTGAATAAGTTAACTATCAACAACCGATATCCATTTCCTAGGATTGATGATTTATTTGATCAGTTGTAGGGTGCATGAGTATTTTCTAAAATTGACTTGAAGTTAGGATACCATTAGTTGCTCATTGTGGAAAGTGATATCCACAAGACTGCCTTTCACATGAGATATGGTCACTATGAGTTCACAGTAGTGCTTTTTGGTCTCACAAATGCTCCAGTAGTATTTATGAGTCTCATGAATGGGTTGTTCCATGCCTTTCTAGACAAGTTTTTTGTAGTGTTCCTTGATGATAGTTTAGTCTGCTCTCATGATGGAAAGGAACACGAAGAGCATCTACAACAAGTGTTGCAACGGTTGAGGGAGAACCAACTCTATGGTAGCTTGTCAAAGTGTGCATTTTTAAAATGAGAAGTACATTATTTGGGTTACTTAATATTAGGAGATGGGATCTTAGTAGACCCATCCAAAATTAGAGCCATCATGGATTGGCCATCCTCTACTAACATTTTAGAGGTTAGGAGTTTCATGGGGTTAGCAGGATATTATAGACAATTTGTGGCAGGTTTCTCTAAGGTAGCTCACCCTATTACCTATTTGCAGAGGAAGGGGAAAAATTTCATGAGGATAGAAAAGTGTGAAGAAGCCTTTCAAGAGCTCAAAAGAGCACTTACTAGTGCACCCATTTTAGCAGTACCTGACCCTTCGAAGGAATTTGTAGTTTGCACAGATGCTTCCTTGGATGGAATAGGAGCAATCCTTATGCAAGAGGGTCGAGTTATAGCTTATGAGTCAAGGAAACTCAAGGGGCATGAACTTAATTACCCTACACATGATCTTGAGCTTGCAGGGGTGATCCATGCATTGGCATGATGGTGCCATTTCCTCCTAGGGCAATGCTTTGAACTGTATTCAGACCACTTGAGCCTGCAGTATATTTTCACTGAGCCTAATCTTAATGCTAGGCAAAGAAGATGGATGGAGTTTCTATGTGAATATGATTTTGATATACATTACATTAAGGGTAAGGAAAATGTGGTGGCAGATGCCTTGAGAAGATGACGCCATGAGCTTACTTCAATGATCGCTGATACAGATTTGAAGAAGTGCATTTTGAATCACCTACCTGAGGATGAATTCTATGTAGAATTTTGCCAAACAGCCCAATCTCAGTGACCTCTTGAGGGTTAATTTTTTGATTATTCATTGGATTTTGAGGGTCTATTAAGACATAAGGGCTGCATTGATGTACCCTCCATAGGAGACTTATGAGGGTTCATTATCTTGGAAGCTCACAAAGAGCCCTTTGTAGCACATCTAGGTGTTAAGAAGCTTCATGAAAATTTGAGGAAATTATATCATTGGCTAGGGATGAGAATGCAGATTGCCAATATCATTGCAAGGTGTCTAGAGTGTCAGAGAGTTAAGGCAGAACACAATCATCTAGGTGGACTTTTACAGCCACATGAGATACCCGAGTGGAAGTGGGATACTATCTCCATGGATTTCATTGTGGGTCTTCCAATGTCTTCTTAACGTCATGATGCCATCTTGGTGATAGTTGACATTTTGACCAAAGTTGCTCACTTTTCACTAGTCTGTAGCACCTTCACAGCACCTGCAGTAGCATAGGTATTCTTGCGAGATATTGTTAGACTCCATGGCATACCTCATAAGATAATATCTGATAGGGACTCTTTATTTACATCCTCCTTTTAGAGGGAGTTGCAGACATCACTTGGAACCAAACTCAACTTCAGCACTGCTTATCATCCTCAAACAGATGAGCAAACAGAGAGAGTTAACCAGATCCTTGAGGACATGCTACAAATGTACATGATGGACCATCAGTCCAAGTGGGAAGAATACCTTCACCTAGCAGAATTTTCCTATAATAACGGGCATCACACTTCTATAGGCATGCCACCTTATCAAGCCTTGTATGGGAGACCTTGCAAAACACCTCCAAGTTGGGATAGAATAGAAGATAGGTTATCTATAGGGCCACAGTTGGTTAAGGAGATGGAGTAGCAGGTAGTTTTGATCAAACAATGCCTCAAAGAAGCCCAAGATAGACAGAAGAAATATGCAGATGCTAAGAGGGAGGATAGGGTGTACATGGTTGGAGAAAATTTTTTTTGGAGGGTGTGACCTCATAAGAGTCCAATCCATTTCAGAAAAGGCTCTAAGTTAGCACCTTGTTTTGTGGGCCCTTTTGACATTCTGGAGCGAATAGGACCAGTTGCTTATCATTTAGCCTTTCCACCTAGCTTGTTACGCATTCATGATGTATTTCATGTATCTGTATTAAGGAAGTATGTATATGACAAGTCTCACATCATAGATTGGGATGCTTTGTAGGTGGAATCAAACGGACAGGTGACATTGGAGCCCATTCGCATTTTGGCTCGACAGACCCTCACACTTCGAGGCAGAAGGCTAGACCAAGTTAAGGTCCAATGGGACTATTACGATGAGGTTTCAGCTTCATAGGAGGATATAGCACAGATGAAGACCCAGTACCTATATCTTTTTGATGAACTCTAGGAGGAGGTTCATGCTTAGGGGGGGAGGATGTGAGGCCTCACCCGACCCATTATAGCCTAGATGTTTTATATACAATTTGATATTCGAGACCTTGCTATGCTAACAGATTTAGATAGATAGTGAATTTATCTCATCTATGGATTTGATACTATCATAGTGTTTTATTTTGTTATGTGTATAAAGAATGTGTTGTTGCATGGGAAGCACTCGAACATATTAGGGAGCAGTTTTATGATATGGTGTTATTAGACTTTAATGCAATATAAAATGTTAATTTTTAGTGTATGGAAGAATACTAGTTTGATTATGATGCCACTATGTTAAGCTCCACTTGAACATCCCATAGTTCGTGTCTAATTAAAAAGATGGGGAGCTCACTACCATTGCCTCATGCATAGTGCGGCATTAGGAATCTATCATTCCCTTTTCCCTCTTAGTTCAAAATATCATTGTGTTATTATAGTCTCTCTCTTAAAATATTAAATAATAATAATAATCGTTATGTTTTCACCTTGTGAAAATTATAGCATGAAAACACATACATGTATCTATGTATGTATGCATGTATGCATGCATCCATCCATACATACATGTATCTATGTATACATACATGTATGCATGCATCAATCCATACATACATATATCTTGCATGAATGTATGCACATATGGATGCATACATACATACATACATGTATACATGTATGTATGCATACATGTAGCTATGTACATGTATACATGTATGTATGCATACATGTATCTATGTACATGCATGCATATGTATGAATGTACATATATATATTTATGTATACAAGCATGCACACATAGATGTATCTATGAATGCATCCATGCATGCATGTATCTATATATGTATGCATGCATGCAATACATATATGTATGATGTATGCATCCATCATGCATGCATGCATCCATCGATAAATCCATCCATACATCTATGCATGCATGCATGCATCCATACATTTATCCATCCATATATCTATGCATGCATGCATATATCTATGTATATATGAATGCATGCATAGATATATCTATATTTATGTATACATTCATGCATGTATAGATATATCTCTGCATGCATACATGGATGCATAGATATATGTATGTATCCATCATGCATGTATGCATGGATAAATGTATGAATATATGTATGGATGGATGCATGCATGATATATGCATGCATGCATGTATACATAGAAATATGTATGAATGCATGCATGCATGATGGATGGATACATCCATACATACATGTATCACATGCATGCATACATGTATCCATCCATACATGCATACATACATGCATGCATCTATGTATACATGCATACATACATAGATACATAGATGCATGGATGTATGCATGCATACATACATACAAGATATATACATGTATAAATGTATGTATGAATGCATGCATGAGTGCACATACATGCATGCATGCATGCATATGCATCTATGTATGCATGTATGCATAGATGAATGCATCCATGCCTACATGGATAGATGCATTCATACATGCATATGCATACATACAAGATATATACATGTATATATGTATGTATGCATCCATGCATACATACATGCATGCACAGATAGATACATATATGTATGGATGGATGCATGCATACATGTATACATACATAGATACATGTATGTATGGATACATGCATATGCATGGATGGATACATACATTCATGCATCTATGTATGTATGCATAGATGAATGCATCCATGCCTACATGGATAGACGCATGCATACATACAAGATCTATACATGTATATATGTATGTATGGATGCATGCATACATACATGCATGCATGGATAGATACATATATGTATGGATGGATGCATGCATACATGTATACATACATAGATACATGTATTTATGGATACGCGCATATGCATGGATGCATACATACATTCATGCATCTATGTATGTATGCATGTATGCATAGATGCATGCATTGATGCATGCATGATGCATGGATATATGCATGCATACATACAAGATATATACATGTATACATCTATGTATGTATGTATGCATCCATGCATACATAGATGCATGCATGTATGGATGCATGGATAGATACTTGTATGTATGGATGGATGCATGCATACATGTATACATACATAAATACATGTATGTATGGATGCATGCATGCATAAATCCATACATACATATATCTATGTATACATGCATGCATGCATGCATAGACATATCTATGTATGCATGCATGTATACATAGATATCTATGCATGCATGCATGTTTACATAGATATATATATATATATATATATATATATATATATGTATATATGTATGTATGTATGTATGTATGTATGTATGTATGTATGTATGTATGCATATCTATGTATGTATGCAATGTATACATAGATATATGTATGTATGGATGCATGCATGCATACATACATATATATGTATGCATGTATATACATACATACCTGTATGGATGTATGCATCCATGCATGCATCCATATATATATGTATGCATGCATATATATACATACATATATACATGTCTACATGTATGTATGCATAGATGCATGCATTGATGTATGCATCCATGCATGCATAGATGCATGCATGTATATATGTATCCATGCATACAATCACAGATACATACATACATGTATCTATGTCATACATAGATGCACGCATGTAGGCATCCATGCATGCATAGATGCATGCATGTATGTATGGATGGATGCTGATGGAGACACAACCCAAGAATAGAATGGACACAATAGAAATAGGGAAATCGTATTAACTAAAAAATAAGCTAGTACATTCAGTACAGAGAAAATAAACTTCGAAACATGTCCTATGGGCTTACAATAGCTTAAATCTAGAGATAATTTCTTCTTCAGTACCTCCTCTCAAACTCCACTCCGAACTGCCTTTTATAATGCTAGAAATCTCCTTAAATAGACCCCGGAGGGTTAAGGACTAGGAATACATTTTAGAAATTGCTAGTAGGCATCCACTGACCAAATAGAAGGCTCCAGAAGCTGCGTTAGAAGTTGACATAAATCTAGAAGAATCCACAAATGGTTACCGAACTTTCGAGAGGCATAACTTTTGAATCATAGCTCCAATAGACGAATTGTTTACATTTTAAGGAAGCTCTCGAAGTGCTCTACAGCCCTATCGACAAGCTTTTCTTGTTTTCCATTTTTTGGCCCTTTTTAAGGTCATTTAATGCCCCTAACCTAACTTTGAAGCATTCTTAGGAGGTCTCCAAAACCCAAAAAACTGTAATAACTTTCAAACTGTGGGGCCTTTTGACCTGATTCTTTTTCTGGAATGCTATAAATTACAATTACATTCATCTAGCCAATTTATACCTTCTATTTTACTAAAATGATGGTCCAATTACATACTCCTATTATTTTGAGATTTATACCTATCCCAAGGTGTTCAAATACTTTATCCTAGAACACTAATAGTGGAACTGTGAGAGTTATAACTTTTATTTGACCCAAATGGGTATCCAGAAATGAAAACATATGAAATAGAATCTAATTCTAAGACATTTTTTTGGGTGACATAGGATTGCCCTTATACCTCTGGATGCTCCTGCATCAGACACCTAGGGTAGATTGAAAAGTGACCCTGTCACTTTATGAATGGTAGAGGAAATCCCAAATGAGAAACCTCAGCGGATAAAATCCAAGTTGAGTCCTCTATCGATTGTCCTTTCCACTTGACTAAATACTCTTCATATTACCTATTTCTGGTACTCCTACCCACACGATGATCTAGAATGTCTTCTATCTCCTCCTTCTTAGAAGCAAAAATCAGAGATGGCTCTAACACTAGCTCTTCATCTACACCATCATCATGATACTCTGTTAAGTTTGCAATGTTGAAAATGGGAGAAATGTGAATACCATCTGGTAGCTCCACCTCATATGCATTTTCTGAGTCATGTTTCTTCAAAATTTTGCAGGGGCCAAATTTCTTCATTTTCAGCTTGTTGTAAGTACCAGCTGGAAATCTTTCTTTTCGTAAGTGTACCATGACTAGATCCCCTACTTGGAATTCCTTATGTCTTCTCCTTTGATCAGCCCTAGCTTTATACTCTTGATTCATCTTGGTAATGTGTGCTTTAACCTCCTCATGTAGACACTTGATATGTTTAGAAAATTCCTTAGCTTCAACACTTGTCCTCTCCCCTTGTTCTATCTTCCTTAATTCTGGTGCAGTCCTTGGGCTACTTCCATATACAATTTGGAATGGTGATTTTCTAGTACTCCTATTTACAGAGTTATTATAAGCAAAATCTGCCTATGGTAGAATCAAATCCCATCCCTTGGGCTTATCCCCAACTAAACATCTCAACAAATTGCCCAGACTTCTATTTACCACTTCTATTTGGCTATCAGTCTGTGGGTGATGTGTGGAACTGAATTTCAATTCTATTTTCAATTTCTTCTACAATGTCCTCCAGAAATACCCCAAAAATTTATTATCTCTATCAGAAACTATACTTCTTGGGAGACCATGTAGTCTCACCACCTCTCTGAAAAACAAGTCTACAATTTGGACAGCATCATGAGTTTTGTGGCATGGAATAAAATGTGCCATTTTGGAGAACCTATCAACCACCACAAATACTGAGTCATTACCCCTTTGTGTCCTCAATAATCCAAGAACAAAATCCATACTTATGTCCTCCCATGGCTTTGATGGAATAGGAAATGGCTGATATAGTCTAGTATTATGGCTAAATCCCTTGGCAACTTGAAAAACCTGGCAACTTTGTACAAACTTCTTCACATCCTGTGAAATTGGAGGCCAAAATTAATGTTCTCTAAGAATGGTAATGGTCTTATCTTGACCAAAGTGGCCTGCCATCCCTCCACTGTGTTTCTCCTTAATCAAAATTTTCCTCATGGAACTCCTTGGAATGCATAATTGATTGCCCTTGAATAACATACCATCCTCAATCAGATAGTCTAACCACTTAGTTCTATCTATAGCAACAGGCTCTTTACAAGCTTTCCATGCTTAGGAAAAATCAAGATCTTCAGGATACAAATTCTTGAGTTCATCAAACCCAACTAATTCAACCTGCATTACTGTAAGCAACAACTGTCTCCTACTTAGTGCATCTGCAACCCTATTAGATTTTTTGCTTCTATGCTTCAACACAAATGTATAGCTCTGCAAGAACTCTACCCACTTCATATGCCTCTGATTCAATTTACCTTGGCTATTTAGGTACTGTAATGCCTGATGATCAGTATACAAAAAAAATTCCTTTGGCAATAAATAATGCCTCCATTTCTTTAAGGTCTGAACTATTGCATAGAACTCTTGCTTATAAATAGAATACTTCTTCTTTGCATCATTCAATTTTTCACTAAAATATGCAATAGGCTTATCTTATCGGCTTAATACAACCCCAATAGCAGTGCCACTAGCATCACAATCCACTTGAAACACTTTTCTAAAATCTAGAAGTTCCAACACAGGCTGTTCTATCACCTTCTTCTTCAACAATTCAAAACTTCTCTCAGCTGCTGTAGTCCATTTGAACTCTTTTCTATCCCCTCTTATTGTATCAATTAGCGGTGCACATATGCCAATGAAATTCTTAATAAACTTCCTATAAAAACTAGCCAGACCATGAAATGATCTTACCTCAGTAGCAGACCTTGGAGTAGGCCATTCCAAGATGGCTTTTACCTTCTCTAGATCCATTTTGAGACCTTCAGGTGATATAACAAACCCCAAATAGACTAACTCCCTTTTTGCAAAGATACACTTCTTTATATTAATTAACAATTTCTCTTCCCTTAGCCTTTCAAGGACACTACGAATATGCAATAAATGTTCTTCCAAAGTCTTGCTGAAAATTAAAATATTATCCAAATAAACAATAACAAATTTTCCCAAGAACTTCTTAAGTACCTCATTCATGAGCCGCATGAAGGTGCTTGGGGCATTCATCAATCCAAAGCGCATGACTAGCCACTCATAAAGAAACTCCTTGGTCTTGAAGGTTGTTTTCCACTCATCTCATTATCGTATCCAGATTTGATGATAGCCACTCTTGAGATCTATCTTTGTGAAGTACTGAGCTCCATTCAAGCAGTCCATAAGATCATCCATCCTTGGCAAAGGAAACGGGTACTTGATAGTTATCCTATTTATAGCTTGAGAGTCTGTACACATCCTCCACTCTCCATCCTTCTATGGTGTGAGTACTACAGGTAGTGCACATGGACTTAGGCTCTCTCAAATCAAGCCCTTCCTTAATAGCTCCTGAACCTATCTATTTAGCTCCTCTATTTCAGTAGGAGCCATCCTATGAGTAGCCTTGCTAGGAAAACTAGCTCCTGGAATCAGATCTATCTGATGACTGATTTGCCTTACTGGTGGCAATCCTTCTAGAACATTATCAGAGATAATATCTCCAAACTCACCTAGTAAATCTGAAACTTCAAGTGGTATTTCACTACTACCTTCTTTATCTTTCCTAGGAATCAAAGCATAGCACATACGCTAATTTTTTATGCCATCTAAAAACTTTCTTCCATCAACAAGACAAATCTTAGCACTGCTACATACCTTTTCACCTTCCCTTTTCATGGGCTTTAGTTTGTGGCAAACTCCATCCTTTGTTAGAGAGTATGTGTTTGCATGACCATCATGTACTGCATGCCTATCAAACTGCCATGGTCTACTCGACAATAGATGGAAAACATCCATTGGAATAATATCACAGAGAACTTCATCACGGTAACCCCCAATTTTGAATTTCACTAAACATTGTTCACTTACCAGAACTTTATGATCATCTTTCACCCAAGCAATTTGATAGGGCTGGGGATGTCTCTCCCTCTTGAGCTTCAACTTAGAGACCATCTCCTCTGACACCAAGTTATCTATGCTACCACCATCAATGATCATGTCACAACATTTATCCTCACACTTGCATCTGGTACAGAACAAACTCCTCTTTTGTCCTAGTTCTATCTCACCACTTAGTAGGACCCTTTCATTTACCAAGGTCTCTCCTCTTTTTGCATCTTCTAAATGTGATGATTGTGCATCCTCATCCACATGAGCAACCCTAGCTTGACCCTCAGCCCTCCTATCTGTCCTTCCTTGTCATTGAGGGCATTCAAAGGCACGATGACCTTTTTCATTGCAATGGAAATAGGTACCACAAAAGCCTCCTCTTCCTTTTCCACATCCTCTACCTCTTCCTCTTTGATTTCCAAAGTCTTGATCATGGGAGTGGTTGAAACTCTTATTCCTTTGGTTCCTGCTAGTACCCACATATTCATTTTTCTTTTGGGTTTCATTGCAGCCTCTAGATGACCTACCACTTCCCCTTCCTCCTAGATGCTAGGTTGCAACCCACTGATATAATGTGTAACCTTCTCCTTATTTGCTTTTGTATGCCCTACTCTAATCAAGAGTTAGTAAAAATCCTCTGTATATTCTTGGACTGATCTTCCTACTTTCTTTAACCCATGCATCTTCTTAAACAAATCAAGCTCGTAGTCCACAAGAATGAACTGCTTCTTCAATTTCTCCACCATGCGATCCCACCTTGTGATCTTCTCCTTTCCTCTTCTGTTTCTTTCCAATTGAACCTCTTGCCACCAAATTTTGGCATGGCCTTTCAGTTTGGCCTTTGCAAACTTAACCCTATCTGGGTCCCTGATATCCTCATACTCAAAGTATTCTTCCAATTCATTGATCCAATTGATCAACTCATCTAGTTTCAAATTTCTTGAAAATACAGCCACTTCAATTGTAGGTCTTTTCCCAAACTTAGTAATGGCCCTAAAAAGTCTTTCCTCTGCATGATTCAGAACTTTCCTATCAAATTCCCCTTCTAGTCCAATTTCATCTTCTTCATTTTCATCCTCACTTTCATCACTTACGGCCATAGTTGTTCCTCTACGGAGCTCCTCCTGCAATGCTTTTACCTACCTTTGGAGGGCTCTAACCTCCTAAAGATTAATAGCTCTAGCCCTTCTGCCATGCTCTATTCATGGAGGCATCTTCTAACTTGAACCCACAACCACACAGTCCTGGTGTAAATTGTCTCACAGTCGGCACTCTGTCTACACACTTAGGAAAACTAGCTATGATACCACTTGATGGAGACACAACCCAAAAATAAAATGGACACAATAGAAACAAAAAAATTGTATTAACTAGAAAATAAGCTAGTACATTTAGTACAGAGAAAATAAACTTCAAAACATGCCCTATGGGCT
Organism: Cupressus sempervirens; assembly: GCA_028749045.1. Classification (NCBI taxonomy): domain Eukaryota; kingdom Viridiplantae; phylum Streptophyta; class Pinopsida; order Cupressales; family Cupressaceae; genus Cupressus; species Cupressus sempervirens. The sequence continues at coordinate 415,010,897 of CM053790.1, forward strand.
TATAATAGCATAAATCTGTAGATAATTTCTCCTTCAATACCTCCTCTCAAACTCCACTCTGAACTACCTTTTACAATGCCAGAAATCTCCTTAAATAGACCCCAAAGGGTTAAGGACTAGGAATACATTTTAGAAAGTGCTCATAGGCATCCACCGACCAAATAGATGGCTCCAAAAGCTACATTATAAGTCAACACAAATCTAGAAGAATTCAAAAATGGTAATCAAACTTCTGGGAGGCATAACATTTGAATCGTAGCTCCGATTGATGAATCGTTTACATTTCTAGAAAGCGCTCAAAGTGCTCTATAGCCCTATTGACAAGCTTTTCTCATATCTCATTTTTCATCCATTTTTGAGGTCATTTAATGCCCCTAAACTGACTTTGAAGCATTCTTAGGAGGTCTCCAAAACCTAAAAAATTGCAATAACTTTCAAACGGTGGGGCCTTCTGACCTGATTCTTTTTCTAGAATGCTCTAAATTACAATTACATCCATCTGGCCAATTTACACCTTCTAGTTTACCAAAATTATGGTTTAATTACATGCTCCTATTTTTTTGAGATTTATACATATCCCAAGGTGTTCAAATACTTTATCCTAGAACACTGATAGTGGAACTGTGAGAGTTGGAACCGTTATTTGATCCAAATAGGTATGCATAAATGAAAAAATATGAAACAAAAACTAAGTCTAAGTAAATTTTTTTGAGTGACACAAGATTGCCCTTATACCTCTAGATGCTCCTACATCAGATGTATACATACATACATCCATGTATACATGTATGTATCTTTTATGTATGCATCCATGCATCGATGCATGTAAGCATGCATACATCCATTCATGCATCTATGTATGAAATAGATACATGTATGTATATATGTATGCATGCATTGTAATGTCCCGCTTGGAGATTCTTGGAAACAAGGATTAAATACAAGCCAATTTTTTTTTTTTACAAGTATGAATGTACATGACAACATCATACAGGGATCAAAACAATGGCAATGGAAGACTTCACCACATTCTCGGCAACCAACGAATCTTCAAACGCCACTACTAAGCTGACACACACAAACAAATCCAACAATGACAACACACATGATGAGGGCTCAAGAAATGACCACTCATCAACAAAACACCAAGTTAGGGTAAATAAAAAATCTTGAAATTCAACTAAGCTTGAAATCTTGAAGCCTTGAAAAATTGGCTAAGTTTGGATTTCTGAAGCCCAAAAATTTCCTAGAATCCATAACTTATCTCCGAGAGGTCTGAAACCTATCTCAAAAGATTTTTCGCATATATAAAAATATATCTTAAGTATAAGAAATTAAATATATGTCAACTTACACTTAAACGATATATTTTAAACCCCCAAGAGACTAAAACAAAAACACAAAAAATGGATTCAAGAGAAGGTAATAGAATTCAAAATGCAACAATATAGGGTCAAAGAATGCCCAAAAGGGTATCCAAAACAACTCTCAAAAATTTTGGATCATGAAGAAAAGTGCCCACTAAGGGCACGCGTAGGTTTTTTACAAAAATAGTGTGATACTTTTAACTAAGCAAGGGCAACACTTCTCCTTAAGGCGTATGACACTCTTCCAGTGTCATACAAATTTTTTGAAGAAGGCATGCAACACTTTTTAGCATCGTATGACATTTCTCAAGAAGGCGTGCGACACTCTTTTAGTGTTGTACGATATTTCTCAAGGTCTGTGATAATTTACAGTGTCGTACGACATAGTTTGCATGGGCGTGCAATACATTTTTATGTTGCACAATGCTAACAAAATGTCATCCATAGAAACAAAAAAACACTCCTAAAAGCAAAAAGGACCAAAAAAAGAGCAAAAAATGTCCACACCAGGGAGTACCGGATCCACAAAGGCTCGAGGAATGAACACTCGAGTGCAAGAACAATACAGAAAGAAGAACACCTATCCATCTAAACTATAGTAGCAAAGAACACACTGAAATAAATATCGCAATGAACTAAAAAACCAAACTAAGTGCATGGTTCCTCCCAACCATCAATAGCATCATAAGACCATCGTGGGTCCTAGCCATCCTCCACGCATAACATCCCAAGCCACTGACTAGATCATTGTTACTATTGTAATAGGGATGTCACTACTAAAAACATGCAATAATATAAGCATAAGAAAATCTAACGTGGTAGTAGTAAAGCATAAGATAATCCTATAGTAGATAAAATCACCTATCACATGCTAAATAGCAATAAGCAATAGATATGCTAATACAACAATTCACTACATCTAATCAAATGCTAAACATCATAATAAGGGAATGCATCAAATAAAATAACATCATCTAAACATGATATACAACCATCCCAATGAAAGCATAAATCACAAGAAAGCATACTCCCAAACCTGAAGTACCAAGTGAAAACATCCAGCAATGGTCACACTAGGACAAAAGACCATCTTTGTACACCGATCCCTAGCAGTGGTGAAGGTAGCTAAGCCTCCCAACCACATGGCACCCATAGGTCCACACCCATCGTGCTGATGGAGATAATGATCCAACCAAAAACACACATAAAGCACAACATCCAAGGCTAACACTCACGCCAGATAGTATGATGGTTGCAATCAAAAACCTAAGACAATGCAAAGAGTAAAGGTCCTAGTCAGACATTCAAAAGGCTACTAAGTAGGGGCTAACATCATGGAGAGTCGCTTGGCATTGACAAGCCCAAGCTCAGATCATGTGTGGAAATACTTGCAAGGTACTTCCCTCTCAAGGTACTCCCTTGGAACCATCACACGAAGTTTTACTATCTTAACTTTTATTACCAGTCACACTTTTTTTTTTATTATCACTTATGCAAGCTCCTCTCAGCCATACCCATGGCGTCATGATTGCCAGGCTGTGAGATAGAAGCCCCCTCCATATGCTACCCTACCCTACCCATGCTCATCCTATGACAAGTGCTCATGGGAATGCATACTCCCATCCCAACCCCAATGATTATAACTTCCAACAAATCCACAGAAGATCGGGCCTCACAAGTCACCCAACAAATGTATGTGCATGTACTAGTGTGTGGCATACCATCATCACAAAGATTATAACCCAAGGACAAGAATGAGAACACAATGCCAAGAAAATACCCAACTGAAAGCAACAAGACTAAACATCATGAACTCACTCAACTGGCCTCAATCCAAGAGTATGGATTCTACACGAATCATAACATTCACGAAACAAAAGCAAAGGTCCAAAAGAAAATATAACAAGTAACAAATCACTCAACTGAACATAAAGTCAGGAGTACGGGTGCGACATGCATTCCAATGCAACAAAAGGTGCAAAAGTAGTCTGACTAATATTCAAATGGATCATCCAAGTCCATGACCCACATTGTGCCAAGAAAACTCGAGAAAATAGGGTGGCACATGAAATGAGGTAAAAACTCCAAATTTTGGAAAAATTTCAAAATTAAAACCCATTTGACCTTTGGGTTCAAAAATTCTAAAAATCCAAAAATAAATTGAATTGGACACCGTATGCAAAAATGGCTAGCATAATAGCGTAAAATCCAAAACTCTCATCCCAAAAAATAGGGAAATGTTCATACTCGCCCAACTGGGTAGAACTAGCATACAAAAATAGAGGGGAACACTAGTTCTCAGCCTCCAAACAAACAGCTACCAAAAATAAAAGAAAAAACAGAGCAGAAACAATAAAATAGGAAAGCCCTACCTCACAACCAAAAGGGCAAAACAAAAATCTAAACAATAAAATAAATATCTCGCAGAAGTAGCTAAAAATTGTGGCAATCCAAGTTTTTTCATGCTGGATCTAACGAGCCCAACCTTGTGATGATCCCACGCCCGTAGCTCCGACAACAAACAAAATAATAAATCCTCATGAAGAGGATTTTGGGTTTTACTCTCTAACTTTCCAATTTGAAAGTGAGAAGTGAGGAATTAAATTCCTCTTTGGATACTTATTCACTTTTTGAGTGAATAATCCATTAGGTCAAATAACCAGCCAACCTAGTTAAACTTCAAATCGACCCAAATGAAAATAGGCTATTCCTATAAATAGAAATTCATCTATGGCAAAACTGCTAGAAATTTAAAAAAATCAATTAAAAAGCCCTAAAATCAAAAAATACAAAAAGCTACTAAATAACTTTCGCGACAATGCAAACTTATAAATGCACAAACATGCATGCTGGTCTAATCACATAATGCAAATGAGTTTGAATTTAATAATACATGCATGCATGTATGCATGAATGCATACATACATAGATGCATGCATGTATGTATGCATCCATGCATATGCATCTATGTATATATGAATGTATGCATGGATGCATACATACATATATACATGTATATATCTTGTATGTATGCATGCATCTATCCATGCATGCATACATGCATATGCATCCATACAAGATATATACATGTATGTATGCATGTATACAAGATATATACATGTATGTATGTATGTATGCATCCATGCATACATACATGTATGTATGGATGGATGCATGCATACATGTATCTATGCATGCATGCATGTATATGTGTTTGTGTGTGTGTGTGCATGCATTCATATCTATGCATATGCAATGTATACATATATATATGTATGTATGGATGCATGCATGCATGCATGCATATATCTATGTATACATTGCATACATACATAGATATATCTATGGATGCATGCATGTATACATAAATATATCTATGTATGTATGCAATATATACATAGATATATGTATGTCTACATAGATATATGTATGTATGAATGCATGCATGCATGCATGAATCCGTACATAGATATATCTATTAATGCATACATACATATATCTATGTATACATGCATCCATACATACATATATCTATGTATACATTTCATACATACATAGATATATCTATGCATGCATGCATGTATACATAGATATATCTATGAATGTATGCAATGTATACATAGATATATGTATGTATGGATTCATGCATGCATACATACATATATATGTATGCATCTATATACATACATACATGTATGGATGTATGCATCCATGCATGCATACATGCATGCATATATATACATACATACTATGCATGTATACATAGATGCATGCATACATGCATATGCATACATACAAGATATATACATGTATACATGTATTTATGTATGTATGCATCCATACATAAATATATCTATGTATATATTGCATACATACATAGATATGCATGCATGCATGCATGTATACATAGATATATCTCTATATGTATGCAATGTATACATAGATATATGTATATATCTATGTATGCAATATGTATGTATACATGTATGAATGCATTCATTCATACATACATGTATCTATGTATACACACATGTATAAATGTATGTATACATGTATGCATGCATGTATGCATTCATGCATTCATGGATGGATGGATGCATCCGTTCATACATGTATCTATGTATATATACATGCATGCATACATATATATGTATATATGTATATGTATATGTATGTATGCATGCATATGCATACATATATGTATGTATAAATGCATCATATATACGTATATGCATGCATGCATGCATACATACATACATACACATACTGTGAGGCCTCACCCGATCTGTCATAGTACCAATGAGACAATTGTATTATGGTGATTCTAATCCTATGTATTGATACACTTTTGAGACCATAGGGTTATGTTATTTTGATATCTACATTTTGATGATTCACAATTACTTCTGCATATTATGACCTAATTGATGCATTTAATGATTCTATTCATGTTTTTAGCTATTGGCATTGCTTTAATAGAAATTGAATGGTAGAAATGCTTGTAATGTAAGAAGGTAATGTTACAGTGGAAATTAGAGTTAAAAGATAAATTTGATTATGCATTGAGACCTAACCTGCATACCTAGGGATTCAATAGTTGTGGAGTCAGCATCTTGTTGCAATGATAAAAAAAAATAGACTATGAAGTTATTCAGAATATTAAATTTACCATGTTATGTTGATAAGTAAAGTTTGATGTTATAGTATTTTGAGCATTTTACATGGAAATTATTAGAAAAAGGTAATTTAATTAAAAAGAATGAAGTATGGAACCCAAATGTCGAATGTGATATGTAAGTTTTGATATTTTAATATTTTGAAGGTTATATTTGAAATGATTAAGAAAGGGAAAGTTAATTTGAGATGATGAAATATATACAAGTCTAATGTTGAATGAGATAGTGATTATTTCACTTATGTACTTATTGTTTACATGATTTTCTTGGACTACTGATGCTTGAGTTTAGTGTGCAAGAATTTGACCATGGGTTTAAAAGGGAATTAAGGCTCAAACTACTAAAAACATGACATAGCCAAGGTTGAATCAATGGAAAAGATTCAAACCTCATTGTAATGTGTTTTATTTCATATATGTGAATTTATATGTGTGTAATAGCTTAGTTCATGCATTATTGGAGTTAAGTCACTTTTAATGTAATGTGTTGTTTTGTGTATGTCATTTGACACTTGTGTTGTCCATGTAGAGATGCCATGTCATTCAAGGTTTGGCAAGAAGTAACCTAACCTAAACCTAACCCCAATGTTGTACCCAAGTTAACCTCACATAGAAAAAAAATGCCATGAGGAGTCTCAATCAAAGGAAATTCGAATTTGGACTTGGCTAGTGTTTTTAGGGGTCATTAGGTGGTCCCTAAGTGTCTTTTAGGTGAAAATAAGTTACCCATATGATAGTACATCATGTCAGGGACCTATTTTTGATCATGTGAGTGCCTAGATAGCCTAGGGAGCCCCTTTACCCATGCATTCTTCCATCAATTCGAATTTGGAGTTGTCATATCCATGTTCCCACTTAGTCAAAAATAGAAAAGTTGGAGGAGACAAGTTTGTAAGAAGTAGTGGCCTAGTGTTTTTGCTAAAATAAGTTAGTGAGAAGGCTTTATTAGAGGGTCTTGGCCAAACTAGTGGGGGTGTCTACCCACTCTCTAATTTTAGAGACTGTTAGGTTTTGAAGGGAGATTAAGGGAGCTCTACTACAACTATCCTTAGCATAGCTTGGACCAAGGTTGGGTCTCAAAACTTGTTTCTTTCTCATTTCTTGCTTTTAGCATGGTTAAACAAATTTGCAAGTGTGAGAGTTCATTAATAGAGTATGCATTTGCATTGTAAATCTTGTGATATGGATTTTTGGGTATTGTGTGAAAGTGTGGTGTTCTTGTTGCATTATGAGCATTGATTATGTATTGTGACAATGTGAGAATGTGTGATGTTCTTGTAAATTTCTTGGTTCACCTTCTTGGTTTTGTTTTTGTTGGAATGGAAAGTGAATGTGTTTTGTGCTTTTGGAGATCCTTCCTTGGTTTTGTTTTGTGGTTCTTATTTGTTTTTCTGTTGTTCTTGTTGAATGTGACTGTTGATTATGATTATGGGTGTGAAGGCTTCACTCACCCTTGGGAGGGTAGAGAAGCCTTGGGTGAAGGGCATAAGTTGGGCTTGACATTGCAGGTGAGAAAGAAATTTTGTTTTACCTCATGATGAGGTTGTTATTATGGAGCATGGGCTCCTTCATGGCCATGAATCTTGTTGTTTGGGAGGTACAAGGAGGCTTGGTGGATGAGGAGAAGATGGTTGTTTTGAAGGCACTGGGAGGCAATGCAGTGGTAATATGTTGTTTATGTTGTGGTGGCCTTGAGAGGAAAAATGTATTGGCAATATGATATTTATGAATTTCTCCTCCTTGAAGAGCCCACCTTCACCCAACATTTTATGATTCCAATGGTGAATCATTGTGCAAGCCATGGAAGGGTGTTGATTGTGTTTTGTGTTGTGTCTTCATGCAAAATTTTGTGATGTATGTGTGAAACCCAATTTGAGCCTTGTTCCCCTAGCGCGGGGGTGGTCTCTTTGAGACCTATGGTTGGGTGGAAAGCACCCATGGTCTTTTTTGTTTTCGTGTGATACATTTGCAGATTTTGTGCTCCAGGGAGCTTGGAGTGGTCAACATGTAGATGTGCTTAAAGGAGAAATTTATTTTGTGTAATCTCTTTCCATCTCATTTATGTTGTTGAAATGAAAGATTTCATAATATCAAGGACAGAATATGTCATTCTAGAATGTAATTAAAAGGATGGATTCTTTCTCTATTTTGTAGAACATTACATTGTTCAGATGAAATCTTCAATGTTGTCATTGGTGGACTGTAACATGAAAGTGGTGTCTGTATTTTAGGCCCAGCTTGTGAGGGATGTATCCATGAAAGAGAAGAAGATAATTTGATGTTATCATGTGAATATGTAATCGTAAAATTGTGAACATTCAACTGTACTCATGGCTCATTTAGTATTTAGCTGCATTTAGTTTATGAAATTTTGCGAGAATAGGTATTTAAACATGTCTAATCTTGTCCATTATTTCTGTGAAGTATGGTTAGGATGTAAAATAGTCATAGTTCTTTTGAGAATATATAGAAAATATTTAGTTGAAAGTTTATAGTTAACCCTGCACAAGTGTCATACGAGACATATATTACAAGTGAAAAGTTCATCCGGTTTTCTTAAGTTTCAATTTAAAAAGGATTCTGTCAAGCTTAATAAGATTTTCAATTTGATGCATAATTATGGGAAATGGTTAAATCATCAAACTAAGGCCTTGTTGGATTAACTCTTGAATATGATCTCTACATTTAAATTGGTATGAAGGCAATGAAAAGCAAAGGTGGTAGAGCTAAAAGAAAGTGCTGGGAGAGTGCATTTCACTCTCTGAAAATTATGTGGAGAGGGAAAAAAAATTCACTCTCCAAATACAGACCAATATAATAATATTCACAGGGATATATTCTTAGCCTAGGAGATTAAAATATAGCTAGTACTTAGAACATTAGTCAAATTTAAAAGGGGGTAAAGTACCAACAAAAAATAAAATAATAATAATAATAAAATCATGTGAACACTCATTATAATCTTACTTCCCTAGGAATTCGATCTCATGATGGAAGGGATGCAAGTTGGGAAGAAATTAATATATAAAACAAAGGACTATATAAATATAATATTAAAATATATATAAAAATGGAAATGAAATTTTTTGGAGACATGACACTTGATGAAGTGTATTCCTAGGAAGGTGGTCAATGGTCCCCTCCACCCTACACTTTTCTTAACCTTAATGCTCGTCACTTGTACTATAATGTATTCCAATAACCAACCTGCATATGCTTAACAAATGGGGAAGTGGATGACTTATCAGGCTAGTGGGCCTTGTATTAAATATTCTAAAAAACCCTCCCACACACACACTCCCTTTATGGGATTTGACAAATCGATATGGCAGAGGAACACTCCTTAAATTAATATATATAACTCTCAATGACATTACTCACACTGATCAAGATGTCAGAATGCACTGTACTCGAAGTCAACAAGTACTAGCACGCTAAACAAAGGAAAATTTTGTGATTCGGGCTAGGGGAGAGGGGGTGGAAAATCATACGATTTTTACCTCCCTTCACGTCTTCCAGCGCCAAGTGTGAAGGATGCCCTCATTATCTGCACCTTCCATAGCATTGAAGGTCGTCCCACCTCGGGAAGGCCGCTAGGGCAAGTTGGTTGATGTCATCTTGGTAAGGTAATGTGTTTTAGGTAGGTAGTTAGAGTTGTTCTTTTAATTTATTTAAATTATTTTATCGTTTGTGCAAAGTGTGTCTTTTTCAATGTAAATTGTATTCATCTGCACGGGGCAATATTAATGTGGTGATGATTTGTGAGTAAGTATATCTTAAGTAAGATTATGTGGTGATGATTTGTGAGTAAGTATATCTTAAGAAGGATTATATTATTTAAGAGTGATATATTAGTGTCATTTGGATTAGTTATTAAATTTTTTTTTAAAAATTATTATAATTAATAAATAATTTTAGCAAGCTAGTCAATAATGCATAATCACTAAGTTAACATTTTGGTTAGAGTATATTAATGATAAAATACTATTTAGGTAGGTATGTGTATACAAGAAAAAGAATATCATAGGATCCATCGGGTATTTAATTATATTATAAAATTTGACGTATCACTATCTTATGTAGAGATAGCCTCTCATACTTATGTATGTATGCAAGGATGCATGCATACATACATGCATGAATACATACATACACATACATGTATGTATATATGTATGTATGTGTATGTAAGCATATATACATCTATGTATGTATGTATATGTAAGCATACATACATACACATGCATACATACATGTATGTATGTATGTATTGATACACACACATGCATGCATTCATGTATCACACATATGTTTATGTATGTATGCATACATGTATGTATGGATGTGTATGTATGTATAGATACATACATCTATATATGCATGTATGTATGTATGTATTGACACACACACATGCATGTATACATTCATATTGCATACATAGATATATACATATATCTATATATACATTGCATACATACATAGATATATCTATGCATGCATGCATGTATACATAGATATATATATTTATGCATGCATGCATTCATATCTATGTATGTATGCAATATATACATAGATATATGTATGTATGCATGGATGCATACATACATACATACATGTATATATGTATATATCTTATATGTATGCATATGCATGCATGGATGCATCCATCCATCCATGCATCTATGTATACATGCATATATACATGTATACATGTATATATACATGTATACATGTATGTATGTATATATATATATATGAATGCATACATATATATGTATGGATGCATACATATATGCATGTATCTATACATGCATGCATGCATATATCCATATATGTATATATGTATATAGATGCATATATATATCTGTATGTATGCATGCTTGCATCCATACATACATATATCTATGTTTACATTGCATACATAAATAGATATATCTATGTATACATTGTATACATACATAGATATGCATGCATACATACATATATCTATCTATGTATACATTGCACATGCATAGATATATCTATGTATATATGCAATGTATATATAGATATATATATGCCTGGATGAATAGATGTATGTATGCATGCATGCATGCATCCATCCATACATACATGTATCTATCCATGCATACATACATACATGTATACATGTATATATCTTGTATGTATGCATATGCATGTATGCATATGCATGTATGCATAGATGCATGCATGTATGCATGCATCCATACATACATTTATCTATTTATGACATAGATACATGCATGGATGCATAAATACATGCACACATCTATGTATGACATAGATACATGCATAGATGCATACATTATGCATCCATGCATGCATATGCATGGATGCTTAAATACCTACATGCATCTATGTATACATGCATGTATCCATGGATGTAGACGCATGCATGCATGGATAGATGAATGGATGGATGTATGCATGCATGCATGCATATTCATACATACAAGATATATACATGTATACATGTATGTATGTATGCATGCATGGATGTATGCATCCACGAATGCATAGGTGAATGCATGGATGTATGCAAATACATGCATGCATATGCATGGATGCATACATACATGCATGCATCTATGTATGTATGCATTTATGCATGGATGCATGCATGGATATATGCATACATACAGGATCTATACATGTATACATGTTTGTATGTATGTATGCATCCATGCATACATACATGCATGCATTTATGCATGCTTGGATAGATACATGTATGTATGTATACATAGATACATAGATATATACATGCATAGATACATGCATACATGTATACATACATAGATACATGTATTTATACATAGATACATAGATATATTTATGTATCTATGCATGCACGCATGTATACATAGATGCATCTATGTATGCAGCCATACATATATATGTATGCATGCATATATATACATACATACTATGCATGTATACATAGATGCATGCATGGATGCATGCATACATACAAGATATATACATGCATACATGTATTTATGTATGTATGCAACCATACATACATAGATACGCATGCATGCATGCATACATAAATATATATATCTATGTATACATGCATGCATGCATAGATAGATCTATGTATGTATGCAATATATACATAGATATATGTATATATCTATGTATGCAATATGTATGTATACATGTATCTATGTATACATACATATTGCATATGCATGCATGTATCTATGTATGTATACATGTATGCATCCATGCATGCATACATCCATACATACATATATTTTTGTAAGTATGCATGTGTACATAGATGCATGGATGTATGTATGCATCCATGCATGCCTGTATGGATGGATGCATCCGTACATCCATGTATGCATGTATGTATACATGCATGCATACATATATATGTATATCCATATATGTATATGTATGTATGCATGCATCATATATATGTATATGTATGTATGCATGCATGCATCCATACATGCATGCATACATACATACACATACATACATACATACATACATACATACATACATGTATATTGCATACATATATGTATGTATGCATGCATCATACATACGTATATGTATGTATGTATGCATACTTGTATGTATGGATTTGTATATATGTATACATACATACATACATATATGCATGTATGTATGTATGTATTGACACACACACATGCATGCATGCATCATACATACGTATATGTATGTATGCATACATGTATATATGTTTGTATGTATGCGTTCATGCATACATACATACATAGCATACATGCATAGATATATCTATGCATGCATACATAGATGCATAGATACATGTATGCATCTATGTATACATGCATACATCCATAGATACATGATGCAAGAGCATCCAGAGGTATAAGGGCAATCCTGTGTCACCAAAAAAAAAAATGTACTTAGACTTAGTTTCTGTTTCATGTGTTTTCATTTTTGGATACCCATTTGGGTCAAATAAAAGTTTCTACTCTCACAGTTCCACTATCAGTGTTCTAGGATAGATTATTTGGACACCTTGGGATATGTGTAAATCTCCAAAAAAATAGGAGTATGTAATATGGCCATCATTTTAGATAAAATAGAAGGTGTAAATTGGCCAGATGAATGTAATTTTAATTTAGAGCATTTCAGAAAAAGAATCAGGTCAAAAGGCCCTACAGTTTGAAAGTTATTGCAGTTTTTCGAGTTTTAGAGACCTCTTAAGAATGCTTCAAAGTCAAGTTAGGGCCATTAAATAACCTCAAAAATGGTCAAAAAATGGGGGACAAGAGAAGCTGGTCCATAGGGCTATAGAGCGCTTCGAGAGCTTTCAAGAAATGTAAACAGTTCGTCAATCGGAGCTACGGTTCAAAAGTTATGCCTCCCAGAAGTTCAATTACCATTTCTAGATTCTTCTAGATTTGTGTCGACTTCTAATGTAGCTTTTGGAGCCTTCTATTTGGTTGGTGGATGCCTACTAGCACTTTCTAGAATTTATTCCTACTCCTTAACCCTCTGGGGTCTATTTAAGGAGATTTCTGGCATTGTAAAAGGCAGTTCGAAGTGGAGTTTGAGAGGAGGTACTGAAAGGAGAAATTATCTCTAGATTTGTGCTATTTTAAGCCCTTAGGGCATGTTTTGAAGTTTATTTCCTCTGTACTATATGTACTAGCTTATTTTCTCAGTTAATACAATTTTCTGTTTTCTATTGTGTCCATTCTGTGCTTGGGTCATGTTACCATGATGAAGTTCTCTGTGATGTTAATCCAAAGGATGTTTTCCATCTATTGTTGGGTAGACCATGGCAGTTTGATAGACATGTAGTACATGATGGACATGCAAACACATACTCTCTGACAACAGATGGACTTTTCCACAAATTGAAGCCCATGAAAAAATAAGGTTAAAAGGTATGTAGCAGTGCTAGGATTTGTCTTGTTGATGGAATAAAGTTTTTAGATGGCATGAAACATTAGCGTATGTGCTATGCTTTGATTCCTAGGAAAGATAAAGAAGGTAGTAGTGAAATACCACTTGAAGTTTTAGATTTACTAAGTGAGTTTGGAGATATTATCTCTGATAATATTCTAGAAGGATTGCCACTAGTAAGGCAAATCAGTTACCAGATAGATATGATTCCAGGAGCTAGTTTGCCTAACAAGGTTGCTCACAGGATGGCTCCTACTAAAATAGAGGAGCTAAATAGACAAGTTTAGGAGCTATTGAGGAAGGGCTCGATTCGAGAGAGCCTAAGTCTATGTGTAGTACCTACAGTACTCACACCAAAGAAGGATGGAGAATGGAGGATGTGTACAAATTCTCGAGCTATTAATAGAATAACCATCAAGTACGAATTTACTTTTCCAAGGATGGATGATCTTATGGACTGCTTGAGTGGAGCTCAATACTTCACAAAGATAGATCTCAAGAGTGGCTATCATCAAATATGGATATGAGAAGGAGATGAGTGGAAAATAGCCTTCAAGACCAAGGAGGGTCTTTATGAGTCGTTAGTCATGCCCTTTGGATTGACAAACGCCCGAAGCACCTTCATGCGGCTCATGAATGAGGCACTTAAGAAGTTATAAGGAAAATTTATTATTGTTTATTTGGATGATATTTTAATTTTCAGAAAGACTTTGGAAGAACATTCATTGCATATTCATAGTGTCCTTGAAAGGCTAAGGGAAGAGAAACTATTAATTAATCTGAAGAAGTGTATCTTTGCAAAAAGGGAGTTAGTCTATTTGGGGTTTGTTATATCACCTGAAGGTCTCAAAATGGATCCAGAGAAGGTAAAAGCCATCTTGGAATGGCCTACTCCAAGGTCTGCTACTGAGGTAAGATCATTTCATGGTCTGGTTAGTTTTTATAGGAATTTTATTAAGAATTTCTGTGGCATATGTGCACCGCTAACTGATATAATAAGAGGGGATAGAAAAGAGTTCAAATGGACTATAGCAGTTGCGAGAAGTTTTGAATTGCTGAAAAAGAAGGTGCTAGAACAGCTTGTGTTGGTATTTCCATATTTTAGAAAAGTGTTCCAAGTGGATTGTGATGCTAGTGGCAGTGCTATTGGGGTTGTATTAAGCCAAGAAGGTAAGCCTATTGCATATTTTAGTGAAAAATTGAATGATGCAAAAAAAAGTATTATGTTTATGATCAAGAGTTCTATGCAATAGTTCAAGCCTTAAAGAAATGGAGGCATTATTTATTTCCAAAGGAATTTGTTTTATATATTGATCACTAGGCATTACAGTACCTAAATAGCCAAGGTAAATTGAATTAGAGGCATATGAAGTGGGTAGAGTTCTTGCAGAGCTATACATTTGTGTTGAAACATAGAAGTGGAAAATTTAACAGGGTTGCAGATGCACTAAGCAGGAGACAGTTGTTGCTTACAGTAATGCAGGTTGAAGTAGTTGGGTTTGATGAACTCAAGAATTTTTACCTTGATGATCCTGATTTTGCTGAAGCATGAAAAGCTTGTAAAGAGCATGTTGCTGTAGATAGAACTAAGTGGTTAGACTATCTAATTTAGGATGGTATGTTATTCCAGGGCAACCAATTGTGCATTCCAAGGAGTTCCATAATGGAAAATCTGATTAAAGAGAAACACAATGGAGGGATGGTAGGACATTTTGGTCAAGATAAGACCATTGCCATTCTTAGAGAACATTATTTTTGGCCTTAGATTTCACAAGATGTAAAGAAGTTTTTACAGAGTTGCCAGGTTTGTCAAGTTGCCAAGGGATTTAGCCACAATATTGGACTATATTAGCCATTGCCTATTCCATCAAAGCCATGGGAGGACATAAGTATGGATTTTGTTCTTGGATTGTCGAGGACACAAAGGGGTAATGACTCAGTATTTGTGGTGGTTGATAGGTTCTCCCAAATGGCATATTTCATTCCATTCCATAAAACTCATGTTGTTGTCCATATTGTAGACTTATTTTTCAGAGAGGTGGTAAGACTATGTGGTCTTCTAAGGAGTATAGTTTCTGACAGAGATACTAAATTTGTAGGATATTTCTAGAGAACATTGTGGAAAAAGTTGAGAATAGACTTAAAATTTAGTTCCACAGATCACCCATAGACTAATGGCCAAACATAAGTGGTAAACAAAAGTCTGGGCAATTTGCTGAGATGTTTAGTTGGGGATAAGCCCAAGGGGTGGGATTTGATTCTACCATAGGCCGAGTTTTCTTACAATAACTTTGTAAATAGGAGTACTGGTAGATCACCATTTCAAATTGTATATGGAAGTAGCCCAAGGATTGCGCCAGAATTGAGGAAGATAGAGCAAGGGGAGAGGACAAGTGCTAAAGCTGAAGAATTTGCTAAACATATCAAGCATCTACATGAGGAGGTTCAAGCACACATTACCAAGATGAATCAAGAGTATAAAGCTAGGGCTAATTAAAGGAGAAGACATAAGGAATTCCAAGTAGGAGATCTAGTCATGGTACACTTACGAAAAGAAAAATTTTTAGTTGGTACTTACAACAAGCTGAAAATTAAGAAATTTGGCCCCTACAAAATTCTGAAGAAACATGACTCAGAAAATGCACATGAGGTGGAGCTGCCAGATGGTATTCACATTTCTCCCATTTTCAACATTGTAGACTTAACAAAGTATCATGATGATGGTGCAGATGAAGAGCTGGTGTTAGAGCCATGTCTGATTCTTGCTTCTAAGAAGGAGGAGATAGAAGACATTCTAGATCATTGTGTGGGTAGGAGTACTAGAAATAGGCAGTATGAAGAGTATTTGGTCAAGTGGAAAGGACAGCCAATAGAGGACTCAACTTGGATTTCAGCAGCTAAGGTTTCCCATTTGGAATTTCCTCTACCATTCATAAAGTGATAGGGTCACTTTTCAATCTACCCTGGGTTTCTAATGTAGGAGCATCCAAATGTATAAGGGCAATCTTGTGTCACCCAAAAAAAATGTACTTAGACTTAGTTTTTGTTTCATGTGTTTTCATTTCTGGATACCCATTTGGGTCAAATAAAGGTTCCAACTCTCACAGTTCCACTATTAGTATTCTAGGATAGAGTATTTGAACACATTGGGATACATGTAAATGCTAAAAAAATAGGAATTTGTAATTCAGCCATCATTTTGGTGAACTTGGAGGTGTAAATTGGCCAAATGAATGTTATTGCAATTTAAAGCTAGTCTATAGGGCTATAGAGCACTTCAAGAGCTTTCCAAAAATATAAATGGTTCATCAATCAGAGCTACGGTTCAAAAGTTATGCCTCTCGAAAGTTCGGTTTCCATTTTTGGATTCTTCTAGATTTGGACAAACTTATAACGTAGGTTCTGGAGCCTTCTACTTGGTCGATGGATGCCTGCTAGCACTTTCTAGAATGTATTCCTAGTCCTTAACCCTCTGAGGTCTATTTAAGGACATTTCTGGCATTGTAAAATATAATTCAGAGTGGAGTTTGAGAGGAGGTACTAAAAAGAGAAATTATCTCCAGATTTATGCTATTGTAAGCCCATAGGGCATGTTTTGAAGTCTATTTTCTTTGTACTAGATGTATTAGCTTATTTACAAAGTTAATAAAATTTTCCTTTCCTGTCATGTCTATTTTGTGCTTGGGTGGTGTTCCCATCAACCAAGGGTCATGAACTCACTCCATCGGCCTCAATCCAAAAGTATGGATTCCACACGAATCCCAATGTCCATGAAACAAAGAAAAGGTCCAAAAGAAACCATAATAGGTATAAAATCACTCAACTGAACACAATGTTAGGAGTATGGATGCAACATGCATCCAAAGGCAACATAAAAGTGCAAAAGTGGTCTGACTGATATCCAAATGGATCATCAAGGTCCACGACCCACATTGTGCCAAGAAAACTCGAGAAAATAGGGTGGCATGCAAAACGAGGTAAAAACCTCAAATTTTGGAAAAATTGCAAAATTAAAACCCATTTTCCCTTCAGGCAAAAAAATCCCAAAATTCTAAAAATAAATGGAATCAGACACCGTATGCAAAAATAGCTAGCATAACGACGTAAAATACGAAACCCTCATCCCTAAAAATAGGGAAATGTTCATACCTGCCCAACCAAGTAAAACTAACATAAAGAAATGGAGGGGAACACTCGTTCTTAGCCTCCAAACAAATGGCTACCAAAAATAGAAGTAGAAACAGAGCAGAAACAATAAAATGGGAAAGCCCTACCTCACAGCCAAAAGGGCAAACTGGGAATCCGAACTATAAAATAAATAGCCCACAGAAGTAGCTGAAAATTGCGGCAATCTAAGGATTTTCCGAGTTGGATCCAATGAGGCCAATCTCGTGACAATCCCACACCCATAGCTCCCACAAAAAACAAAATAGTAAATCCTCATGAAGAGGATTTTGGGTTTTACTCTCCAACCCTCTAATTCAAAAGTGAGAAGTGAGGAATTAAATTCCTCTTTGGATATTTATTCACTTTTCGAGTGAATAATCAATTAGGGCAAATAACTAGTCAACTTTGTTAAACTTTATATTGATCCAAAAAAAAAAAATCTATTCCTATAAATAGGAATTCATCTATGGAAAAGTTGCCAGAAATTAAAATAAATCAATTAAAAAGCCTGAAAACCAAAAAATACTAAAGTCACCTTAATGACTTTCGTGACAATGTGAAACTCTAAATGCACAGACATGCTCACTAATCTAATCACATAATGCAAATGAGTTCGGATTTAATAATCATTGAAAGGTTTAATTTAAACATTTAATAAAGGATACGTCGACCATATAATAGCGATATTGGTAAAATATGAAAGGTTGAATCACTAACTCTATGTGCCACTGCCAGGGATATAAATCCTACACACTAAACAACACGATCAAGTGCAATTGCATATAATAACATAGCCGAAGAAATAAATGCATTACATCACCTAATTTAATAATTTATTTAATTATATTAAAATAATCTATTTACATCACTCATAGTTGCATAAAGCATAACAACGCAGGAATGAAGTAAATAACCATAGCATTAAATCCATCACATAATATAATCAGAGGTATGTCCAAATACCAGATAACCAGATATCATCATAAAACACACTATCATCTCAAAATGGCATCATCATTCAATATGATTAACTGAACAACATAGTAGTCTAATATATATGATACTGAAATCAAGGTATAACATCTAACCCACGGGTTGTCTCAAATGTAAAGCATCACATGAGTAACAAATATCTCTCTAATAAGAAATATAAGAAAGTAAATGTCTGCAACACATAACCAAATAATCCAACAAGAACAACCCATTTTAATTACTTAAGCATTTAATAATGATTGTTTATAGAATCAACAAAAAGACACTTAAAATGCAAAAGAAAACATAGTCATAAACATGACTAACCACTACTACAGGAACCTAGTCCAATGTAGTGTGGTAAAAAGAACACAGTCCAATCTCTGCACACATCTCAAGATAATCACAGAACAACCTCATGATATCACATCAATCCTGGTAACCACTGGCACAAACCTTAGTGAACCTTAAATCACATCATAATCTCATAGATCAGCAGAAGCATAAACAAAGCAACTGAAACATAAACATAAATCCAAACACCTCGAAGGTCTAGACCACTCAGTGTCACAATCATGATCCATCACAACAAAAGATCAACAAGGTTGCATCTATCAAGATGACTTATCGAAGTCAAATGGGAGAGGCACTACAATGTATAAATACATATGTATATCAATGTATACATGCATGCATGCATAGATATATCTATTTATGTATGCAATGTATACATAGATATATGTATGTATAGATGCATACATGCATGCATGCTTAGATATATCTGTGTATGTATGCAATGTATACATAGATATATGTATGTGTGGATGCATCACTGCATATATGTATGAATGCAAGAATGCATGCATCCATACATACATGTATCTATCCATGCATGCATACATGCATGCATGTATGCATGAATGCATACATACATACATACATGTATACATACATTGCATATACATACATACATACATACATACATACATACATACATATATATATATATATGCATGCATAGATATATCTATGTATGTATGCAATGTATACATAGATATATGTATGTATGGATGCATGCATGCATGCATGCATATATCTATGTATACATTGCATCCATACATAGATATATCTATGTTTCTATGTATACATACATGTATCTAGGTATGTATACATATATGCATATATCTATGGATGTATATATCTATGTATCTATGTATACATACATACATGTATCTATGTATGTACACATGTATGCATGCATCCGTCCATACATACATGTATGTATGCATACATACATACATACATGTATATATCTTTTATAAATGCATGAATGTATGCATACATGCATCCATGCATACATGCATACATGCATGGATATGCATCGATGCATAGATATATACATGTATACACGTATATATGTATGTATGCATCCATGTATGTGCATGCATGTATCCATGCATACATGGATCCATATGCATGGATGCATACATACATGCATGCATATATGTATGCATGCATGGATGCATGGATGCATGTATGTGCATACATACATACATGTATACATATATATATCTTCAATGTATGCATATGCATGTATCCATGCATGCATACATCATTAATACATCCATGCATCTACCCATACATACATAGATGCATGCATGTATGCATGCATCTACATCCATGTATGCATCCATGAATACATGCATATATACATAGATGCATGTAGGAATTTATGCATTCATGCATGGATACATACATCCATGCATGTATCTATGTAATACATAGATACATGTATGTATGGATGCATGCATATGCATCGATCTATGTATGTATGCATGTGTGCATAGATGCATGCATCTATGCATGCATGGATAGATGCAGGAATATATGCATTTTCATTCATAAAAGATATATACATGTATACATGTATGTATGTATGTATGTATGTATGTATGCATGCATGCATGTATGCATGCTTGGATAGGTACATGTATGTATGGATGGATGCATGCATACATGTATACATACATAGATACATGTATGTATGGATACAAGCATGCTTGCATCCATACATATATGCAATCATGCATCCATACATACATATATTTATGTATACATTGCATACATACATAGATATATCTATGCATGCATGCATATATATATATATATATATATATATATGCATGCATGCATCCATACATACATATATCTATGTATACATTGCATACATACATAGATATATTTATGCATCCATCTCTGCATGCATGGATAGATGCATGCATATATACAAAATATATAGATGTATACATGTATGTATGTATGCACTCATGCATACATAGATGCATGCATGTATGCATACATACATATATACATGTATACATGTATATATCTTGTATGTATGGATGCATGGATGCATGGATGCATGTATGTGCATACATCCATGCATGAATACATACATACATGTATACATGTATATATATTGTATGTATGCATGCATACATACATCATAGATCCATCCATGCATCTATCCATACATACATAGATGCATGCATGTATGCATGCATCCATGCATTCATGCATATATACATGCATGCATGTATGCATGCATCCATGCATATGCATGCAACCATACATACATGTATCTATGTATGATAGAGATACATGCATGGATGTATGCATCCATGCATGCATTCATATACATGAATGCATAAATACCTGCATTCATCTATGTATATATGCATGTATGCATGGATGTAGATGCATGCATGCAACCATGCATGCATCTATGTATGTATGGATAGATGGATGGATGTATGTATGATGTATGTATGCATGCATACATGCATAATCATACATACAAGATATATACATGTATACATGTATGTATGTATGCATGCATGGATGTATGCACATACATGCATCCACACATCCATGCATGCATCTATCCATGCATGTATGGGTATGCATGCATGTATGGATGAATGCATACATACATACATACATGTATACATCTATATATCTTGTATGGATGCATGCATAAATATATCTATGTATGTATGCAATATATACATAGATATATGTATGTATGCAATGTATACATAGATATATGTATGTATAGATGCATGCATTCATGCATCCATCCATGCATACACATATCTATGTATACATTGCATATGCATAGATATGCATGCATGCATACATACATATATATATCTATGTATACATGCATGCATGCATAGATATATCTATGTATGTATGCAATGTATACATAGATATATGTATGTATGGATGCATGACTACATATTTGTATGGATGCAAGCATGCATGCATCCATAAATACATGTATCTATGTATGTATAATGTATGCATGCATCCATCCATACATACATGTATCTATCCATGCTTGCATGTATGTATGCATGAATGCATACATACATACATACATACATGTATATATCTTTTATGTATGCAAATGCATGTATGCATGCATCTATCCATGCATGCGTAGATGCATGCATGGATGCATGCATCGATGCACACATGCATACATACATAGATCAATGCATATGCATGCATCCATACATACATGTATCTATGTATGACATAGATACATACATGGATGTATGCATCCATGCATGGATGCATAAATACCTACATGCAGCTTTGTATATATGCATGTATGTATGGATGCATGCATTGATGTAGATGCATGCATGCATCTATGTATGTATGGATAGATGCATGGATGTATTTATGATGTATGTATCTATGCATACATGCATCTGCATACATACAAGATATATATGTATACATGTATGTATGTATGCATGCATGGATGTATGCACATAGATGCATCCATGCATCCATGCATGCATGAATAGATGCATGCATACATACAAGATATACATAGATGCATGCATGTATGTATGCATCTATGCATGCACATACATGGATACATAGATATATAGATATATACATGCATAGATACATAGATATATACATGCATACATGTATACATACAAATATATATGTATGTATACATAGAAACATAGATATATCTATGTATGGATGCAATATATACATAGATATAGGCATGGATGCATGCATGCATCCATACATACATATATCTATGTATACATTGCATACATACATATATATCTATGTATTTATGCAATGTATACATAGATATATGTATGTATGGATGCATGCATGCATACATACATATATATGTATGAATCTATATATATACATACATGTATGGATGTATGCATGCATATATATACATACATTCATACATGTATACATGTATGTATGCATGTATACATAGATGCATGCATACATGCATATGCATACATACAACATATATACATTTATATATTTATTTATGTATGTATGCATCCATACATACATATATTTATGTATATATTGCATACATACATAGATATGCATGCATACATACATATATATATCTATGTATGCAATATGTATGTATATATAAATGTATACATTTATGAATGCATCCATCCATACATACATGTATATATGTATACATACATATTGCATATGCATGCATGCATCTATGTATACATACATGTATAAATGTATGTATACATGTATGCATGCATGCTTTCATACATTCATAGATGCATGCATGTATGGATGGATGCATCCGTTCATACATGTATCTATGTATGTATACATGCATGCATACATATATGTATATGTATATATATATGTATATATATGTATGCATGGATATGTATATGTATATGTACATGTATATGTATGCATATGTATATGTATATGTATGTATGTATATTGCATACATATATATATACACATACATACATACATGTGTGTATGTATATTGCACAAATATATGTATGTATGCATGCACCATACATACGTATATGTATGTATGCAAGCATGCATACATACATCCATGCATGCATACATACACATACATACATGTAGGTATGTATATATATGTAAGCATACATAATTACACATACATACATAGATGTATGTATGTATGTATTGATACACACACATGCATGCATGCATGCATCATACATACGTTTATGTATGTGTAGATACATACATCTATCTATGCATCTATGTATGTATATATTGACACACACACATGCATGTATACATACATCTTACATACATAGATATATATATATATCTATGTATACATTGCATACATACATAGATATATCTATGCATGCATGCATATATACATATATATGTATGCATCTATATACATACATACATGTATGGATGTATGCATCCATGCATGCATGTATGCATCCAAACATATATATGTATGCATGCATATATATACATACATACATACATGTATACATGTATCTATGCATGTATACATAGATGCATGCATACATGCATATGCATACATACAAGATATATACATGTGTACATGTATACATGTATTTATGTATGTATGCATCCATACATACATATATCTATGTATACATTGCATACATACATAGATATGCATGCAAGTATGCATGCATATCTATGAATGTATGCAATATATACATAAATATATGTATATATCTATGTATGCAATATGTATCTATATATGTATGTATACATGTATGAATGCATCCATCCATACATACATGTATCTATGTATACATACATATTGCATATGCATGCATGCATGCATGTATCTATGTATACATACATGTATAAATGTATGTATACATGTATGCATGCATGCTTGCATACATCCATAGATGCATGCATGTATGGATGGATGCATCCGTTCATCCATGTATCTATGTATGTATACATGCATGCATACATATATATGTATATACGTATATGTATATGTATGCATGCATATGTATACATATATGTATATGTATATATATATATGTATACATATGTATGCATGGATATGTATATGTATATGTATATGTACATGTATATGTATGGATATGGATGTATGCATACATATGTAAATGTATATGTATGAATGCATGCATATGCATACATATATGTATGTATAAATGCATCATATATATGTATATGTATGTATGCATGCATGCATCCATACATGCATGCATGCATACATACACATACATACATACATGTGTGTATGTATATTGCATACATATATGTATGTATGCATGCATCATACATACGTATATGTATGTATGCAAGCATGCATACATACATGCATGCATACATCCATACATACACATACATACACACATGTATGTATTGATACACACACATGCATGCATGCATGCATCATACATACGTTTATGTATGTATGCATACATGTATGTATGGATGTGTATGTATGTATAGATACATATATCTATGTATGCATGTATGTCTGTATGTATTAACACACACACATGCATGTATACATTTCATGCATAGATATATACATATATCTATGTATACATTGCATACATACATTGATATATCTATGCATGCATGTATGTAAACATAGATATATATACAAAAGCTGAATAAAAAGTTTGAAGGGAGACAAAGAGGGCATGGTCATACATAGATACATGTATGCATGCATCCATACATACATACATATATCTTGCATGTATGTGTGCACGTATGGTTGCATACATACATACATGCATATCGATATATATTTATATATATATGCATACATGGATCCATGTATGATGCATAGATGCATCCATCATACATAGATACATGTAAACATGGATGCATTCATGCATAAATATATATGTATGTATGGACATATGCATATGGATATATATATATATATATATATATATATATATATATATATATATGCATGCATGCATGCATACATGCATCCATACCTACATGTATCTATGTATAATACATGCATGCATGCATACATACATAGATATATATGTATTTATGGATATATGCATATGAATAGATATAATTATGTATGTATATATGGATATATATATATATATATATATATATATATATATATATATATATATATACATACATGTATCATGCATCCATATGCATGTATGCATACATATATATGTATATGTATCTATATATGCATACATATACATGTATGTATGCATGTATACATAGATACACATACATATATCTATGTATACATGCATATACGTATGTATGCATGCATGCATGCATACATACATATACGTATATATGATGCATGCATACATATAATATACGTATGCATGCATGTAGTATGCATGCATGCATGCATGCACCCATATGTATGTATGGATGCATGCATGCATGTATGCATGCATACATAAATATATGTATGTATGCATACATACATAGATATACATACATATATCTATGTATACATGCATTTACGTATGTATGCACGCATGCATACTTAGATATGCGTATTGTAGTGCCTCTCATGTTTGCAATTTATGTCTTGTTTATTTTGATTCGAGAGATACTTGATACTCTTATTATTTTGCACCTTATGATGACCGGAGGGTAAGATGTTATACCCTAATTTAGTACCATAGATGCTTTACTGCTATACTATTCAGTTTATCACATTTGCATGATTGATGCCATTTTGAGATGACAGTAGATCTATGATGGTATCTGGTTATATGATTTATTGGACCTATTTGTTGATTATGTTATGAGATGTATTCTATGCTATGGTTATTTACTTCATACTTGTATCTTTACGCTTTCTATGAATGTGAGTGATGTAAATGGCTTAAATAGGTATTTTAATACATGTTGCTTCGGCTATGATATTATTTACCATTGCACTTGATCGTGTGTTTTAGTGTATAGGAATTATATCCCTGGAAGTGGCACATGGTGTTAGTGATTAGGCTATTCATATTTACCCATGTCGTTCCTATATGATTGACATACTCTTATTGTTATTATTTAGATTAAAACCTTTCGGTGATTAGTAAATCCAAACTCATTTGCATTATGTGATTAGACCAGTGAGTGTGTCTATGCATTTAGAAGTTCGCATTTGTTGTGAAAGTATTAAGTGTTTTTCTATGTTTTTGAGATTTTTGGGTTTTAATCTTTTCAAATTTAATTTCTAGCAGCTTTGCCTTAGGTGAAATCTCGTTGTGGATAATAAACTATTTTCGTTTGGGTCGATTCAAAGTTTAACTACTTTAGCTAGCTATTTTCCAAAATCAACTATTCACCCAAAAAGTGAATAAGTATTGGGAAAGTGATTTCATAAATCACTTATCACAATTTGGAAATTGAAATTTGGAGAGCAATTTGGAAATCCTCTTATGTAGGATTCTCATTTTTTTTGTTATGGGAGCTGTGTGCATGGGATCTTTGCGAGATTGTTCTCCTTGGATTTAGCTTGAGGAGTTCTTGCTTTGTCATTAGTTTCAGCAGTTTTGGCAGATTGATTATTTTATTGTGCGGGTTTCAGTTTCTGCCCCTTTTTCCATTAGGTAGGGCCTTCCTGTTTTATTGATTTTACTCCGTTTCTGCTTCTGTTTCTTGTAGCATTATGTTAGGAGGTTGTGAACTAGTGTTCCCCTCTATTTCTGGTTGCTAGTTCTGCCCGGTTGGTCAGGTATGAACGTTTTACCTATTTTTGAAATGGGAGTTTGAGTTTTTGGGCTGTTATGCTAGCCATTTTTGCATACAATGTCCGTTTTAAATTATTTTTGGATTTTTGTGGTTTTTGAACCCAAAGGCCAAATGGGTTTTAATTTTGGAATTTTTTCAAAATTTGGGGTTTTTACCTCATTTTTCCTGTCGCCCTATTTTCTTGGGTCTTCTTGGCACATTGTGGTTCATAGACCTGGATGATCCGTTTGGATACCATTCAAAACACTTTTGCATCTTTTTTTTCTTTGCGATGCGTGTAGCATCCGTCATCCTGATTATGTTTTTTGATCGATTGACTTCTGTTTGCATTCTCATCCTATCCTTGTGTATGATCTCTGTGGTGGTGGTGCACCATACACATGTACATTATCGGGTGACCTGCGGGGCTCAATCTTCCCTGGTACTTTCGGAAGTTGTGATCATTGGGGTTGGGTTGGGAGTTTGCATGCCTACGAGCAGTCATCATTGGATGACCATGGGTAGGGTAGGGTAGCATATGGAGGGGGCTTCTACCTCAAAGCCTAGTGATCATTGTGCCTAGAGGGTTGGCGAAGGAAGCTCTAATTAAGTGAAAATTAAATAAATATTGGGTGGTAATAATCTTAAGATAATAAAGTATTTAGGGTGCAAGAGCCTTTCTATTAAGGGATGTTGAATCTGCGCAAGTTCTAGCTTGGGCTTTTTGATGCCAAGTGACTCTCCATGATGTTAATCCCTATATAGTAAGACCATTGAGGTTTCTGACTAGGACCTGTATTTTATGCATTGTCTATGTCTTGGTTTCAGTCATCATATTGCTTAGCGTGAGTGTTAGCCATGGTTGTTGTATTTTTATATGTTTGTGGTTGGATCGCTATCTCCATTAGCATGGCGGGTGTGGACCTATGGGTGCCATGTGGTTGGCAGGCCTAGCTACCTTCACCACTGCTAGGGACCGATGTACAGAGACAGTCTATTGTCCTAGTATGACTATAGCTGGATGTGTCACTTGGTACTTTGGTATATGGAGTATGCTTCACGTGATTTATGCTCTCATTATGATGTTATCATGTTTAGATGATGTTAGTTTTAATGCATTCCTCATTATGATGATTAGCATGTAGTAGATGATGTTATCTGATTACAGTTTTATCTTATGCTTTCTACTAGCATGTTGGATTTTATTTATTTACATTGTAGCATGTTTAGTAGTGCCATCCCTATTACGACAGCACCAATGATTTTTTTGGTGGCTTGCGATGTTATGCACGGGGGATGGCTGGGGCCCATGATGGTCCTATGATGCCATTGATGGTTGGGAGGAACTACATACTTAGTTGGTTATTTTGCTCATTGCAATATTAATTATGTTATTGCGATGTTTCTTTCACTTGAATGTGATGTTTCCTTTCTGTACTTTTCCCTTCTCTATTTGGTAGATGGTTAGATTCTAGTGTTCTTTCTTTTAGTTACTCTATTATTGTTTGAGTGCTCTCACCTTAGAATGTGGATTTAGTACTCCCCGGTGTGGATCTTTTCTATGTGTTTGGCCTTTTTCGAGTTTCTTGAGGTGTTTTTATTTTCTATGGGTGACATTTGTTTAGCATTGTGCGACACTAATAAAGTATTGCATGCCCATAGAAAGAATGTCGTACGATACTGTAAAGTATCACACACATTACTAGAGAAGTATTGTACGACACTGGAAGAGTGTCACACAGCTTCATGAGAAATGTTGCATGATACTTTTCCAGTATCACACGTCTTCTTGAGAAGTGTCGCACGCACTAAGGGAGAAGTGTCGCCCTCCCTTAGTAAAAAGTGTCGCACACCCTTTGGTTAAAACCTACGCATGCCAACAGTGGGCACTTTTTGTAGTGTTTCGATCTTTTTGAGAGTTGATCTAGATACCCTTTTGGGCGTTCTTCAAGCCTATGTTGTTGCATTTTGAATTCAGGAGGTTTCTTTTGAAATTCAATTTTTGGGTTTTTGTTGTAGTCCTTTAGGGTTTAAAATATATCATTTAAGTATAAGTTCCTTATACTTAAGATATATTTTAATATATGCAACGATTCATTTGAGATGGGTTTCAGACCTCTACGAGCTAAGGTGTAGATTCTAGGAAATTTCAGGGCTTCAGAATTTTAGACTTAGCCAGTTTCCAAGAGTCAGCTTATATCTTTCATCTTGGTAGGTCTTTGTGGTTTTCATGGTTGTGCTCTGGTTGGTAGTGGCGTTTGGAGATCCATTGGTGCTTGGTTGTCTTTCAGTCTTCCATTGCGATCTTTTTGTTTGTGTAGGTTGTATCTTTGCACTTATACTTGTTAAAATAAAATTGTTCTGGCTTGTTTTTCATCCTTGTTTCCAAGGATCTCCAGGCGGGGCGTTACATCTGGTATCAAAGCCCATGTTGCAACATTGGGATCTCTGTGTTATGCTTCCACTATGGTTTTTCTTTTTGTTGTGTATTGCTATCTTGTTTTATTATTTGTTATCTCGTTGGTTTATGGTTCTAACTCTTATGCTATGATCTGATTGTTCTATCATTATATTGTTGCTTCCTATCAGTGATGCCTCCTGCATGTAGACTTGGTGGCCATGGTGGTACCCATAGTGGTAACTATGGAAATGAACAGCATGAATAGGAATGCTAGGGAGGAGGGGGAGAACATGGTAATAAAAATGCTAATTAGGCTCTCTTGGGGGCAATGATGCCAGTCCTCCAACAAATTCTTACTCGGATGGCCCCTCATGTTGAGGAGAACCAGCAAGATCAAAATCAAGAAGAGGGATCTCATCATGGAGAGTCCCACCATTTGGAGCATAGAGAGGAAGAGCATGAGCACGATTGTTCTCATACACCACCTAGGGGTAGAAGGCATCATCGAGGTGGTAGGGATTGAGATAGTGAGGATTCCATCAGATTGGATATCATGAAGTTCCTTCAGAGTTCCAAACCACCATCGTTTGATGGCAAGGGAAGTGGCCTCAAGGCTGAGACTTGGTTGTTGGACATGGAATGCTACTTCACCATGTATCCATATTCAACCAACATGAGGGCTCGTTGTGCAATTATGCAGTTGAGGGACCATGGATCTATTTAGTGGAATACTGAGAGTAAGAAGCTTCAGATTAGTATTGCAGATCTCACCTGGGAGATCTTTGAGGTGAGGTTCTGAGAGAGATTCTTATCTCCTTAGTTTAGAGAGGCCTGTGCTGATGAGTTCCACACAATCTGGCAAGGAAATATGACTCTAGATTAGTACGAGATCAAATTCTTTGAACTTAGGTAGTATTCATGTTATGACAATGATGATTTACTCTTGGCTCATCATTTTATTATAGGCCTTAAGGATTCGATCATCGAAGAAGTCCACATCCATCAGCCTAGGACTCTTGCCCTCACTATAGAGAAGGCACAAATTGTACAGGAAAATTTGGCTAGAGGTTTTAGTGGTAGATCTGATTCCCATAAATCAAAGTACAAGGAATTCAGGACAAGATGCTCAATTCACTCAGTCCTCGGGTAAGGGCCAATCCCAGTCAGAACCCTCTCAGGTTGGTCCTTCCCGTAAGAATAAGAAGAAGTTTTGGAGAAAGACTGGACAAGATTCTAGTACCTTAGGAAAGAAAGGCAATTTTCAGAAATGAGGATAGAAATCTCAGCAGGATCATCCTCCCCAGTATAGTCAGCAAAATTCTAGCAGAGGTAGTGCACCATATCCTAGTGCTACTCAGAGTGGTCATGGGATAGGACCCAAATTTTCTAGGAATTGTTACACTTGTGGCCAACCTGGTCATAAATCATATGATTGTTTGATCAAACCATCTATAGGACCTAGTAAGGGTGCAGCAAGATCTGAGCCTACTATAGGAGATGTGGATAGGAATCATAGAGTCTTTGTGATGGTTGACAACTGTCAAGCTGAGCATCAAGGTATGGTAGTCAAGGCTATAGGTACATTGCATGCTATTTCAACTTTAGTTTTGTTTGACTCTGGTGCTTTCGATTCTTTCATTTCACCATCTCTTGTTCAATGATGTGGGCTAGTGGCAATGTGTTAGGTTGATAGGTGGCAGGTTGAGTTAGCCATAGGTTCTAAGGTGGGTGTTGACTCGTTGGTTAGAATTTTTGTTTTGAGTTTGGGAACCTTCACCACCACAGTGGACTTATGGATTCTACCTCTGGGATCGTATGACATTGTGTTGGGCATGGATTGGTTAGCCACCCATCAGGAAAATATCAATTGCCATCATAAAGTGGTACAGTGTGTTGATGACATAGGTGGGTAGGTGGAACTTTTGGGAGTCCAAGGACCAGTCTCACTTCATATGATCTCAGCTAATCAGTTGAAGTGAAGTGTTGAGAAGGGTTGTCAGTTGTTTCTTGTGTCTCTTCGTGATCTCAAGGAAGCTGAGAGTGATACGGTGACACTTGATGATCACCCACTACTTCATGAGTATGAAAATGTGTTTCCTAATGAAATTCTAGGTATGCCACCACAGGGTGACATTGATTTTCAGATTGATCTTGTACCAGGAGCAGAGATGATTTCATAAGCTCCTTATTGCATGACTACTCAGGAGTTGATTGAGCTCAGATTGCAATTGGAGGAATTGTTGGCCAAGGGCCATATTCACCTAGTGTATCCCCTTGGGGTACACCAGTCATCTTTGTGAAGAAGAAGGATGGTTCATTGCATTTGTGCATTGACTACCGACAGCTGAATAAGGTGACAGTGAAGAACCATTATCCTTTGCCGAGGATAGATGATTTGTTTGATTAGATGAAGGGGGCATGAGTGTTCTCAAAGATTGATCTGAAGTCAAGATACCATCAGCTTCGTATCCAAGAGGCTGATATTCATTGAACAACATTTTGTACACAATATGCACATTATGAGTTCATAGTTGTAACCTTTAGGTTAACCAATGCACCATCAATATTTATGAGTTTGATGAATGGTGTATTTTGTACTTACCTTGATGAGTGTGTCATTGTATTCTTGGATGACATATTGATCTATTCAAATACTGAGGAGGAGCATGAGGTCCATTTGCATTAGGTATTACAGTGCTTGAGAGATCATCAGTTGTATGGAAACTTGAGTAAATGTGGGTTCTTCTAGTCAGAGGCGAAGTATTTGGGACATATCATCACTGGTGATGGAATTGCAGTGGATCCGAAGAAGATTTGTGCTATCATGGATTGACTGGCACCCACTAATGTCTCATAAGTTCGTAGTTTCATGGGATTAGCGAGTTACTACTATCGCTTTGTGAAAGATTTTTCACAAGTTGCTCATACCATCACTTCTCTTCAGAGGAAAGGGAAGAAGTTTGTTTGGTCAGACCAGTGTGAGGTATCTTTTAATGCTCTTAAGGAGTATTTGACCAGTGCACCAATCCTTGCAATGCCTAATCTTGTAGGTAATTTCATGGTTTGCATAGATGCTTCATTGGAAGGTGTGGGTGCAGTGTTAATGCAGGATGGTCAAGTGATTTCTTTTGAGTCTAGAAAACTCAAGGACCATGAGCTAAACTACCCCACCCATGATTTGGAACTCACGGCTGTAGTGCATGCCCTTGTCTGTTGGAGGCATTTTCTTTTGGGACACAGGTTTGATTTGCATAGCGATCATAGGAGCTTACAGTATATCTTTAATCAACCAAACATGAATGCACAACATTGTCATTGGATAAAGTTCTTGTGTGAGTATGACTTTGATGTTCATTAAATTAAAGGGAAGGAGAATGTCATCGCAGATGCTTTGAGCAGAAGGCGACACTTGGTATCAGGAGGTGAGGGTGGAGATCGATTCTGGAGGTACCCTTGAGGGGAGATTTTTAGGTTATGTACTTGAGTTCGATGGACTATTGTGTCATTTGGGGCATATCTATGTACCCATGTTGGGTGATCTTCGTACCTTGGTTTTGTCAAAAGTGCATCATGCACCATATTTTGCACATCCTGGTGTTAAGAAGATGCATGCTGATCTCCAAAAAATGTACTTTTGGGTAGGGATGAGGCACGATGTTGCTGATTTTTTTGCTAGATGCCTTGAGTGCTAGAGAGTGAAGGCAGAGCATCAGCATCCAGTAGTTCTCTTACAGCCACATACCATTCCAGAGTAGAAGTGGGATACAATATCTATTGATTTTATCACAAGGTTGCCTATGTCATCACAGAGACATGATTGCATCATGGTGACAGTGGATAAGTTGTCCAAGGTAGCACATATTTCACCCATGAGAGCATCCTACATAGCTTCTTCTGTAGCACATGTTTTCTTAGAGGATATTGTTCGTTTACATGGGATTCCTTGTCGGATAATTTTGGATCGAGATCCAATGTTTACTTTTGCACTATGGATATCTCTCCAGCATGCTTTGGGCACGCAGCTCAATTTTAGTTCAGCTTATCACCCAGAGACCGATGGTCAGACTAAGAGAGTTAATCAAGTTATGGGGGATATGCTTCGCATGTATGTTATGGATAGGCAAGTGAAGTGGAAGGACTATTTTTACCTTGTCTAGTTTGTATACAACGGTTATCATAGTTCTCTTAGCATGTCACCTTTTCAGGCCTTGTATGGTAGACCATGTCGTACCCCTTTGAGTTGGGATCATTTGGAGGACCATGTTCTTTTGGGTTGAGAGATGTTTCAGGATATGGAGCAATAGGTTGTTCACATTAGGGAGCATTTGGTTACTACTCAAGATAGGTAGAAGAAGTATGTTGATGCCCATAGGTTGGATCGTCACTTTTTCTGTTGGTGACAGGGTGTTTTTGAGAGTGCGTCTGAGGAAGAGCCCCATCCTTTATGGGAAAGGCTCTAAGTTGGCACCACATTTTGTCAGACCTTTTGAGATCCTTGAGAGGATTGGTCCTGTTGCTTATCATCTAGCATTGCCACCTAGCCTTTCGTGCATCTAGGGTGTTTTTCATGTTTATGTGTTGAGATAGTATATTCTAGATGTGACCCATGTGCTTGATTGGGATGCTTTGTAGGTAGTGAACAGGTAGCTTACTTTGGATGCCATTCATATCCTATAGCACCAGAGGCTGACCTTGCGAGGTTAGGACATAGAGCAAGTAAGGGTCCAATGGGACCCGAGCGATGAGACCTCTGTGACTTGGGAGGATGCTACACGACTGAGGGAATTGTACCCCTATCTTTTTGATGGCTTCCAAGAGGAAGCCTATGCTAGTGGGGGAGGATGTAGTGCCTCTCATGTTTGCAGTCTATGTCTTGTCTATTTTGATTCAAGAGATACTTGATACTCTTATTATTTTGCACCTTATGGTGACCTGAGGGTCAGATGTTATACTTGGACTCAGTACCATAAATGCTTTACTACTATACTGTTCAGTTTATCACATTTGCATGATTGATGCCATTTTGAGATGATAGTAGATCTATGATGGTATCTGGTTATATGATGTATTGGACCTATTTATTGATTATGTTATGAGATAGATTCTATGCTATGGTTATTTGCTTCATTCTTTTATCTTTACGCTTTCTGCGAATGTGAGTGATGTAAATGGATTAAATAGGTATTTTAATACATGTTGCTTCGGCTATGATATTATTTGCCATTGCACTTGATCGTGTGTTTTAGTGTGCAAGAATTATATCCCTGGTAGTGGCACATGGAGTTAGTGATTCAACTATTCATATTTAACCATGTCATTCCTATATGATCGACGTACCCTTATTGTTATTGTTTAGATCAAAACCTTTTGGTGATTAGTAAATCTAAACTCATTTGCATTATGTGATTAGACCAGTGAGTATGTCTGTGCATTTAGAAGTTCGCATTTGTTGTGAAAGTGTTAAGTGTTTTTCTATGTTTTCAAGGTTTTTGGGTTTTAATCTTTTCAAATTTAATTTTTGGCAGCTTTGCCTTAAGTGAAATCCTGTTGCAGATAATAACTTGTTTTCGTTTGGGTCGATTCGGAGTTTAACTACTCCAGCGAGCTATTTTCCAGAATCAACTATTCACCCAAAAAGTGAATAAGTATTGGAAAAGTGATTTCATAAATCACTTATCACAATTTGGAAATTGAAATTTGGAGAGCAATTTGAAAATCCTCTTATGTAGGATTCTTGTTTTGTTCATTCTGGGACCTGTGAGCATGGGATCTTTGCAAGATTTGTCTCATTGGATTCAACTCGATGAGTTCTTGCTTTGTCATTAGTTTTAGTAGTTTTGGTGGATTGATTATTTTATTGTGTAGGTTTCAGGTTTTGCACCTTTTTCCATCAGGTAGGGCCTTCCCATTTTATTGATTTTACTCCATTTTTTGCTTCCTTTTCTTGTAGCATTATGTTAGGAGACTGTGAACTAGTGTTCCCCTCCGTTTTTGGTTTCTAGTTCTGCCCGGTTGGTCGGGTATGAACGTTTTACCTATTTTTGAAATGGGGGTTTGGGTTTTTGGGCCATTATGCTGGCCGTTTTTGCATACGGTGTCTGTTTTTAATTATTTTTATATTTTTGGGGTTTTTGAACCCAAAGGCCAAATGGGTTTTAATTTTGGAATTTTTTCAAAATTTGGGGTTTTAACCTCATTTTGCGTGCCACCCTATTTTCTCGAGTTTTCTTGGCACATTGTGGTTCATGGACCTGGATGATCCATTTGGATACCAATCAAAACACTTTTGCATCTTTCGTTGCTTTGGCATGCATGTAGCATCCGTCATCCCGATTATGTTTTTCGATCGATTGACTTCTATTTGCATTCTAATCCTGTCCTTGTTTATGATCTCTATGATGGTGGTGCACCACACACATGTACATTGTCGAGTGACCTGTGGGGCTCGATCTTCTGTGGTACTTCCAAAAGTTGTGATCATTGGGGTTGGGTTGGGAGTTTGCATGCCTATGGGCATTCATCATTGGATGAGCACAGGTAGGGTAGGGTAGCATATGGAGGGGGCTTCTACCTCACAGCCTGGTGATCATTGTGCCCAGAGGGTTGGTGAAGGAAGCTTTAATTAAGTGAAAATTAAATTAATATTGGGTGGCAATAATCTTAAGATAATAAAATATTTGGGGTGCAAGAGCCTTTCCATTAAGGGATGTTGAATCTGCGCAAGTCCTAGCTTGGGCTTTTTGATGCCAAGTGACTATCCATGATGTTAGTCCCTACATAGTAAGCCCATTGACGTGTCTGACTATGACCTATAGTTTATGCATTGTCTATGTCTTTTTTTCAGTCATCATACTGCTTGGCGTGAGTGTTAGCCATGGTTGTTGTGTTTTTATGTGTTTGTGGTTGGATCGCTATCTCCATCATCAGGGTGGGTGTGGACCTATAGGTGCCACATGGTTGGGAGGCATAGCTACCTTCACCACTACTAAGGACCAGTGTACAAAGACAATCTATTGTCCTAGTACGACCGTAGCTGGATGTGTCACTTGGTACTTCAATATACAGAGTATGCTTCTTGTGATTTATGCTCTCATTATGATGTTATCATGTTTAGATGATGTTAGTTTTAATGCATTCCTCATTATGATGATTAGCATGTAGTAGATGATGTTATCTGATTACAGTTTTATCTTATGCTTACTACTAGCATGTTAGATTTTATTTATTTACATTGTAGCATGTTTAGTAGTGACATCCCTATTACAACAACACCAATGATTTTTTTGGTGGCCTGGGATGTTATGCACAGGGGATGGCTAGGGCCCACGAAGATCCTATGATGGCATTGATGGTTGAGAGGAACCACTTACTTGGGTTATTTTTCTCATTGCAATGTTAATTATGTTATTGCGATGTTTCTTTTAGTTGAATGTGATGTTTCCTTTCTATACTTTTCCCTTCTTTTTTTGGTAGATGGTTGGATTCTAGTGTTCTTTCTTTCAGTTACTCTATTATTGTTTGAGTGTTCTCACCTCAGAATGTAGATCTGGTACTCCCCGATCTAGACCTTTTTTTGTGTGTTTGTCCTTTTTTGAGTTTCTTGAAGTGTTTTTATTTTCTATGGGCGACATTTGTTCAGCATTGTGCGACACTGATAAAGTATCGCATGCCCATAGAAAGAATGTCGTACGATACTATAAAGTATCGCACGCATTACTGGAGAAGTATCATACGACACTAGAAGAGTGTCGCATGGCTTCATGAGAAATTTTGCATGATACTTTTCCAGTATCACATGCCTTCTTGAGAAGTGTTGCACGCACTAAGGGAGAAGTGTCGCCCTCTCTTAGTAAAAAGTGTCGCACATCCTTTGGTTAAAACCTACGTGTGCCAATAGCGAGCACTTTTTGTAGTGTTCCAATCTTTTTGAGAGTTGATCTAGATACCCTTTTGGGTGTTCTTCAAGCCTATGTTGTTGTATTTTGAATTTAGAAGGTTTCTTTTGAAATTCAATTTTTGGGTTTTTGTTGTAGTCCTTTGGGGTTTAAAATATATCATTTAAGTATAAGCTCCTTATACTTAAGATATATTTTAATATATGCAATGACTCATTTGAGATGGGTTTCAGACCTCTACTAGCAAAGGTGTAGATTCTAGGAAATTTTAGGGCTTCAGGATTTTAGACCTAGCCAGTTTCCAAGAGTCAGCTAATGTCTTTCATCTTGGTAGGTCTTTGTAGTTTTCATGGTTGTGTTCTGGTTGGTAGTGGCATTTGGAGATCTGTTTGTGCTTGGTTGCCTTTTAGTCTTCCATTGCAATCTTTTAGTTTGTGTAGGTTGTATCTTGTGCACTTACACTTTGTTAAAAAAAAATTGTTCTAGCTTGTTTTTCATCCTTGTTTCCAAGGATCTCTGGGCGAGGCATTACATCTGGTGTCAGAGACCATGTTACAACATTGGGATCTCTGTGTTATGCTTCCACTATGGTTTTTCTTTCTATTGAGTATTGCTATCTTGTTTTATTATTTGTTATCTCGTCGGTTTATGGTTCTAACTCTTATGCTGTGATTTGATTATTCTATCATTATCTTGTTGCTTCCTATTAGTGATGCCTCCTGCACGTAGACCTGGTGGCCATGGTGGTACCTGTAGTGGTAACTATGGAAATGAACACCATGAAGAGGAATGGTAGGGAGGAGGGGGAGAACAGGGTAATAACAATGCTAATCAAGCTCTCTTGGGGGCAATGATTCCAGTGCTCCAAGAAATTCTTACTCGAATGGGCCCTTGTGTTGAGGAGTGCCAGCAAGATCAAAATCAAGAAGAGAGATCTCATCATGGAGAGTCCCATCGTTCAAAGCATAGAGAGGAAGAGCATGAGTGTGATCATTCTCGTACACCACCTGGGGGTAGAAGGCAACATCGAGGTGGTAGGGATCAAGACAGTGAGGATTCCATCAGATTGGATATCATGAAGTCCCTTCAAAGTTCCAAACCACCACCGTTTGATGGTAAGGAAAGTGGCCTCAAGGCTGAGACTTGGTTGTTGGACATGGAAAATTTCTTTACCATGTATCCATATTCAACCAACATGAGGGCTCGTTGTGCAATTATGCAGTTGAGGGACCACAGATCTATTTGGTGGAATACTGAGAGTAAGAAGCGTTAGATTAGTATTGCAGATCTCACCTGGGAGATTTTTGAGGAGAGGTTCTGAGAGAGATTCTTATCTCCTTAGTCTAGAGAGGCCCATGCTGATGAGTTCCACACAATCTGGCAAGGAAATATGACTGTGGATCAGTATGAGATTAGATTCTTTCAACTTAGGCAGTATTAATGATATGACAATGATGATTTACTCTTGGCTCATCATTTTATTAGAGGCCTTAAGAATTCCATCATCAAAGAAGTTTGCATGCATCAACCTAGGACTCTTGCCCTCGCTATAGAGAAGTCACAAATTGTAGAGGAAAATTTGGCTAGAGGTGTTAGTGGTAGATCTTGTTCCCAGAACAAAAGTGCAAGGAATTTAGGACAGGATGTTCAATTCACTCAGTCCTCAGGCAAGGGCCAATCCCAATCAAAACCTTCTTAGGTGTGTCCTTCCCATAAGAATAAGAAGAAGTTTTGGAGCAAGAGTGGACAAGATTCTGGTACCTCAGGAAAGAAAGGAGATTTTAAAAAATGAGGACAAAAATCTCAGCAGGATCGTCCTCCCCAGTACAGTCAGCAGAATTCCAGCAGAGTTAGTGCACCATATCCTAGTGCTACTGAGAGCGATCATAGGACAGGACCCAACTTTTCTGAGAATTGTTACACTTGTGGCCAACCTGGTCATAAATCATATGATTGTTCGATCAAACCATCTACAGGACCTAGTAAGGCTGTAGCTAGATCTGAGCCTACTATAGAGATGTGGGTAGGAATCACAGAGTCTTTGCGATGGTTGACAACCGTCAAGCTGAGCATCAAGGTATGGTAGTCGAGGCTACAGGTACATTTCATGGTATTTCAACTTCAATTTTGTTTGACTCTAGTCCTTCTGCTTCTTTCATTTCACCATCTCTTGTTCAACGATGTGGGCTAGTGGCAATGCGTCAGGTTGATAGGTGGTAGGTTAAGTTAGCCATAGGTTCTAAGGTGGCTGTTGACTTGTTGGTGAGAAGTTTTGTTTTGAGTTTGTGAACCTTCACCACCATAGTGGACTTACGGATTCTACCTCTGGGATCGTATGACATTGTGTTGGGCATCGATTGGTTAGCCACTCATCAGGCAAATATCGATTGCCATTGTAAGGTGGTAGAGTGTGTTGATGACATAGGTGGGCAGGTTGAACTTTTGGGAGTCCAGCAACCAGTCACACTTCATATGATCTCAGCTAATCAGCTAAAGCAGAGTGTGCAAAAGGGTTGTCAGTTGTTTCTTGTGTCTCTTAGTGATCTCGAGGAAGTTGAGAGCCATACGGTGACACTTAATGATCACCCACTACTTCGTGAGTATGGAAATGTGTTTCCTGATGAAATTCTATGTATGCCACTATAGCATGACATTGATTTTTGGATTGATCATGTACTAGGAGTAGAGTCAATTTCATGAGCTCCTTATCACATGACTACTCAAGAGTTCAGTGAGCTCAGATTGCAGTTGGAGGAATTGTTGGCCAAGGGCCATATTCATCCTCGTGTATCCCCTTGGGGTGCACTAGTCATGTTTGTGAAGAAGAAGGATGGTTCATTGTGTTTGTGCATTGACTACCGATAGCTAAATAAGGTGATGGTGAAGAACCATTATCCTTTTCCAAGGATAGATGATTTGTTCGATCAGATGAAGGGGGCATGAGTATTCTCAAAGATTGATCTAAAGTCGGGATACCATCAGCTTCGTATCCTAGAGTCTGATATTCATCGAATACCATTTCATACATGATATGGGCAGTATGAGTTCACGATTGTACCCTTTGGGTTAACCAATGCACCATCAGTATTTATGAGTTTGATGAATGGTGTATTTCATACTTACCTTGATCAATGTGTCATTGTATTCTTGGATGACATATTGATCTATTCAAAGATTGAGAAGGAGCATGAGGTCCATTTTGCATCAAGTATTGCAGTACTTGAGAGATCATCAATTGTATGGAAACTTGAGTAAATGTGGGTTCTTCCAGTCAGAGGTGAAGTATTTGGGACATATCATCACTGGTGATGGAATTACAGTGGATCTAGAGAAGATTCATGCTATC
This sequence comes from Cupressus sempervirens, assembly GCA_028749045.1. Taxonomy (NCBI): domain Eukaryota; kingdom Viridiplantae; phylum Streptophyta; class Pinopsida; order Cupressales; family Cupressaceae; genus Cupressus; species Cupressus sempervirens. The sequence continues at coordinate 415,052,226 of CM053790.1, forward strand.
ATGGATTGGTCAGCACCCACTAATGTCTCAAAAGTTTGTAGTTTCATGGGATTAGCATGTTACTACCATCACTTTGTGAAGGATTTTTCACGAGTTTCTCATCCCATCACTTCTCTTCAGAGGAAAGGGAAGAAGTTTGTTTGGTCAAACCAATGCGAGGTAGCTTTTAATGCTCTTAAGGAGTGTTTGACCAGTGCACCAATCCTTGCAGTGCCTAATCCTGTAGGTGATTTTATGGTTTGCATAGATGCTTCATTGGAAGGCATGGGTGCGGTGTTAATGCAAGATGGTTAAGTGATTTCTTTTGAGTCTAGAAAACTCAAGGACCATGAGCTAAACTACCCCACCCATGATTTGGAACTCGTTGCTGTAGTGCATGCCGTTCTTTGTTGGAGGCATTTTCTTTTGGGATACAGGTTTGAGTTACACAACAATCGTAGGAGCTTGCAGTATATCTTTACTCAACCAAAATTGAATGCACGACAACGTCATTGGATGGAGTTCCTGTGTGAGTATGACCTTGATGTTCATTACATTAGAGGGAAGGAGAATGTCGTTGTAGATGCTTTGAGTAGAAGGCGACACAAGATATTAGTGATGTCATTAGGAGTGGATCTACAAGGCTGTATCTTAGAGGCCTTGCCTAGTGACACTTGGTATCAGGAGGTGAGGGCATAGATCAAGTCTGGACGTACCCTTGAGGGGAGATTTTTAGGTTATGTACTTGAGTCCGATGGACTATTGCATCATTTGGGGCATATCTATGTACCCATGTTGGGTGATCTTCGTACCTTGGTTTTGTCACAAGCACATCATGCACCATATTCTGCACATCTTGGTGTTAAGAAGATGCATGCTGATCTCAAAAAACTATACTTTTGGGCAAGCATGAGGTGCAATGTTGCTGATTTTGATGCTAGATTCCTTGAGTGCCAGAGAGTGAAGGTAGAGCATCAACATCCAGCAGGTCTTTTGCAGCCACATAACATTCCAGAGTGGAAGTGGGATACGATATCTATTGATTTTATCATAGGGTTGCCTATGTCATCACAGAAACATGATTGCATCATGGTGACAGTCAACAAGTTGTCTAAGGTAGCACATTTTTCACCCATGAGAGCATCCTACACAGCTTCTTCTATAGTGCATGTTTTCTTGGAGGATATTATTCATTTACATGGGATTCCTCGTTGGATCATTTTGGATCAAGATCCAGTGTTTACTTTTGCACTGTGGATATCTCTCCAGCATGCTTTGGGTGCACAGCTCAATTTTAGTTTAGCTTATCACCCAGAGACCGATGGTCAGATTGAGAGAGTTAATAAGGTTTTGGAGGATATGCTTTGCATGTATGTTATGGATAGGCAGTTGAAGTGTGAGGACTATTTGTACCTTGTCAAGTTTGCATACAATATTGGTTATCATAGTCCTATTGGCATGTCACCTTTTTAGGCCTTCTATGGTAGACCATGTCGTACCCCTTTGAGTTGGGATCATTTGGATGACCGTGTTCTTTTGGGTCCAGAGATGCTTTAGGATATGGAGCAGCAGGTTGTTCGCATTAGGGAGCATTTGGTTACTACTCAGGATAGGTAGAAGAAGTATGTTGATGCCCATAGGTTGGATTGTTACTTTTCTGTTGGAGACAGGGTGTTTTTGAGAGTGTGTCCGAGGAAGAGCCCCATCCATTATGGAAAAGGCTCTATGTTGGTGCCATGTTTTATCGAACCTTTTGAGATCCTCGAGAGGATTGGTCTTGTTGCTTATCATCTAGTGTTGTCACCTAGCCTTTCACACATCCATGATGTTTTTCATGTTTTTGTGTTGAGACAGTATATTCCAGATGTGACCCATGTGCTTGATTTGGATGCTTTGCAGGTAGCGAATGGGTAGCTTACTTTGGAGCCCATTCATATCCTAGAGTACCAAAGGCTGACCTTGCGAGGTTAGGACATAGAGCAAGTAAGGGTCTGATGGGACCCGAGTGATGAGACCTCTGTGACTTGGGAGGATGCTGCATGACTAAAGGAATTGTAACTCTATCTTTTTTATGGCTTCCAAGAGTAAGCCTATGCTAGTGGGGGAGGATATATTGCCTCTCATGTTTGCGGTCTATGTCTTGTCTATTTTGATTCAAGAGATACTTGATACTCTTATTATTTTTCACCTTATGCTAACCCAAGGGTCAGATGTTATACTTGGATTCAGTAGCGTAGATGCTTTACTGCTATACTGTTCAGTTTATCACATTTGCATGATTGATACCATTTTGAGATGATAGTAGATCTATGATGGTATCTAGTTATATGATGTATTGGACCTATTTGTTGATTATGTTATGAGACGGATTCTATGCTATGGTTATTTACTTCATTCTTGTATCCCTACGCTTTCTATGAATGTGAGTGATGTAAATGGATTAAATAGATATTTTAATACATGTTGCTTTGGCTATGATATTATTTGCCATTGCACTTGATCGTGTGTTTTAGTGTGTAGGAATTATATCCCTGGAAGTGGCACATGGAGTTAGTTATTCATCTATTCATATTTACCCATGTCATTCCTATATGGTCGACATACCCTTATTGTTATTATTTAGATCAAAACCTTTCGGTGATTAGTAAATCCAAACTCATTTGCATTATGTGATTAGACCAATGAGTGTGTCTCTGCATTTAGAAGTTCACATTTGTCGTGAAAGTGTTAAGTTTTTTTCTATGTTTTTGGGGTTTTTGGGTTTTAATCTTTTCAGATTTAATTTTTGGCAGCTTTGCCTTAGGTGAAATCCCATTGCGGATAATAACCTATTTTTGTTTGGGTCGATTCGGAGTTTAACTACTCCAGCTAGCTATTTTCCAAAATCAACTATTCACCCAAAAAGTGAATAAGTATTGGAAAAGTGATTTCATAAATCACTTATCACAATTTAGAAATTGAAATTTGGAGAGCAACTTGGAAATCCTCTTATGTAGGATTCTTGTTTTGTTTTTTCTGGAAGCTGTGAGCATGGGATCTTTGCGAGATTGGTCTCATTGGATTCAGCTCGAGGAGTTCTTGCTTTGTTGTTAGTTTCAACAGTTTTGGCCGACTGATTATTTTATTGTGCAGGTTTCCATTTTTGCCACTTTCTCCATCAGGTAGGGCCTTCCCATTTTATTGATTTTACTCTATTTCTGCTTCTTTTTCTTGTAGCATTATGTTAGGAGGCTATGGACTAGTGTTCCCCTATGTTTCTGGTTGCTAGTTCTGCCTAGTTGGTCGGGTATGAACATTTTACATATTTTTGAAATGGGGGTTTGGGTTTTTGGGCCGTTGTGCTAGCTTTTTTTGCATACAGTGTCCATTCTCAATTATTTTTAGATTTTTGGCATTTTTGTACCCAAAGGCCAAATGGGTTTTAATTTTGGAATTGTTCTAAAATTAGGGGTTTTTACCTTGTTTTGTGTGCTACCCTATTTTCTCGAGTTTTCATGGCACATTTTGGTTCGTGGACCTAGATGATCCATTTGGATACTAGTCAAAACACTTTTGCATCTTTTGTTGCTTTGGGATGCATGTAGCATCCGTCATCTCGATTATGTTTTTCAGTCGATTGACTTCTATTTGCATTCTCATCCTGTCCTTGTGTATGATCTCTGTGATGGCGGTGCACCACACACATGTACATTGTCGAGTGACCTCTGGGGCTTGATGTTCTGTGGTACTTCTGAAAGTTGTGATCATTGGGGTTCGGTTGGGAGTTTGCATGCCTATGGGCACTCATTGTTGGATGAGCATGGGTAGGGTAGGGTAGCATATGGAGGGGGCTTCTACCTCGCAGCTTGGTGATCAGCATGACGGGTGTGGACCTATGGGTGCCACATGGTTTGGAGGCATAGCTACCTTCACCACTACTAGGGACCGGTGTATAGAGACAATCTATTGTCCTAGTATGATTGTAGCTGGATGTGTCACTTGGTCCTTCGGTATACGAAGTATGCTTCTTGTGATTTATGCTCTCATTATGATGTTATCATGTTTAGATGATGTTAGTTTTAATGCATTCCTCATTATGATGATGAGCATGTAGTAGATGATGTTATCTGATTATAGTTTTATCTTATGCTTACTATTAGCATGTTAGATTTTATTTATTTACATTGTAGCATGTTCAGTAGTGACGTCCCTATTACGACAGCACCAATGATTTGTTCGGTGGCTTGGGATGTTATGCGCGGGGGATGGCTAGGGCCCACGATGGTCCTATGATGCCATTGACGGTTGGGAGGAACCGCGTACTTAGTTGGTTTTGCTCATTGCAATGTTAACTATGTTATTGTGATGTTTCTTTCAGCTGAATGTGATGTTTCCTTTCTATACTTTTCCCTTCTCTATTTGGTAGATGGTTAGATTCTAGTGTTATTTCTTTAAATTACTCTGTTATTGTTTCAGTGCTCTTGCCTCAGAATGTGGATCTGGTACTCCCTGGTGTGGAGCTTTTTCTATGTGTTTGGTCTTTTTTGAGTTGCTTGAAGTGTTTTTATTTTCTATGGGTGACATTTGTTCAACATTGTGTGACACTGATAAAGTGTCACACACCCATAGAAAGAATGTCGTACGATATTGTGAAGTATCGCACGCATTACTGGAGATGTATTGTACAATACTAGAAGAGTGTCGCATGGCTTCATGAGAAATGTCGCACGATACTTTTCGAGTATCCCACGGATTCTTGAGAAGTGTCGCACACACTAAGGGAGAAGTGTCGCCCTCCCTTAGTAAAAAGTGTCGCACGCCCTTTGGTTAAAACCTGTGTGTGCCAACAGTGGGCACCTTTTGTAGTGTTTTGATCTTTTTGAGAGTTGATCTAGATACCATTTTGGGCATTCTTCAAGCCTATGTTGTTGCATTTTGAATTCAGGAGGTTTCTTTTGAAATTCAATTTTTGGGTTTCTATTGTAGTTCTTTAGGGTTTAAAATATATCATTTAAGTATAAGTTCCTTATACTTAAGATATATTTTAATATAAGAAACAATTTATTTGAGATGGGTTTCAGACCTCTACGAGCTAAGGTGTAGATTCTAGGAAATTTTAGGGCTTCAAGATTTTAGATTTAGCCAATTTCCAAGAGTCAGCTTATGTGTTTCATCTTGGTAGGTCTTTGTGGTTTTCGTGGTTGTGTCCTAGTTGGTAGTGGCATTTCGAGATCCATTGGTGCTAGGTTGTCTTTCAGTCTTCTGTTGCAATCTTTTAGTTTGTGTAGGTTGTATGTTGTGCACTTACACTTGTTAAAAATAATTGTTCTGGCTTATTTTTCATCCTTTTTTCAAAGGATCTCCGGGCAGGGCATTACAAGGAGTCATCCTGTGAGCAACCTTGTTAGGAAAACTAGCTCCTAGAATCAGATCTATCTAATAACTGATTTTCCTTGCTAGTGGCAATCCTTCTAGAGCATTAGCAGAGATAATATCTCCAAACTCACCTAGTAAATCTAAAACTTCGAGTGGTATGTCACTACTACCTTCTTTATCTTTCCTAGGAATCAAAGCATAGCACATACGCTGATGTTTCATGCCATCTAAAAACATTCTTCCATCAACAATAAAAATCTTAGCACTTCTACATACCTTTTCACCTTATTTTTTCATGGGCTTCAATTTGTGGCAAACTCCATCCTTTGTCAGAGAGTATGTGTTTGCATGTCCATCATGTACTGCATGTCTATCAAATTGCCATGGTCTACCCAACAAAAGATGGCAAACATCCATCAAAATAACATCATAGAGAACTTCATCATGGTAACTCCCAATTTTGAATTTTACTAAACATTGTTCACTTACTAGGACCTTATGATTATCTTTCACCCAAGCAACCCGATAGGGCTAGGGATGTCTCTCCCTCTTGAGCTTCAACTTAGAGACCATCTCCTTTGATACCAAGTTATCTGTGCTACCAACATCAATGATCATATCACAACATTTATCCTCACACTTGCATCTAGTATGGAACAAACTCCTCCATTGTCCTGGTTCAATCTCACCACTTAGTAGGACCCTTTCATTCTCCAAGGTCTCTCCTCTTTCTGCATTGTTTGGATGTGATGATTGTGCATCCTCATCCAGATGAGCAACCCTAGCTTGGCTCTCAACTTTCCTATCTGTCCTTCCTTGTCGTTGAGGGAATTCAAAGGCACAATGACATTCTTCATTACAATGGCAATAGGTACCATGGAAGCCTCCTCTTCCTTGTCCAAGTCCTCTACCTCTTCCTCTCTGATTTCCAAAGTCCTGATCACGGGAGCGGTTAAAACCCTTGTTCCTTTGGTTTCTGCTGGTACCCACATCTGCATTTTTCTTTTGGATTTCATTTCAGCCTCTAGATGATGTACCACTACCCCTTCCTCCTTGATCGCACCCTCTTTGTCTTCCTTCAAACCTTTTATTCAGCTTCTCTTCAACTCGTAGGGAAAATTGGTATGCCTCTTCAACGCTAGTCATTCTTACTAGACTTAATTCCTCCTAGATGCTAGGTCGCAACCCAATGATATAACAAGCAACCTTCTCCTTATTTGCTTCTGCATGCCCTAATCTAATCAAAAGTCGATAAAACTCCTCTGTATATTCTTGGACTGATCTTCCTACTTGCTTCAACCCATGCATCTTCTTTAATAAATCAAGCTCGTAGTCTACAAGAATGAACTGCTTCTTCAATTTTTCCACCATGCGATCCCACCTTGTGATCTTCTCCTTTCCTCTTCTATTTCTTTCCAATTGAACCTCTTGCCACCAGATTTTGGCATGGCCTTTGCAAACTTAACCCTATCTGGGTCCCTGATATCCTCATACTCAAAGTATTCTTCTAGTTTATTGATCCAATCGATCAACTCATATGGTTCTAGATTTCTTGAAAATATACCCACTTCAATTATAGGTCTTTTCCAAAACTTAGTAATGGCCCTAAAAAGCCTTTCCTCTACATGATTTAGAACTTCCCTGTCAAATTCCCCTTCTTGTCCCATTTCTTCTTCTTCATTGCCATCCTCACTATCATCACCTGTGGCAACATTGGCTCCTCTACGGAGCTCCTCCTACAATACATGTACTTGCCTTTTGAAGGCTCTAACCTCCTTAAGATTAATAGCTTTGGCCCTTCTGCCACACTCTCTTCATGGAGGCATCTTCTACCTTGAACCCACAACCACACAGTCCTGGTGCAAACTACCTCACAGTCGGTGCTCTGTCTACACACTCAGGAAAACTAGCTCTAATACCACATGATGGGGACACGACCCAAGGTGTCCAAATACTCTATCCTAGAACACTGATAGTGGAACTGTGAGAGTTGAAACCTTTATTTGACCCAAATGGATATCTAGAAATGAAAACACATGAAACAGAAACTAAGTCTAAGTACTTTTTTTTTTTGAGTGACACAGGATTGCCCTTATACCTCTGGATGCTCCTACATCATGTATCTATGAATGTATTCATGTATACATAGATGCATACATGTATCTATGGATCTATGCATGTATGCTATGTAAGTATGTATGCATGGATGCATACATCCATCCATATACATATGCATGATGCATGCATGCCTGCATGTGTGTTTGTCAATACATACATACATACATGCATACATGTATGTATGTATGTATACATATATACACATCCATACATACATGTATGCATACATACATATAGGTATGTATGATGTATGCATGCATGCATGTGTGTGCATGCATGTGTGTGTATCAATACATACATACATACATGTATGTATGTATGTATCTGTATGTATGTATGCTTACATATACATACATACATTTGTACATACATGTATGTATGTATGTGTATGTATGTATGCATGCATACATATATACATATACACATACATGTGCATGCATACATACATACATATACATATACATATACATATTCATATACATATATGTATTCATATGCATGCATACATACATATATCTATGCATATGCATGCATACATATACATATACGTATATACATATATATATATGCATGCATTTATACATACATGGATACATGAATGTAAGGATGCATCCATCCATACATGCATGCATGCATATGCAATATGTATGTATACATAGATACATGTATGTATGTATGGATGCATTCATACATGTATACATACATATTACATACATAGATATATACATATATCTATGTATACATTGCATACATACATAGATATATCTATGCATGCATGCATGTGTACATAGATATATGTATGTATGTATGTATGTGTGCGAATCTATAGATGTATGCAATATATACATAGATATATGTATGTATGGATGCATACATACATACATGTATACATGTATATATTTTGTATGTATGCATGCATACATGCATGCATGCATCTTTGCATCCATGGATGCATACATCCATGCATGCATCTATGTATACATGCATACATACATGTATACATGTATGTATGGATGTATATATATGCATGCATACATATATGTGTATGGATGCATGCATCTATGCATGCATGGATGCATACATCCATACATGTATGTATGTATATAGATGCATACATATATATGTATGCATGCATGCATCCATACATACATATATCTATGTATACATTGCATGTATACATAGATATATCTATGTATGTTATCAATGTATGCATAGATATATGTATGTATGGATGCATGCATATGCATACATGCATGCATGCATCCACACACACACACACACACACACACACACACATACACACACATACACACACACACGCATATATCTATATATTCAGGCATGCATGCATAGATATATCTATGTATGTATGCAATGTATACATAGATATATGTACGTATGGATGCATGACTACATATATGTATTTATGTATACATATATGCATGCATCCACCCATACATACATGTATCTATTCATGCATGCATGCATGCATCCATGCAAACATGCATACATACATAGATGCATGCATGTATGTATGACTCCATGCATATGCATGCATCCATACATACATGTATTTATGTATGTATACATGTATGCATGCATCCATCCATACATACATGTATCTATCCAAGCATGCATGGATGCATGCATGTATGTATGCATGGATGCATGCATGCATACATACATGTATACATGTATATATCTTGTATGTATGCATATGCATGTCTGCATGCATCTATCCATGCATGCATGCATACAAAGATAGATGCATGCATGTATGTATGCATCCATGCATATGCATGCATGTATTTGCATACATCGTGCATGGATGCATACATCCATGCATGCATACATACATCCATGTATACATGTATATATCTTGTATGTATGCATATGCATGTATGCATGCATACATACATCCATGCATCTATCCATGCACGCATACATGCATGCATGCATCTACATTCATGCATGCATTGGACGCACGCACGCACGCACGCATGCATCTACATCCATGCATCCATGCATATATACATAGATGCATGCAGGTATTTAATCATCCATGCATAACGTATGCATTTATGCATGTATCTATGTCATACATAGGTGCATCCATGCACTTATGCATCCATGCATATGCATGTATCTATGCATGCTTGGATGCATCCATCCATGCATGCATGGATGCATGCATCCATGCATGTATCTATGTCATAAATAGATACATGTATGTATGGATGCATGCATATACATGGATGCATACATACATGAATGCATCTATGTATGTATGCATGGATGCATAGATGCATGCATGTATGCTTGCTTAGATGCATACATGCATGCATCTATGTATGTATGTCTGTATGCATAGATGCATGCATCTATGCATGCATCTATGCATGCATGTATGCATGCATCCATGCATGGATACATGCATGCATACATAGATATATCTATGCATGCATGCATGTATCCATACATACATATATATATATGTATGTATGTATGTATGCATCCATATCTATGCATATGTAATGTATACATAGATATATATATGTATGTATGCATGCATGATATCTATGTATGTATGGATGCAAGCATGCATACATACATATATATGTATGCATCTATATACATATATACATGTATGGATATAGGCATGGATGCATGCATGCATGTATGTATGCATGCATACATGCATATGCATACATACAAGATATATACATGTATGCATGTATGTATGTATGTATGTATGTATGCATTTGTGTGTGTCAATACATACATACATACATGCATACATATATGTATGTATCTATACATAGATACATATCCATACATAAATAAACATATGTATGATGCATGCATGCATGCATGTGTGTGTATTAATACATATATGTGTATGTATGTATGCATGCTTGCATACATACATATACGGATGCACGCATGCATGCATACATACATATATGTATGCAATATACATACACACATGTATGTATGTATGCATGCATGCCGGCATACATACATATATTTATGGAATATACATACACACATATATGTATGTATGTTTATGTATGTATGCATGCATGTATGGATGCATGCATGCATGCATACATACATATACATATACATATACATACATATACATGTACATATACATATACATATCCATGCATACATACATATACATATATGTATGCATATGCATGCATACATATACATATACGTATATACATATATATGTATGCATGCATGTATACATACATAGATAAATGTATGAATGGATGGATCCATCCATACATGCATGCATTTGTGGATGTATGCAAGCATGCATGCATACATGTATACATAGATGCATGGATGCATGCATGCATATGCAATATGTATGTATACATAGATACATGTATGTATGGATGGATGCATTCATACATGTATACATACATATTGCATACATAGATATATACATATATCTATGTATACATTGGATACATACATATATATATATATATCTATGCATGCATGCATGTATACATAGATATATATATGTATGTATGCATGCATGCATGCATATCTATGTATGTATGCAATATATACATAGATGTATGTATGTATGGATGCATAGATACTTCATTTTATGTGTTGTCTTATTTTTTTGAGTTTTTTTGGGCACATTGTGGTTTGTGGACCTGGATGATCCATTTGGATACCAGTCGAAACACTTTTGCATCTTTCGTTGCTTTGGGATGCATGTAGCATCCGTGATCTCGATTATGTTTTTCAGTCGATTGACTTCTCTTTGCATTCTTATCCTATCCTTGTCTACGATCTCTATGGTGGTGGTGCACCACACACATTTACATTGTTGAGTGACCTGTGGGGCTCGATGTTTCATGGTACTTTTGAAAGTTGTGATCATTGGGGTTCGGTTGGGAGTTTGCATTCCTACGGGCACTCATCGTTGGATGAGCATGGGAAGGGTAGGGTAGCATATGGAGGGGGCTTCTACCTCGCAACTTGGTGATCATTGTGCCCAATGGGTTGGTGAAGGAAGCTTTAATTAAGTGAAAATTAAATAAATATTGGGTTGTAATAATCTTAAGATAATAAAATATTTGGAGTGGAAGAGCCTTTTCATTGAGGGATGTTGAATCTGCACAAGTCCTAGCTTGGGCTTTTTGATGCCAAGTGACTCTCCATGATGTTAGTGCCTACATAGTAAGCCCATTGAGGTGTCTAACCAGAACCTATAGTTTATGCATTGTCTCTATCTTGGTTTCAGTCATCATACTGCTTGGCGTGAGTGTTAGCCATGGTTGTTGTATTTTTATGTGTTTATGGTTGGACTGCTATCTCCATCAGCACGATGGGTGTGGACCTACGGGTGCCACATGGTTGGGAGGCGTAACTACCTTCAGCACTACTAGGGACTGGTGTACAAAGATGGTCTATTGTCCTAGTATGACTGTAGCTAGATTTGTCACTCGGTACTTCAATAGACGGAGTATGTTTCTTGTGATTTATGCTCTCATTATGATGTTATCATGTTTAGATGATGTTAGTCTTAACGCATTCCTCATTATGATTATTAGCATGTAGTAGATGATTTTATCTGATTATAGTTTTATCTTATGCTTACTATTAGCATGTTAGATTTTATTTATTTACATTGTAGCATGTTTAGTAGTGATGTCCCTATTACAACAACACCAATGATTTTTTCAATGGCTTGGGATGTTATGCATGGGGGATGGCTAAGGGCCACGATGGTCCTATGATGCCATTGATGGTTAGGAGGAACTGCGTACTTAGTTGGTTATTTTTCTCATTGCAATGTTAACTATGTTATTGCGATGTTTCTTTTAGTTGAATGTGATGTTTCCTTTATGTACTTTTCCCTTCTCTATTTGGTAGATGGTTAGATTCTAGTGTTCTTTCTTTAAATTACTCTATTATTGTTTGAGTGCTCTCACTTCAGAATGTGATCCGATACTCCCTTGTATGGAGCTTTTTATGTGTGTTTGGCCTTTTTTGAGTTTCTTGAAGTGTTTTTATTTTCTATGGGCGACATTTGTTCAGCATTGTGCGACACTGATAAAGTATTGCACGCCCATAGAAAAAATGTCATATGATACTGTAAAGTATCACACGCATTACTAGAGATGTATCGTACGACACTGGAAGAGTGTCACATGGCTTCATGAGAAATGTCGCATGATACTTTTCCAGTATCGCATGCCTTCTTGAGAACTATCACACACACTAAGGGAGAAGTGTTGTCCTCCCTTAGTAAAAAGTGTCACATGCCCTTTGGTTAAAACCTGTGTGTCCCAACAGCGGGCACCTTTTGTAGTGTTTTGATCTTTTTGAGAGTTGATCTAGATACCATTTTGGGTGTTCTTCAAGCCTATATTGTTGCATTTTGAATTCAGGAGGTTTCTTTTGAAATTCAGTTTTTGGGTTTCTGTTGTAGTTCTTCAAGGTTTAAAATATATCATTTAAGTATAAGTTCCTTATACTTAAGTTATATTTTAATATATGCAACAATTCATTTGAGATGGGTTTTAGACCTCTACGAGCTAAGGTGTAGATTCTAGAAAATTTTAGGGCTTCAGGATTTCAGATTTAGCCAGTTTCCAAGATTTAGCTTATGTCTTTCATCTTGGTAGGTCTTTGTGGCTTTAGTGGTTGTGTCCTGGTTGGTAGTGGCATTTGGAGATCCATTGGTGCTAGGTTGTCTTTCAGTCTTCTATTGCGATCTTTTAGTTGGTGTAGGTTGTATCTTGTGCACTTACACTTGTTAAAAAAAAATTGTTCTGGCTTGTTTTTCATCCTTGTTTTCAAGGATCTCTGGGCGGGGCATTACAAGGAGTCATCCTATGAGCAACCTTGTTAGGAAAACTAGCTCCTAGAATCATATCTATCTAATAACTGATTTGCCTTACTGGTGGTAATACTTCTAAAGCATTATCAGAGATAATATCTCCAAACTCACCTAGTATGATGCAGGAGCATCCAGAGGTATAAGGGCAATCCTGTGTCACCCAAAAAAAATGTACTTAGACTTAGTTTCTATTTCATGTCTTTACATTTTTGGATACCCATTTGGCTCAAATAAAGGTTCCAACTCGCATAGTTCAACTATCAGTGCGTTTGAAAATTCTAAAAAAATAGGAGCATGTATTTGAGCCATCATTTTGGTAAACTAGAAGGTGTGAATTGGCCTCTGTTTCAGTAGGAGTCATCCTGTGAGCAGCCTTGTTAGGAAAACTAGCTCCTAGAATCAGATCTATCTAATGACTGATTTGCCTTACTGGTGGCAATCCATCTGGAACATTATCAGAGATAATATCTCCAAATTCCCCTAGTAAATCTGAAACTTCAAATGGTATCTCACTACTACCTTCTTTATCTTTCCTAGGAATCAAAGCATAGCACATACACTAATGTTACATGCCATCTAAAAACTTTCTTCCATCAACAAGACAAATCTTAGCACTTCTACATACCTTTTCACCTTCTTTTTTCATGGGCTTCAATTTGTGGTGAGCTCCATCCTTTGTCAAAGAGTATGTGTTTGCATGTCCATCATGTACTGCATGTCTATCAAACTGCCATGGTCTACCCAACAATAGATGGCAAACATCCATCAGAATAACATCACAGAGAACTTCATCATGTTAACTCCCAATTTTGAATTTTACTAAATATTGTTCACTTACTAGGACCTTATGATCATCTTTCACCCAAGCAACCTGATCGGGCTGGGGATGTATCTCCCTCTTGAGCTTCAGCTTAGAGACCATCTCCTCTGATACCAAGTTATCTGTGCTACCACCATCAATGATCACATAACAATATTTATCCTCACACTTGCATCTGGTATGGAACAAACTCCTCCATTGTCCTGGTTCAATCTCACCACTTAGTAGGACCCTTTCATTAACCAAGGTCTCTCCTCTTTCAGCATCATCTGAATGTGATGATTATGCATCCTCATCCACATGAGCAACCCTAGCTTGGCCCTCAACTTTCCTATCTGTCCTTCCTTGTTGTTGAGGGAATTCAAAGGCATGATGACCTTCTTCATTACAATAGAAACAGGTACCATGGAAGCATCCTCTTCCTTGTCCAAGTCCTCTGGCTCTTCCTCTCTGATTTCCAAAGTCTTGATCACGGGACTGGTTAAAACCCTCATTCCTTTTGTTTTTGCTAGTACCCACATCTTCATTTTTCTTTTGGGTTTCATTTTGGCCTCTAGATGACCTACCACTACCCCTTCCTCCTTGACCGCACCCTCTTTCTCTTCCTTCAAACCTTTTATTTAGCTTCTCTTCAACTTATAGGAAAAACTGGCATGCCTCTTCAATGTTGGTCATTCTTACTAGACTTAATTCCTCCTAGATGTTAGGTCACAACCCACTAATATAACAAGCAACCTTCTCCTTATTTGCTTTTGCATGCCCTACTCTAATCAAAAGTCAATAAAACTCCTCTGAATATTCTTGGACTGATCTTCCTACTTGCTTTAACCCATGCATCTTCTTGAACAAATCAAGCTCATAGTCTAGAGGAATGAACTCCTTCTTCAATTTGTCCACCATGCGATCCCACCTTGTGATCTTCTCCTTTCTTGTTCTATTTTTTTCCAATTGAACCTCTTACCACCAGATTTTGGCATGGCCTTTCAGTTTGGTATTTGCAAACTTAACCCTATCTGGGTCCCTGATATCCTCATACTCAAAGTATTCTTCCAGTTCATTGATCCAATCGATCAACTAACCTGGTTTTAGATTTCTTGCTAATATAACCACTTCAAATGTAGGTCTTTTCCCAAACTTAGTAATGGCCCTAAAAAGCCTTTCCTCTACTTGATTCATAACTTCTCCATCAAATTCCCCTTCTAGTCCCATTTTCTCTTCTTCATTGCCATCCTCACTGTCATCACCTGTGACAACATTGGCTCCTCTACGGAGCTCCTCTTGCAATGCATGTACCTACCTTTGGAGGGCTCTAACCTCCTTAGGATTAATAGCTCTAGCCCTTTTGCCATGCTCTCTTCATGGAGGCATCTTCTACCTTGAACCCACAACCACACAGTCCTGGTGCAAACTGCCTCACAGTTGGCGCTCTATCTACACACTTAGAAAAACTAGCTCTGATACCACATGATGGGGACACAACCCAAGCATAGAATGGACACAACAAAAAAGGGAAAATTGTATTAAATGGAAAAATAAGCTAGTACATATAGTACAGAAAAAATAAACTTCAAAACATGCCCTAAGGGCTTACAATAACATAAATCTAGAGATAATTTCTCCTTTCAGTACCTCCTCTCAAACTCCAATCTGAACTGCCTTTTACAATGCTAAAAATCTCTTTAAATAGAGCCTAGAGGGTTAAGGACTAGGAATACATTCTAGAAAGTGCTAGTAGGCATCCACCGACCAAACAGAAGGCTCCAAAAGATGTGTTAGAAGTCGACACAAATCTAGAAGAATCTAGAAACGGTAATCGAACTTTCAGGAGGCATAACTTTTGAACCGTAGCTCCGATTGATGAACTGTTTACATTCCTGGAAAGCTCTCAAAGTGTCCTATAGACCTATTGACCAGCTTTTCTCATCCTCCATTTTTTGGTCCTTTTTGGGGTCATTTAATGCCCCTAACTTGACTTTGAAGCATTCTTAGGAGGTCTCCAAAATTTGAAAATCTGCAATAACTTTCAAACTGTGGGGCCTTTTGACCTCATTCTTTTTCTGGAATGCTCTAAATTACAATTATATTCATCTGGCCAATTTAAACGTTCTAGTTTACTCAAAACGATGGCCTAATTACATACTCCTATTTTTTTTGGGATTTACATGTATCCCAAGGTGTCCAAATACTCAATCTTAGAACACTGATACTAGAATTGTGAGAGTTGAAACCTTTATTTGACCCAAATGAGTATCTAGAAATGAAAACACATGAAACAGAAACTAAGTCTAAGTACATTTTTTTATTAGTGACACAGGATTACCCTTATACCTCTGGATGCTCCTACATCATGTATCTATGGATGTATGCATGTATACATAGATGCATACATGTATCTATGCATCTAGGAATGCATGCATAGATATATCTATGCATGTATGCTATGTATGTATGTATTCATGGATGCATACATGCATACATGCATACATGTATGCATACATACATATACGTATGTATGATGCATGCATGCATGCATGTGTGTCTATCAATACATACATACATACATGCATACATGTATGTATGTATGTATGTATACATATATACACATCCATACATACATGTATGCATACATATATATAGGTATGTATGATGCATGCATGCATACATACATATATCTATGCATATGCATGCATACATATACATATACATATATACATATATATGTATGCATGCATGTATACATACATGGACACATGAATGTATGGATGCATCCATCCATCCATGCATGCATGGATGCATACATACATCCATGCATCTATGTATACATGCATACATACATAAATACATGTATGTATGGATGCATGCATGCATGCATGCATACATGTATACATGCATGCATACATGTATACATACATAAATACATGTATGTATACATAGATGCATACATGGATATGCAATATGTATGTATACATAGATACATGTATGTATGTATGGATGCATTCATACATGTATACATACATATTGCATACATAGATATATACATATATCTATGTATACATTGCATACATACATAGATATATCTATGCATGCATGCATGGATACATATATATATATGTATGTATGCATGCGTGCATTTTTATGGATGTATGCAATATATACCTAGATATATGTATGTATGGATGCATACATACATACATACATGTATAAATGTATATATCTTGTATGTATGCATGCATGCATCTATGCATCCATGGATGCATACATCCATGCATGCATCTATGTATACATGCATACATACATGTATACGTGTATGGATGGATGTATATATATGCATGCATACATATATGTGTATGGATGCATACATACATGCATGTATCTATGCATGCATGGATGCATACATCCATACATGTATGTATGTATATAGGTGCATACATATATATGTATGCATGCATGCATCCATACATACATATATCTATGTATACATTGCATGTATACATAGATATATCTATCGATGTATGCAATGTATACATAGATATATGTATGTATGGATGCATGCATATGCATACATGCATGCATGGATCCACACACACACACACACACACACACACACACACACACACACACATATATATGCATCCATTGCATATGCATAGATATGCATGCATGCATACATACATATATATATCTATGTATACATGCATGCATGCATAGATATATCTATGTATGCATGCAATGTATACATAGATATATGTATGTATGGATGCATGACTACATATATGTATTTATGTATACATGTATGCATGCATCCATCCATACATACATATATCTATCCATGCATGCATGCATGCATCTATGCATACATGCATACATACATAGATGCATGCATGTACATATGAGTCCATGCATATGCATGTATCCATACATACATGTATCTATCCAAGCATGCATAAATACATACATGTATATATCTTGTATATATGTATATGCATGTATGCATGCATCTATCCATGCATGCATAAATACATACATAGATGCATCCATGCATATGCATGCATGCATTTGCATACATCCATGCATGCATACATACATACATGTATACATGTATATATCTTGTATGTATGCATGCATACATATATCCATGTATCTATCCATGCACGCATGGATGCATGCGTGCATGTGTCTACATCCATGCATACATGCATATATACATAGATGCATGTAGGTATTTAAGCATCCATGCATATGCATGCATGGATGCATAACGTATGCATCTATGCATGTATCTATGTCATACATATATGCATGCATGTATTTATGCATCCATGCATATGCATGTATCTATGCATGCTTTGATGCATCCATCCATGCATGTATTTATGTCATAAATAGATACATGTATGTATGGATGCATGTATATGCACGGATGCATACATACATGCATGCATCTATGATTGTATGCATATATGCATGCATAGATGCATACATGCATGCATCAATGTATGTATGCATGTATGCATAGATGCATGCATGTATGCATGGATCCATGCATGCATACATGCATATGCATACTTACAAGATATATACATCTATACATGTATGTATGTATGTATGCATCCATGCATACATACATGAATGCATGTATGCATACATGGATAGATACATGTATGTATGGATGCATGCATGCATGCATCCATACATACATATATCTATGTATACATTGCATACATACATAGATATATCTATGCATGCATGCATGTATCCATATATATATATATATGTATGTATGTATGTATGTATGTATGTATGTATGCATCCATATCTATGCATATGCAATGTATACATAGATATATATATATATATGTATGCATGCATGCATGCATATCTATGTATGTATACAATGTATACATAGATATATCTATTTATGTATGCAATGTAAACATAGATATATGTATGTATGGATGCAGGCATGCATATATATATATATATATATATATATATATATATATATATATATATATATATATATATATATACCTGTATGTATGCATGTATACATAGATGCATGGATGGATGTGTGCATCCATGCATGCATCTATGTATGCATGCATACATGCATATGCATAAATACAAGATATATACATGTATACATGTATGTATGTATGTATGTATGTATGCATCCACACATACATATATCTATGTATATATTGCATACATACATAGATATGCATGCATGCATGCATACATATATATATCTATGTATGTATGGAATGTATACATAGATATATGTATATATCTGTGTATGTAATATGTATGTATACATGCATGTGTGTGTGTCAATACAAACATACATACATGCATACATATATGTATGTATCTATACATAGATACACATCCATACATACATGTATGCATACATACATAAACGTATGTATGATGCATGGATGCATGCATGTGTGTGTATTAATACATATATGTGTATGTATGTATGCTTACATATATATACATACATACATGTATTTATGTATATGTATGTATGTATGCATGTTTGAATACATACATATACGTATGTATGATGCATGCATACATACATATATGTATGCAATATACATACACACATGTATGTATGTATGTGTATGTATGTATGCATGCATGTATGGATGCATGCATGCATACATACATATACATATACATATATGTATGCATATGCATGCATACATATACACGTACATATATACATATATATGTATGCATGCATGTATACATACATAGATAAATGTATGAACAGATGCATCCATCTATACATGCACGCATCTATGCATGCATCTGTGGATGTATGCAAGTATGCATGCATACATGTATACATACATTTATACATGTATGTATACATAGATGCATGCATGCATATGCAATATGTATGTATACATAGATACATGTATGTATTGATGGATGCATTCATACATGTATACATACATATTGCATACATAGATATATACATATATCGATGTATACATTGCATACACACACACACACACACACACACACACACACACACATATATCCATGCATGTATACATATATATATATATATATATATATGTATGTATGTATGTATGTATGTATGTATGTATGTATATATGTATGTATGGATGCATACATACATAAATACATGTATACATGTATATATCTTGTATGTATGCATGAATTGTAGTGCCTCTCCCATTTGAATTTTGTAAGTTGTCCTAATGGATGCAACCTTCTTGATCTTTTGTTGAGATGGGATCAGGATTATGACCCTGAGTGGTCTACACAATCGAGGTGTTTGTATTTATGTTTCTATATCAGTTGCTTTGATTATGCTTTTGACTGATCTTTGAGATTATGATGTGATTTTTGGTTCACTGAGGTTTGTGTCAGTGGTTACCAGGATTGATGTGGTGTAATGAGGTTGTTTCGTGATTACCCTTAGATGCGTGCAGAGATTTCACTATGTTCTTTTACCATGCTACATTGGACTAGGTTCCTATAGCAGTGGTTAGTCATGTTTATGACTATGTTTGCTTATGTGTTTTAAATGCCTTTTTAATGCAGAGTAATCAATCTTTATTGAATGCATTAATGATTAGAAATGGATTGTTCATGTGGGATTATTTGGTTATGTGCTACGGACATTTACCTTGTTATATTTCTGATTGGAGAGTGATGCAGGAGCATAAAAATAAAAATGTGGAAGCCTTTAGTGAAGATGAAGATGGATGTATATCTTTCTTTTGGCATCAAAGTGTGGGACACACTTTTTTATCTACCAAGGGAGTCTGATGTAGGAGCATCTTGCATGGGAAAATTAAATTATTACAAAAAAAAAAAAAAAAAAAAAAAAAATTTGTGGAGGAGAGAGAAAGTGACGAAAATGGAAGGAAAATAATTTAAAATAGAAAATAGGAAAAGTGGAGAAAAGAGGAAACTCTATTTTCAAGGTGCATGGGTGGCATAAATAGAAAATAATAAAAATAGTTGTCATTCCATTAATCGAGGTGTGTAGGTGGCATCTTAGAAGTTTGTGGAAAGTTCCTTAAATCATGCATTTAATATTTGTTGGGTGCTTAGTTGTATTTGGGTGGGAATTTAATATTTATTTAAAGGTAGTTGTATTTACCTTTTATCCCACATTGCTTGCGTTTGTAATGTCTTGGGTTAGAAGTGCCTATTTAAGCAAGGCTTATAATCATTTGTAATCAAGTTCAAGAAATGGAAGCTCTTCTAATGGAAGTTCAAGAAATGGAAGCTCTTCTAATGGAAGTTCAAGAAATGGAAGCTCTTCTAATGAAAGTTGGAGAAATAGAAGCTTTTCAAGTGTAAGCTCTTGTAGTGAATTTTCAAGTATTAATGGATGCTTTATGAAGCATTTTTTTTGTCATCTCTCTATCTCCATCTTGTTGCATTTTTTGTTGTGAGTTGGTACGGGTGGTTGGCCCATCATCAATGGTATCAGAGCAGGAGTTCCTGAGAGTGCGGATAGATCGCCGAACGTGAGGCAGTTTGCACCAGGACCTTGAGTTGGTTGAAGTTTGTTAAGAAGTTCTTGATTGTGTAGACAGAACGCCGACTGTGAGGCAGTTTGCATGAGGTTCTTGTTTTGGATGAGTTTGTCTTCTGAAGAAATGATTATGGAGAAGAGAAAGAAGAAGATGACTTTTGTGATTGGATGGATTCTAAGGATTCCTCGACTTGAGAAATTTAGAGCAAGAAATCAACAATCATTGCTAGTTGATTTGCAGAAGCAAGTGAATGAATTAGAAGCTGAGTTGCGGAAACAAAGAGCATGTCACCAGAAAAGAGATGTTGATAATTCATTGGATGCGGAAAAGAAAGAGGATCCAGTGGAGTATGAGACATGTGGTACAAAAGAAGAGCAAGAGGATGTAGAGGATATTATTTGTGAACCTAAAGTTGAAGAAGATGAAAGAGAAGAGGAAGATCATGAAGATGGCAAAATTTATGAACCTGAAATAGATCAAGATGATAGTGCTTTAGTTGGAGATCAAGCAAGTGGAGTAGTTACGAGCATTGTTGATGACATAAAAGAGGCAAGCAAAGGTGAAGATGTCAAACAGGTAAATTCTTATGAATCATGGGATGTTCTCTTTGATATGAGTTTAAAAGATATTGATGATTTTTTGCATGAGGATCTTGTTAGTCATATGTGGTATGCAAAGGAAGATTGGTATGGTGTTGCTGGATTTATTACAGGTGTGATTAATTCAACAAGATTGAATGAGGATGAGATTTATGCTTGGATAGAGTTCATTGCAAAGGAGAAATTTCAGCATTGGATACTTGTTCCAGCTATGTGTTGGAGGAAGAGGAAAAAAAATTATGTCAACAATGGCTACTTCATTTTGTGACTCCATACTCACAAAATTTTTCCTACCATGGGAGTCGGATGCAGGAGCATCATGCATCAGGAAAAAAAAATAAAAATAAAAATGTGGAAGCCTTTAGTGAAGATGAAGATGGATGTATATCTTTCTTTTGGCATCAAAGTGTGGGACACACTTTTTTATCTACCAAGGGAGTCTGATGTAGGAGCATCTTGCATGGGAAAATTAAATTATTACAAAAAAAAAAAAAAAAAAAAAAAAATTTGTGGAGGAGAGAGAAAGTGACGAAAATGGAAGGAAAATAATTTAAAATAGAAAATAGGAAAAGTGGAGAAAAGAGGAAACTCTATTTTCAAGGTGCATGGGTGGCATAAATAAAAAATAATAAAAATAGTTGTCATTCCATTAATCGAGGTGTGTAGGTGGCATCTTAGAAGTTTGTGGAAAGTTCCTTAAATCATGCATTTAATATTTGTTGGGTGCTTAGTTGTATTTGGGTGGGAATTTAATATTTATTTAAAGGTAGTTGTATCTACCTTTTATCCCACATTGCTTGCGTTTGTAATGTCTTGGGTTAGAAGTGCCTATTTAAGCAAGGCTTATAATCATTTGTAATCAAGTTCAAGAAATGGAAGCTCTTCTAATGGAAGTTCAAGAAATGGAAGCTCTTCTAATGGAAGTTCGAGAAATGGAAGCTCTTCTAATGAAAGTTGGAGAAATAGAAGCTTTTCAAGTGTAAGCTCTTGTAGTGAATTTTCAAGTATTAATGGATGCTTTATGAAGCATTTTTTTTGTCATCTCTCTATCTCCATCTTGTTGCATTTTTTGTTGTGAGTTGGTACGGGTGGTTGGCCCGTCATCAGAGAGATATTTTTTACTCATGTTATGTTTACATTTGAGAGGACCTGAGGGTCAGATGCTACACTTTGATTCTAGTATCATGGATTTTAGACTACTATGTTGTTTAGTTAATCAGTTTATCACATTTGCATGATTGATGCCATTTTGAGATGACAGTAGATCTATGATGGTATCTTGTTATATGATGTATTGGACCTATTTGTTGATTATGTTATGAGATGGATTCTATGCTATGTTTATTTACTTCATTCTTGTATCTTTATGATTTCTGTGAATGTGAGTGATATAAATGGATTAAATAGGTATTTTAATGCATGTTGCTTTGGCTATGATATTATTTGCCATTGCACTTGATCATGTGTTTTAGTGTGCAGGAATTATATCCCTAGCAATGGCACATGGAGTTAGTGATTTAGCTATTCATATTTACCCATGTCATTCCTATATGGTCAATGTACCCTTATTGTTATTGTTTAGATCAAAACCTTCGGTGATTAGTAAATCTGAACTCATTTGCATTATGTGATTAGACCAGTGAGTGTGTATGTGCATTTAGCAGTTCGCAATTGTCACAAAAGTGTTAAGTGTTTTTCTATGTTTTTGGGGTTTTCAAGTTTTAATCTTTTCAGATTTAATTTCTGGTAGCTTTGCCTTAGGTGAAATCCCATTGCAGATAATAACCTATTTTCGTTTGGGTTGATTCGGAGTTTAACTACTCCAACTAGCTATTTTCCAGAATTGACTATTCACCCAAAAAGTGAATAAGTATTGGAAAAGTGATTTCATAAATCACTTATCACAATTTGGAAATTGAAATTTGGAGAGCAATTTGGAAATCCTCTTCTATAGGATTCTTTTTTTGTTCATTCTAGGAGTTGTGAGCATGGGATCTTTACAAGGTTGGTCTCATTGGATTCATCTCAAGGAGTTCTTGCTTTGCCGTCAGTTTCAACAGTTTTGGCAGATTGATTATTTTATCGTGTGGGTTTCGATTTCAGCCCCTTTTTCCATCAAGTAGGGCCTTCCTATTTTATTGGTTTTACTCCATTTTTGCTTCCATTTTTTATAGCTGTATGTTAGGAGGATGAGAACTAGTGTTCCCCTTTGTTTCTATTTGTTGGTTCTGCCTGGTTGGTCAGGTATGAACATTTTCCCTATTTTTGAAATGGGGGTTTGGGTTTTTACACCGTTATGCTAGCTGTTTTTGCATATTGTGTCCATTTTTTTTTTTTTTTTGGATTTTTGAGGTTTTTGAACCTAAAGGCCAAATAGGTTTTAATTTTGAAAGTTTTTCAAAATTTTGAGTTTTTACCTCATTTTGTGTGCCACCCTATTTTCTCGGATTTTCTTGGAACAATGTGGGTTATAGACCTGGATGATCCATTTGGATATCAATCAGACCACTATTACACTTTTATGTTGCATTGGGATGCATATAGCATCTGTACTCCCGACGTTGTGTTCAGTTGAGTGATTTTATACCTTGTGATATTATTTCTTTTAGACCCTTGCTTTTTTTTGTGAACGCTAGGATTCGTGTAGAATCCATACTCTCAGATTGAGGCCGATTGAGTAAGTTCATGATATTTGATCTTGTTGCATCACTAGGATTCATGTAGAATCCATACTCTCAAATTGAGGCTAGTTGAGTGATTTTATAATGTATGGTTTTATTGGCTTTGGGATTTGTGTAGAATCCATCCTTCCCATGTTGCTTTCAGTTGGGTGTTTTCTTTGCATTGTGTTCTCATTCATGTCCTTGTGTTGTGATCTCCATGATGGTGGTGCACCACACATGAGTATGTGTGTGTACATTTGTTGGGTGACTTGCGAGGCCCAATCTTCTGTGGAGTTGTCAAAAGTTATGATCATTGAGATTGGGATGGAAGTATGCATGCCCATGGGCACTTGTTGTAGGATGAGAATGGGTAGGGTAGGGTAGCATATGGAGGGGGCTTCTACCTCGCAGCCTAGTGATCATTGTGCCCAGAGGGTTGGCGAAAGAAGCTTTAATTAAGTGATAACTAAATAAAATGTGTGACTGATAATAAAACTTAAGATAATAAAAAGGTTTGGGGTGCAAGAGCCTTTCTGTTGAGGGATGTTGAATCTGCGCAAGTCCTAGCTTGGGCTTTTTGATACCAAGCGACTCTCCATGGTGTTAGTCCCTACATAGTAAGCCCATTGAGGTGTCTGACCATGACCTATATTTTATGCATTGTATTTGTCTTGGTTTCAGTCATCATACTGCTTAGCATGAGTGTTAGCCATGGTTGTTGTATTTTTATATGTTTGTGGTTGGATCATTATCTCCATCAGCATGGCGGGTGTGGACCTATGGGTGCCATGTGGTTGGGAGGCCTAGCTACCTTCACCACTGCTAGGGACTGGTGTATAGAGACGGTCTATTTTCCTAGTATGACTATAGCTAGATGTGTTATGATCATTTTGGGAGTTGATTTGGATACCCTTTTGGGCGTTCTTCAAGCCTATATTGTTGCATTTTGAATTCAGGAGGTTTCTTTTGTAATTCAGTTTTTGGTTTTCTGTTGTAGTCCTTCAGAGTTTAAAATATATCGTTTAAGTATAAGTTGATTTATATTTAATTCTTTATACTTAAGATATATTTTAATATACGCGACGATTCATTTGAGATGGGTTTTAGATCTCTACGAGCTAAGGTGTAGATTCTAGGAAAAATTAGAGCTTCAGAAATTCAGACTTAGCCAAATATCAGCGCTTCAAAATTTCAGACTTAGCTAGTTTCCTAGAGTCAGCTGATGTTTTTTAGCTTGGTAGGTCTTTTTGGTTTTCATGGTTGTGTTCTGGCTGGTAGTGGCATTTGGAGATCTGTTGGTGCTTGGTTGTCTTTCAGTCTTCCGTTGCAATCTTTTGATTTGTGTAGGTTGTATCATGTCCACTTACACTTGTTAAAAAAAATTGTTCTGACTTATTTTTCATCCTTGTTTCCAAGGATCTATGGGCAGGGCATTACATCCATCCATGCATGCATCTATGTATACATGCATACATACATGTATACATTTATGTATGTATGTATATATATGCATCCATACATATATATGTATGGATGCATACATGCATGCATGTATGCATGCATGGATGCATACATCCATACATGTATGTATGTATATAGATGCATACATACATATATATATATATATATGTATGTATGTATGTATGTATGCATGCATGCATCCAGACATACATATATCTATGTATACATTGCATACATACATAGGTATATCTATGTATACATGCATGCATGCATAGATATATCTATGTATGCATGCATGCATGCATAGATATATGTATGTATGGATGCATGCATGTGTCCATACATACATATATCTATGTATGTATGCAATGTATACATAGATATATGCATGCATGCATGCATGCATCCATACATACATATATCTATGTATACATTGCATATGCATAGATATGCATGCATGCATACATACATATATATATATATATCTATGTATACATGCATGCATGCATATATCTATGTATAAATTGCATCCATACATGTATATATCTATGTATCTATGTATACATACATACATGTATCTATGTATGTATACATGTATGCATGTATCCATCCATACATACATACATACATGTATATATCTTGTATACATGCATGCATCCATGCATACATGTATCTATGTATGTATACATGTATGCATGCATCCATCCATACATACATGTGTGTATGCATGGATGCATACATGCACGCATACATGCATACATACATACATACATACATGTATATATATTATATGGATGCATATGCATGTATGCATGCATCTACATCCATGCATCCATGCATGCATACATACAAGATATATACATGTATACATGTATATATGTATGTATGCATCCATGTATGTGCATGCATGCATCCATTCATACACGCATGCATATGCATGGCTGCATACATACATGCAAACATCTATGTATGCATGCATGGATAGATGCATGCATACATAGATGCATGCATGTATGCATGGATGCATGCATGCACATACATGGATGCATACATACATATATACATGTATACATGTATATATCTTGTATGTATGCATGCATCTATCCATGCATGCATGGATGCATGGATGCATGTATGTGCATACATCCATGCATGCATACATACATACATGTATATATCTTGTATGTATGCATATGCATGTATGCATGCATACATATATGATACATAAATCCATGCATCTATCCATACATACATAGATGCATGCATGCATGTATGCATCCATGCATATGCATAGATGCATGCATGCACATACATGGATGCATACATACATATATACATGTATACATGTATATATCTTGTATGTATGCATGCATCTATCCATGCATGCATACATACATACATGTATAGATGTATATATCTTGTATGTATGCATATGCATGTATGCATGCATACATACATCATACATACATCCATGCATCTATCCATCCATACATAGATGCATGCATGCATCTACATCCATGCATGCATCCATGCATACATGCATATATACATAGATGCATGTAGGTATTTATGCATCCATGCATGGATGCATACATTCATGCATGTATCTATGTCATACATAGATACGTGTATATATGGATGCATGCATATGCATGGATGCATACATACATGCATGCATCTATGTATGTATGCATGTGTGCATAGATGCATGCATCCATGCATGCATGGATAGATGTATGCATACATTTATATGCATACATACAAGATATATACATGTATACATGTATGTATGTATGTATGCATTCATGCATACATACACGCATGCATGGATAGATACATGTATGGATGGATGGATGCATGCATACATGTATACATACATAGATACATGTATGTATGGATGCATGCATGCTTGCATGCATACATATATGCAGTCATGCATCCATACATACATATATCTATGTATACATTGCATACATGTACAGATATATTTATGCATGCATGCATGTATACATAGATATATATATGTATGTATGCATGCATGGATAGATGCATGGATGCATGGATCCATACATACATATATCTATGTATACATTGCATACATACATAGATATATCTATGCATGCATGCATCCATGCATGGATAGATGCATGCATGCATACATGCATATGCATACATACAAGATATATAGATGCAAGCATGTATGTATGTATGTATGCATTCATGCATACATGCATGCATGTATGCATGCATGGATAGATACATGTATGTATGGATGGATGCATGCATACATGTATACATACATAGATACATGTATGTATGGATGCATGCATGCTTGCATCGATACATATATGTAGTCATGCATCCATACATACATATATTTATGTATACATTGCATACATACATAGATATATCTATGCATGCATGCATACATACATAGATATATGTATGTATGCATGCATGCATATCTATGCATATGCAATGTATGCATAGATATATGTATGCATGGATGGATGAATGCATGCATGCATCCATACATACATATATCTATGTATACATTGCATGCATACATACATATATCTATGCATGCATGCATGTATACATAGATATATATATGTATGTATACATTTTAGTGCCTCTCCCATTTGACTTCTATAAGTCATCTTGATGGATGCAACCTTATTGATCTTTTGATTTATGTTTCTGTTTCAGTTGCTTTGTTTATGCTTCTGTTGATCTATGAGATTATGATGTGATTTGAGGTTCACTAAAGTTTGTGCCAGTGGTTACTAGGATCGATGTGATATCATGAGGTTATTCCACGATTATCTTGAGATATTTGCAGAGATTGTTCTATGTTCTTTTTACCACACTAAATTGGACTAGGTTCCTGTAGTAGTGGATAGTCATATTTATGACTATGTTTGCTTTTGCATTTTAAGTGTCTTTTTGTTGATTCTATAAACAATCATTATTAAATGCTTAAGTAATTAAAATGGGTTGTTCTTGTTGGATTATTTGGTTGTGTTGTGGATATTTACCTTCTTATATTTCTTATTAGAGAGATATTTGTTACTCATGTGATGCTTTACATTTGAGATGACCCGAGGGTCAGATGTTATACCTTGATTTTAGTAACATAGATATTAGACTACTATGTTGTTTAGTTAATCATATTGCATGATTATGTCATTTTGAGATGACAGTGTGTTTTATGATGATATCTGGTTATCTAGTATTTCGTGTCATGCCCAAAACTTGAAGGCAAAAACACACACACTAATAATTTTTTTTTTTTTTTAAGAATTAATAATTAAACATGCCCTAAGTTTGAAATGATTGTGATAACTGTTTAAGTCAGTTTCTCTATATTATGTCTTAAGATTATAAACAAGAGGATGGTTATCATAATTAAGATTGGAAATTTTAGTTATAATATTTATCTCAATAGACTTATGTTATTACATTAACTTTTAATAATAAGAAAAAAATTATTTAAATGACAAGGCAAAGTATTCGAGTATAGATTCATTGAGAAAGTATAATCAAAATCAACTATAAAACTCTTAGACAATAATCAATTTACAAACTAATCGATATTGGAAGTCACTTTATGGAAAAACAATTTAACTAGAATTAAAACATATTATATATATATATATATATAAAATTTATTAACTTTAAACTTTTCGACTATTTTAACATAAAGATTAACTATCTAATCTTACTGAATTTGCATGATGATAGAACCTAAAATTTAGTATTAATTTATCATGATGCTTATAAAAAAATCTAACTTAACCTTGTAATTCAAATAAAATCACCATTCAGGTACCAATTCAATTTATGCTAATAAAACTATGATCGCAACTAAACTATATAGTAACCAATAATAAAATCCATAGATATAGTGTCCCATTTCCATACTACAATCTCATGCGGCTGGAGAAGCCCGCCAAGATGACGATGCTCTGCCTTCACCCTTTGGCACTCGAGGCATCTCGCAACTATGCTAGCAATCTGCACTCTCATGCCTAGCCAATGATACAACTGCCTCAATTCTGCATGTAACTTCTTAACACTGGGGTGCGCTACATAAGGTGCTCTATGAACCTCAAGTACAATGAGATCGCTCAAACCCCCAATGGAAGGTACATACATACGTCCCCTATGACATAAAAGTCCATTGATCTCCAAAGAATATTTTGCAAACTTCCCTTCCAAGGGTCTCTGACAATGTACTAACTGACTTACTTTTGCATAAAGCTCATCAGCTGATAAGTGCTGCAAAATCTGCTCTCTCAAGTCAGTGCAAGTAGTCACAGATTAAAGTTCATGGCGCCTTCTGCTTAAGGCATCTGCAACCACATTCTCTTTTTCCTTGATGTAGTGAACATCAAAATCATACTCACACAGGAACTCCATCCACCTTCTTTGCCTAGCATTAAGGTTCGGCTGGGAGAATATGTACTGCAAGCTCTAGTGATCTGAATGAAGCTTGAATCTATGACCTAGAAGGAAATGTCGCCATCTCACCAAGGCATGAACCACTGCCGCTAGTTCTAGGTCATGAGTAGGATAATTGAATTCATGAGTCTTCAACTTCCTAGACTCAAAGGAAATAGTCCATCCTTCTTGCATAAGGACTGCTCCTAAACCATCTAAAGATGCATCGGTGCACACCACAAAATCTGCAACAGGATCTAGTACTGCAAGAATTTGTGCACTCATGAGGGCTCTCTTGAGCTCTTCAAAAGCTCTACCACACTTCTCCGTTCACTCATACTTCTTCCCCTTCCTCTGAAGAGAAGTGATGGGGTGGGCCAACCTAGAGAATCCTGAAATGAAGCGTCGGTAATAACCTGCTAGCCCCATAAAGCTCCTCACTTTGGTAACACTAGTGGGTACTGGCCAATCCATGATGGCCCTAATCTTTGATGGGTCTACTGAGACACCATCACCCAATATGACATGACCCAAATAATGTATCTCAGGTCTGAAGAATGCACACTTCGACAAGCTGCCAAACAACTGATTCTCTCTCAACCTCTGCAATACCTGTCTCAGGTGCTCTTCATGCTCTCTCTCATCATGAGAATAAATCAGAATGTCATCAAGAAAAACAACCACAAACTTATCCAAAAAGGTACGAAATGCTCCATTCATGAGGCTCATGAATATAGCTGGAGCATTTGTAAGGCCAAAAGGTACCACGGTGAACTCGTAATGGCCATACCTAGTATGAAAAGCTGTCTTGGGGATATCACTATCCACAATTCTCAACTGATGGTATCCCAAATTTAGGTCAATCTTTGAAAATACTCAAGCACCCTGCAACTGGTCAAAGAGATCATCGATTCTGGGAAGAGGATATCGGTTCTTGATGTTCACCTTGTTCAATTGTCGATAATCGATACACAACCTAAGTGATCCATCGTTCTTCTTGACGAAAATTACCGATGCACCCCAAGGTGACACACTAGGTCATATATTCTCCAAAAGTTCTTCCAACTAAGCCTTTAGCTCACTAAGCTCATGAGTAGTCATCCTATAAGGTGCTCTTGAAACTGGCTCAGCTCTTGGCACTAGGTCTATGTGGAAATCCACTGCCCGCGGTGGAGGCATACCAGGAAGCTCTGAAGGAAACACATCTGCAAACTCCTAAAGGATTGGAAAATCATCAAGGGATGGCTCCCTTTTTGATTCTTCCTCTCGGTCACTGATAGTGATAGCAAATAACTGACAACCCTTTCGCATGCACCATCTAAGCTACATAGCAAAAATCATACGAAGGGACATGGGCCTCTTCACTTCAAAGATCTCCCTAGAGATACCATCATCATCCACACATTCCACCCTCTTCTGTCGACAATCCACCTTGGCGCTATGTGCACAAAGAAAATCCATGCCAAGGACAACATCATATGAACCTAGAGGGGTAATGTGTAGGTCAGTCTTAGTGGACATGTCTCCCATCTGCATCTGACAACTCCGCACCAAGGAACCAATTGACACTTTGGCTCATGAGACTAACTCTACCTCCCAACTAACATCCTATCTAACTGCCACTAGCCCGCAATGCTCCACCACAAATGGAGATATAAAAGAGTTAGTAGCTCTAAAATCAAATAAAACTGCAACCATATGGCCCTATAAAATACCTGTAGCCTCGATAACTGTGGCCTGATGCTCAGCCTGGTGGTTGTCAACTACTGCAAAAACTCTATGGGATCTACCCATGTCACCAACTGTCGGCTCTGAGAAAGCCCTGCTCTGACCACTGGATGCCTGTCCCTGCAGATACTCCCTAGCTATATGACCCATGCTACCACAAGTGTAGCATGGTCCATGAGTATAAGAGCATGCACCCTATGACCTAGACTGCTGTGAGCCTCCTGATCTGCTAGATCTACTGAATCCTCCCCTAGAAGACTGCTGAGACTTCACTAACTGAGACTGTGGGGCCTATACTTTTTGCTCCTACCTAGGACCCTGTGACTACCACTACTTGGGCTTAGAGCCCTGATAACCATGAGAAGGTTTTTGCTATTGCTACTGCTAGGGTTTTGGCTGTTGAGACTGCTGGCCCCTAGAGGACCCTGCTGTATAATTCTGATTCCCTTTCCAAGGGGGTTTCTGCTAGAAGGAGTTTTGGTTCTGAGGCCAATCCCATGAATCCTTCCTCCCTCGAGTATCCTCAGCAACTAGTGCTATCTCCACTACCTATCTGAAGGTGGTAGGGAAGGCCATCCTAACTGGGCCCTAAAGAGAGAAATTTAGACCCATGATAAAGCGATGCACCTATAGTTTCTCGTCCTTCATGTATTCCACATAGGGAAGGAGCTCGAGAAACCTACTCTCGTACTGAGCCACTGTAAGGCCTCTCTAATAAAGATAATGGAACTCCTCTATCTACTTCTGCCAAAAATGCTCTGACAAGTATCTCTCTCAGAATCTTTCTAGGAAAGATTCCCATGTGAGAGTGTCCATCCTCACTCCACCAACGATCTCCTCCTGATGCCACCAGTTGGAGGCATCCCCTCTCAAATGATGAACTGCAAGTCATGCTTTTAGATTACTCCCATAAGGGCGTAACCCAAAGCACAACTGTAAGCTCTGCAACCATGCCTCTGCTACTGAACCCTCAGTGGTACTGGTAATCAATGGTGGTCCGAGTCGTATCAATTCCCCGATGTCATCCCCTACATGCCTAGGAGGTCTGTCAAAAGGGGGTTCTCTCTGGTGTATGGACTCTTCCTCGTGATCACCCTGACCCTCTATCTGTCTAGATGGGGGACTCCTAGTCCTCTCTCTGACCCTGGGCCCGCCTCCTCTGGGTCCCTCTGCTTCCACTACTGGAATCTGCTGGACTAGCTAAACTATAGGTACCACTCTCTGCTGAACTACACCAATCAAAGTCTAGAGTGCATCAATAATTTCTTGATTTGGGTTCGGTGGTGGTGGAGGTGGAGGTGGTGGTGGTGGTGGTGGTGGAGGTGGTGGTGGTCCACCCTCCTGTCTTGCTCTACCACCCCCAGTCTTATGACCTCTGCCTTGCCGGTTGTGTGTAACAGGCGGCATCTACACAATTAAAATTTTGAGTTAAGTTTAGGAAGCATAATGGTTTAAGGTCCCTAGATCGAAACTAGGAGCTCTGATACCAAAATGTCATGCCCAAAACTCGAAGGCAAAAACACACACACTAATAATTTTTTATTTTTTTTAAGAATTAGTAATTAAACATGCCCTAAGTTTGAAATGATTGTGATAACTATTTAAGTCAGTTTCTCTATATTATGTCTTAAGATTATAAACAAGAGGATGGTTATCATAATTAAGATTGGAAATTTTAGTTATAAGATTTATCTCAATAGACTTATGTTATTACATTAACTTTTAATAATAAGAAAACAATTATTTAAATGACAAGGCAAAGTATTCGAGTATAGATTCATTGAGAAAGTATAATCAAAATCAACTATAAAACTCTTAGACAATAATCAATTTACAAACTAATCGATATTGGAAGTCACTTTATGGAAAAACAATTTAACTAGAATTAAAACATATTATATATATATAATTTATTAACTTTAAACTTTTCAACTATTTTAACATAAAGATTAACTATCTAATCTTACTAAATTTGAATGATGATAGAAATTAAAATTTAGTATTAATTTATCATGATGCTTATAACAAAATCTAACTTAGCCTTTTAATTCAAATAAAATCACCATTCAGGTACCAATTCGATTTATGCCAATAAAACTATGATCGCAACTAAACTATATTAAAAGATAAATTTATTTTTAAAAAAATACTAACTGAATTAAAATCTAAACTATATTACATTTAATATAATTTGATACTAAACTAACTTTAATTTTAAAGAAGACATTTACAAAACTTAAACAAAAATTACATTTAAATATATATATATATATAAACATATAGAATGCTGACCAAATTTACTTAATTAACCTAACGGATCTAAATGCATTGGAGAATATAAGAAATAAAAAAAATATAATTTAATACAACATTTCACTATTATAATTTAGAATAAAACTATAATAATTGACACAATATTCTAAATCACTTATTAACTTACACTAAAATCAACTATCAAAAAAAAAGTTAAACTAAACATATATAATAACAACTTTAATCTTAACTAACTTAACTTAATCATCACTAGAAACAATACCTCACACCTACACTAACTTCTAACTCTAACAAATTCAATATAAAACAAAATACTAATCTCAATTACTTACCCAAAACCCCCACTCCCTTTCTACGAATGGAGGCGTGAGTAATGCCTCAAGTTTCCTCTGACAAGAGGGAGATGTCAGACCCTTGCACCAATAGCGTGGAGCAATCTCCACAAGCACTGATCCATCCAACCCCTGCGCTTTCCCAAGCGCTGACATAGGGTAGAGGACAAGCCTATCCCCTCCCTCCTGCACGTGATAGTACGTGTCAAATATGAGCCCCAAGGGTGAAGGGGAAGTGCTACAACAAGCTAAATCTCTCTTCAAAAAAAGATTTCACCTCAACCAAGATCCCGATGCTATAACACCATGTCCTTACTAGCAGAAAGGAAAAGATAGGGTGATGTCACCCACAAAGGATTTGACTAATACAAAACTCTTCTTCCACCCTCCTTTTTGAGCTGACGCCTAGGGGAGAGAGAGAGTTATTGCAAAAGTTATCTTGGTAAGAATAGATAGAATTTAGCTAGGATATTAAGGATAGCTTTTGAAAAATTTTATTTTAATGATGGCCTATTATTTTATTAGTCCGTAATAGAGAGAACTATATTAGTGATTGCCATACAAATTCCAGAAGGATAATGTGCCTCTACAGGCCTCTTTTATATGCATTTTTGAACTTTAATTGTTGGCTTAGATCTTACTATGTAGCTTTATAGGATTGATGTTTTTAATTCATAATGATATTAATCTACCACCTTTTTGTGCATTATGCTCAACAATTCAACTATTGCAAGATCATCAAAATCTACATAAATTTCTTATGAATCCCTACTTAATAACTTTCATGAACCTCAGATGCTATGTATTTCAATGATACCTACATTACAGGAAATAATCATCTACATATTCATTTAACTATCTATTATAACTAATGGAGCAAAATTGAAATAACATAGTGATGAAACTAGTCTTAAGGCAATTGAAACAATAAAGAGATCAAAATGATAATACTCTATTCATTTTTGATGGGAGTATCAATACACACCGCGTTCTTTCCTCTATCGTGTTTTCATATTTAAGTTGGATATCTTGACATAATTCTTTCCTTCATGTTCTTGCAAATTCACCTTCAACACAACCTTACATAAACTAAATCATACCAAACTCAAGGAAATACCATACATTTATAATTTGAATCTTGCATAATTGGATATCATTGTTCCATATTATTTTTGATACACATTCATATAACAACATAGAATACGAAAACTTTGAGAGAAGCAAAATTTACTCCATCACTTATTTTATTATCAACCTAATTCAAGGCTCAATCGGGAAAGAATCAGGAAGAAAATCCGACTTCGTTGTCATATGCAATAAGGTTTAAAATACAATTTTACACTAGGATCTCAATCCCAAATTTCAACAATTTTATCAAATTTTCTTCATGATCAAATCAAGGAGTTTATTATATTTTCTGAATTTCATTTCAAGAACCATGGAGGAAACCAATAACTGATTGGGTGACAACCAAGCAGAACCAAAAGAACATCAAGCATGCATAATCATACATGGTTTACAAAATAAGATTCACAGTGAATCAAGACTAGGGAGAGGTGGATTCTTCCAACTGGAGAAGTCAAGCACAACACCAATTCAAATGCCTAATCGGGGCCAATAACCAAGAACTTTCGTTCTTCCATTTAAACTTGCCATACTCATACCAAGTTTGTGCTAACGGGTAGGGGCCCATAACACCCTACCCTTTATCCCTCTTCTCATCTTGAGAAGAGACTCTACACAGGTTGGAGTCCAACTAAACAGACCTCTCCCTAAATTGGTCACTTCTGCCCTCTCCTAAGGTGAGTAATACCAAAACACCAATGCAAGGAAACTCAAAATTTCAAACATAAACAAGAAAGGAAAACAACCAAAATAACAAGGTTTACAAATCTTCCCAACATACCCACAACCATACAACAGTAAAACAACAACAAGGTAACAAGAACATGAAACAAAACATAAAAACTGAAAAAGGGAGATGGGAGTTTCCTACCTTCACAAAGAGGTGATGGCAATGAACCAATTTGAGTAGAGTATCCCTCCTTCCTTAAAGCTTCAAGAGATCTTCTCTAAATGTAGAGATTGGGTAACCCCCACCACTAGACCAAGGAAAGCCTCTAAATAAGCCTCCAACTCAACCACCCAAAAGGAGCAATAACTATTTCCACCCACTAGCCACTCTAGAAACTCCTAACTCAACCTAAACCATTGTTAAACCCTAAAAGGAGGTGGGGTAAGACAACTCATGACAACCACTTGCAATTTTCGCACAAAGGCAAAAAGGGGATTTTTGAGTGCCCTCAAAAGTCAAAGCTAGGGGCTTAGGGGTTGGAAAAGACCCCTAACCCATACCCATACCCTTTGGTTAGAATAAAAATATGTTAAAAGCCTTAGGAAAGAGGTTTAGAGACAAAATAAAATCTAGGAATAAAATAGGTTCATCTAACAACTCTAACTAGCAAATTTAGCACATAAACATTTTATGAGTGTCAAGCAACACTGAAAGAACATAATTACGAACAATAGGGTTTCCAAATTTTAGCACATGGAGATCAGTTTTGTTCCTCTGTAGGGTTTCTCGGCTAAATATCTACACACTCATTGCACACATCAGTAGTCCCATAAAATCACATGTATATAAACATATATGTATCAGAAATTTTCATAATTTAAAACATACATTAATAAAGTTTCTTCTCCCTTCATAATTCTTAACCATTTGAAATATCCTAAATCAAATCTCAATCCTACATCTACTGATTTCGTCAACATACATATACATGAACATTAAATGACAATCATCAAATATATTTGGAAATAACATCACACAACATGAAATAATAAAATATGTTCTAAGCATCAGATAATGTCTCAACATCTCGAGTCACGGATAACAAAAAAATAAGAGTAATGTATCACTATGCTATGATGGGTCAGGGCGAGGCCTCACATTTTGACATACCTCTGATTATATTATGTGATGGATTTAATACTATGGTTATTTACTTCATTCTTGCGTTGTTATGCTTTATGCGAACATGAGTGATGTAAATAGATTATTTTAATATAATTAAATAAATTGTTAAATTAGGTGATTTAATGCATTTATTTCTTTGGCTATGTTATTATATGCAATTGCACTTGATCATGTTGTTTAGTGTGCAGGATTTATATCCCTGGCAGTGGCACATGGAGTTAGTGATTCAACCTTTCATATTTTACCAATATCGCTCTTATATGGTTGACATATTCTTTATTAAATGTTTAAATTAAACCTTTTGGTGATTATTAAATCCGAACTCATTTGCTTTATGTGATTAGACCAGTGAGCGTGTCTGTGCAGAGTTTCACATTGTCATGAAAGTCATTAAGGTGATTTCTGTGTTTTTGGATTTTCAGGCTTTTTAATTGATTTATTTTAATTTCTGGAAGCTTTTCCATAGATGAATTCCTATTTATAGGAATAGCTTCTTTTTTTTTGGGTCGATTCAGAGTTTAACAAGGTTGGCTAGTTATTTGCCCTAATCGATTATTCACTCAAAAAGTGAATAAATATCCAAAGAAGAATTTAATTCCTCACTTCTCACTTTTGAATTAGAGAGTTGGAGTGTAAAACCCAAAATCTTCTTCATGAGGATTTACTATTGTGTTCGTTGTGGGAGCTATGGGTGTGGGATCGTCGCGAGGTTGGGCTCATTTGATCCAGCTCGAAAAAACCTTGGATTGTTGCAATTTTTAGCTACTTCTGCGAGATATTTATTTTATGGTTCAGATTCCCATTTTGTCCTTTTGGTTGTGAGGTAGGGCTTTCCCATTTTATTATTTTTGCTTCGTTTCTACTTTTGTTTTTTGTAGCCACTTGTGTGGAGGCTGATAACTAGTGTTCCCCTCCATTTCTTTATGTTAGTTCTACCTGGTTGGGTAGGTATGAACATTTCCCTATTTTTTGAGATGAGGGTTTGGGATTTTACGTCGTTATGCTAGCAATTTTTGCATACGGTGTCTGATTCCATTTATTTTTTGACTTTTGGGGTTTTTGTGCCCAAAGGCCAAATGGGTTTTAATTTTGCAATTTTTTCAAAATTTGAGGTTTTTACCTCGTTTTGCATGCCGCCCTATTTTCTCAAGTTTTCTTGGCACAATGTGGGTCATGGAACTTGATGATCCATTTGGATATCAATCATACCACTTTTTCACTTTTATGTTGCTTTGGGATGCGTGTTGCATCCATACTCCTGACATTGTGTTCGGTTGAGTGATTTTATACCTGTTATGGTTTCTTTTGGACCTTTTCTTTGTTTCATGGACATTTGAATTCGTGTAAAATCCATACCTTTGGATTGAGTCCGGTGGAGTGAGTTCATGACCCTTGGTTGATGGGGACACCACCCAAGCAATGAATGGACACAACAGGAAAGGGAAATTTTATTAACTTTGTAAATAAGCTAATACATCCAGTACAGAGAAAATAGACTTCAAAACATGTCCTATGGGCTTAGAATAGCATAAATTTGGAGATAATTTCTCTTTTCAGTACCTCCTCTCAAACTCCACTCTGAATTGTCTTTTACAATGCCATAAATCTCCTTAAATAGACCTCGGAGGGTTAAGGACTAGGAATACATTCTAGAAAGTGCTAGCAGGCATCCACCGACCAAGTAGAAGGCTCCAGAACCTGTGTTAGAAGTTGGTCCAAATCTAGAAGAATCCAAAAATGGTAACAAAACTTTTAGGAGGCATAACTTTTGAACCGTAGCTCTGATTGACGAATCGTTTACATTTTCAGAAAGCTCTTGAAGTGCTCTATACCCTTATGGACCAGCTTTGCTTGTCCCCCTTTTTTTGTCCCTTTTTGAGGTCATTTAATGCCCCTAACCTAGCTTTGTGTGGCCTTTTGACCTGATTCTTTTTCTGAAATGCTCTAAATTGCAATTACATTCATTTGGCCAATTTAAACCTCCAGGTTCACCAAAATGATGGCTCAATTACATACTCCTATTTTTTTAGCATTTACATGTATCCCAAGGTGTCCAAATACTCTATCCTAGAAAACTGATAGTGGAACTATGAGAGTTGGAACCTTTATTTGACCTAAATGGGTATCCAAAAATGAAAACACATAAAACAAAAACTAAGTCTAAGTACATTATTTTTTGGGTGACACAGGATTGCCCTTATACCTTTGGATGCTCCTGCATTAGACACCTAGAGTAGATTGATAGGTGACCCTGTCACTTTATGAATGGTAGAGGAACTCCCAAATGGGAAACCCCAGCTACTGAAATCCAAGTTGAGTCCTCTATCAGCCAACCACTTCAACCTGCATTACTGTAAGCAAAAATTGTCTCCTTCTTAGTGTATCCACAACCCTGTTAGATTTTTTGCTTCTATGTTTCAACACAAATGTATAGCTCTGCAAGAACTCTACCCACTTCATTTGCCTTTGATTCAATTTACCTTGGCTATTTAGGTACTGTAATGCCTGGTGATTAGTATACAAAACAAATTCCTTTGGCAATAAATAATGCCTCCATTTCTTTAAGGCTTGAACTATTGCATAGAACTCTTGATCATAAATAGAATGTTTTTTTTTGCATCATTCAATTTTTCAGTAAAATATACAATAGGCTTACCTTCTAGACTTAATACAGCCCCAATAGTGCTGCCACTAGCATCACAATCCACCTGGAACACTTTTCTAAAATCTGGAAGTGCCAACACAGGCTATTGTATCAGTTAGGGGTACACATATGCCACTGAAATTCTTAATAAACTTCCTATAAAAACTAACTAAACCATGAAATGATCTTACCTCAGTAGCAGACCTTGGAGTAGGCCATTCCAAGATGGCTTTTACCTTCTCTGGATCCATTTTGAGACCTTCAGGTGATATAACAAACACCAAATAGACTAACTCTCTTTTTGCAAAGATACACTTCTTCAAATTAATTAACATTTTCTCTTCCCTTAGCCTTTCAAGGACACTATGAATATGTAAGAAATGTTCTTCCAAAGTCTTTCTAAAAATTAAAATATCATCCAAATAAACAATAAAAATTTTTCCCAAGAACTTCTTAAGTACCTCATTCATGAGCCGCATGAAGCTTCTTGGGGCATTCGTCAATCCAAAGGGCATGACTAACTGCTCAAAAAGACCCTCCTTGGTCTTGAAGGCTATTTTCCACTCATCTCCTTCTCGTATCTATATCTAATGATAGCCACTCTTAAGATCTATCTTTACACATCCTCCACTCTCCATCCTTCTTAGGTGCGAGTACTGCAGGTACTGCACATGGACTTAGGCTCTCTCGAATCAAGCCCTTCCTCAATAGCTCCTAAACCTTTCTATTTAGCTCCTCTATTTCAGTAGGAGTCATCCTATGAGCAGCCTTCTTAGGAAAACTAACTCTTAGAATTAGATCTATCTGATAATTGATTTTCCTTACTGGTGGCAATCCTTCTGGAACATTATCAGAGATAATATCTCCAAACTCACCTTGTAAATCTGACACTTCAAGTGGTATTTCACTACTACCTTCTTTATCTTTCCTAGGAATCAAAGCATAACACATACGTTGATTTTTTATGTCACCTAAAAACTTTCTTCCATCAACAAGACAAATCCTAGCACTTCTACATACCGTTTCACCTTCTTTTTTCATGGGCTTCAATTTGTGGTGAACTCCATCCTTTGTCAGAGAGTATGTGTTTGCATGTCCATCATGTCCTGCATGCCTATCAAACTACCATGGTCTACCCAACAATATATGGCAAACATCCATCGGAATAACATCATAGAGAAATTCATCATGGTAACTCCCAATTTTGAATTTTACTAAACATTGTTAACTTACCAGGACCTTATGATCATCTTTCACCCAAGCAATCCGACAGGGTTGAGGATGTCTCTCCCCCTTGAGCTTCATCTTAGAGACCATCTCCTCTGATACCAAGTTATCTGTGCTACCACCATCAATTATCATGTCACAAGATTTGTCCTCATTCTTGCATCTAGTATGGAACAAACTCCTCTGTTGACTTGGTTCAATCTCACCACTTAGTAGGACCCTTTCATTCACCAAGGTCTCTCCTCTTTTTGCATCCTCTAAATGTGATGATTGTGCATCCTCATCCACATGAGCAACCCTAGCTTGGCCCTCAGCTCTCCTATCTGTCCTTCCTTGTCATTGAGAGCATTCAAAGGCACAATGACCTTCTTCATTACAATGGAAATAGGTACCACAGAAGCCTCCTCTTCCTTGTCCATGTCCTCTACCTCTTCCTCTCTGATTTCCAAAGTCTTGATCACAGGAGCGGTTAAAATCCTCATTCCTCTAGTTTCTGCTAGTACCCACATCTTCAATTTTATTTTGGGTTTCATTTTGGCCTCTAGATGACCTACCTCTACCACTTCCTCCTTGATCGTGCCCTCTTTGTCTTCCTTCAAACTTTTTATTCATCTTCTCTTCAACTCATAGGGAAAACGGGTATGCCTCTTCAATGGTGGTCATTCTTATTAGACTTAATTCCTCCTGGATGCTAGGTCGCAACCCATTGATATAATGAGCAACCTTCTCCTTATTTTCTTCTGATGCCCTGCTCTAATCAAAAGTTGATAAAATGCCTCTGTATATTCTTGGACTAATCTTCCTACTTTCTTTAACCCATGCATCTTCTTGAACAAATCAAGCTTGTAGTCTAGAGGAATGAACTGCTTCTTCAATTTGTCCACCATGCGATCCCACCTTGTGATCTTTTCCTTTCCTCTTCTATTTCTTTCCAATTGAACCTCTTGCCACAAGATTTTGGCATGGCCTTTCAGTTTGGATTTTGCAAACTTAACCCTATCTGGGTCTCTGATATCCTCATACTCAAAGTATTCTTCCAGTTCATTGATCCAATCGATCAACTCATCTGGTTTCAAATTTCCTAAAAATATACCCACTTCAATTGTAGGTCTTTTTCAAAACTTAGTAATGGCCCTAAAAAGCCTTTTCTCTACCTTTCTAAGAACTTCCCCATCAAATTCCCCTTCTGGTCCCATTTCTTCTTCTTCATTGTAATCCTCACTGTCATGACCTGCGACAACATTGGCTCCTCTACGGAGCTCCTCTTGCAATGCTTGTACCTGCCTTTGGAGGGCTCTAACCTCCTCAAGATTAATAGCTATGGCCCTTCCACCATGCTCTCTTCATGGAGGCATCTTCTAACTTGAACCCACAACCACACAGTCCTGGTGCAAACTGCCTCACAGTCGGCGCTCTAT
Source organism: Cupressus sempervirens (assembly GCA_028749045.1). Lineage (NCBI taxonomy): Eukaryota > Viridiplantae > Streptophyta > Pinopsida > Cupressales > Cupressaceae > Cupressus > Cupressus sempervirens. The sequence goes on from CM053790.1 coordinate 415,095,677, forward strand.
CTACACACTCAGGAAAACTAGCTCTGATACCACTTGATGGGGACATGACCAAAGCATAGAATGGACACAACAGAAAAGGGGAAATTATATTAACAAGGAAAATAAGCTAGTACATATAGTATAGAGAAAATAAACTTCAAAACATGCCCTAAGGGCTTACAATAACATAAATTTGGAGATAATTTCTCCTTTTAGTACCTCCTCTCAAACTCCACTCCGAACTGCCTTTTACAATGCCAAAAATCTACTTAAATAGACCCTAGAGGGTTAAGGACTAGGAATACATTCTAGCAAGTTCTAGTAGGTATCCACCAACTAAACAAAAAGCTCCAAAAGCTGCATTAGAAGTTGAGACAAATCTAGAAGAATCTGAAAATGGTAATCAAACTTTCAGGAGACATAACTTTTGAACCGTAGCTCCGATTGACGAACCGTTTACATTTTTGAAAAGCTCTCAAAGTGCTCTATAGCCCTATCGACCAGCTTCACTCTTCCTCCTTTTTTTTGTCCCTTTTAAATGTCATTTAATACCCCTAACTTGACTTTGAAGCATTCTTAGGAGCTCTCCAAAACTCAAAAAACTGCAATAACTTTCAAATCGTGGGGCCTTTTGACTTGATTCTTTTTCGTGAATGCTCTAAATTATTGATGCAGGAGTATCCAGAGGTATAAGGGCAATCCTATGTCACCCAAAAAAAAATTTACTTAGACTTAGTTCTGTTTCATGTCTTTACATTTTTGGATACCCATTTGGCTCAAATAAAGGTTCCAACTCTCATTGTTCAACTATCAGTGCGTTTGAAAATCCCAAAAAATAGGAGCATGTATTTGGCCCATCATTTCAGTAAATAAGAAGGTGTGAATTGGCTAGATGAATGTAATCATGATTTAGAGCATTCCAAAAAAAGAATCAGGTCAATAGGCCCCACGGTTTGAAAGTTATTGCAATTTTTTGGGTTTTGGAGACCTCCTAAGAATGCTTTAAAGTCAGGTTTGGGGCATTAAATGACCTCAAAAAAGTGTTGAAAAATGGGAGACAAGCAAATATTGTCCATAGGGCTATAGAACGCTTCAAGAGCTTTCTGAAAATGTAAACGGTTTGTCAATCGGAGCTACGGTTCAAAAGTTATGCCTCCCAGAAGTTCGATTACCGTTTCTGGATTCTTCTAGATTTGCACCAAATTCTAACGCAGCTTCCAAAACCTTCTATTTCATCGGTGGATGCCTACTAGAACTTTCTAGAATGTACTCCTAGTCCTTAACCCTCCAGGGTCTATTTAAGGAGATTTTTGGCATTGTAAAAGGCAGTTCGGAGTGGAGTTTGAGAGGGGGTGCTAAAAGGAGAAATATTCTCCAGATTTATGCTATTGTAAGCCCTTAGGGCATGTTTTGAAGTTTATTTTCTCTGCACTATTTGTACTAGCTTATTTTCTCAGTTAATATAATTTTCCCTTTTTGTTGGTTCAATTCTGTTCTTGGGTTGTGTCCCTATCAACTGGTATCAGAGCAAGTTTTCCTGAGTGTGTAGACAGAGCGTCAACTGTGAGGCAGTTTGCACCAGGACTGTGTGGTTGTGGGATCGAGTTAGAAGATGCCTCCATGAAGAGAGCATGGTAGAAGGGCTAGATCTATTGATCCTAAAGAGGTTAGAGCCCTCCATAGGTAGGTACAAGCATTGCAAGAGGAGCTTCGTAGAGGATCAAATGTTGCCATAGCTGATAATAGTGAGGATGACAATGAAGAGGAAGTAATGGGACTAGAAGAGGAAGAAGACAGGGAAGTTCTAAATCCTATAGAGGAAAGGCTTTTTAGGGCCATTACTAAGTTTGGGAAAAGACCTACAATTAAAGTGGGTATATTTTCAAGAAATTTGAAACCAGATGTGTTGATAGATTGGATCAATGAACTGGAAGAATACTTTGAGTATGAGGATATAAGGGACCCAGATAGGGTTAAGTTTGCAAAGGCCAAACTAAAAGGCCATGCCAAAATCTGGTGGCAAGAGGTTCAACTAGAAAGACTTAGAAGAGGAAAGGAGAAGATCACAAGATGGGATCGCATGGTGGACAAATTCAAGAAGCAGTTCATTCCTGTGGACTACGAGCTTGATCTATTTAAGAAGATGCATGGGTTAAAGCAAGCAGGAAGATCAGTCCAAGAATATACAGAGGAGTTTTATTGACTCTTGATTAGCGTGGGGCATGTAGAAGCAAATAAGGAGAAGGTTACTCATTATATCAGAGGGTTGCAACCTAGCATCCAGAAGGAATTAAGTCTGGTAAGAATGACCAGCGTTGAAGAGGCATACCAATTTTCCCTACAAGTTGAAGAGAAGCTGAATAAAAGGTTTGAAGGAAGAAAAAGAGGGTGTGGTCAAGGAGGAAGGGGAAGCGGTAGATCATCTAGAGGCCACATTGAAACCCAAAAGAAAAATGAAGTTGTGGGTACTAGCGAAAACCAGAGGAATGAGGGTTTCAACCACTCCCATGATCAAGACTTTGGAAATCAAAGAGGAAGAGGTAGAGGATGTGGACAAGGAAGAGGAGGCTTCTGTGGTACCTATTTCCATTGCAATGAAGAAGGTCATCATGCCTTTGAATGCCCTCAACGACAGGGAAGGATAGATAGGAGAGCTGAGGGCCAAGCTAGGGTTGCTCATGTGGATGAGGATGCATAATCATCAAATTTAGAGGATGTAGAAAGAGGAGAGACCTTGGTAAATGAAAGAGTCCTACTAAGTGGTGAAAATGAACCAGGACAGCGAAGGAGTTTGTTCCGTACCTGATGCAAGTGTGAGGATAAATGTTGTGATGTGATCATTGATGGTGGTAGCATTGATAACTCGGTATCAGAAGAGATGGTCTCTAAGCTGAAGCTCAAGAGAGAGAAACATCCCCAACCCTATCGAATTTCTTGGGTAAAAGATGATCATAAGGTCCTGGTAAGTGAACAATGTTTAGTAAAATTCAAAATTGGGAGTTACCATGATGAAGTTCTCTGTGATGTTATTTCGATGGATGTTTGCCATCTATTGTTGGGTAGACCATGGCAGTTTGATAGACATGCAATCCATGATGGACATGCAAGCACATACTCTCTAACAAAAGATGGAGTTTGCCACAAATTGAAGCCCATGAAAAAGGAAGGTGAAAAGGTATGTAGCAGTGCTAGGATTTGTCTTATTGATGGAAGGAAGTTTTTAGATGGCATGAAACATCAGCATATGTGCTATGCTTTGATTCCTAGGAAAGATAAAGAAGGTAGTAGTGAGATACCATTTGAAGTTTCAGATTTACTAGGGGAATTTGGAGATATTATCTTTGATAATGTTCCAGATGGATTGCCACCAGTAAGGCAAATCAGTCATTAGATAGATCTTACTCCAGGAGCTAGTTTTCCTAACAAGGCTGCTCATAGGATGACTCCTACTGAAACAAAGGAGCTAAATAGATAGGTTCAAGAGCTGTTGAGGAAGGGCTTGATTCGAGAGAGCCTGAGTCCATGTGCAGTACCTGTAGTACTTGCACCAAAGAAAGATGGAGAGTGGAGGATGTGTATAGATTCTTGAGCTATAAATAGGATAACCATCAAGTACCAGTTTCCTTTGCCAAGGATGGATGATCTTATGGACTACTTGAGTGGAGCTCAGTACTTCACAAAGATAGATCTGAAGAGTGGCTATCATCAGATATGGATTCGAGAAGGAGATGAGTGGAAAACAACCTTCAAGACCAAGGAGGGTCTTTATGAGTGGTTAGTCATGCCCTTTGGATTGATGAACGCCCCAAGCACCTTCATGCGGCTCATGAATGAGGTACTTAAGAAGTTCTTGGGAAAATTTGTTATTGTCTATTTGGATGATATTTTAATTTTCAGCAAGACTTTGGAAGAACATTTACTGCATATTCATAGTGTCCTTGAAAGGTTAAGGGAAGAGAAACTGTTAATTAATCTAAAGAAGTGTGTCTTTGTAAAAAGGGAGTTAGTCTATTTGGGATTTGTTATATCACCTGAAGGTCTCAAAATGGATCTAGAGAAGGTAAAATCCATCTTGGAATGGCCTACTCCAAGGTCTACTACTGAGGTAAGATCATTTCATGGTCTGGTTAGTTTTTACAGGAAGTTTATTAAGAATTTCAGTGGCATATGTGCACCTCTAACTGATACAATAAGAGGGGATAGAAAAGAGTTCGAATGGACTGCAGCAGCTGTGAGAAGTTTTGTATTGCTGAAGAAGAAGGTGACTGAACAGCCTGTGTTGGCACTTCAAGATTTTAGAAAAGTATTCCAGGTGGATTGTGATGCTAGTGGTAGCACTATTGAGGCTGTATTAAGCCAAGAAGGTAAGCCTATTGCATATTTTAGTGACAAATTGAATGATGCAAAGAAGAAGTATTCTTTTTATGATCAAGAGTTCTATGCAATAGTTCAGGCCTTAAAGAAATGGAGGCATTATTTATTGCCAAAGGAATTTGTTTTGTATACTTATCATCAGGCATTACAGTACCTAAATAGCCAAGGTAAATTGAATCAGAGGCATATGAAGTGGGTAGAATTCTTGCAGAGTTATACATTTGTGTTGAAGCGTAGAAGTGGAAAATCTAATAGGGTTGCAGATGCATTAAGAGATAGTTGTTTCTTACAACAATGTAGGTTGAAGTAGTTGGGTTTGATGAACTCAAGAATTTGTACCCCGAGGATCCTGATTTTGCTGAAGCATGGAAAGCTTGTAAAGAACTTGTTGCTGTAGATAGAACCAAGTGGTTAGACTATTTGATTCAGGATGGCATGTTGTTCAAAGGTAGTCAATTGTGCATTCCAAGGAGTTCCATGAGGGAAAATCTAATTAAGGAGAAACACAGTGGAGGGATGGTAGGAAATTTTGGTCGGGATAAGACCATTGCCATTCTTAGAGAACATTATTTTTGGCCTCAAATTACATAGGATGTGAAGAAGTTTGTACAGAGTTGCCAGGTTTGTCAAGTTGCCAAGGGGTTTAGTCAAAATACTGGCCTATATCAGCCATTGCCTGTTCCATCAAGGCCATGGGAGGACATAAGTATGGATTTTTTTCTTGGATTGCCAAGGACACAAAGGGGTAATGACTCAATATTCGTGGTGGTTGATAGGTTCTCCAAAATGGCACATTTCATTCCATACCACAAAACTCATGATGTTGTCCATATTACAGACTTGTTTTTCAAAGAGGTGGTAAGACTACATGGTCTTCCAAGGAGTATAGTTTCTGACAGAGATACTAAATTTGTGGGGTATTTCTGGAGGACATTGTGGAAGAAGTTGAGAACAGACTTGAAATTCAGTTCCACGCATCACCCACAAACTGATGGCCAAACAGAAGTGGTAAATAGAAGTCTGGGCAATTTGCTGAGATGTTTAGTTGGAGATAAGCCCAAGGGATGGGATTTGATTCTACCATAGGCAAATTTTTCTTATAATAACTCTGTAAATAGGAGTACTGGAAAATCACCATTTCAAATTGTATATGGGAATAGCCCAAGGACTGCGCCAGAATTGAGGAAGATAGAAAAAGAGGAGAGGACAAGTGCTAAAGCTGAGAAATTTGCTGAACACATCAAGCGTCTACATGAGGAGGTTCAAGCACACATTATCAAAATGAATCAAGAGTATAAAGCTAGGGCTAATCAAAGGAGAAGACATAAAGAATTCCAAGTAGCGAATCTAGTCATGGTGCACTTACAAAAAGAAAGATTTCCAGTTGGTACTTACAACAAGCTGAAAATGAAAAAATTTGGCCTTTGCAAAGTTTTGAAGAAACATAACTCAGGAAATGCATATGAGGTGGAGCTGCCAGATGGTATTCAAATTTCTCCCATTTTCAACATTGTAGATTTAACAGAGTATCATGATGATGGTGCAGATGAGGAGCTAGTTTTAGAGCCATGTCCAATTCCTACTTCTAAGAAGGAGGAGATAGAAGACATTCTAGATCATCGTGGGGATAGGAGTACTAGAAACAGGCAGTATGAAGAATATTTGGTCAAATAGAAAGGATGGCCGATCAAGGACTCAACTTGGATTTCAGCAGCTGAGGTTTCCCATTTGGGATTTCCTCTACCATCCATAAAGTGACAGGGTCACTTTTCAATCTACCCTGGGTGTCTGATGTAGTAGCATCCAGAGGTATAAGGGCAATCCTGTGTCACCCCAAAAAAATGTACTTAGACTTAGTTTATGTTTCATGTCTTTACATTTTTGGATACCCATTTGGCTCAAATAAAGGTTCCAACTCTCATAGTTCAACTATCAGTGCATTTGAAAATCCTAAAAAAATAGGAGCATGTATTTGGGCCATCATTTTAGTAAACTAGAAGGTGTGAATTGGCTAGATGAATGTAATAATGATTTAGAGCATTCCAAAAAAAGAATTAGGTCAATAGGCCCCACGGTTTGAAAGTTATTGTAGTTTTTTGAGTTTTGGAGACCTCCTAAGAATGCTTCAAAGTCAGGTTTGGGGAATTAAATGACCTCAAAAAGGGTCAAAAAATTGGGGACAAGCTATGCTTGTCCATAGGGCTATAGAGCACTTTGAGAGCTTTCCAAAAATGTAAACAGTTCATCAATCGGAGCTACAGTTCAAAAGTTATGCCTCCCGGAAGCTCGATTACCATTTCTGGATTCTTCTAGATTTGCACCGACTTCTAACGTAGCTTCTGGAACCTTCTATTTTGTCAATGGATGCCTACTAGCACTTTCTAGAATGTACTCCTAGTCCTTAACCCTCCGAGGTCTATTTAAGAAGATTTCTGGCATTGTAAAAGGCAATTCGGAGTGGAGTTTGAGACGGGGTGCTAAAAAGAGAAATATTCTCCAGATTTATGCTATTGTAAGCCCTTAGGGCATGTTTGTACTAGCTTATTTTCTCAGTTAATATAATTTTCCCTTGTTGTGTGTTCCATTCTGTTCTTGAGTTGTGTCCCCATCAATTATAATTACATTCATTTGGCCAAATTACACCTTCTAGTTTACCCAAAATGATGGCCCAATTACATACTCCTATTTTTTTTGTGATTTACACATATCCCAAGTTGTCCAAATACTCTATCCTAGAACACTGATAGTGGAACTGTGAGAGTTCGAACCTTTATTTGACCCAAATGGGTATCTAGAAATGAAAACACATGAAACAGAAACTAAGTCTAAGTACATTCTTTTTTTGGTGACATTGGATTGCCCTTATACCTTTGGATGCTCTTGAATCATGTATCTATGGATGTATGCATGTATACCTAGATGCATACATGTATCTATGCATCTATGCATGCATACATAAATATATCTATGCATGTATGCTATGTATGTATGTATGCATGGATGCATACATACATACATACCTACGTACATGTATGCATGCATGTATGTGTATATATGTATGCTTACATATATATAAATACATACATACATATATGTATGTATGTGTATGTATGTATGCATGCATGTATGTATACATGCATGCATGCATGTATGTACATATACGTATACATATACATATGCATGCATAGATACATATACATGTACATATTCATATCCATATATCTATGCATATGCATGCATAAATACATATATCTATGCATATGCATGCTTACATACATATATCTATGCATATGCATGCATATATATACATATACGTATATAAATATATATGTATGCATGCATGTATACATACATGGATACATCGATGTATGGATGCATCCATCCATACATGCATGCATGGATGCATACATACATCCATGCATCTAAGTATACATCCATACATACATAAATACATGTATACTTACATAGATACATGTATGTATACATAGATGCATGCATGCATGCATGCATATGCAATATGTATGTATACATAGGTACATGTATGTATGGATGGATGTATTCATACATGTATACATACATATTGGATACATAACTATATACATATATCTAAGTATACATTGCACACATACATAGATATATCTATGCATGCATGCATGTATACATAGATATATATATTTATGTATACATGCGTGCATATCTATGGATGTATGCAATATATACATAGATATATTTATGTATGGATGCATACATACATACATACATGTATACATCTATATATGTTGTATGTATGCACATGCATGTATGCATGCATACATGCATGAATGCATCTATGCATCCATGGATGCATACATCTATGCATGCATCTATGTATACATGTATACATACATGTCATGTATGTATGGATGTATATATATGCATGCATACATATATGTGTATGGATGCATCCATACATGCATGCATCGATGCATGCATGGATGCATACATCCATACATGTATCTATATAGATGCATACATACATACATGTATCTATGTATACATTGCATGTATATATAGATATATCTATGTATGTATGCAATGTGTACATAGATATATGTATGTATGGATGCATGCATATGCATGCATGCATCCATAAAGACACATATATATGCATCCTTTGCATATGCATAGATATGCATGCATGCATACATATATATATCTATGTATGCATGCATGCATGCATAGATATATCTATGTATGTATGCAATTTATACATAGATATATGTATGTATCGATGCATGACTGCATATATTTATTTATGTATACATGTATGCATGCATCCATCCATACATACATGTATCTATCCATGCATGCATGTATGTATGCATGGATGCATGCATACATACATACATGTATACATGTATATATCTTTTATGCATGCATGCATGTATGTATACATCCATGCATATGCATGCATGCATTTGCATACATCCATGCATGCATGCATACATACATGTATACATATATATATCTTTTATGTATGCATGCATACATACATCCATGCATCTATCGATGCATGCATAGATGCATGCATGGATTCATGCATGTATCTACATCTATGGATGCATTGGATGCATGCATCTACATTCATGCATGCATGTATATATACATAGATGGATGCAGGTATTTAAGCATCCATGCACATGCATGCATGGATGCATAATGTATGCATCTATGCATGTATCTGTGTCATACCTAGATGCATGAATGTATTTATGCATCTATGCATGGTTGGATGCATCCATCCATGCATGTATCTATGTCATAAATAGATACATGTATACATGTATGTATGTATGTATGCATCCATGCATATATAGATGCATGCATGGATGTATCCATGGATAGATACATGTATGTATGGATGGATGCATGCATACATGTATGTATACATAGATAAATGTATCTATGGATGCATGCATGCATGCAGCCATACATCTATGCAGTCATGCATACATACATACATATATCTATGTATACATTGCATACATACATAGATATATCTATGCATGCATGCATGTATCCATAGATATATATATGTATGTATGTATGTATGCATGCATATCTATACATATGCAATGTGTAAAAAGATATATATATGTAAGTATGCATGCATGCATATCTATGTATGTATACAATGTATACATAGATATATCTATTTATGTATGCAATGTAAACATAGATATATGTGTGTATAGATGCAGGCATGCATACATACATATATATGTATGCATCTATATACATATATACATGTATGGATATATGCATGCATGTATGTATGCATCCATAGATATATATGTATGCATGCATATATATACATACATACATACATGTATACATGTATGTATGCATGTATACATAGGTTCATTGATAGATGTATGCATCCATGCTTGCATAGATGCATGCATGCATGTATGCATCCATACATACATATATCTATGTATATATTGCATGCATACATAGATATGCATGCATGCATGCATGCATATATATATCTATGTATACATGCATGCATGCATAGATATACCTATATATGTATGCAATGTATACATAGATACATGTATATATCTATGTATGCAATATGTATGTATACATGCATGTGTGTGTGTCAATACATACATACATACATGCATAAATAGATGTATGTATCTATACATACATACACATCCATACATACATTTATGCATACATACATAAACGTATGTATGATGCATGCATGCATGCATGTGTGTGTATCAATACATACATACATACATGTATGTATGTATGTGTATGTATGTATGCATGCTTGCAGACATACATATACTTATATATGATGAATGGATGCATACATATATGTATGCAATATACATACACACATGTATGTATGTATGTGTATGTATGGATGCATGCATGCATAAATACATATACATCTACATATGCATGCATACATACATATACATATATATACATGTACATATACATATACATATTCATGGATACACACACACACACACACACATATATGTATGCATTCATTTACACATACATAGATACATGTATGAATGTATGCATCCATCCATACATGCATGCATCTATGGATGTATGCAAGCATGAACGCATACATGTATACATACATAAATACATATATATTGCATACATAGATATATACTTATATCTATGTATACATTGCATACATACATAGATATATCTATGCATGCATGCATGTATACGTAGGTATATATATGTATATATGCAATATGTACATAGATATATGTATGTATGGATGCATGCATACATGAATACATGTATACATGTATATATCTTCTATGTATGCATGCGTCCATGTGTACATGCATACATACATGTATACATGTATGTATGTATGTATGTATATATATGCATGCATACATATATATGTATGGATTCATACATGCATGCATTTATGCATGCATGGATGCATACATCCATACATGTATGTATGCATATAGATGCATACATATATATGTATGTATGGATGCATGCATGCATAGATATATCTATGGATGTATGCAATGTATACATAGATATATGTATGTATGGACGCATGCATGCATCCATACATACATATATCTATGTATGTATGCAATGTATACATAGATATATGTATGTATGGATGCATGTATGCATATATATATATATATATATACATGCATGCATGTATATATCTATGTATCTATGTATACATACATATATATATCTATGTATGTATACATGTATGCATGCATCGATACATGCATGCATGGATGCATACATACATACATACATATATATATCTTGTATACATGCATGCATGTATGCATGCATGCATCAATGCATTCATGTATCTATGTATGTATGCATAGATGCATGCATCCATGCATACATATATGTATCTATCCATGTATGCATACATGCATATATGTATGTATGCATGGATGCATACATACATACATACTTGTATATATCTTGTATCGATGAATATGCATATATGCATGCATCTGCATCCATGTATCCATGCATGCATATGCATGGATGCATACATACATGCATGTGTGCATGTATGCATAGATGGATGCATGTATGTGCATACATCCATGCATGCATACATACAGACATGTATACATGTATATATCTTGTATATATGCATGCATACATACATCATACATACATCCATGCATCTATTCATACATACATAGATGCATGCATGGTTGCATGCATGCATCTACATCCATGCATGCATCCACGCATACATGCATATATAGATAGATGGATGCAGGTATTTATGCATCCATGCATATGCATGCATGCATGGATGCATACATCCACGCATGTATCTATGTCATACATAGATAAATGTATGTATGGATGCATGCATATGGAAGGATGCTTACATACATGCATGCATCTATGTATGTATGCATGTGTGCATAGATACATGCATCCATGCATGCATCTATGCATGTATGGATGCATATGCGTACATACAAGATGTATACATGTCTACATTTATGTATGTATGTATGCATTCTTGCATACATACATGCATGCATGTATTCATGCATGGATAGATACATGTATGTATGGATGGATGCATGCATACATTTATACATACATATATACATATATGTTACATGTATGTATAAATAGATACGTGTATGTATGGATGCATGCATGTTTGCATCCATACATATATGCAGTCATGCATCCATACATACATCTAGCTCGGGAAAATCTTGGACTATCGCAATTTTCAGCTACTTTTGTTGAGTATTTATTTTATGGTTCTGATTTCTATTTTTTCCTTTTGGCTATGAGGTAGGGCTTTCCCGTTTTATTATTTTTTCTCTGTTTCTACTTTTATTTTTGGTAGCCATTTGTGTGGAGGCTAACAAATAGTGTTCCGCTCCATTTCTTTATGTTAGTTCTTCTTAGTTGGGCAGGTATGAACATTTCCCTATTTTTCAAGATGAGGGTTTGGGATTTTACGCTGTTATGCTGGCTATTTTTGCATACAGTGTTTGATTCCATTTATTTTTGGACTTCTGAGATTTTTGTGCCCAAAGGCCAAATGGCTTTTAATTTTGCAATTTTTCCAAAATTTGAAGTTTTTACCTCGTTTTGTATGGCGCCCTATTTTGTCAAGTTTTCTTGGCACAATGTGGGTTGTGGACCTTGATGATTCATTTGGATATCAGTCAGACCACTTTTGCACTTTTACGTTGCCTTGGGATGCATGTTGCATCCATACTCCTGACATTGTGTTTGGTTGAGTGATTTTATACCTATTATGGTTTCTTTTGGACCTTTTCTTTGTTTCATGGACATTGGGATTCATGTAGAATCCATACTTTTGGATTGAGGCTGGTGGAGTGAGTTCATGACCATTGGTTGATGGGGACACCACCCAAGTACAGAATGGACACAACAGGAAAGGGAAATTTTATTAACTTTGTAAATAAGCTAATACATCTAGTACAGAGAAAATAGACTTCAAAAGATGCCCTATGGGCTTACAATAGCATAAATCTGGAGATAATTTCTCTTTTCAGTACCTCCTCTCAAACTCCACTCTGAATTGTCTTTTACAATGCCAAAAATGTCCTTGAATAGACCTCAGAGGGTTAAGGACTAGGAATACATTCTAGAAAGTGCTAGCAGGCATCCACCGACTAAGTAGAAGGCTCCAGAACCCATGTTAGAAGTTGGTCCAAATCTAGAAGAATCCAAAAATAGTAACCAAACTTTTGGGAGGCATAACTTTTGAACCATAGCTCCTATTGACGAACTGTTTACATTTTTTAAAAGCTCTTGAAGTGCTCTATAGCCCTATGGACTAGCTTCACTCGTTCCCCATTTTTTGGCCCTTTTTGAGGTCATTTAATGCTCCTAACATGACTTTGAAGCATTCTTAGGAGGTCTCCAAAAATTGAAAAACCGCGATAACTTTCAAATTGTGGGGCCTTTTGACTTGATTCTTTTTCTAGAATGCTCTAAATTGCAATAACATTCATTTGGCCAATTTACACCTCCAAGTTCACCAAATTTATGGCTCAATTAGATACTCCTAATGTTTTGGAATTTACATGTATCCCAAGGTGTTCAAAAACTCTATCCTAGAACACTGATAGTGGAACTGTGAGAGTTGGAACCTTTATTCGACCCAAATGGGTATCCAGAAATGAAAACACATGAAACAAAAACTAAGTCTAAGTACATTTTTTTTTGGGTGACACAGGATTGCCCTTATACCTTTGGATGCTCCTACATTAGACACCAAGGGTAGATTGAAAAGTGACCCTGTCACTTTATGAATGGTAGACGAAATCCCGAATGGGAAACATCAGCTGCTGAAATCCAAGTTGAGTCCTCTATCGGCCATCCTTTCCATTTGACCAAATACTCTTCATACTACCTATTTCTGGTACTCCTACCCACATGATGATCTAGAATGTCTGCTATCTCCTTCTTAGAAGTAGGAATTGGACATGGCTCTAATATTAGTTCCTCATCTGCACCATCATCATGATACTCTGTTAAGTCTGCAATGTTGAAAATAGGATAAATATGAATACCATTTGTCAACTCCACCTCATATGCATTTCCTAAGTCATGTTTCTTTAAAATTTTGTAGGGACCAAATTTTTTCTTTTTTAGCTTGTTGTAAGTGCCGGCTGGAAATCTTTCTTTTCATAAGTGTACCATGACTAGATCCCCTACTTGGAATTCCTTATATATTCTCCTTTGATCAGCCCTAGCTTTATACTCTTGATTCATCTTGGTAATGTGTGCTTGAACCTCCTCATGTAGATGCTTGATATGTTTAGCAAATTCTTTAGCTTCAGCACTTGTCCTCTCCCCTTGCTCTATCTTCCTTTTTCATGGGCTTCAGTTTGTGGCAAACTCCATCCTTTGTTAGATAGTATGTGTTTGCATGACCATCATGTACTGCATGCCTATCAAACTACCATGGTCTACCCAACAATAGATGGCAACCATCCATTGGAATAACATCACAGAGAACTTCATCATGGTAACTCCTAATTTTGAATTTCACTAGAGATTGTTCACTTACTAGGACCTTATGATCATCTTTCACCCAAGCAATCTGATAGGGCTGGGGGTATTTCTCCCTCTTGAGCTTCAGCTTAGAGACCATCTCCTCTGACACCAATTTGTTAGTGCTACCACCATCAATGATCACATCACAATATTTTTCCTCACATTTGCACCTGGTACAGAATAAACTCCTCCTTTGTCTTGGTTCAATCTCACCACTTAGTAGGACCCTTTCATTCACTAAAGTCTCTCCTCCTTCAGGATCCTCTAAATGTGATGACTGTGCATCCTCATCCACATGAGCAACCCTAGCTTGACCCTCAGCTCTCTTATCTATCCTTCCTTGTCATTGAGGGCATTCAGAGGCACGATGACCTTCTTCATTGCAATGGAAATAGGTACCATGGAAGCCTCCTCTTTCTTGTCTACATCCTCTACCTCTTCCTCTCTAATTTCCAAAGTCTTGATCATGGGAGCGGTTGAAACCCTCATTCCTCTGGTTCCTGCTAGTACCCACATCTTCATTTTTCTTTTGGGTTTCATTTCATCCTCCAGATGACCTATCGCTTCCCCTTCCTCCTTGACCATGCCCTCTTTCTCTCCCTTCAAACCTTTTATTCAACTTCTCTTTGACTCATAGGGAAAACTGGTATACCTCTTCAATGCTGGTCATTCTTACCAGACTTAATTCCTCCTGGATGCTAGGTCGCAACCCACTGATATAATGAGTAACCTTCTTCTTATTTGCTTCTACATGCTCTGCTCTAATCAAAAGTTGATAAAACTCCTGAGTATATTCTTGGACTGATCTTCCTGCTTGCTTTAGCCCATGCATCTTCTTAAACAAATCAAGCTCGTAGTCCATAGGAATGAACTGCTTCTTCAATTTGTCCACCATGCGATCCCACCTTGTGATCTTCTCCTTTCCTCTTCTATTTATTTCCAATTGAACCTCTTGCCACCAGATTTTGGCATGTCCTTTCAGTTTGGCCTTTACAAACTTAACCCTATCTAGTTCCCTAATATCCTCATACTCAAAGTATTCTTCCAACTCATTGATCCAATTGATCAACTCATCTGGTTTCAGATTTCTTGAAAATACACCCACGTCAATTGTAGGTCTTTTCCCAAACTTAGTAATGGCCCTAAAAATATTTTCCTCTTCCTGATTCAGAACTTCCCCATCAAATTCTCCTTCTAGTCCAATTTCTTCTTCTTCATTGTCATCCTCACTGTCGTCACCTGCAATAACATTTGTTCCTCTATGGAACTCCTCCTGCAATGCTTGTACCTACCTTTGGAGGGCTCTAACCTCCTTAGGATTAATAGCTTCGGCCCTTCCACCATGATCTCTTCATGGGGGCATCTTCTTAACTCAAACCCACAACCACACAGTCTTGGTGCAAACTACCTCATAGTCGGTGCTCTGTCTACATACTCAGGAAAACTAGCTCTGATACCACTTGATGGGGACACCACCCAAGCACAGAATGGACACAATAGGAAAGGGAAATTTTATTAACGTTGTACATAAGCTAATACATTTAGTACAAGGAAAATAGATTTCAAAACATACCCTATGGTCTTACAATAGCATAAATTTGGAGATAATTTCTCCTTTCAGTACCTCCTCTCAGACTCCACTTCGAACTGCCTTTTACAATGCTAGAAATGTCCTTAAATAGACCTTGGAGGGTTAAGAACTAGTAATACATTTTGGAAAGTTCTAGCAAGCATCCACTGAACAAGTGGAAGGCTCCAGAAGCCATGTTAGAAGTTGGTACAAATCTAGAAGAATCCAAAAATGGTAACCAAACTTTTGGGAGGCATAACTTTTGAACCGTAGCTCTGATTGATGAACCTTTTACATTTCTGGAAAGATCTCGAAGCGCTCTATAGCCTTGTGGATAGTTTCACTTGTCCTCCATTTTGTAGCCCTTTTTGATGTCATTTAATGCCCCTAGCCTAGCTTTGAAGCATTCTTAAGAGGTCTCCAAAAATTGAAAAACTGTGATAACTTTCAAACCATGGGGCCTTTTGACCTGATTCTTTTTTTGGAATGCTCTAAATTGTAATTAAATTTATTTGATCAATTTACACCTCCTAGTTCACCAAAATGATTTCTCAATTACATACTCTTATTTTTTTAGCATTTACATGTATCTCAAGGTGTTCAAATACTGTATCCTAGAACACTGAGAGTGGAACTGTGAGAGTTGGAACCTTTATTTGACCCAAATGGGTATCAAGAAATGAAAACACATGAAACAGAAACTAAGTCTAAGTACATTTTTTTTTGGGTGACATAGGATTGCCCTTATACCTTTGGATGCTCCTGCATCATTGGTCTTGTTGCATCATTGGGGTTCATGTAGAATCCATACTCTCACATTGAGGCCATTTGAGTGATTTTATGATGTATGGTTTTATTGGCTTTGAGATTCATGCAAAATCCATCCTCTTGAGTTTCTTTCGGTTAGGTGTTTGTTTTGCATTGCATTCTCATCCTATCCTTGTGTTATGATCTTCATGATGGTGGTGCACCACACACAAGTACATGTGCATACATTTTTTGGAGGACTTGCAGGTCTTGACCTTCCATGTCTTTTCTGGAAGTTTTGATCATTGGGGTTGGGATGGGAGTATGCATGCCCACGGGCACTTGTTATAGGATGAGCATGGGTAGGGTAGGGTAGCATATGGAGGGGGCTTCTATCTCGTAGCCTGGTGATCATTCTACCTTGAGGGTTAGTGGAGGATATGAAGCTTCAAATAACTGATAATTAAAGAAAATGTGTGACTGGTAATAAAATTTAAGATAATAAAATGTTGTGCCGAGCCATTCCATTGAGGGATGCTGAATCTGCATAATTCAATCTTGGGCTTTTTGATGCCAAGTGACTCTCCGTGATGTTAGCCCCTACTTAATAGCTTTTTGAGTGTCTGACCAAGACCTATACTCCTTGCATTGTCTTAGGTTCTTGGTTGTAGCCATCATACTATCTGGCATGAGTGTTAGCCATGGATGTTCTTTTGTGTGTTTGTGGTTGGATCATTATCTCCATCAGAATGATGGGTGTGGACCTACGAGTTCTACGTGGTTGGGAGGTATAGCTACATTCACCATTGCTAGGGACCAGTGTACAGAGATGATCATTTGTCCTAGTGAGACCATCGCTGGATATCTTCACTTAGTACTTTGGGTTCCAGAGTATGCTTTCTTGTGATTTATGTTTTCATTGGAATGCCTAGATATCATGTTTAGATGATGTTAGTTTATTTGACGCATTCCCATGTTATGATGTTTAGCATATGATTAGATGATGTTATTTGATTTAGTAGTATATATGTTGCTTACTATTTTTTAGCATGTGATAGGTGATGTTATCTACTGTAGGATTATCTTATGCGTTTTCACTAGCATGTTAGATTTCCTTATGCTGATATGCTTCATGTTTTAGTAGTGACGTCCCTATTATGACAGTACTAACAATTTGGTCAGTAGCTTGGGATGTTATGCACGGGAGATGGGTAGGACCCATGATGGTCTTATGATGCTATTAACAGTTGGGAGGAACCACATACTTAGTTTGTTTGTTCAATTCATTGTGATGTTTATTTTAGTATGTTCTTTGTTGTTGTAGTTTAGATGGATAGATGTTCTTTGTTCTGTGTTGTTCTTTCACTCGAGTGTTCATGCCTCGAGATGTGGATCCAGTTCTCCCTGGTGTGGAGTTTCTTTGGTCTATTTTTCCCCTTTTTGAGTTTTGGAAGTGTCTTTGTTTTCTATGGGTGACATTTGTTTAGCAATGTGCAACATTTAAAAACTATCACATGCCCATACAAACTGCATTGTACGACACTGTAAAGTATCGCGCACTTTCTTGAGAAATGTCATGCGACATATTGCATGCCTTTTAGAGAAGTCACTTGACACTTTCTTAGTATCGCACGCCTCTTAGAGAAGTGTCATATGAAACTATTGAAGTGTCGCACGCCTTAAAGAAAAGTATCGCCCAGTCCCTGAAAGTGTCACACTCCTTCTTGAGAAATGTCGTGTGACACTTTTCTATCCTGCATTATAGTATCACACATTTTTTGTAAAAACCTGCATGGCCCAACAATGAGCATTTTTCTTTATGATCTAAACTTTTTGAGAGTTGTTTTGGGTACCCTTTTGGGCGTTCCTCGACCCTATGTTGTTGCATTTTGAATTTTGTTGGCTTCTCTTGAATCCTTTTTGAGAGTTGTTTTGGGTACCCTTTTGGGCGTTCCTCGACCCTATGTTGTTGCATTTTGAATTTTGTTGGCTTCTCCTGAATCCAATTTTCATGTTTGTGTTTTAGTCTCTTGGGGTTTAAAATATATTGTTTAAGTATAAGTTGACATATATTTAATTCCTTATACTTAAGATATATTTTAATATATGCAACAAATCTTTTGAGACAAGTTTTAGACCTCTCAAAGACAAATTAAGGATTCTAAGAAATTTCAAAGCTTCAAAAATCTAGACTTAGCCAATTTTAAGTGCATCAAGATTTCAGCCTTAGCAGAATTTCAAGATTCTGCATTTTACCCTAGCTTAGTGTTTTGTTTATGAGTGGTCATTCCTTGAGCCCTCATCTGGTTGGTAGTGGCATTCGAAGATTCGTTGGTTGCTAGAATTGTGGCGAAGTCTTCTATTGTGATCTTTGATATCTCTGTATGATGTTGTCATGTGCATTCATACTTGTTAAAAAAAAATATCTTGACTTGATTTGAATCCTTGTTTCCAAAGATCTCCAAGTGGAACATTACATACATAGATATATGTATGTATGGATGCATGCATGCATACATACATATATATGTCTGCATCTATATATATACATACATGTATGGATGTATGCATCCATGCATGCATGTATGTATGCATCCATACATATATATGTATTCATGCATATATATACATAAATACATACATGTATACATGTATTTATGCATGTATACATAGATGCATCCATGCATGTATGCATCCATGTATGAATAGATGCATGCATGTATGTATGCATCCATACATACATATATCTCTGTATACATTGCATACATACATAGATATGCATGCATGCATGCATATATACATACATATATATATCTATGTATACATGCATGCATAGATATATCTATGTATGTATGCAATATGTATGTATACATGTATGAATGCATCCATCCATATAGACATGTATCTACGTATAAATACATATTGCATATGCATGCATGCATGCATGTATCTATGTATACATACATGTATCTATGTATGTATGCATGCATACATCCATACATTCATATCTATGTATACATAGATACATGTATGTATGGATGGATTCATACATGTATGCATCCATAAATACATATATATATCCATGCATGTATATGTAGATATATATGTGTATGTATGCATGCATGCATATCTATGTATGTATGTATGCATGCATGCATGCATACATATATATGTAAGCATTCATATATATACATACATACATACATACATGTATGTATGCATGTATACATAGATGCATGCATCCATAAATATATATGGATGCATGCATATATATACATACATACATACATGTATACATGTATATATGTGTGTATACATAGATGTATGCATGAATGTATGCATCCATGCATGCATACATGCAAATGCATACATACAAGATGCATACATACAAGATATATACATGTATGCATGCATATGGATGCATGCATGTATGTATGTATGTATGCATATGGATGCATGCATGATATATACATGTATACATGTATGTATGTATGTATCCATCCATGCATACATACATGCATGCATCTATGCATGCATGGATAGACACATGTATGTATGGATTGATGTATGCATGCATGTATGTGTAGATGCATGCATGGATGGATACATCCATGCATGCATGTATACATACAAGATATATACATGTATGCATATGGATGCATGCAAGATATATACATGTATACATAAATGTATGTATGTATCCATCCATGCATACATACATGCATGCATCTATGTATTCATGGATAGACACATGTATGTATGGATGGATGTATGCATGCATGTATACATAGATGCATGCATGGATGTATGCATCCATGCATGTATAGATGCATGCATGTATGGATGCATGGATACATGCGTATGCATACATATATCCATACATATATCTATGTATGCATGCATGCATTCATACATATATATATCTATGTATACATTGCATAAATAAATAGATATATCTATGCATGCATGCATTCATATATATATATATATATATATATATATATATATATATATATATATATGTGTGTGTGTGTGTGTGTGTGTGTGTGTATGTATGTATGCACGCATGCATATCTATGTATGTATGCAATGTATACATAGATATATGTATGTATGCATCCATACATACATATATCTATGTATACATTGCATACATACATAGATATATCCATGCATGCATGCATGCATAGATATATCTATGTATGTATGCAATGTATACATAGATATATGTATTTATGGATGCATGCATGCATACATACATATGTATGTAGGCATGTATCTATATACATACATGCATGTATACATGATGTATGCATATATATATATATATATATATATATATATATATATATATATGTATGCAATATGTATGCATGGATGTATGCATCCATGCATGCATAGATTCATATATGTATGTATGCATCTATAGATGCATGTATGGGTGTATACATGCATGCATCCATGTATGCATGTATCTATGCATCCATAGATGCATGCATGTATGAATGCATGCATACATGCATACGCATAATTATAAGATATATACATGTAGACATGTATGTATGTATGTATGCATGCATGGATGTATGCATCCATGCATGCATAGATTCATGCATGTATGTATGCATGCATACATGGATATGCATACATACAAGATATATACATGTATACATGTATGTATGTATGCATGCATCTATTCCTACATGCATGTATGTATGCATCCATAGATGCATGCATGTATCGATGCATGCATACATGCATATGCTGACATACAAGATATATACATGTATGCATGTATGTATGTATTTATGCATCCATGCATACACGCATGCATCTATGCATGGATATATGTATACATGGATCCATGTATGTATGCATGCATGCATATGGATGTATGCATGCATGCATCCATACATTATCTATGTATGCAATATGTATGTATACATAGATACATGTATGTATGATGTATGCATGCATGCATAGATATATATATATATATATATGATGGATGCATGCATGCATGGATATATCTATGTATAATGTATGCATGCATGCATGTATATATTGATGTATCTATGCATACATCCATACATAAATGTATCTATATATACATTGCATGCATGCATAGATATATCTAAGCATGCATGGATATACTTGTATCTATGTATGTATGCATGTATACATAGATGCATGCATGGATGCATCCATGCATAGATCCATCATGCATACATGCATCCATGCATAGATATGCATGCATCCATGCATGTATCTATGTATGGATGCATGCATACATACATGTATTTACGCAATATGTATGTATCCATAGATGCATGCATGAATAGACACATGCATGCATGCATGTATCTATGTATACGTACATGTATCTTTGTATGTATGCATCCACATATATATATATATATATGTGGATGCATACATACAAAGATACATGTACGTATAAATAGATACATGCATGCATGCATGTATGTATGCATGCATAGATACATACATATATTGATGCAAGAGCATCGAGAGGTATAAGAGAAATCTTGTGTCACCCAAAAAAGATATGTACTTATACTTAGTTTCTGTTTCATGTGTTTTCATTTCTGGATATCCATTTGGGTCAAATAAAAGTTTCAACTCTCATAGTTTCACTATCAGTGTTTTAGGATAGAGTATTTGAACACTTTGGAACACGTGTTAATGCCAAAAAAATAGGAGTATGTAATTGAGTCATCATTTTGGTGAACTAGGAGGTTTAAATTTTCTAGGTGAATGTAATTGTAATTTAGAACATTCTAGAAAAAGAATCAGGTCAAAAGGCCCCACGGTTTGAAAGTTATCATAGTTTTTTGGGTTTTGGAGACCTCCTAAGAATGCTTCAAAGTTAGGATAGGGGCATTAAATGACCTTAAAAATGGCAAAAAAATGGGGGATGAGCAAAGCTGGTAAATAGGGCTATACAACACTTTAAGAGCTTTCCAAAAATGTAAATGGTTCATCAATCAGAGCTATGGTTTAAAAGTTATGCCTCCCAGAAGATTGGTTACCATTTTTGGATTGTTCTAGATTTGTGTCAACTTCTAACGTAGCTTATAGAGCCTTCTATTTGATCGGTGGATGCCAAATAGCACTTTCTAGAATGTATTCCTAGTCCTTAACCCTCCAGGGTCTATTTATAGACATTTCTGGCATTGTAAAAGACAGTTTGGAGTGGAGTTTGAGAGGAGGTACTACAAGGAGAAATTATCCCCACATTTATGCTATTGTAAGCCCATAGAGCATGTTTTGAAGTTTATTTTCTCTGTACTAAATGTACTAGCTTATTCTCACAGTTAATACACTTTCCCTTTTCCTGTTGTGTCCATTCTATGCTTGAGTTGTGTCCCCATCAAGTGGTATTAGATTTGGTTTTCCTGAGTGTGTAGATAGAGCACCGACTGTGAGGCAGTTTGCACTAGGACTGTGTGGTTGTGGGTTTGAGTTAAGAAGATGCCTCTAGGAAGAGAGCATGGTGGAAGGGCAAGAGTTGTTAATCTTGAGGAGGTTAGAGCCCTCCAAAGGCAGGTACAAGCATTGCAAGAGGAGCTCCGTAGAGGAACAAATGTTACTGTAGGTGATAATAGTGAGGATGACAATGAAGAAGAAGAAATTTGACCAGATATGGAATTTGATGGGAAAGTTCTAAATCAGATAGAGGAAAGGCTTTTTAGGGCTATTACTAAGTTTGGGAAAAGACCTACAATCGAAGTGGGTGTATTTTCAGGAAATTTGAAACCAGATGATTTGATCGATTGGATCAATGAACTAAAAGAATACTTTGAGTATGAGGATATCAGGGACCTAGATAGGGTTAAGTTTGCAAAGGCCAAACTAAAAGGCCATGCCAAAATCTGGTGGCAAGGGGTCCAATTGGAAAGAAATAGAAGAGGAAAGAAGAAGATCACAAGGTGGGATCGCATGGTGGACAAATTGAAGAAGTAGTTCACTCCTGTGGACTACGAGCTTGATTTGTTTAAGAAGATGCATGAGTTAAAGCAAGCAGGAAGATTGGTACAAGAATATAGAGAGGAGTTTTATCGACTCTTGATTAGAGTAGGGCATGCAGAAGCAAATAAGGAGAAGGTTGCTTGTTATATCGGTGGGTTGCGACCTAGCATCCAAGAGGAATTAAGTCTGGTAAGAATGACCAGCATTGAAGAGGCATACCAGTTTTCCCTACAAATTGAAGAGAAGCTGAACAAAAGGTTTGAAGGGAGAAAAATAGGGCATGGTCAAGGAGGAAGGGGAAGCGGTAGGTCATTCGAAGGCAAAAATGAAACCCAATAGAAAAATGAAGATGTGGGTACTAGCAGGAACCAAAGCAATGAGAGTTTCAATCGTTCCCATGATCAAGACTTTGGAAATTAGAGAGAAAGAGGTAGAGGACATGGACAACAAAGAGGAGGCTTTCATGATACCTTTTTCCATTGCAATGAAGAAGGTCATTGAGCCTTTCAATGCCCTCAATGACAAGGAAGGACAGATAAGAGAGATGAGGGTCAAGCTAGGGTTGCTCATGTGGATAAGGATGCATAGTCATCACATTTAGAGGATGCAGAAAGAGGAGAGACTTTAGTGAATGAAAGGGTCCTACTAAGTGGTGAGATTGAACCAGGACAAAGGAGGAGTTTATTATGTACCAGGTGCAAATGTGAAGAAAAATGTTGTGATGTGATCATTGATGGTGGTAGCACTAACAACTTGGTGTTAGAGGAGATGGTCTCTAAGCTGAAGCTCAAGAGGGTGAAACACCCCCAACCCTATCAAATCGTTTGGGTGAAAGATGATCATAAGGTCCTAGTAAGTGAACAATGTCTAGTGAAATTCAAAATTGGGAGTTACCATGATGAAGTTCTCTATGATGTTATTCCAATGGATGGTTGCCATCTATTATTGGGTAGACCATGGTAGTTTGATAGGCATGCAATACCTAATGGTCAAGCAAACACATACTCTCTAATAAAGGATGGAGTTTGCCACAAACTAAAGCCCATGAAAAAGGAAGGTGAAAGGGTATGTAGCAGTTCTATGATTTGTCTTGTTGATGGAAGAAAGTTTTTAGATGGCATGAAACATTAGCGTATGTGCTATACTTTGATTCCTAGGAAAGATAAAGAAGGTAGTAGTGAAATACCACTTGAAGTTTTAGATTTACTAGGTGAGTTTTGAGATATTGTCTCTGATAATGTTCCAGAAGAATTGCCACCAGTAAGGCAAATCAATCATTAGATAGATTTAATCCCAGGAGCTAGTTTTCCTAACAAGGCTGCTCACAGGATGACTCCTACGGAAATTGAGGACCTAAATAGACAGGTCCAAGGGGTATTGAGGAAGGGCTTGATTTGGGAGAGCCTAAGTCCATGTGTAGCACTTGTAGTACTAGCACCAAAGAAGGATGGAGAGTAGAGGATGTGTATAGAGTCTCGAGCTATAAATAGGATAACCATCAAGTATACGTTTCCTTTGCCAAGAATGGATGATCTTATGGACTACTTGAGTGGAGCTCAGTACTTCACAAAGATAGATCTCAAGAGTGGTTATCACAAGATACGGATTCGAGAAGGAGATGAGTGGAAAATAGCCTTCAAGACCAAGGAGGGTCTTTATGAGTGGTTAGGCATGCCCTTTGGATTGACGAACACCTCGACTACCTTCATGCAGCTTATGAATGAGGTACTTAAAAAGTTCCTTGGAAAAAATTTTATTGTCTATTTGGATGATATTTTAATTTTCAGCAAGACTTTGGAAGAACATTTATTGCATATTCATAGTGTCCTTGAAAGGTTAAGGGAAGAGAAACTATTAATTAATTTGAAGAAGTGTATCTTTTCAAAAAGGGAGTTAGTCTATTTGGGGTTTGTTATATCACTTGAAGGTCTTAAAATGGATCTAGAGAAGGTAAAAGCCATATTGGAATGGCCTACTCCAAGGTCTGCTACTAAGGTAAGATCATTTCATGGTCTGGTTAGTTTTTACAGGAATTTTATTAAGAATTTTAGTGCCATATGTGTACCCCTAACTGAAACAATAAGAGGGGATAGAAAAGTGTTCAAATGGATTACATCAGCTGCGAGAAGTTTTGAATTGTTGAAGAAGAAGGTGAAAAAACAACCTGTGTTGGCACTCCCAAATTTTAGAAAGGTGTTCTAGGTGGATTGTGATGCTAGTGGCAGCACTATTAGGGCTGTATTAAGCCAAGAAGGTAAGCCTATTGCATATTTTAGTGAAGAATTGAATGATGCAAAGAAGAATTATTCCATTTATGTTCAAGAGTTCTATGAAATAGTTCAGGCCCAAAAGAAATGGAGGCATTATTTATTGCCAAAGGAATTTGTTTTGTATACAGATCACCAGGCATTGCAATACATAAATAGCTAAGGTAAATTGAATCAAAGGTATATGAAGTGGGTAGAGTTCTTGTAGAGCTATACATTTGTGTTGAAGCATAGAAGTGGAAAATCTAATAGGGTTGTAGATGCACTAAGTAGGAGATAGTTTTTTCTTACAGTAATGCAGGTTGAAGTAGTTGGGTTTGATGAACTCAATAATCTATACAGTGATGATCCTTATTTTGCTGAAGCATGGAAAGCTTGTAAAGAGCCTGTTGCTATAGACAGAACTAAGTGGTTAGACTATCTGATTCAAGATGGTATGCTATTCAAGGGTAGTCAATTATGCATTCCAAGGAGTTCCATCAGGGAAAATTTGATTAAGGAGAAACATAGTGGAGGGATGGAAGAATATTTTGGTCAAGATAAAACCATTGCCATTCTAAAAGAATATTATTTTTGGCCTCAGATTTCATAGGATGTGAAAAAGTTTGTACATAGTTGCCATGTTTGTCAAGTTGCCAAGGGATTTAGTCACAATACTAGACTATATCAACCATTGCCTATTCCATCAAAGCCATGGGAGGACATAAGTATGGATTTTGTTCTTGGATTGCCAAGAACACAAAGGGGTAATGACTCAGTATTTGTGGTGGTTGATCTATTCTCCAAAATGGCACATTTTATTCCATGCCACAAAACTCATGATGTTGTCCATATTGCAGACTTATTTTTCAGAGAGGTGGTGAGACTACATGGTCTCCCAAGGAGTATAGTTTTTGACAGAGATATTAAATTTGTGGGGTATTTTTGGATAACATTATGGAAGAAGTTGAGAATAGATTTGAAATTTAGTTCCACACATCACCTGTAGACTGACAGCCAAACAGAAGTGGTAAACAAAAGTCTGGGCAATTTGCTGAGATGTTTAGTTGGGGATAAGCCCAAGGGATGGGATTTGATTCTACCACAAGTAGAGTTTGCTTACAATAACTTTGTAAATAGGAGTACTGGAAAATCACCATTCCAAATTGTATATGGAAGTAGCCCAAGGACTACACCAGAATTGGGAAAGATAGAACAAGGGGAGAGGAAAAGTGTTGAAGCTAAAGAATTTGTTGAACATATCAAGCGTCTACATGAGGAGGTTTAAGCACACATTACCAAGATGAATCAAGAGTATAAAACTAGGGATGATCAAAGGAGAAGACATAAATAATTCCAAGTAGGGGATCTAGTCATAGTACACTTTTGAAAAGAAATATTTCCAGCTGGTACTTACAACAAGCTGAAAATGAAGAAATTTGGTCCCTACAAAATTTTGAAGAAATATGACTCAGGAAATGCATATGAGGTGGAGCTTCCAGATGGTATTCACATTTCTCCTATTTTCAACATTGCAAACTTAACAGAGTATCATGATGATGGTGTAGATGAGGAGCTGGTGTTAGAGCCATGTCCAATTCCTGCTTCCAAGAAGGAGGAGATAGAAGACATTCTAGATCATTGTGTGGGTAGGAGTACTAGGAACAGGTAGTATGAAGAATATTTGGTCAAGTGGAAAGGATGGCCGATAGAGGACTCAACTTGGATTTTAGCAGCTGAGGTTTTCCATTAGGGATTTCCTCTGCCATTCTTAAAGTGATAGGGTCACTTTTCAATCTACCCTAGGTGTTTGATGTAAGAGCATCCAGAGGTATAAGGACAATCCTGTGTCACCCAAAAAAAATGTACTTAGACTTAGTTTTTGTTTCATGTGTTTTCATTTCTGGATACCCATTTGGGTCAAATAAAGGTTCCAACTCTCACAGTTCCACTATCAGTTTTCTAGGATAGAGTATTTGAACACCTTGGGATATGTGTAAATGCCAAAAAAAAGGAGTATGTAATTGAGCCATCATTTTGGTGAAATAGGATTTGTAAATTGGTTAGATGAATGTAATTGTAATTTAGAGCATTCCATAAAAAGAATCAGGTCAAAAGGCCCCACGGTTTGAAAGTTATCACAGTTTTTCAAGTTTATGAGACCTCCTAAGAATGCTTCAAAGTTAGGATAGGGGTATTAACTGACCTTGAAAAGAGCTAAAAATTGAGGAATGAGTGAAGCTAGTCCATAAGGCTATAGAACACTTCAAGATCTTTCTAAAAATGCAAATGATTCGTCAATCAAAGCTACAGTTCAAAAGTTATGCCTCCCGGAACATCGGTTACCATTTTTGGATTCTTCTAGATTTGTGTCGACTTCTAACGTAGCTTCTAGAGCCTTCTATTTGGTTGGTGGATGCCAACTAGCACTTTCTAGAATGTATTCATATTCCTTAACCCTCCGGGGTCTATTTATGGACATTTCTGGCATTGTAAAAGACAGTTCGGAGTGGAGTTTGAGAGGAGGTGCTACAAGGAGAAATTATCTCCAAATTTATGCTATATGTAAGCCCATAGGGCATGTTTTAAAGTCTATTTTCTCTATACTAAATGTACTAGCTTATTTTCATAGTTAATACAATTTTCTTTTTCTTGTTGTGTCCATTTTGTGCTTGGGTTGTGTCCCCATCATATATCTATGTATGCAATATATATATATATGGATGCATCCATACATAGATACATGTATGTATGGATGCATTCATGCATGAAATATATATATATATATATATATATATATATATATATATATATATATATATATATATATATATATATGGATGCATACATACATAGATACATACATAGATACATGCATGCATACATACATAGCTACATATATGTATGGATGCATGCATGCATACATGTATACATACATAGATACATCAATGCATACATACACAAATACATGTATGTATGGATGCATGCATGTATACATAGATGTAAATGAATGCATGCATGCATGCATATATCCATACATATATCTATATATGCATGCATGCATACATACATAGATATATCTATATATGCAATATGTATGTATACATAGATACATGTATGTATATATATATATATATATATATATTTTATTTATTTATTTATTTATTTATTTATGTATTAGTATGTATGTATGTATGTATGTATGTATGCATGCATACATACATATATCCATGTATATGCATGCATGCATACATACATGTATCTATGTATGTATGTATGCATGTACATGCATCCATCCATACATACATAAATGTATCCATGTATATGCATGCATCCATCCATACATACATACATCTATGTATATGCATGCATCTATCCATACATACATCTACGTATCTACATATATCTTGTATGTATGCATATGCATGTATGAATGCATGCATAGATACATACATACATATATACATATATATATATATGTATACATGCATGCATGCATACATACATACATACATGTATCTATGTATGACGTAGGAATCCATACATACATTGGATCCATGCATAGATATATGGATGTATGCATGAATGTATCTATGTATGATGTATGCATCTATGCATGTATGTATGCATGTATATGTATGTATGGATCCATCCATCCATACATGCATCCATCCATGCATACTGATGGGGACACAACTTAAGCACAGAATGGACACAACAAGGAAGGAAAAATTGTATTAACTGTGTAAATATGCTATTACATTCAATACAAAGAAAATAGACTTCAAAACATGCTGTAAGGGCTTACAACAGTAATAATCTGGAGATAATTTCTCCTTTTAATACCTCCTTTCAAATTTCACTCTGAATTGCCTTTTACAATGTCAAAAATGTTCTTCAATAGACCTTGGAGGGTTAAGGATTAGGAGTACATTTTAGAAAGTTCTAGTTGGCATCCATTGACTAAATAGAAAGCTCCAGAAGTTGCATTAGAAGTGGACGCAAATCTAGAAGAATTCAAAAACTATAACCAAACTTGCAGGATGCATAACTTTTGAATTGTAGCTCCGATTGATGAACCGTTTACATTTTTGGAAAGCTCTTGAAGTGCTCTATAGGCCTATGGACCAGCTTTGCTCATTCTCCATTTTTCGACCCTTTTTGAAGTCATGTAATGCCTCTAAATTACAATGACAATCATCTGGCTAATTTACACCTTCTAATTCACCAAAATGATGGCTCAATTACATACTCCTATTTTTTTGGCATTTACACATATCCCAAAGTGTTTGAATACTCTATCCTAGAACACTGATAGTGGAACTGTGAGAGTTGGAACCTTTATTTGACCCAAGTAGGTATCCAAAAATGAAAACACATGAAACAGAAACTAAGTCTAAGTACTTTTTTTTTTGGTTGACACAAGATTTCCCTTATACCTTTGGATGCTCCTGCATCAAACACCTAGGGTAGATTGAAAAGTGACCTTGTCACTTTATGAATGGTAGAGGAAATCCCAAATGGGAAACCTTAGCTGCTAAAATCCAAGTTGAGTCCTCTATCGGCCATCCTTTCCACTTGATCAAATACTCTTCATACTACCTATTTCTAGTACTCCTACCCACATGATGATCTAGAATGTCTTCTATCTCCTCCTTCTTAGAAGTAGGAATTGGAAATGGCTCTAACATCAACTCCTCATCTACACCATCATCATGATACTCTGTTAAGTCTGCAATGTTGAAAATAGGAGAAATATGAATACCATCTAGCAACTCCACCTCATATGCATTTTCTGAGTCATGTTTCTTCAAAATTTTGTAGGGGCCAAATTTCTTCATTTTTAGCTTGTTGTAAGTACTAGCTAGAAATATTTCTTTTCTAAAGTGTACCATGACTAGATCCCCTACTTGGAATTTCTTATGTCTTCTCTTTTGATCAGCCCTAGCTTTATATTCTTGATTCATCCTAGCAATGTGTACTTGGACCTCCTCATGTAGACGCTTGATATGTTTAGTAAATTCTTCAGCTTCAGCACTTGTCATCTCCCCTTGTTCTATCTTCCTCGATTCTGGTGCAATCCTTGGGCTACTTCCATATACAATTTGGAATGGTGGTTTTCCAGTACTCCTATTTACAAATTTATTGTAAGAAAACTCGACTTGTGGTAGAATCAAATCCCATCCCTTGGGCTTCTCCCCAACTAAACATCTCAACAAATTGCCCAAACTTCTGTTTACCACTTCTATTTGGCCATCAGTCTGTGAGTGATGTGTGGAACTAAATTACAACTCTGTTCTCAACTTTTTCCACAATGTTCTCCAAAAATACCTTACAAATTTAGTATCTCTATCAAAAACTATACTCCTTGGAAGACCATGTAGTCTTACCACCTCTCTAAAAAACAAGTCTGCAATATGGACAACATCATGAGTTTTGTGGGATGGAATGAAATGTGCCATTTTGGAGAACCTATCAACCACCATAAATACTAAGTCATTACCCCTTTGTGTCCTTGGAAATCCAAGAAAAAAATCCATAATTATGTCCTCCCATGGCTTTGATGGAATAGACAATGGATGGTATAGTCCAGTATTGTGACTAAATCCCTTGGCGACTTGACAAATCTGACAAGTTTGTACAAACTTCTTCACATCCTGTGACATTTGAGACCAAACATAATGTTCTTTGAGAATGGAAATGGTCTTATCTCAACCAAAATGTCTTTCCATCTATCAACTGTGTTTCTCCTTAATCATATTTTCCCTCATGGAACTCCTTGGAATGCATAATTGACTGCCCTTGAATAACTTACCATCCTAAATCAGATAGTCTAATCACTTAGTTCTATCTATACCAATAGGCTCTTTACAAGCTTTCCACACTTCAGAAAAATCAAGATCCTCAGGGTACAGATTCTTGAGTTCATCAAACCCAACTACTTCAACCTGCATTACTATCAGAAACATATGTCTCCTACTTAGTGTATCTACAACCCTACTAGATTTTCCACTTCTATGCTTCAACACAAATGTATAGCTCTGCAAGAACTCTACCCACTTCATATGCCTCTGATTCAATTTACCTTGGCTATTTAGGTACTATAATGCATGATGATCAATATACAAAACAAATTATTTTGGCAATAAATAATGCCTCCATTTCTTTAAGGCCTGAACTATTGCATAGAACTCTTGATCATAAAAAGAATACTTCTTTTTTTGCATCATTCAATTTTTCACTAAAATATGCAATAGGCTTACCTTCTTGGTTTAATACAGCCCCAATAGCACTGCCACTAGCATCAAAATCCACTTGGAACACCTTTCTCAAATTTTGAAGTGCCAACATAGGTTGTTATGTTACCTTCTTGTTCAACAATTCAAAATTTCTCGCACTTGCTGCAGTCCATTTGCTCTTTTCTATCCCCTCTTATTGTGTCAATCAGGGTGCACATATGCCACTTAAATTCTTAATGAACTTTCTATAAAAACTAACCAGACCATGGAACGATCTTACCTCAGTAGCAGACCTTGGAGTAGGCCATTCCAAGATGGCTTTTACCTTCTTTGGATCCATTTTGAGACCTTCAAGTGATATAACAAACTCCAAGTAGACTAACTCCATTTTTGCAAAGATACACTTCTTTAGATTAATCAATAGTTTCTCTTCCCTTAACCTTTCAAGGACACTATGAATATGCAATAAATGTTCTTCCAAAGTCTTGCTAAAAATAAAAATATCATCCAAATAGACAATAAATTTTTTTCCCAAGAACTTCTTAAGTATCTCATTCATAAGCTGCATGAAGGTACTTGAGGTGTTCGTCAATCCAAAGGGCATGACTAACCACTCATAAAGAACCTCCTTGATCTTGAAGGCTATTTTCCACTCATCTCCTTCTCGAATCCATATCTAGTGATAGCCACTTTTGAGATCTATCTTTGTGAAGTACTAAGCTCCACTTAAACAATCCATAAGATCATCCATTCTTGGCAAAGGAAATCAATACTTGATGGTTATCCTATTTATAGCTCGAGAATCTATACACATTCTCCACTCTCCATCCTTCTTTGGTGCTAGTACTGTAGGTACTGTACATGGACTATGGCTCTCCTAAATCAAACCCTTTCTCAATAGCTCCTGAACATATCTATTTAGCTCCTCAGTTTCAGTAGGAGTCATCCTGTGAGCAGCCTTGTTAGGAAAACTAGCTCCTGGGATTAAATCTATCTGATGACTGATTTGCCTTATCGGTGGCAATCCTTCTGGAACATTATCAGAGATGATATCTTCAAACTCACATAGTAAATTTGAAACTTTAAGTTGTATTTCACTACTACCTTCTTTATCTTTCTTAGGAATCAAAGCATAGCACATACAGCATTGCACATACGCTGATGATTCATGCCATCTAAAAACTTCCTTATATCAACAAGATAGATCCTAGCACTGCCACATACCTTTTCACCTTCTTTTTTCATGGGCTTCAATTTGTGGCAAACTCCATCCTTTGTTAGAGAGTATGTGTTTTCATGACCATCATGTACTGCATGCCTATCAAACTACCACGGTCTACCCAACAATAGATGGCAAACATCCATTGGAATAACATCATAGAGAACTTCATCATGGTAACTCCCAATTTTGAATTTCACTAAATATTGTTCACTTACCAGGACCTTATGATCATCTTTCACCCAAGCAATCCGATAGGGTTGGGGGTGTTTCTCCCTCTTGAGCTTCAGCTTAGAGACCATCTCTTCTGATACCAAGTTATCAGTGCTACCACCATCAATGATCACATCACAACATTTATCCTTACACTTGCATCTGGTATGGAAAAAAATCCTCCTTTGTCCTAGTTCAATCTCACCAGTTAGTAGGACCCTTTCATTCACTAGAGTCTCTCCTCTTTCTCCATCCTCTAAATGTGATGATTGTGCATCCTCATCCACATGAGCAACCCTAGCTTGACCCTCAGCTCTCCTATCTATTCTTTCTTGTCATTGAGGGCATTTAAAGGCACGATGACCTTCTTCATTGCAATGGAAATAGGTACCACGGAAGCCTCCTCTTCCTTTTCCATGTCATCTACCTCTTCCTCTCTTATTTCCAAAGTCTTGATCATAGATGCTATTGAAACCCTCATTCCTCTAGTTCTTACTAGTAGCCACATCTTCATTTTTCTTTTGGGTTTCATTTCAGCCTCCAAATGACCTACCACTATCCCTTCCTCCTTGACCATGCCCTCTTTGTCTCCCTTCAAACCTCTTATTTAGCTTCTCTTCAACTTGTAGGGAAAAATAGTATGCCTCTTCAACGCTGGTCATTCTTACCAGACTTAATTCCTCCTGGATGCTAGGTCATAACCCACTGATATAACAAGCAACCTTCTCCTTATTTTCTTTTGCATGCTCTACTCTAATCAGAAGTTGGTAAAACTCCTCTGTATATTCTTGGAATAATTTTTTGGCTTGCTTTAACCCATGCATCTTTTTAAACAAATCAAGCTCATAATCAACAAGAATGAATTGCTTCTTCAATTTTTCCACCATATGATCCCACCTTGTGATCTTCTCCTTTCCTCTTCTATTTCTTTCCAATGGAAGCTCTTGCCACCAAATTTTTGCATGGCCTTTTAGTTTGGCCTTTGCAAATATAACCCTATTTGGATCTCTGATATCCTCATACTCAAAGTATTCTTCCAGTTCATTGATCCAATCAATCAAATCATCTAGTTTTAGATTTCCTAAAAATATACCCACATCAATTGTAGGTCTTTTCCCAAACTTAGTAATGGCCCTAAAAAGCCTTTCCTCTGCCTAATTCAAAACTTCCCCATCAAATTCCCCTTCTGGTCCAATTTCTTCTTCTTCATTGTCATCCTCACTTTCATTGCCTGCAACAACATTTGTTCCTCTATGGAGCTCCTCCTACAATGCTTGTACCTACCTTTGGAGGGCTATAACCTCCTCAAGATTAATAGCTCTGATCCTTCTACCATGCTCTCTTCATGGAGACATCTTCTTAACTCAAACCCACAACCACATAGTCCTGGTGCAAACTACGTCACAGTCGGTGCTCTGTCTACACACTTAGGAAAACTAGCTCTGATACCACTTGATAGGGACACAACCCAAGCATAGAATGGAAACAATAGGAAAAGGAAAATTGTATTAATTGTGTAAATGTGCTATTACATTTAGTGCAGAGAAAATAGACTTCAAAACATACCCTAAGGGCTTACAACAGTAATAATCTAGAGATAATTTCTCCTTTTAGTACCTCCTCTCAAACTCCACTTCGAACTACCTTTTACAATGCCAAAAATGTTCTTAAATAGACCTCAGAGGTTAAGGATTAGGAGTACATTCTAGCAAGAGCTAGTTGGCATCTACCGAACAAATAGAAGGCTCTAGAAGCTATGTTAGAAGTCGATGCAAATCTAGAAAAATCCATAAATGGTAACCAAAGTTTTGAGAGGCATAACTTTTGAACTGTAGCTCCGATTGACGAATTGTTTACATTTTTAGAAAGCTCTCGAAGCACTCTATAGCCTTACGGACTACCTTCACTCATCTCCCATTTTTTGGCCCTTTTTGAGGTCATGTAATGCCCCTATCTTGACTTCGAAACATTCTTAGGATGTCTCTAAAATTTGAAAAACTATGATAACTTTCAAACCATGGGACCTTTTGAACACTGATAGTGAAACTATGAGAGTTGGAACCTTTATTTGACTCAAATGGGTATCTAGAAATGAAAACACATGAAATAGAAACTAAGTCTAAGTACATTTTTTTTTGTTGACACAAGATTGCCCTTATACCTCTAGATGCTCCTGCATCACATACATGCATTTATGTATGTATGCATGCATACATACATACATGCATTTATGTATGTATGCATGCATACATACATACATTGCATTCATATCTATGCATTTGTGCATTCATGCATGCATACATACATGCATTTATGTATGATGTATGCATACATACATACATCACATCCATGCATAGATATATCTATGCATGCATGCATTTATGTATGTATGCATGCATACATTCATACATTGCATACATATCTATGCATGCATGCATGTATGCATAGATACATGTATGTATGGATGTATGCATGCATTCATACATCCATCCATGCATGCATGTAAATATGTATTTATATGTATGTATCCATGCATCCATCCATACGTACATCTATCCATTCATCCATATATGTATCTATGTATATGCATTCATGCATGCATGCATCCATTCATACATACATGTATCCATGTATATGCATCCATCCATACATACATGTATTCATGTATATGCATGCATGCATACATACATGGATCTATCTATGTATGTATGCATGTACATGCATCCATCCATACATACATGTATCCATGTATGTGCATGCATGCATACATACATGTATCTATCTATGTATGTATCCATGTAGATGCATGCATGCATACATCCATGTATCCATACATGCATGTATCTATGTATGTATGCATGTATACATACATGCATGCATGTATGTATGCATGTATCCATCCATACATACATGTATCCATTCATACATACATGGATCTATCTATGTATGTATGCATGTACATGAATCCATCCATACATACATGTATCCATGTATATGCATCCATGCATACATACATGTATCTATCTATGTATGTATCCATGTTTATGCATCCATGCATACATACATGTATCTATGTATATGCATGCATGCTTCCATACATGCATGTATCTATGTATGTATGGATGTATACATAGATGCATGCATGTATGTATGCATGCATCCATCCATACATACATGTATCCATCCATACATACATGCCTGCATCCATTCATACATACATATATCCATATGCATGCACCCATCCATACATACATGTCTCTACGTATATGCATGCATGCATCCATTCATACATACATGTATCTATGGATGTATACATACATGTATCTATTTATGTATGTATGCATGTACATGCATCCATGTATATGCATGCATGCATACATACCTATATCCATGTATATGCATGTACATGTATGTATGCATGCATGCATACATACAAGATACATGCATATACATAGATACATGTACGTATGGATGAATACATGCATATACATAGATACATGTATGTATGTATGGATGGATGCATGTATATGCATCCATACATACATACATGTATCTATGGATATGCATGCATGCATACATACATGTACCTATCTATGTATGTATGGATGTACATGCATCCACCCATACATACATGTATCTATGTATATGCATGCATGCATGCATACAAACATGTATCTATCTATGTATGTATGCATGTACATGCATCCATCCATACATACATACATGTATCTATGTATATGCATGCATCCATCCATAAATAAATGTATCATGTATATGCGTGTATCTTGTATGTATGCATGCATGCATACATACATATATATGTATGTATGTATGTATGCATGCATGCATACATACATATATATGTATGTATGCATGCATGCATATGTATGTATGTACATATATATCTATGTCTACATGCATACATGCATAGATATATCTATGTATGTATGCAATGTATGTATGTATGCATGCATGCATACATCCATACATACATGTATCTATGTATGTATGCATATATATGTAGATGAATGCATGCATTGTAATGCCCTGCCCGGAGATCCTTGGAAACAAGGATGAAATACAAGCCAAGAATTTTTTTTTTTTTTACAAGTATGAATGCACATGACAACATCATACAGGGATCACAATGATCGCAATGGAAGACTTCACCACCATCCTGGCAACCAACGAATCTCCAAACACAACTACCAAACTAACACACACAAACAAAGCCAACAACAACAATGCACTTGATGAGGGCACAAGAAACAACTACTCATCAACAAAACACCAAGCTGGGATAAAATGCAGAAACTTGAAATTTGGCTAAGCCTGAAATCCTGAAGCCCTAAAAATTGGCTAAGTCTGGATTTCTGAAGCCCTGAAATTTCCTACAATCTTTAACTTATCTTCGAGAAGTCTGAAACCTATCTCAAAAGATTTATCGCATATATTAAAATATATCTTAAGTATACGTCAACTTATACTTAAACGATATATTTTAAACCCCAAGAGACAACAACAGAACACGAAAAATTGCAAAGAACGAAAACCACCAAAATACATAATGCAACAACATAGGGTCGAAGAACGCCCAAAAGGGTATCCGAAACAACTCACAAAAAGATTAGATGATGAAGAAAAGTGCCTGCTAATGGCACATGCAAGTTTTTCACAAAAACCGTGCGGCACTTTTTACTAAGGAGGGCGATGCTTCTCCTTTAGCCGTGCGACACTCTTCCAGTGTTGTACGCCATTTCTCAAGAAGGCATGCAACACTTTTTAGCATCGTATGACATTTTTTAAGAAGGTGCACGACACTCTTCCAGTGTTGTATGACATTTCTCAAGAAGGGGTGCGATACTTTACAGTGTCGTATGGCATAGTTTGCATGGGCGTGCGATACAATTTTAATGTCGCACCATGCTAAACAAATGTCACCCATAGAAACATGAAAACACTCCCAAAAGCACAAAAGATCAAAAAAGAGTGAAGAACCTCCACACCAGGGAGTACTAGATCCAAAAAGGCTCGAGGAATGAACACTCGAGTGCAAGAACAACACAAAAAGAAGAACATCTATCCCTCTAAACTACAGCAACAAAGAACACACTGAAATAAACATCGCAGTGAACTGAACAACCAAACTAAGTGCGCAATTCCTCCCAACCATCAATAGCATTATAAGACCATCATGGGCCCTAGCCATCCCCCGCGCGTAATATCCCAAGCCATCGACCAAATTGTCAGTACTGTCGTAATAGGGATGCCACTACTAAAACATGTTCAATAATAGCATAAGAAAATCTAACATGCTAGTGATAATGTATAAGATAATCCTACAGTAGATAAAATCACCTATCACATGCTAAACAGTAGTAAGCAACAAATATACTACTAAAGAAAATCACATCATCTAATCATATGCTAAACATCATAATAAGGGAATGCGCCAAATAAAATAACATCATCTAAACATGATATAAAAGCATCCGAATGAAAGCATAAATTACAAGAAAACATACTCTGAAACCCAAAGTACCAAGTGAAGACATCCAGCAATGGTCACACTAGGAAAAAAGATCATCTCTATACACCGATCCCTAGCAGTGGTGAAGGTAGCTATGCCTCCCAACCACATGTCACCCATAGGTCCACACCCACCATGCTGATGGAGTTAATGATCCAACCACAAACACACAAAATAACATCCAAGGCTAACACTCACGCCAGACAATATGATGGCTGCAACCAAGAACCTAAGACAATGTAAGGAGTACAAGTCTTGGTTAGACACTGAAAAGGCTACTAAGTAGGGACTAACATAATGCAGAGTTGCTTGGCATCAAAAAGCCCAAGCTAGAACTTGTGCAGATTCAACATCCCTCAATGGAAAGGCTCTAGCACCCCAAACCTTTTTATTATCTAAATTTTTATTGTCATTCACACATTTTATTTAATTATCACTTATATAAAGCTTCCTCTGCCAACCCATGACGCCATGATCATCGGGCTGTGAGATAGAAGTCCCCTCCATATTCTACCCTACCCTACCCATGCTCATCCTACGACAAGTGCTCGTGGGCATGCATACTCCCATCCCAACCCCAATAATCATAACTTCTGGCAAATCTACGAAAGATCAGGCCTCGCAAGTCACCCAAAAAATGTACGCGCATGTACTCATGTGTGGCACACCACCATAACAAAGATCATAACACAAGGACAAGAATGAGAACACAATGCAAAGAAAACAACCAACTGAAAGCAACACGGGAAGGATGAATTCTACATGAATCCCAAAGCCAATAAAATCATACATCATGAAATCACTCAACAACCTCAATTCGAGAGTATGGATTCTACATGAATCTCAATGATGTAACAAGACCAAACATCATGAACTCACTCAACCAACCTCAATCCAAGAGTATGGATTCTACACGAATCCTAGCATTCACGAAACAAAAGCAAGGGTCCAAAAGAAACCATAACAGGTAACAAACCACTCAACTGAACAAAAAGTCAGGAGTACGAGTGCGACACGTATCCCAATGCAAAAAAAGGTGCAATAGTGGTTTGGCTGATATCCAAATGGATCATCCAGGTCCACGACCCACATTGTGCCAAGAAAACTCAAAAAAGCAGGGCGGCACGCAAAATGAGGTAAAAACTCCAAAAATTTGGAAAACTTCAAAATTAAAACCCATTTGGCCTTTGGGTTCAAAAACCCCAAAAATCCAAAAAATAAATGGAATCGGACACCATATGCAAAAATGGCCAGCATAACGATGTAAAATCCCAAACCCTCATCTTGAAAAATAGGAAAATGTTCATACCTGCCCAACTGGGTAGAACTAACATACAAAAATGAAGGGGAACATTAGTTCTTAGCCTCCAAACAAATGGCTACCAAAAATAGAAGTAGAAACAGAGCAGAAATAATAACACAGGAAAGCCCTACCTCACAACCAAAAGGGCAAAATAGAAAATTGAACCAAAAAATAAAATGCCCACAGAAGTGGCTGAAAATTGCGACAATCGAAGGTTTCCCTGAGCTGGATCCAATGAGCTCAACCTCGCGACGATCCCACACCCATAGCTCCCACAATGAACAAAATAATAAATCCTCATGAAGAGGATTTTGGGTTTTACTCTCCAACTTTCCAATTTGAAAGTGAGAAGTGAGGAATTAAATTCCTCTTTGGATACTTATTCACTTTTTGGGTGAATAATCAATTAGTGCATTTAACCAGCCAATCTAGTTAAACCCTGAATTGACCCAAAAAAAACAAGCTATTCCTATAAATAGGAATTTATCTATGCAAAAGCTGCTAGAAATTAAAACAAATCAATTAAAAAGCCCAAAAACCCAAAAACACATAAATCAGGATGACTTACAAAAGTCAAATGGGAGAGGCACTACATCATCCCCTGCAAAGACTAGGCTTACTCTTGGAAGCCTGCAATCCAAGAATAGAAACCAAACACACCAAGAACAAAATCAAAAGCGAGCAATAGGAATGACTCAACAACTCTCTACAAGTTGAACCCAAATCACTCCAACATTCTCAAACCATCACGTTAACCCCCAAATAGGTTAACCACAAGAGAATGGGTATCACACAGACACAAGGCCCTCCAACAAGGAACCTTCTATGTGCTAGGAAAAACCATCTAGCAATAAAATAAATAATACAAGGTAAGGAACAAGCCACTCTACCTTGTCAACAGGTGCCCAACCATGATATGCACCAACCACATGACCACAAAACCAGGTCAAAACACTAAGCACTTCCAACACAACTATCACTGGGAACTAGGGTAACACAACCCAACCAGACTAGATATCACCTTTCCACAAGGTTGCACAAATTTTTGTCAGTAGACACAATCATGAAATGTTTACATACCAACTTACGAGATGGTAACATGTGTCCAATGATACCATGTCCCTCTAGCACCATGCTAGGAAAACTACACCCAATCTACAGCTAAACTCAATCTCTAGCCTCAAGTCAATAGTTAATGAGAAAACTTGACTGAGACAATCCACCTGAAGATATAAGCTTAGGGAGAAGGATACTATAGAGTATTAGGACTAAGAGGGAGTCTCTCTCTCAACCTCTACACTAACCATTCCATGATGCATTAGGAAACTCACAATTTTACCAACCATCAACATACTCACCAGAAAGCACTAACTGAGCTAGTGGCATAACCACACTAGCCTACTCTCAAAAGAGAGAAAAGGATACAAAGGTGCACCCAAGACAACATCCAAGAAGGAGAATCTAGACCCATCAAAGAACTGAGTCACTCCCAAAAGACAAGGCAACATCAACCCTGAGCAAGGAATGCTCACAAACCACACTTCACCTCACCAGTGTGGTTCTGTGCAAAAGGAAACACCAAAACCCAAGCACGACCTCCAGTAAGTACCTAGTAGAATATGAAGACAAGATAACTCTTCCATACGAATATCATGAAGAGTTAAACTTCTCCAATGGCCATAAATATGATATGTCATGATCAAATTGGCCTCTACTCAAAAAGGTACTTGGAACATCAATCAACAACTCCAGAAGCCATAGCTTTCACGTCCAAACTTAGATTGAATCCATTTGAAAAGCGTCAAAAAGATATCGACAAGGACTACAACATGAAGAAGCTAAGAGATACCTAAGACCTACGATTGAGTCACCACTCAAAAAAAAACCACAAAGGCAAAAACAACAGTCTTGGCCACCAAGACAAGCGACAGACAAAACATCCAAAACCACTCAAGAACACACATGCCCAAACAACATATGACATGGAAAGAAAGGTAATTCACACATTGAAACCATCATTACTCCTCTTCCATAATTTTATTAATTAAACATAATATAAGCACTAATGCATAATGAAAATGAAAGGTTTTTGAAGCAAGGGTTCAAGAGTCACTTTCCTTAAATCAAGTACATATCTTTCAATTTCTTTAAGAATACACTACGTTTACTCATATTTTAAACCATTCAATAACAATAACAACTTTAAATCTAACAAAGACACACTAGCATGTTCTCCGTGATAGAGTCACAACACACAACTGGGCAACAATAAAACACATCTAGAATAGTCATCATGAAACATAATCAAGAAGCCCAAATGGGGGAATTATTAATTCCAGCAGTAAGTACCAAAAAGAGCTCATTTCAACAATAAGTCAAATGTGACAACTGTCACAAAGAGAGCGATAGATAAAATTTGATGACTACTCCAAGAGAGGAAAATACTGAAAACCAATGCTAGCCCAACAACATGAGGAAAGTACCTCCAGGAAAATAAAATAAGGCATCAAACAAATCACATTACAGGTGATGACTAAGTATAGTCACACAAGAGGGATAAATCACCACACAATGCTGAGGAATACATCATCCTAGGATCGTTAGAGAACACACTCACACACATCAAGCAGTATACCATTAGTAACCTCATGCATATGTAGACAACAATAATTTCCATAATTATTTTCCTTGCAATGCAACATTTAAATATTCAACAATTAATGCAAATTTTCATATGCTTAAGAAGTAATCAGATTGGAGACTTAAGTCATTAACCCAATGATATAATGCAAACCTACTCTTTGCAATGATTCATAATAAATACTCATTTTCAATGAAAGGAACCATTATATTGTTATAATCAACAAAATAAAGAATCACAATAAGATTCATCTATTTACTTACAATAAGGAGAAAATAGGAAAACAATGCACCTTACTCTACAAGGAGAAACAAAAAGCAGCACTCAAAGCCAACACATGGACACCAATCAGTGGTTCCATCCAAAGAGGTTCACACAAGAAACCAACCAAACAAGGCACATCGATCTGCTAACCAAACTAGGAAGACTCACTTCCTTCTCCACACACTGCTCTAGTTGCATCTACTGGACAAGAAAGTCCATCATGAGTAGATACTAAAGCAACAAAGATCACGAGTTCTCACCAAGACACTCACACTCAACCAACGCATCAACAACTACATGGGAAACATAAACATAGAGATCCCAATGTTTGAAAATGGGCTCTGATACCAAATGTAATGCCCCACCCAGAGATCCTTGAAAACAAGGATGAAATACAAGCCAAGAATTTATTTTTTTTACAAGTATGAATGCACATGACAACATCATATAGGGATCACAACGATCGCAATGAAAGACTTCACCACCATCCCGACAACCAACGAATCTCCAAATGCCACTACCAAATTGACACACAAACAAAGCCAAAAATGATAACGCACTTGATGAGGGCACAAGAAATAATCACTCATCAACAAAACACCAAGCTGGGATAAAATGTAGAAACCTAAAATTTGGCTAAGCCTAAAATCTTGAAGCCCTGAAAATTGGCTAAGTTTGGATTTCTGAAGTCCTAAAATTTCCTAGAATCTTTAACTTATCTCTGAGAGGTCTGAAACCTATCTCAAAAGATTCATTGCATATATTAAAATATATCTTAAGTATACGTCAACTTATACTTAAATGATATATTTTAAACCCTAAGAGACAACAACAGAACATGAAAAACTGCAAAGAATGAAAACCACCAGAATACAAAATGCAACAACATAGGGTCGAAGAATGCCCAAAAGGGTATCCAAAACAACTCACAAAAAGATCAGATCATGAAGAAAAGTGCCCACTGTGTGACACTTTTTACTAAGGGAGGGTGACACTTCTCCTTAAGGCATGCGACACTCTTCCAGTTTCGTATGACATTTCTCAAGAAGGCATGCAAAACTTTTCAGCATCGTACAACATTTCTCAAGAAGACATGCGACACTCTTCTAGTGTCGTACAACATTTCTCAAGAAGGTGTGCAATACTTTATAGTGTCGTACGACAAAGTTTGCATGGGCGTGCGATACATTTTTAATTTCACACCATGTTGAACAAATGTCACCCATAGAAACACGAAAACACTACCAGAAGCACAAAAGATTGAAAAAGAGCGAAGAACCTCCACACTAGGGATTACCGGATCCAAAAAGGCTCGAGGAATGAACACTCGAGTGCAAGAACAACACAGAAAGAAGAACATCTATCCATCTAAACTACAGCAACAAAGAACACACTGAAATAAACATCATAGTGAACTGAACAACCAAACTAAGTGGGCGGTTCCTCCCAACCGTCAATAGCATCATAAGACCACCAT
This sequence comes from Cupressus sempervirens, assembly GCA_028749045.1. Classification (NCBI taxonomy): domain Eukaryota; kingdom Viridiplantae; phylum Streptophyta; class Pinopsida; order Cupressales; family Cupressaceae; genus Cupressus; species Cupressus sempervirens. Next base: position 415,140,564 of record CM053790.1, read on the forward strand.
GGGCCCTAGCCATCCCCTACGCGTAACATCCCAAGCCACTGACCAAATCATCAGTACTATTGTAATAGGGATGTCACTACTAAAACATGCAAAATAATAACATAAGAAAATCTAACATGCTAGTGATAATGCATAAGATAATCCTATTGTAGATAACATCACCTATCACATGCTAAACAACAGTAAGCAACAGATATACTACTAAAGAAAATCACATCATCTAATCATATGCTAAACATCATAATAAGGGAATGCACCAAATAAAATAACATCATCTAAAAATGATATACAAGCATCCCAATGAAAGCATAAATCACAAGAAAGCATACTCTAGAATCCGAAGTACCAAGTGAAGACATCCAGCAATGGTCGTACTAGGACAAAAGATCATCTCTATACATCGATCCCTAGCTGTGGTAAAGGTAGCTACGCCTCCCAACCACATGGCACCCATAGGTCCACACCTGCTATACTGATGGAGATAATGATATAACCACAAACACACAAAATAACATCCAAGGCTAACACTCACGCTAGATAGTATGATGGCTGCAACCAAGAACCTAAGACAATGCAAGGAGTACAGGTCCTGGTCAGACACTTAAAAGGCTACTAAGTAGGGACTAACATCATGGAGAGTTGCTTGGCATCAAAAAGCCCAAGCTAGGACTTGTGCAAATTCAACATCCCTCAACAGAAAGGCTCTAGCACCCCAAACCTTTTTATTATCTTAAGTTTTATTATCATTCACACATTCTATTTAATTATCACTTATATAAAGCTTCCTCTACCAACCCATGATGCCATGATCATCAGGCTGCAAGATAGAAGCCCCCTCCATATGCTACCCTACTCTACCCATGCTCATCCTACGACAAGTGCACATGGGCATGCATACTCCCATCCCAACCCCAATGATCATAACTTCTGACAAATCCACGAAAGATCGGTCCTTGCAAGTCACCCAACAAATGTATGTGCACATACTCATGTGTGGCACACCACCATCACAAAGATCATAACACAAAGACAAGAATGAGAACATAATGCAAAGAAAACACACAACTGAAAGTAACATGGGAATGATGGATTCTACATGAATTCCAAAGCCAATAAAATCATACATCATGAAATCACTCAATCGACCTCAATCCGAGAGTATGGATTCTACATGAATTCCAATGATGTAACAAGACCAAACATCATGAACTCACTCAACCAACCTCAATCCGAGAGTATGGATTCTACACGAATCCTAGCATTCATGAAACAAAAGCAAGGGTCCAAAAGAAACCATAACAGGTAACAAACCACTCAACCGAACACAAAGTTGAGAGTACAAGTGTGACATGCATCCCAATGCAAAAAAAGGTGCAATAGTGGTCTAACTGATATCCAAATGGATCACCTAGGTCCATGACCCACATTGTGCCAAGAAAACTCAAGAAAGTAGGGCGGCATGCAAAATGAGGTTAAAACCCCAAAAATTTGGAAATCTTCAAAATTAAAACCCATTTGGCCTTTGGGTTCAAAAAGCCCAAAAATCCAAAAATAAATAGAATTAGACATCGTATGCAAAAATGGCCAGCATAATAACATAAAATCCCAAACCCTCATCCCGAAAAATTGGGAAATGTTCATACCCGCCCAACCGGGTAGAACTAACATACAAAAATGGAGGGGAACACTAGTTCTTAGCCTCCAAACAAATGGATGCAAAAAAAAAAAGTAGAAATAGAGCAGAAACAATAAAATAGGAAAGCCCTACCTCACAGCCAAAAGGGCAAAATAGAAAATTGAACCAGAAAATAAAATGCCCGCAGAAGTGGCTAAAAATTGTGGCAATCCAAGGTTTCCCTGAGCTAGATCCAATGAGCTCAACCTCCAACGATCCCACGCCCATAGCTCCCACAATGAACAAAATAGTAAATCCTCATGAAGAGGATTTTGGGTTTTACTCTCCAACTTTCCAATTTGAAAGTGAGAAGTGAGGAATTAAATTCCTTTTTGGATACTTATTCACTTTTCGGGTGAATAATCGATTAGGGCATTTAACCAGCCAATCTAGTTAAACCCCAAATTGACCCAAATGAAAATAGGCTATTCCTATAAATAGGAATTCATCTATGGAAAAGCTGCCAGAAATTAAAACAAATCAATTAAAAAGCTTGAAAACCCAAAAACACATAAATCTCCTTAATAACTTTTGCGACAATGCGAACCTCTAAATGCACAGACACACTTATTGGTCTAATCACATAATGCAAATAAGTTTGGATTTAATGATCATCAAAATGTCTAATTTAAACCTTTTAATAAAGGATACGTCGACAATATAAGGAAGACATTGGTAAAATATGAAGGGCTGAATCACTAACTCCATTTGCCACTGTCAAGGATATAAATCCTGCACACTAAACAACACGATCAAGTGCAATTGCATATAATAACATAGTTGAAGCAATAAATGCATTAAATCACCTAATTTAACCATTTATTTAAGTATATTAAAATAATCTATTTATATCACTCACATTTTCATAAAGCATAACAACACAGGAATGAAGTAAATAACCATAGTGTTAAATCCATCACATAACCTAATCATAGGTATGTCCTAAAACTAGATAACCATATATCATCATAAAACACATTGTCATCTCAAAATGGAATCACCATGCAATATGATTAACTAAAAAACATAGTAGTCTAAAATCTATGATACTAAAATCAAAGAGTAACATCTGACCCTCGGGTCATCTCAAATGTAAAGCATCACATGAGTAACAAATATCTCTCTAATCAGAAATATAACAAGGTAAACGTCCACAACACATAACCAAAGAATCCAACAAGAGAAACCCATTTAATTACTTACACATTTAATAATGATTGATTACACTGCAATAAAAAGGCACTTAAAACACATAAGAAACCACAGTCACAAACATGACTAACCACTGCTACAGGAACCTAGTCCAGTGTAGCATGGTAAAAAGTACACAGTGTAATCTCTACACACATGTCAAGGTAATCACGAAACAACCTCATGATACCACATCGATCTTGGTAACCACTGGTACAAACCTCAGTAAACAAAAATCACATCATAATCTCAAAAATCAATCAAAAGCATAATCAAAGCAACTAATATAGAAACATAAATCTGAACACCTCAACGGTTTAGACCACTCAGGGTCACAATCATGATCCCATCACAACAAAAAATCATCAAGGTTGCATCCATTAGGATGACTTACAAAAGTCAAATGAGAGAGGCACTACATGCATACATACATACATGTATGTATGTATGTATGTATGTATAATGCATGCATGCATACATAGATATATATGTATGCATGCATACATGTATGTATGTATGTATATGTATGCATGCATACATATATATGTATGTATGCATGCATGGATACATATATATAAATATCTATGTATGCATGCATGCATAGATATATGTATGTATGTATGCAATGTATACATAGATATATATATGTATCCATGCATTCCTATGTATGTATGCATGCATGCATACATAGATATATGTATGTATATATCTATGGATGCATGCATGCATGCATCCATCTATACATACATATATCTTGCATGTATGTATGCACGTATGGATGCATAGATACATACATACATGTATACATGTATGTATGGATGCATGCATGCATTCATCGATACATACATGTATCTATCTATGCATACATATATCTATGTATGTATACATGTAAGCATGCATCTATGCATACATACATCTATCGTACATGTATGTATGCACGTATGCATGCATCCATCCATACATATATGTATCTATGTATACATACATATATCCATCTATGTATGTATGCATGCATGCATACATCCATAAATAGATGCATGCATGTATGTGTACACATATGGATGCATACATACGTATATACATGTATACATCCATGCATGCATATGTATGTATATGCATGCATCCATCCATACATACATATATCTTGCATGTATGTATGCACGTATGGATGCATACATACATACATACATGTATGTATACATGCATAGATATATGCATGGATATATGTATGGATGCATGTATTCATCCATCCATCCATACATACATGTATGTATGTATAAATACATGTATGCATGCATCCATCCATACATACATATATTTGGCATGAATGTATGCACGTATGGATACATACATGTATACATGTATGTATGCATGCATGTATCTATGCACTTCCATGCATATGTATGTATGTACATATATATATGTATGTATACATGCATGCATGCATAGATATATCTATGTATGTATGCAATGTATGTATACATGCATGCATGCATGCATACATCGATACATACATGTATCTATGTATGTATGCATGTATGTATAGATTTATGCATGCATGTATACATAGATGCATACAATTACATAGATTCATACAATTACAATCATCTGACCAATTTACACCTCCTAGTTCACCAAAATGATGGCTCAATTACATACTGCTATTTTTAAAGTATTTTTGCGTATCCTATGGTGGTCAAATACTCTAACCTAGAACACTTATAGTGGATCTGTGAGAGTTAGAACCTTTATTTGAACAAAATGGGTATCCAGAAATGAAAACAAATGAAACAAAAACTAAATCTAAGTACTTTTTTTAGGGTGATACAAGATTGCCCTTATACTTTTCGATGCTCCTGCGCACATACATGTATCTATCTATGTATGTATGCATGTACATGCATCCTTTCATACATACATACATGTATCTATGTATATGCAATCATCCATATTTACATATATCCATGTATATGCCTGCATGCATACATACATGTATCTATCTATGTATGTATGCATGTACATGCATCCATCCATACACACATGTATCCATGTATATGCATGCATGCATCCATATATGTATACATGTATATACATGCATCCATCCATACATACATGTATCCATGTATATCCATGCATGCATACATACATGTATCTATCTATGTATGTCTCTATGTATATGCATGCATCCATACTTACATATACGTATCTATGTATATACATGTATGCATGCATGCATACATACATATATATATCTATATATACATGCATGCATGCATAGATATATCTATGTATGTATGTATGGATGGATGCATTCATATATATATACATATAGGATACATGCATGCATGCATACATAGATACATGGATGTATGTAGGTATGCATGTATACATACATACATGTATACATCCATAGATACATGTATGTATACATAGATGCATCGATGCATGCATATATCTATGTACGCATGCTTGCATATGCAATATGTATATATACATAGATACATGTATGTATGGATGGATGGATGCATACATGTATACATACATAGATACATGCATGCATGCATATATCTATGTATGCACTATGTATATACATACATACATGTATGTATGCAAGTATACAAAGATGCATGCATGGATGTATGCATCCATACATATATATGTATGCATGCATACATACAAGATATATACATGTATACATGTATGTATGTATGTATGTATCTATGCATGTATACATAGATGCATGCATGGATGTATGCATCAATGTATGCATAGATGCATGCATGTATGGATGCATCAATACATATATATGTATGCATGCATATATATACATACATACATACATACATACATACATAGATATATGTATGTATACATAGATACATGTATGTATGGATGCATGCATGCATGCATACATAGATTTACATGTATGTATCTGTAGATATATATATATATATGTATGTATGTATGCGTGCATGCATATCATGCATGCATGCATGTATCTGTAGATATATATATATATATATATGTATGTATGCATGCATGCATATCATGCATGCATATCTATGTATGTATGCAATGTATACATAGATATATGTATGTATGGATGCATGCATGCATACATACATATATATGTATGCATCTATATACATACATACATGTATACATGTATGTATGCATATATACATAGATGCGTGCATGGATGTAGCATCCATGCATAGATGCATGCATGTATGTATGAATGCATATATGCATATGCATACATACAAGATATATACATGTATACATGTATGTATGTATGCATGCATCCATGCATACATACATGCATGCATAGATGCATACATGCATGCATGCATCTATGTATGCATGCATGCATACATGTATGTATGCATGTATACATAGATGCATGCACGGATGTATGCATCCATACATACATACATGCATGCATAAGCATGGATGCATATATACATGCATGCATATGCATAGATGCATACATACATCTATGCATCCATGCATGCATGTATGTATGGATGCATACATGCATGTGCATATATACAAGATCTATACATGTATACATATATGTATGGATGCATCCATGCATGCATGTATGCATGGATGGATAGATACATGAATGTATGGATGGATGCATGCATACATACAAGATATATACATGTATACATGTATGTATGTATGCATGCATCCATCCATGCATGTATGCATAGATGCATGCATGGATGCAATGCATACATACATGCATGCATTTATGCATATATCCATGTATACATCTATGCATGCATCCATGCATGCATACATGCATAGATGCATGCATGGATGTATGCATCCATACATGCATATGCATATATAAAAGATATATACATGTATACATGTATGTATGTATGTATGCAACCATGCATACATGCATGCATGGATAGATACATGTATGTGTGGATAGATGCCTGCATGCATGCATCTATCCATACATACATGTATCTATGTATGCATGTATGGATGTATGCAATGTATGAATGTATGTATGCATGCATGCATACATCCATACATACATGTGTCTATGAATGTATGCATGGATAAATAAATGCATGCATGCATGTATGTATTCATACATGCATACATACATCTATACATATATATATATATTGCATGCATGTATACATATATCCATACGTATATCTATGTATGCATGCATGCATGCATCCATCCATACATACATGTATCTATGTATGCATGTATGGATGTATGCAATGCATGGATAAATAAATGCATGCATGCATGTATGGATGCATACATAGATGCATGTATCTATGTATGCATACATACATATATACATCTATACATATATATATTTTGTATGTATACATATGCATGTATGCATGCATCCATACATGCATCAACATATGGATGCATACATACATGCATGCATCAATAGATGATGCATGCATGCATCCATACATACATACATGTATCTATGTATACATGTATGCAGTGTATGTATGTATGTATCCATCCATCCATACATACATAGATGTATCTATGTCATACATGGATGCATGCATCTGTATACATAGTTGCATGTATGTATAGATGCATGTATGTATATACACATATGTATGCATGTATACATAAATGCATGTATCTATGTATGCATACATACATACATAGATTTATCTATGTCATACATAGATGCATGCATGTATGTATGCATGGATACATAGATGCATGTATGTATGCATACATACATGTATACATATATACATGTATATATCTTGTATGTATGCATATGCATCTATGCATGCATATATATATGCATGCATCTATGGATGCATACATGGATGCATGCATCTATGCTTGTATGCATCAATAGATACATGCATGTATGTATGCATCAATGTATGCATCGATGCATACATGTATCTATGTATGTATACATAGATGCATGCATGCATGTATGCATGTATACATAGATCCATGTATGTATGCATCTATGTATGTATGTATGCATACATACATACATCTATACATGTATATATCTTGTATGCATGCATACATACATGCATGCATCTATGTATAAATGCATATATACATGTATGCATGTATGCATGCATGTAGTGCCTCTCCTGTTTGACTTTTGTAAGTCATCCTGATGGATGCAACCTTGCTGATCTTTTGTTGTGATGAGATCATGATTGTGACCGTGAGTGGTCTATACCATTGCGGTGTTTGGATTTATGTTTCTTTATCAGTTGGTTTGATTATGCTTTTGACTGATCTTTGAGATTATGATGTGATTTATGGTTCACTGAGGTTTGTGCCAATGGTTACCAGGATCGATGTGGTATCATGAGGTTGTTCCGTGATTACCCTGAGATGTGTGTAGAGATTGCACTATGTTCTATTACCATGCTACACTGGACTAGGTTCCTGTAGCAGTGGTTAGTCATGTTTATGACTGTGTTTTCTTATGTGTTTTAAGTGCCTTTTCAATGTAGAGTAATCAATCATTATTAAATGTGTAAGTAACTGAATGGATTGTTCATGTGGGATTATTTGGTTATGTGTTGCAGACATTTACCTTGTTATATTTCTGATTAGAGAGATATTTGTTACTCATGTATGTTACATTTGAGATGACCTGAGGGTCAGATAGTATACCTAGTTTTTCAATATCATAAATGTTATACTACTATGCTATTCAGTTAATCATATTGCATGATGATGCCATTTTGAGATGACAATGTGTTTTATGATGATATTTGGTATTTGGACATACCTCTGATTATGTTATGTGATGGATTTAATGCTATGGTTATTTACTTCATTGATGTAAAAAGATTATTTTAATATAATTAAATAAATGGTTAAAATTAGGTGATTTAATGCATTTATTGCTTCAGCTATGTTATTATATGCAATTGCACTTGATCGTGTTGTTTAGTGTGTAGGATTTATATCCCTGGTAGTGGCACATGGAGTTAGTGATTTAGCCTTTCATATTTTACCAATGTCATCCTTATATGGTAGACGTATCCTTTATTAAAATTTTTTAATTAAACCTTTCGGTGACTATTAAATCTGAACTCATTTGCATTATGTGATTAGACTAGTAAGTGTGTCTGTGCATTTAGAGGTTCGCATTGTCGCAAAAGTTATTAAAGAGATTTTTGTGTTTTTGGATTTTTGGGCTTTTGAATTGATTTGTTTTAATTTTTGGCAGCTTTTCCATAGATGAATTCATATTTATAGGAATAGCCTATTTTTGTTTGGGTCGATTCGGGGTTTAACTAGGTTGGCTGGTTATTTTCCCTAATCGATTATTCACTCAAAAAGTGAATAAGTATCCAAAGAGGAATTTAATTCCTCACTTCTCACTTTCAAATTGGAAAGTTGGATAGTAAAACCCAAAATCCTCTTCATGAAGATTTACTATTTTGTTCATTGTGGGAGCTATGGGCATGGGATTGTCGTGAGGTTGGGCTCGTTGGATCTAGCTCAGGAAAACCTTGGATTGACACAATTTTTAGCTACTTCTGCGAGATATTTATTTTATGGTTTAGATTCCCATTTTGCCCTTTTGGCTTGAGGTAGGGCTTTCCTATTTTATTGTTTCTGCTCTGTTTTTGCTTCTATTTTTGGTAGCTATTTGTTTGGAGGCTGAGAACTAGTGTTCCCCTCTGTTTCTATATGCTAGTTCTACCCGGTTGGGCAGGTATGAATATTTCCCTATTTTTTGGGATGAGGGTTTGGGATTTTATGCTGTTATGCTGGCCATTTTTGCATACGGTGTTCGATTCCATTTATTTTTGGATTTTTAGGGTTTTTGAACCCAAAGGTCAAATGGGTTTTAATTTTGAAATTTTTCTAAAATTTGGGATATTTATCCCATTTCACGTGCTACCCTATTTTCTCGAGTTTCCTTAGCACAATGTGGGTCATGGACTTGGATGATCCATTTGGATATCAGTCAGACCACTTTTGCACCTTTTGTTGCATTGGGATGTGTGTCACACCCATACTCCTGACTTTGTGTTCAGTTGAGTGATTTGTTACCTGTTATGTTTTCTTTTGGACCTTTGCTTTTGTTTCATGAATGCTGGGATTCATTTAGAATCCATACTCTTGGATTGAGGCTAATTGAGTGAGTTCATGATGTTTGGGCTTGTTGCATCATTGGAATTCATGTAGAATCCATACTCTCAGATTGAGGCCGATTAAGTGATTTAATGATGTATGGTTTTATTGGCTTTGGGATTCGTTTAGAATCCATCCTTCCTGTGTTGCTTTCAGTTGGGTGTTTTCTTGGCATTGTGTTCTCATTCCTATCTTTGGGTTATGATCTTCATGATGGTGGTACGCCACACACTAGTACGTGCGTGTACATTTGTTGGTGACTTGTGAGGCTCGATCTTCTATGGATTTGTCAAAAGTTATGATCATTGGGGTTGGGATGGGAGTATGCATCCCCATGGGCACTTGTTGTAGGATGAGCATGGCTAGGGTAGGGTAGCATATGGAGGGAGCTTCTATCCCGTAGCCTGGCGATGATGACACAATGGGTATGGCTGAGAGGATCTTGAATAAGTGATAATTAAAGAAAATGTGTGACTGGTAATAAAACTTAAGATAATAAAACTTCGTGTGATGGTTTTGAGGGAGTACCTTGAGAGGGAAGTACCTTGTGAGTGTTTCCACATGTGATCCAAGCTTGGGCTTGTCAATCCAAAGCAACTCTCCATGATGTCAGCCCCTACTTAGTAGCCTTTTGAGTGTCTGACCAGGACCTTTACTTCTTGCATTGTCTTAGGTTCTTGGTTGCAACCATCATACTGTCTGGTGTGAGTGTTAGCCTTGGATATTGTGCTTTATGTGTGTTTGTGATTGGATCATTATCTCCATCAGCATGGTAGGTGTGGACCTATAGGTTCCATGTGGTTGGTAGGCATAGCTACCTTCACCACTGCTAGGGACTAGTGTACAGAGACGGTCTTTTGTCCTCGTGTGATCATTGTTGGATGTTTTAACTTGGTACTTTGGGTTTTGGAGTATGCTTTCTTGTGATTTATGCTTTCATTGGGATGCTTATATATCATGTTTAGATGATGTTATTTTATTTGATGCATTTCCTTATTATGATGTTTAGCATATGATTAGATGTTGTAAATTGTTGTATTAGCATATCTATTGCTTATTGTTGTTTAGCATGTGATAGGTGATGTTATCTACTATAGGATTATCTTATTCTTTACTACTCTCTGTAGTGCCTCTCCCATTTGACTTTTGTAAGATGTCTTGATGGATGCAACCTTGTTGATCTTTTGTTGTGATGGGATCATGATTGTGACCCTGAGTGGTCTACACTGTTGAGGTGTTTGGATTTATGTTTCTTTATCAGTTGCTTTGATTATGCTTTTGACTGATCTTTGAGATTATGATGTGATTTTTGGTTCACTAAGGTTTGTGCTATTGGTTACCAAGATCGATGTGGTATCATGAGGTTGTTCTATGAGTACCCTAAAATGTGTGCAGAGATTGCACTGTGTACTATTACCATGCTACATGGGACTAGGTTCCTGTAGCAGTGGTTAGTCATGTTTATGACTATGGTTGTTTATATGTTTTAAATGTCTTTTTAATGTAGAGTAATCAATCATTATTAAATGCTTAAGTAATTAGAATGGATTGTTCATGTTGGATTCTTTGGTTATGTGCTGCAGACATTTACCTTGTTATATTTTTGATTAGAGAGAAATTTGTTACTCATGTTATGTTTTACATTTGAGATGACCTGAGGGTCAAATGTTACTCTTTGATTCTAGTATCATAGATATTAGACTACTATGCTGTTCAGTTAATCATATTGCATGATGATGCCATTTTGAGATGACAGTGTGTTTTATGATGATATCTAGCTATCTAGTTATCTGGTATTTGGACATACCTCTAATTTTGCTATATGATGGATTTAATGCTATGGTTATTTATTTCATTCCTGTGTTGCTATGCCTTTTGCGAACATGAGTGATGTAAATAGATTATTTTAATATATTTAAATAAATGGTTAAATTAGGTGATTTAATGCATTTATTGCTTCGGCTATGTTATTATATGCAATTGCACTTGATCGTGTTGTTTAGTGTGTAGGATTATATCCCTGGCAGTGGCACATGGAGTTAGTGATTCAGCCATTCATATTTTTCCAATGTCGCCTTTGTATGGTAGACATATCCTTAATTAAATGTTTAATTTAAATCTTTCGGTGATTATTAAATCCGAACTCATTTGTATTATGTGATTAGACCAGTAAGTGTGTTTATGCATTTAGAGGTTTTCTTTGTCGCGAAAGTTGTTTAAGGAGATTTATGTGTTTTTGGATTTTTAAGCTTTTTAATTGATTTATTTTAATTTCTAGCAGCTTTTCCATAGATGAATTCCTATTTATAGGAATAGCCTATTTTCATTTGGGTCGATTCAGAGTTTAACTAGTTTGGCCGGTTAAATACCCTAATCGATTATTCACCCGAAAAGTGAATAAGTATCCAAAAAGGAATTTAATTCCTCACTTCTCACTTTTGAATTGGAAAGTTGGAGAGTAAAACGCAAAATCCTCTTCATGAGGATTTACTATTTTGTTCATTGTGGGTGCTACAGGTGTGGGATCATCGCGAGGTTCGGCTAATTGGATCCAGCTCGGGGAAACCTTGGATTGCTGCGATTTTCGGCTACTTCTGCAAGATATTTATTTTATGGTTCAGATTCTCATTTTTCCCTTTTGGCTATGAGGTAGGGCTTTCCTATTTTATTGTTTTTGCTCTGTTGCTACTTCTGTTTTTGGTAGCCATTTGTTTGGAGGCTGAGAACTAGTGTTCCCCTCCGTTTCTGTATGTTAGTTCTACCCGGTTGGGCGGGTATGAACATTTTCCTATTTGGGATTTTGCATTGTTATGCTAGCCATTTTTGCATATGGTGTTCGATTCCATTTATTTTTGGATTTTTGGGGTTTTTGAACCCAAAGGTCAAATGGTTTTTAATTTTGTAGTTTTCCAAATTTTTTGGGGTTTTTACCTCATTTTGCATGTCACCCTATTTTCTCGAGTTTTCTTGGCACAATGTGGGTCGTGGACCTTGATGATCTATTTGGATATCAGTCAGACCACTTTTGCACTTTTATGTTGCATTGGGATGCATGTTGCATCCATACTCCCGACGTTGTGCTCGGTTGAGTGATTTTACACCTGTTATGGTTTCTTTTGGACCTTTGCTTTTGTTTCATGAACACTAGGATTTGTGTCGAATCCATAATCTCGGATTGAGGCCGGTTGAGTGAGTTCATGATGTTTGGTCTTGTTGCATCATTGAGATTTTTGTAGAATGCATACTCTCAGATTGAGGCTGATTGAGTGATTTAATGATGTATAGTTTTACTGGTTTTGGGATTCGTGTAGAATCTGTCCTTCCCATGTTGCTTTCAGTTGGGTATTTTCTTTGCATTGTGTTCTCATTCCTGTCCTTGTGTTATGGTCTTTGTGATGGTGGTGCACCACACACGAGTACATGCGCGTACATTTTTTGGGTGACTTGCAAGGCCCGATCTTTCATGGATTTGTCGAAAGTTATGATCATTGGGGTTAGGATGGGAGTATGCATGCCCATGAGCACTTGTCATAGGATGAGCATGGGTAGGGTAGGGTAGCATATGGAGGGGGCTTCTACCTCACAGCCTGATGATCATTGTGCCTAGAGGGTTGGCGAAGGAAGCTTTAATTAAGTGAAAATTAAATAAAATGTGTGACTGGTAATAAAACTTAAGATAATAAAAAGGTTTGGGGTGCAAGAGCCTTTTCGTTGAGGGATGTTGAATCTGCGCAAGTCCTAGCTTGGGATTTTTGATGCCAAGTGACTCTCCATGATGTTAGTCCCTACATAGTAGCCTATTGAGTGTCTGACCAGGACCTGTACTCCTTGCATTGTCTTAGGTTCTTGGTTACAACCATCATACTGTCTGGCGTGAGTGTTAGCCATGGATGTTGTTTTGTGTGTTTGTGGTTGGATCATTATCTCCATCAGCATGATGGGTGTGGACCTACGGGTGCCACATGGTTGGGAGGTGTAGCTACCTTCACCACTACTAGGGACCGATGTACAGAGATGATTTTGTCCTAGTGCAATTATTGCTAGATATTTTCACTTGGTACTTCAGGTTGCGGAGTATGCTTTCTTGTGATTTATGCTTTCATTGGAATGCTTGTATATCATGTTTAGATGATGATATTTTATTTGACGCATTCCCTTATCATGATGGTTAGCATATGATTAGATGATGTTATTTGATTTAGTAGTATATCTGTTGCTTACTATTGTCTAGAATGTGATAGGTGATGTTATCTACTGTAGGATTATCTTATGATTTTCTACTAGCATGTTATATTTCCTTATGCTTATATTGTTGCATGTTTTAGTAGTGACATCCCTATTATGAAAGTACTGACGATCTGGTCGGTGGCTTGGGATGTTACGCATGGGGGATGGCTAGGACTCACGATGGTCTTATGATGCTATTGACGGTTAGGAGGAACCATGCATTTATTTGGTTGTTTAGTTCAGAAATGTATTTTGTTCACTACGATGTTTATTTTAGTATTTGCTTTGCTTTTATGTTTTAGATGGTTAGATGTTCCTCTTTCTTTTCTGTTAGTTCTCTTGAGTGTTCATTCCTCGATTTACGTGGATCCGGTACTCCCCGGTGTGGAGGTTTCCTTGTTTGTTTAGCTTTTTGTTTGCATTTTGTGTCGCGCTGATTTGTTTCCTCATGCAAAATTGTATTTTCCTCGCGTGAGATTGTTTCTTCCTCATGCAAGACTATTTCTTCCTCGTGCGAAAGAATACACTTCCCACATGAGAATGTAAATCTTCGTGCAACAAGTAGGGAATCCTCATGCGAGAATGTGAATCCTCACACGAAGCTCAATAGTCCTCGTGCAAAGTGTGCACTTTCTCACACGAAGTGTTGAAAGATCTCGTGCAAAACTTGAGACCAGTTTTCTTTCTCGTGCGAGAAACAGGGGCTATCTAGAGTTGTTGGATGAAAGTTCAAAAGTTGGTTTTGGACACCCTTTTGGTTTTTACACCTTCCTAGTTCAAAATAGATTTTGTAGGAGTTTAAAATATATTGTTTAAGTATAAGTTGACATATATATTTTAATATATGCAAAAAATCGTTTGAGATAGGTTTCAGACCTCTCAAAGATAAGTTATGGATTCTAGGAAATTTCAGGGCTTCAAAAATCCAGACTTAGCCACTTTTTCAGGGCTTCAGGATTTTAGGCTTAGCCAAATTTTAGGATTCTGCATTTTACCCCAACTTGGTGTTTTGTTGATGAGTGGTCATTTCTTGTGCCCTCATCTTGTTGTGGTGGTTGTTGGCTTTTGTTTGGGTGTGTTAGTTGGGTAGTGGTGTTCAGAGATTCATTGGTTGGAGGGATTGTGTTGAAGTCTTTTGTTGCGATCGTTGTGATCCTTGTATGATGTTGTCATGTGCATTCATACTTGTAAAAAAAAAAATATCTTGGCTTGATTTGAATCCTTGTTTCCAAGGATCTTCGGGTGGGGCATTACATCTGGTATCAGAGCCCATGTTCAAACATTGGGATCTCTGTGTTCAATTGCCCTTGTAGTTGTTGCTGCATTGGTTGAGTGCGAGTGTCTTGGTGAGAACTCATGATCTTTGTTGCTTTGGTATCTACCTATGATGGACTCGCTTGTCTAGTAGATGCAACTAGAGTAGTGTGTGGAGAAGGAAGTGAGTCTTCTTGGCTTTGTAGGTGGGATCGATGTGCCTTGGTTGGTTGGTTGCTTGTGTGACCCTTTTTGGATGGAACCACTGATTGGTGTCCATGTGTTGGCTTGTGTGCCTCTTCTTGTTTCTCTTTGTGGAGTTAGGTGCATTGTTTCCCTATTTTCTCCTAATTGCAAGTATATAGGTGAATCTTAATGTGATTCTTTATTTTGTTGATTATAAGAATAAAATGGTTCCTTTCATTGAAAATGAGTGTTTATTGTGAATCATTGCAAAGTTGTAGTTTTGCATTATATATTTGGGTTAATGACTTAAGTCCCCAATCTGATTGCTTCTTAAGCTTATGAAAATTTGTATTAGATAGATGAATATCTAAATGTTGCATTGCATGGAAAATAATTAAGGAAATTATTGTTGTCTACATATGCATGAAATCACTGATGGTATACTGTTTGATGTGTGTGAGTGTGTTCTTTAATAGTGCTAGGATGATGTATTCCTTAGCATTGTGTGGTGATTTATCCCTCTTCTGTGACTGTACTTAGTCATCACCTGTAATGTGATTTGTTTGATGCCTTATTTTATTTGGCTGCAGGTACTTTCCTCATGTTGTTGGGCTAGCATTGGTTTTCAGTATTTTTCTCTTTTGGAGTAGTCATCAAATTATATCTATTGCTCTCTTTGTGGTAGTTGTCACATTTGACTTATTGTTGAAATGAGCTCTTTTTGGTACTTACTGTTGGAATCAGCAATTCTCCCATTTGGGATTTTTATTATGTTTCATAATGACTATTCTAGATGTGTTTTATTACTGCCCAATTGTGTGTTGTGACTCTATCATGTTCATCTCGAACCTTTGGTAGTACGTTCAAGGGATAATTTCATGGAGAACATGCTAGTGTGTCTTTGTTAGATCTAAAGTTGTTATTGTAACTAAATGGTTTAAATGGTGATTAAACTTAATGTTATTTTGAAAGAAATTGAAAGGTATGTACTTGTTCTATAGTGACTCTTGGACCCATGCTTGAAAATCTTTCAGTTTCATTGTGCATTAGTGCTTATATTATGTTTAATTAATGAATTTATGAAAGAAGAGTAATGATGGTTTCAATGTATGATTTACCTTTCATTCCATGTCTTATGTTTTTGGGCATGTGTGTCCTTGTGTGGTTTTGGATGTTTTGTCCATCGCATGTCTTGGTGGCCAAGACTGTTGTTTTTGCCTTTGTGGTTTTGTCTTGAGTGGTGGCTCAGATCGTAGATCTTAGGTCCCTTTTAGCTTCTTCATGTTGTAGTCCTTGTCGATATCTTTTCAATGCTTTTCAAATGGATTCAATCTGAGTCTACACGTAAAAGCTATGGCTTCTAGAGTTGTTGATCGATGTTCTGAGTACCTTTTTGAGTAGAGGCCAATTCAATCATGACATATCATATTTATGGCCATTGGAAAAGTTTAACTCCTCATGTTATTCATAATAGAAGAGTTATCTTGTCTTCATAATCTACTAGGTACTTTTTGGAGTTCATGCTTGGGTTTTTGTGTTTCCTATTGCACTCAACCGTCCTTATGAGTTGTAGTGTGGTTTGTGAGCGTTCCTTGCTCAGGGTTGTTGGTGCCTTGTCTTTTGGGAGTGACTCAGTTCTTTGATGAGTCTAGAGTCTCCTTCTTGGATGTTGTCTTGGGTGCACCTCTGTATCCTTTTCTCTCTTGTGAGAGTAGGCTAGTGTGGTTATGCCACTAGCTCAGTTAGTGTTTTCAGGTGAGTATGTTGATGGTTGGTGAAATTGTGAGTTTCGTAATGCATCATGGACTAGTTAGTGTAGAGGTTGAGAGAGAGACTCCCTCTTAGTCCTAATACTCTATAGTATCCTTCTCCCTAAGCTTATATCTTCATGTGGATTGTCTCAAGCAAGTTTTCTCTTTAACTGTTGACTTGAGGCTAGAGATTGAGTTTAGTGGTAGATTGGGTGTAGTCTTCCTAGCATGGTGCTAGAGGGACATGGTATCATTGGGCACATATTACCATCTCGTGAGTTGGTATGCAGACATTACATGATTGTGTCCACTGAAGAAAGTTTTTGCAACCCTTTAAAAAGGTGATATCTTGTTTGGTTGGGCTATGTTACCCTAGTTCCTAGTGTTAGTTGAGCTTTTGTACCTTGGAGAGGTGTTGTTCTCCTACACTTGGTGGTGAGTAGTGTTTTGGAGTGTGTCCTTTTTTTTTGGTAAACTTTCATCCTCTTTGTTCTAAGGGTGAGTTTACGTGGATTCCAGAATGATCATGTGTGACATGATAGTATTCTTGGAAAGTTTGGGATGGTTATTCCCCATGATTCCAACTTTTTTTGGAAGAGCTTAGTGTTTTGACCTGGTTTTGTGGTCATGTGGTTGGTGCATGTTGTAGTTGGACACCTGTTGACGAGGTAAAGAGGGTTTTTCCTTACCTTGTATTGTTGACTCTATGGCTAGTTGGGTTCTTCCTAGTGCATAGAAGGTTCCCTGGTGGAGGACTTTGTGTCTGTGTGACACCAATTCTCTCATGGTTAACCTATTTGGGGGTTAACGTGATAGTTTGAGAATGTTGGAGTGATTTGGGTTTGACTTGTACAGAGTTGTTGAGTCATTCCTATTGCTCACTTAGGATTTTGTTCTTGGTGTGTTTGGTTTCTATTCTTGGATTGCAGGCTTCCAGGAGTAAGCCTAGTCTTTGGGGGGGATGATGTAGTGCCTCTCCCATTTGACTTTTGTAAGACCTCCTAATGGATGCAACCTTGCTGATCTTTTGTTGTGATGGGATCATGATTGTGACCTTGAGTGGTCTACACCATTGAGGTGTTTGGATTTATGTTTCTTTATCAGTTGCATTGATTATGCTTTTGACTGATCTTTGAGATTATGATGTGATTTTTGGTTCACTAAGGTTTGTGCTAGTGGTTACCAGGATCATTGTGGTATCATGAGGTTGTTTCATGAGTACCCTAAGATGTGTGCAGAGATTGCACTATGTACTATTACCATGCTACATGGGACTAGGTTCCTATAGCAGTGGTTAGTCATGTTTATGACTATGGTTGTTTATATGTTTTAAATGCCTTTTTAATGTAGAGTAATCAATCATTATTAAATGCTTAAGTAATTAGAATGGATTGTTCATGTTGGATTCTTTGGTTATGTGCTGCGGACATTTACCTTGTTATATTTCTGATTAGAGAGATATTTGTTACTCATGTTTTACATTTGAGATGACCTGAGGGTCAAATGTTACTCTTTGATTCCAATATCATAGATATTAGACTGCTATGCTGTTCAGTTAATCATATTGCATGATGATGCCATTTTGAGATGATAGTGTGTTTTATAATGATATCTGGTTATCTAGTTATCTGGTATTTAGACATACCTCTGATTTCGCTATATGATGGATTCAATGCTATGGTTATTTACTTCATTCCTATGTTGTTATGCCTTTTGCAAACATGAGTGATGTAAATAGATTATTTTAATATAATTAAATAAATGGTTAAATTGGGTGATTTAATGCATTTATTGCTTCAGCTATGTTATTATATGCAATTGCACTTGATTGTGTTGTTTAGTGTGTAGGATTATATCCCTGACAGTGGCATATGGAGTTAGTGATTCAGCCGTTCATATTTTGCCAATGTCTCCTTTGTATGATCGATGTATCCTTAATTAAATTTTTAATTTAAACATTTCAATGATTATTAAATCCGAACTCATTTGCATTATGTGATTAGACCAGTAAGCGTGTTTGTGCATTTAGAGGTTCGCTCTGTCATGAAAGTTGTTTAAGGAGATTTATGTTTCTTTGGGTTTTTGGGCTTTTTAATTGATTTATTTTAATTTCTGTCAGCTTTGCCATAGATGAATTCCTATTTACAGGAATAGCCTGTTTTCATTTGGGTCAATTCAGGGTTTAACTAGTTTGGCCGGTTAAATGCCCTAATCGATTATTCACCCGAAAAGTGAATAAGTATCCAAAAAAGAATTTAATTCCTCACTTCTCACTTTTGAATTGGAAAGTTGGAGAGTAAAACCCAAAATCCTCTTCATGAGGATTTACTGTTTTGTTCATTGTGGGAGCTACGGGTGTGGGATCGTCACGAGGTTGGGCTCGTTGGATCTAGCTCAAGGAAACCCTGGATTGTCATGATTTTCAGCTACTTCTGCGAGATATTTATTTTATGGTTTAGATTCCCATTTTTCCCTTTTGGCTGTGAGGTAGGGCTTTCCTGTTTTATTTTTTTTGCTCCATTTCTACTTCTATTTTTGGTAGCCATTTGTTTGGAGGCTGAGAACTAGTGTTTCCCTTCGTTTTTGTATGTTAGTTCTACCCGGTTGGGCAGGTATGAACATTTTCCTATTTTTCGAGATGAGGGTTTGGGATTTTGCACCATTATGCTAGCCATTTTTGCATACGGTGTTCGATTCCATTTATTTTTGGATTTTTGGGGTTTTTGAACCCAAAGGCCAAATGGGTTTTAAGTTTGTCGTTTTCCAATTTTTTTGGGGTTTTTACCTCAATTTGCATGTCATCCTATTTTCTTGAGTTTTCTTGGCACAATGTGGGTCGTGGACCTTGATGATCTGTTTGGATATCAGTCAGACCACTTTTGCACTTTTATGTTGCATTGGGATGCATGTTGCATCTGTACTCTCGACGTTGTGCTCGGTTGAGTGATTTTACACCTGTTATGGTTTCTTTTGGACCTTTGCTTTTGTTTCGTGAACACTAGGATTCGTGTTGAATCCATACTCTCGGATTGAGGCCAGTTGAGTGAGTTCATGATGTTTGGTCTTGTTGCATCATTGAGATTCGTGTAGAATCCATACTCTCGGATTGAGGCCGATTGAGTGATTTAATGATGTATGGTTTTATTGGCTTTGGGATTCATGTAGAATCCATCCTTCTCATGTTGCTTTCAGTTGGGTGTTTTCTTTGCATTGTGTTCTCATTCTTGTCCTTGTGTTATGGTCTTCATGATGGTGGTGCGCCACACACGAGTACATGCATGTACATTTTTTGGGTGACTTGCAAGACCCGATCTTCCATGGATTTGCCGAAAGTTATGATCATTGGGGTTGGGATGGGAGTATGCATGCCCACGGGCACTTGTTGTAGGATGAGCATGGGTAGGGTAGGGTAGCATATGGAGGGGGCTTCTACCTCGCAGCCTAGTGATCATTTTTCCCAAAGGGTTAGCGAAGGAAGCTTCAATTAAGTGAAAGTTAAATAAAATGTGTGACTGGTAATAAAACTTAAGATAATAAAAAGGTTTGGGGTGCAAGAACCTTTCCGTTGAGGGATGTTGAATCTGCACAAGTCCTAGCTTGGGCTTTTTGTTGCCAAGTGACTCTCCATGATGTTAGTCCCTACATAGTAGCCTATTGAGTGTCTAACCAGGACCTGTACTCCTTGCATTGTCTTAGGTTCTTGGTTGCAGCCATCATACTGTCTAGCGTGAGTGTTAGCCATGGATGTTATTTTGTGTGTTTGTGGTTGGATCATTATCTCCATCAGCACTGCTACCTTCACCACTGCTAGGGAGCGATGTCTAGAGATGATTTTGTCCTAATGCAACCATTTCTGGATGTTTTCACTTGGTACTTCAGGTTGCGGAGTATGCTTTCTTGTGATTTATGCTTTCATTGGAATGCTTGTATATCATGTTTAGATGATGATATTTTATTTGATGCATTCCCTTATCATGATAGTTAGCATATGATTAGATGATGTTATTTGATTTAGTAGTATATCTATTGCTTACTACTGTCTAGCATGTGATAGGTGATGTTATCTACTGTAGGATTATCTTATGCTTTTCTACTAGCATGTTAGATTTCCTTATGCTTATATTGTTGCATGTTTTAGTAGTGACATCCCTATTACAAAATTACTGACGATCTGGTTAGTGGCTTGGGATGTTATGCGCGGGGGATGGCTAGGACCCATGATGGTCTTATGATGCTATTGACGGTTGGGAGGAACCACACATTTATTTTTTTGTTTAGTTCTGAAATGTATTTTGTTCATTGTGATGTTTATTTCAGTATGTGCTTTGCTTTTATGTTTTAGATGGTTAGATGTTCCTCTTTCCTTGCTGTTAGTGATCTCGAGTGTTCATTCCTCGATTTACGTGGATTCGGTACTCCTCGGTGTGGAGGTTTCCTTGTTTGTTTAGCTTTTTGTTTGCGTTTTCTGTCATGCTGATTTGTTTCCTCGCGCAAAATTGTATTTTCCTCGCGCAAGATTGTTTCTTCCTCGTGTGAGACTGTTTCTTCCTCGCGCGAAAGAATATGTTTCCTGCGCAAGAATGTAAATCTTCGCAGGATGTGCGAGAATGTGAATCCTTGCGTGAAGCTCAGTAGTCCTCGCACGAAGTGCATACTTTCTTGTGTGAAGCGGTGAAAGATCTTGCACGTAACTCGAGACCAATGATGGTCTTAGAATGCTATTGATAGTTGGGAGGAACCATGCACTTAGTTTGGTTGTTCAATTCACTGTGATGTTTATTTTAGTGTGTTCTTTGCTACTATAGTTTAGATGGATAGGTGTTCTTCTTTCTGTGTTGTTCTTGCACTCAAGTGTTAATTCCTTGAGCCTTTGTGGATGCATTACTCCTTGGTGTGGAGGTTCTTTGCTCTTTTTTTGGTCCTTTTTGCTTTTGGGAGTGTTTTTGTGTTTCTATGGGTGACATTTTGTCAGCATTGTGTGACATAAAAATGTATCGCACGCCCATGCAAACTATGTCATACGACACTTTAAAGTATCACACACCTTCTTGAGAAATGTCATATGACACTGGAAGAGTGCCGCACGCCTTCTTGAGAAATGTCGTACGATGCTAAAAAGTGTCGCATGCATTATTGAGAAATGTCGTACGACACTGGAAGAGTGTCGCACGCCTTAAGAAGAAGTGTTGCCCTCCCTTAGTAGAAAATATCGCACAGTTTTTGTAAAAAACCTGTGCGTGCTATCAGCAAGCACTTTTTCTCATGATCTGAACTTTCTGAGAGTTGTTTTGGATACCCTTTTGGGCATTCTTCAACTCTATGTTGTTGCATTTTGAATTCTATTGGTTTCTCTTGAATCAATTTTTTGTGTTTCTATTTTAGTCTCTTGGGGGTTTAAAATATATCATTTAAGTATAAGAAAAATTATTATACTTAAGATATATTTTAATATATGTGACGAATCTTTTGAGATAGGTTTCACACCTCTCGGAAATAAGTTATGGATTCTAAGAAATTTCAAGGCTTCAAAAATTTAGACTTAGCCAATTTTTCAGGGCTTCAAGATTTTAGGCTTGGTCAAATTTTAGGATTTTTCATTTACCCTAACTTGGTGTTTTGTTTATGAGTGGTCATTTCTTGAGCCCTCATCATGTGCATTTTCGTTTTTGGCTTTGTTTGTGTGTGTCAGTTTGGTAGTGGCATTTGGAGATTCGTTGGTTGCCGGGATTGTGGTGAAGTCTTCCATTGTGATCATTGTGATCCATGTATGATGTTGTCATGTGCATTCATACTTGTAAAAAAAAAAATCTTGGCTTGTATTTCATCCTTGTTTCAGAGGATCTCCAGGCAGGGCATTACATCTGGTATTAGAGCCCATGTTCAAACATTAGGATCTCTGTGTGTATGTTGTTGATGGGGAAACAACCCACACATAGAATAAGTATCAATGTAGTATCATGAGGTTGTTCTGTGATTACCCTGAGATGTGTGCAAAGATTGCACTATGTTCTATTACCATGCTACACTGGACTAGGTTCCTGTAGCAGTGGTTAGTCATGTTTATGAATGTGTTTGCTTATGTGTTTTAAGTGCCTTTTTAATGCAGAGTAATCAATTATTATTAAATGTATAACTAAATGGATTGTTCATGTGAGATTATTTGGTTATGTGCTGCAGACATTTACCTTGTTATATTTCTAATGAGATGACTTGAGGGTCAGATAGTATACTTGGTTCTTCAGTATCATAGATGTTATACTACTATGCTATTCAGTTAATCATATTGCATGATGCCATTTTGAGATAACAGTGTGTTTTATGATGATATCTGGTATTTGGACATACCTATGATTATGTTATGTGATGGATTTAATGCTATGGTTATTTACTTCATTCCTGCATTGTTATGCTTTATGTGAACGTGAGTGATGTAAATAGATTATTTTAATATAATTAAATGAATGGTTAAAATTAGGTGATTTAATGCATTTATTGCTTCGGCTATGTTATTATATGCAATTTCACTTGATCGTGTTGTTTAGTGTGCAGGATTTATATCCCTGGTAGTGGCACATGGAGTTAGTGATTCAGCCTTTCATATTTTACCAACGTCATCCTTATATGGTCGATGTATCCTTTATTAAAATGTTTAAATTAAACCTTTTGATGATTATTAAATCCAAACTCATTTGCATTATGTGATTAGACCAATAAGTGTGTCTATGCATTTAGAGGTTCGCATTGTCACCAAAGTTATTAAGGAGATTTTTATGTTGGCTGGTTATTTTCCCTAATCGATTATTCACTCAAAAAGTGAATAAGTATCCAAAGAGGAATTTAATTCCTCACTTCTCACTTTCAAATTGGAAAGTTGGAGAGTAAAACCCAAAATCCTCTTCATGAGGATTTACTATTTTGTTCATTGTGGGAGCTACGGGCATGGGATCATCGCGAGGTTGGGCTCATTGCATCCAGCTCGGGAAAACTTAGGATTGCTATGATTTTTAGCTACTTCTGTGAGATATTTATTTTATGGTTCAGATTCTCATTTTTCCCTTTTGGCTATGAGGTAGGGCTTTCCTATTCTATTGTTTCTGCTCTATTTCTACTTCTATTTTTGGTAGCTATTTGTTTGGAGGCTAAGAACTAGTGTTCCTCTCCATTTTTGTATGCTAGTTCTACCCGGTTGGGTGGGTATGAACATTTCCCTATTTTTTGGGATGAGAGTTTGAAATTTTATGTCGTTAAGCTAGCCATTTTTTCATATGGTGTCTGATTCTATTTATTTTTGAATTTTTAGAATTTTTGAACCCAAAGGTCAAATGGGTTTTAATTTTGAAAATTTTCTAAAATTTGGAGTTTTTACCTCATTTCGTGTGCCACCCTGTTTTCTCGAGTTTTCTTGGCACAATGTGGGTCGTGGACTTGGATGATCCATTTGGATATTAGTCAAACCACTTTTGCACCTTTTGTTGCATTGGAATGCATGTCGCACTCGTACTCCTGGCTTTGTGTTCGATTGAGTGATTTGTTACCTGTTATGTTTTCTTTTGGACCTTTGGTTTTGTTTCATGAATGCTAGGATTTATGTAGAATTCATACTCTCGAATTGAGGTCGGTTGAGTGAGTTCATGATGTTTGGTCTTGTTGTATCATTGGGATTCATGTAGAATCCATACTCTCAGATTGAGGCCGATTGACTGATTTAATGATGTATGGTTTTATTGGCTTTGGGATTCATGTAGAATCCATCCTTCTTGTGTTGCTTTTGGTTGGGTGTTTTCTTGGAATTTTGTTCTCATTCCTGTCCTTGGGTTATGATCTTCATGATGATGGTACGCCACACACCAGTACATGCACGTACATTTTTTGGGTGACTTGCAAGGCCCAATCTTCTTTGGATTTGTCAAAAGTTATGATAATTGGGGTTGGGATGGGAGTATGCATGCCCACGGGCACTTGTCATAGGATGAGCATGGGTAGGGTAGGGTAGCATATGGAGGGGGCTTCTATCTCATAGTTTGGTGATCATGATGCCACATGTATGGCTAAGAGGAGCTTGAATAAGTGATAATTAAAGAAAATGTGTGACTGGTAATAAAACTTAAGATAATAAAACTTTGTGTGATGGTTCCAAGGGAGTACCTCGAGAGGGAAGTACCTTATAATTTTTTCCACATGTGATCCGAACTTGGGCTTGTCGATGCCAAGTGACTCTCCATGATGTCAGCCCCTACTTAGTAGCCTTTTGAGTGTCTGACCAAGACCTTTACTCCTTGCATTGTCTTAGGTTCTTGGTTGTAGCCATTATATTGTCTGGCGTAAGTGTTAGCCTTGGATGTTGTTCTTTATGTGTGTTTTTGGTTGGATCATTAACTCCATCAGCATGGCATGTGTGGACCTATGGGTGTCATGTGGTTGGGAGGCATAGCTACCTTCACCACTACTAGGGACCAGTGTGCAAAGACGGTCTTTTGTCCTAATGTGACCGTTGTTGGATGTTTTCACTTGGTACTTCGAGTTTCAGAGTATGCTTTCTTGTGATTTATGCTTTCATTGGGATTCTTGTATATCATGTTTAGATGATGTTATTTTATTTGATGCATTCCCTTATTATGATGTTTAGCATATGATTAGATGTTGTGAATTGTTGTATTAGCATATTTGTTGTTAATTGTTGTTTCACATGTGATAGGTGATGTTATCTACTATAGGATTATCTTATGCTTTACTACTAGCATGTTAGATTTTCTTATTCTTATATTATTGCATATTTTTAGTAGTGACATCCCTATTACGATAGTACCATTGATCTGGTTAGTGGCTCGGGATGTTACACACGGGGGATGGATAGGACCCACAATGGTCTTATGATGCTATTGATGGTTGGGAGGAACCATGCACTTAGATTGATTGTTCAGTTCACTGCGATGATTATTTCAGTGTGTTCTTTGCTGCTGTAGTTTAGATGGATAGGTGTTCTTCTTTCTGTGTTGTTCTTGCACTCAAGTGTTCATTCCTCGAGCCTTTGTGGATCCAGTACTCCCTGGTGTGGAGGTTCTTTGCTCTTTTTTTGGTCCTTTTTACTTTTGGGAGTGTTTTTGTGTTTCTATGGGCGACATTTTTCTTAGCATTGTGCGACATAAAAATGTATTGCACACCCATACAAACTATGTCGTACGACACTGTAAAGTATCGCATGCCTTCTTGAGAAATGTCATACGACACTAGAAGAGTGTCGCGTGCCTTCTTGAGAAATGTCTTATGATGCTGAAAAGTGTCACATGCCTTCTTGAGAAATGTCATACGACACTGGAAGAGTGTCACACGCCTTAAGGAGAACTGTCACCCTCCCCTAGTAAAAAGTGTCACACGATTTTTGTAAAAAACCTATGCATGCCCTCAGCGGGCACTTTTCTTCATGGTTTGAAATTTTTGAGAGTTGTTTTGGATACCCTTTTTGGCATTCTTCGACCCTATGTTGTTGCATTTTGAGTTCTGTTGGTTTGTCTTGATATATTTTTATATATGCGACGAATCTTTTGAGATAGGTTTCAGACCTCTCAGAGATAAGTTATGGATTCTAGGAAATTTTTGGGCTTTAGAAATCCAAACTTAGCCAATTTTTTAGGGCTTCAAAATTTTAGGCTTAGTCAAATTTCAGGATTTTGCATTTACCCTAACTTGGTGTTTTGTTGATGAGTGGTCATTTCTTGAGCCCTCATCATGTGTGTTGTCATTGTTGGCTTTGTTTGTGTGTGTCAATTTGGTAGTGGTGTTTGGAGATTCGTTGGTTGCTGAGAATGTGGTGAAGTCTTCCATTGCAATCATTGTGATCCCTGTATGATGTTGTCATGTGCATTCATACTTCTAAAAAAAAAAATCTTGGCTTGTATTTCATCCTTGTTTCCAAGGATCTCCAGACGGGACATTACAATGAATGCATACATACATACATACATGTATCTATTTCATACATAGATGCATGAATGGATGTATGCTTGCTTACATGCATGGATGCATGGATGCATACATACATACATCCATGTATACATGTATATATCTTGTATGTATGCATCCATGCATAGAGTATGTATGGATGGATGCATACATACATACATCCATGTATACATGTAAATATCTTTTATGTATGCATCCATGCATACATTCATATGCATACATACAAGGTATATACATGTATACATGGATGTATGTATGTATGCATCCATCCATACATACATGCATGCATTTGCATGGATGCATACATACAATATATATACATTTATACATGGATGTATGTATGTATGCATCCATGCATACATACATGCATGCATCTATACATGCATACATAGATGGATGCATTATCTATGTCATACATAGATGCATGCATGTATGTATTGTAATGCCCTACCCGGAGATCCTTGGAAACAAGGATGAAAAATATGTCAGAACCATTTTTTTTTTTTAACAAGTGTCAGTGCACATGATACAACCTACACAAACCAAAAGATCGCAATGGAAGACAGAAAGACAACCAAGAACCAACGGATCTCCAAATGCCACTACCAACTAGAACACAATCACGAAAACCACAAAGACCTACCAAGCTGAAAGACATAAGCTGACTCTTGGAAACTAGCTAAGTTTGAAGTCCTAAAGCCCTAAAATTTGGCTAAGTCTAAATTTCTGAAGCCCTAATTTTTCCTAGAATCTACACCTTAGCTCATAGAGGTCTGAAACCCATCTCAAATGAATCGTCGCATATATTAAAATATATCTTAAGTATAAGTTGACATATATTTAATTCCTTATACTTAGGATATATTTTAATTCCTTATACTTAAGATATATTTTAGTATATTTAATTCCTTATACTTAAAAGATATATTTTAAACCCCGAAGGACTATAACAGAAACCCAAAAACTGAATTTCAAAATAAACTTGCTGAATTCAAAATGCAACAACATAGGCTTGAGGAATGCCCAAAAGGGTATCCAAATCAACTCTCAAAAAGATCAGAACACTAAAAAAAGTGCCCATTGTTGGCACATGCAGGTTTTAACCAAAAGGTGTGCGACACTTTTCACTAAGGGAGGGTGACACTTCTACCTTATTGCGTGCGACACTTCTCAAGAAGGCATGCGATACTAGAAAAGTATCGTGTGACATTTCTCATAAAGCCATGCAACACTCTTCCAGTGTCATACAACACTTCTCTAGTAATGCGTGTGACACTTTATAGTATTGTATGACATTCTTTCTATGGGTGTGTGATACTTTATCAGTGTCGCACAATGCTGAACAAATGTCACCCATAGAAAGTAAAAATACTTCCAAAACTCAAAAATGGAGAAAAACCAACAAAATAACCTTGACACCAGGGAGTACCGGATCCACATTTCGAGGCAAAAACACTCGAACCAAAATTGAGTAATAGAAATACAAAAAATGAAATCTAACCATCTATCAAACAAAGAAGGGAAAGTACAGAAAGGAAATATCACGATAACTGAAATAACATCACAACAACACAGATAACATTGCAATGAGAAAAATAACCAACTAAGTATGCAATTCCTCCCAAACATCAATGGCATCATAAGACCATCTTGGGCCCTAGCCATCCCCCACATGTAATATCCCAAGCCACCGATTAGATTATCGGTACTGTTGTGATAGGGACATCACTACTAAACATGCTACAATATAAGTAAATGAAATCTAACATGCTAGTAGTAACATAAGATAACCCTATAATCAGATAACATCATCTACTATATGCTAAACATCATAAAAAGGAATGCATAAAGCCAACATCATGTAAACATGGAACACAACATCCCAATGAAAGCATAAATCACTAGAAAGCATACTCCAAAAATTCAAGTACCAAGTGACGCATCCAGCAACGATCATGCTAGAACAATAGACCGTCTCTGTACACTGGTCCCTAGTAGTGGTGAAGGTAGCTATGCCTCCCAACCACGTGGCACCTGTAGGTCCACACCTGCCATGCTAATGGAGATAATGATCCAACCACACACACACACAAAACAACAACCATGGCTAACACACACACCAAGCAATATGATGACTGAATCCAAGACAAAGATGATGCATAAACTATGAGTCTTGGTCAGACACCTCAATGGGCTACTATGTAGGGACTGACATCATGGAGAGTCACTTGGCATCAAAAGCCCAAGCTTGGATCTGCGTAGCTCAACTCCCTCAACAGAAGGCCAATACACTGTGTAGCTCAACTCCCTCAATGGAAGGCCAATACACAAAAGTACCATTTATTATCTTTAATGTTATTACCACCCCAAGTTTTAATTTAATTATCACTTATATAAAACTTCCTCTGCCAACCGGGAAGTAGTCACCAGGTGGCAGGATAGAAGCCCCCTCCGTATGCTACCCTACCCTACCCATGCTCATCCAACAATGAGTGCCCAAAGGCATGCAAACTCTCAATCCAACCCCAATGATCACAACTTTTGAAAGTACCATGGAAGGTCAGGCCCCGTAGGTCACCTGACAATGTACATGTGTGTGGTGCATCACCATTACAAAGATCATACACAAGGACAGGATGAGAATGCAAATAGAAGTCAATCAACCGAACAAAAATTGGGATGACGGATGCTACACGCATCCCAAATAAATGAAAGATGCAAACTGTTCTAACTAGTATCCAAACAGACCATCCAGGTCCATGAACCACAATGTGCCGAGAAACCCAAGAAAATAGGGTGGCATGCAAAACAAGGTAAAAACCCCAAATTTTGGAAAAATTCCAAAATTAAAACCCATTTGGCCTTTGGGTTCAAAAACCCCCAAAATCCAAAAATAATTGAAAATGGACACCGCATGCAAAAAACGGCCAGCATAATGGCCCAAAAACCCAAACCCCCATTTCAAAAATAGGTAATGCATTCATACCTGACCAACTGGGCAGAACTAGCAAACAGAAATAGAGGGGAACACTAGTTCACAACCTCCTAACATATTGCTACAAGAAACGGAAGCAGAAATAGAGAAAGAACATTAAAATGGGAAGGCCCTACCAGATAGCAAAAAGGGCCAAAATTGAAACCTGTAGAATAAAATAAATACTCTGCTGAAACTGTTGAAACTATCAGTAAAGTAAGAACTCCTCAAGCCGAATCCAATGAGACCAACCTCGCAAAGATCCCACGCTCACAGCTCCCGCAACAAGCAAAATAATAATCCTTCTGAAGAGGATTTCCAAATTTTCTCTCCAAACTCAATTTTCCAAAATGTGAGAAGTAAATAATGAATTCACTTTTCCAATATTTATTCATTTTGAGTGAAAAGATGATAATGGAAAATAGCTAGCTGGAGTAGTTAAACTCTGAAACAACCCAAATGAAAATAGGTTATTATCCTTAATGGAAATTCACCTAAGGAAAAACTGCCAAAAATTAAATCCAAAAGATGAAAAACCCAAAAACCCAAAATTACAGAAAAACACTTAAAACTTTCGCGACGAATGCGAACTTCTAAATGCATAGACATATTCACTAGTCTAATCACATAATGCAACTGAGTTCAGATTTGCTAATCACTAAAAGGTTTTAATATAAAAAAACTAAATAAGGATACATCGACCATATAGGAGCGACATTGGCCAAATATGAACAACTAGATCACTAACTCCATAGGCCACTGCCAGGGATATAATTCCTGCACACTAAAACACACGATCAAGTGAAATGGAAAATAATATCATAACCGAAGAAACATGTATTAAAATACCTATTTAACCCATTTACATCACTCACATTCATAGAAAGCATGAAGATACAAGAATGAAGTAAATAACCATAGCGTAGAATTCATCTAATAACATAGTCAACAAATAGCTCCAATACATCATATAACCAAATAATCAGTTATCATAGATCTACTGTCATCTCAAAATAGCATCAACATGCAAATATGATAAACTGAACAGCATAGAAAAAAAGCATCTATGGTACGGAAATCAAAATATAACATTTGACCCTCAGGTCATCTCAAGGTACATATATCAAAAGAGTATCAAGTATCTCTCAAATAAAAAATAGACAAGGTACAGACTGCAAACACAAGAGGCACTACATGTATGGATGGATGCATACATACATACATCCATGCATACATGTATATATCTTATATGCATCCATCCATCTATATATCATGTATGTATGCATGCATCCATGTATATATCTTGTATGCATACATCCATGCATATATCATGTATGTATGCATGCATCCATGTATAGATCTTGTATGTATGTATATGCATACATACAAGATATATACATGTATACATGGATGTATGTATGTATGCATCTGATGCAGGAGCATCCAAAGGTATAAGGGTAATCTTATGTCACCCAAAAAAATGTAATTAGACTTAGTTTCTATTTCATATGTTTTCATTTATGGATACCCATTCGGGTCAAATAAAGGTTCCAACTCTCACAGTTCTACTATCAATGTTCTAGGATAAAGTATTTGAACACCTTGGGATATGTATAAATCCCAAAAAAATAGGATTATGTAATTGGACCATCATTTTGGTAAACTAGAAGGTTTAAATTGGCCAGATGAATGCAATTGTAATTTAGAGCATTCTAGAAAAAGAATCAGGTCAAAAGGCCCCATGGTTTGAAAGTTATTGCAATTTTTTGAGTTTTGGAGACCTCCTAAGAATGCTTCAAATTTAGGTTAGGGGCATTAAATGACCTCAAAAAGGGCTGAAAAATGGGAGATGACCAAAGCTTGTCCATAGGGCTATAGAGTGCTTCGAGAGATTTCTAAAAATGTAAACAGTTCATCAATTAGAGCTACGGTTCAAAAGTTATGCCTCCCAGAAGTTAGATTACCATTTTTGAATTCTTCTAGATTTGTGTCAACTTCTAACGTAGCTTCTAGAGCCTCCTATTTGGTTGGTGGATGCCTACTAGTACTTTCTAAAATTTATTCCTAGTCCTTAACCCTCTAGGGTCTATTTAATGAGATTTCTGGCATTATAAAAGGCAGTTCAGAGTGGAGTTTGAGAGGAGGTACTGGAGGAGAAATTATCTCCAAATTTATGCTATTGTAAGCCCATAGGGCATGTTTTGAAGTTTATTTTCACTATACTAAATGTACTAGCTTATTTTCCAGTTAATACAATTTTCCTATTTTTGTTGTGTCCATTCTATTATTGGGTTGTGTCTCCATCAAGTGGTATTAGAGCTGGTTTTCCTAAGTGTGTAGACAGAGCGCCAACTGTGAGATAGTTTGCACCAGGACTGTGTTGTTGTGGGTTCAAGTTAGAAGCTGACTCCATGAAGAGAGCGTGGCAGAAGGGCTAGAGCTATTAATCTTGAGGAGGTTAGAGCCCTCCAAAGGCAGGTACAAGCATTGTAGGAGGAGCTTCGTAGAGGAACAACTGTGGCCACAGGTGATGAAAGTGAGGATGACAATGAAGAAGATGAAATTGGATGAGGAAGTTCTGAATCATGTAGAGGAAAGGCTTTTTAGGGCCATTACTAAGTTTGGGAAAAGACCTACAATTGAAGTGGGTGTATTTTCAGGAAATCTAAAACTAGATGAGTTGATTGATTGGATCAATGAATTGGAAGAATACTTTGAGTATAAGGATATCAGGGACCCAGATAGGGTAAAGTTTGCAAAGGCCAAACTAAAATGCCATGCCAAAATCTAGTGGCAAGAGGTTCAATTGGAAAGAAACATAAGAGGAAAGGAGAAGATCACAAGGTGGGATCGTATGGTGGACAAATTGAAGAAGCAGTTCATTCCTGTGGACTACAAGCTTGATTTGTTTAAGAAGATGCATGGGTTAAAACAAGTAGGAAGATCAGTTGAATAATATAAAGAGGAGTTTTACTGACTCTTGATTAGAGTAGGGCATGTAGAAGCAAATAAGGAGAAGGTTTTTCATTATATCAGTGGGTTGCGACCTAGCATCCAGGAGGAATTAAGTCTAGTAAGAATGACCAGCGTTGAAGAGGCATAGCAGTTTTCCCTACAAGTTGAAGAGAAGCTGAATAAAAGGTTTGAAGGAAGACAAAGAGGGCATGGTCAATAAGGAAGGGGAAGTGGTAGGTCATTTGGAGGCCGCAATGAAACCCAAAAGAAAAATTAAGATGTGGGTACTAGCAGGAATCAGAGGAATGAGGGTTTCAACCACTCCCATGATCAAGACTTTGGAAATTTGAGAGGAAGACGTAGAGGATGTGGAAAAGGAAGAGGAGGCTTCTATGGTACCTATTTCCATTGCAATGAAGAAGGTCATCATGCCTTTGAATGCCCTCAATGACAAGGAAGGATAGATAGGAGGGCTGAGGGTCAACCTAGGGTTGCTCATGTGGATGAGGATGCACAATAATTACATTTAGAAGATGCAAAAAGAGGAGAGACCTTGGTAAATGAAAGGATCCTACTAAGTGGTGAGATAGAACTAGGACAAAGGAGGATTTTTTTCTGTACTAGATGATAGTGTGAGGATAAATGTTGTAACATGATCATTGATGGTGGTAGCACAGATAACTTGGTGTCAGAGGAGATGGTCTTTAAGTTGAAGCTCAAGAGGGAGAGACATCCCCAGACCTATCGAATTGCTTGGGTGAAAGACAATCATAGAGTCTTGGTAAGTGAACAATGTTTAGTGAAATTCAAAATTGGGGGTTACCATGATGAAGTTCTCTATGATATTATTCCAGTGGATGTTTTCCATCTATTGTTGGGTAGACCATGGCAGTTTGATAGGCATGCAGTACATGATGGTCATGCAAACACATACTCTCTAACAAAGGATGGAGTTCACCACAAACCAAAGCCCATGAAAAGTGAAGGTGAAAAGGTATATAGCAATACTAAGATTTGTCTTGTTGATGGAAGAAAGTTTTTAGATGGCATGAAACATCAGAGTATGTGCTAAGCTTTGATTCCTAGGAAAGATAAAGAAGATAGCAGTGAAATACCACTTGAAGTTTTAGATTTACTAGGTGAGTTTGGAGATATTATCTCTGATAATGTTCTAGAAGGATTGCCACCAGTAAGGCAAATCAGTCATCAGATAGATATGATTCCAGGAGCTAGTTTTCCTAACAAGGCTGCTCACAGGATGACTACTACAGAAACTGAGGAGCTAAACAGATAGGTCCAGGAGCTGTTGAGGAAGGGCTTGATTTGGGAGAGCCTGAGTTCATGTGCAGTACTTGCAGTACTAGCACCAAAGAAGGATGGAGAGTGGAGGATGTGTACAGACTCTCAAGCTATAAATAGGATAACCATCAAGTATCAGTTTCCTTTACCAAGAATGGATGATCTTATGGACTACTTGAGTGGAGCTCAGTACTTCACAAAGATAGATCTCAAGAGTGGTTATCACCATATACAGATTTGTGAAGGAGATGAGTGGAAAACAACCTTCAAGACCATGGAGGGTCTTTATGAGTGGTTAGTCATGCCCTTTGGATTGACGAACACCATGAGTACCTTCATGCGGCTTATGAATGAGGTACTTAAGAAGTTCCTTGGAAAAAAAATTTATTGTCTATTTGGATAATATTTTAATTTTCAGCAAGACTTTAGAAGAACATTTATTGCATATTCGTAGTGTCCTTGAAAGGCTAAGGGAAGAGAAATTGTTAATTAATTTGAAGAAGTGTATCTTTGCAAAAAGGGAGTTCATCTATTTGGGGTTTGTTATATTACTTGAAGGTCTCAAAATGGATCCAGAGAAGGTAAAAGCCATCTTGGAATGGCCTACTCCAAGGTCTGCTACTGAGGTAAGATCATTTCATGGTTTGGTTAGTTTCTACAAGAAGTTTATTATGAATTTCAGTGGCATATGTGCATCCCTAACTAATACAATAAGAGGGGATAGAAAAGAGTTCAAATGGACTGCAACAGCTGCGAGAAGTTTTGAATTGCTAAAGAAGAAGGTGACAGAATAGCCTGTGTTGGCAGTTCCAAATTTTAGAAAAGTGTTCCAGGTGGATTTTGATGCTAGTGGTAGTGCTATTGGGGCTTTATTAAGCCAAGAAGGTAAGCCTATTGCATATTTTAGTGAAAAATTGAATGATGCAAAGAAGAATTATTCTGTTTATGATCAGGAGTTCTATGCAATAGTTCAGGCCTTAAAGAAATGAAGGCATTATTTATTGCCAAAGGATTTTTTTTTGTATACTGATCATCAGACATTATAGTACCTAAATAGCCAAGGTAAATTGAATCAGAGTCATATGAAGTGGGTAGAGTTCTTGTAGAGCTATACATTTGTGTTGAAGCATAAAAGCAGAAAATCTAACAGGGTTGCAGATGCACTAAGTAGGAGACAGTTGTTGCCTACAGTAATGTAGGTTGAAGTAGTTGGGTTTGATGAACTCAAGAATCTGTATCCTGAAGATTCTAATTTTGCTGAAGCATGGAAAGCTTGTAAAGAGCTTGTTGCTATAGATAGAACTAAGTGGTTAGACTATTTGATTCAGGATGGTATGTTATTTAAGGGCAGTCAATTATGCATTCCAAGGAGTTCCATGAGGGAAAATCTGATTAAGGAGAAACATAGTGGAGGGATGGAAGGCCACTTTAGTCAAGATAAGACCATTGCCATTCTTAGAGAACATTATTTTTGACCTCAGATTTCACAGGATGTGAAGAAGTTTGTACAAAGTTGCTAGGTTTGACAAGTTGCCAAGGGATTTAGCCACAATACTGGACTATATCAGCCATTGCCTATCCCATCAAAGCCATGGGAGGACATAAGTATAGATTTTGTTCTTGGATTTCCAAGGACACAAAGGGGTAATGACTCAGTATTTGTGGTGGTTGATAGGTTCTCCAAAATGGCACATTTTATTCCATGCCACAAAACTCATGATGCTATCCTGTAGGACCAGAAAAATGGGTTAAATGCATAACATACTATGAGAAAATCACAAAACTCAATAATCATACGTTAGCACCCACTAGTCTACCATGAAAGGAAAACTAATTAAGAAAGTAGTAGAAACTCCCTTTTTCATTTGTAGCTCTCATGTCCTTCTTTCTTCTCCAAATGATTGTAGCTCCAATTTGCCTACAGTGCACACAAGATTGAAGCCAAAGCCTATGATAGGGACTAAGACATGAGAAAACTTGAAGTGTGATTTTAGTGTGAGAGCAAGAATGCAACATGCAAAGAAGTAGAGACTCAAAGATTCAAAGATTTGGATTTTTGAAACTTATCATTTGGGATAAAAGACTCAAGGACCGAAAATGAGAGAAAGAGTGCCCAATTTATAATCAACACTCAAGATGAGAGCATTGGATTTTTCACCCATAGATATGTGATGTGTCAAGAGATTCTTTTGAGAATCCATGACACATATGACAAAATATGCCAAATATAAGATTCTATGACACATGAGAGTCAAACTTGGCTAAATGTGGAAGAGAATCTATGACGCATCATAAGATACCTCAACCCACTTAAAGCCAAGAATCTATGACGAATAAGCCAAATAGGGACATGCATAAGAGATATGAATATTTGATTATGAAAAATCTTATCCAAGTGTCAAAGGAGAATCCATGAGGTGTCATATCCAAGTGTCACTATGATGCAATATTTTATGGAATATTTGAATTAAAAATTCTCTTATTCCACAAAATAACAATTAGTAGAAAATGGAATTAATGATGGAAAATGGAACTTAGGAAATTAAGAATTTCCACGGTTTGAAGATAATGAATCAATTAATTAATAAAATTAATTAATTGAGGATGATAATTAGGAAGAATAATTAGTGAGAATAATAGAATTAAATTATGGGTTATTTAATCCTATAGAGAAAATTAGTAGATAATTGGCCAAATTGATTAAATGACTGCGATCGTATCCTTTGATGAAAATGTGATGATGATGGATATTGAATAAGATGATGAAAAGGTAGACCAAAGCCATGGTAAAATTGATTGATTGAAGTTGATAACATGCCAAGGACACATGACATGAATTGGTTGATATGTAACATTTAACCGACATTGTAAATGCTACAGGATTGAAATTGATTGATAAAGTTTGATCATAATAACATCGAAGGACATTGTCAATATTATTAAAATGATTGATGATTTCATGATTTGAAATTGAAAGCCTCAACAATGCCAAAGATTGGATGACATGAATGATAGTTTGACCTAGCACTGAGAGCCATGACAGTACTAAGGTCAGATTGATAAGATTGATAAGTTAATAGGTTTCCAAGACACTGAAAGCCACAAAAATGCCTAGGAGTGGATAAATGATGATTGATTTGAGATGTTTTATATGTTTTGGGTTGATTAGGATTGATTTCAAGTGATTTCGGGTTGATTTGGGGTGATTTCGAGTTGATTTGATATGATTCCGAGTTGACATGAAATTGATGTGAAAGAGGATACAAATGAAAAAATATGGTCAATCTGGCCAAAAGATTAGAGTTAGTAGAATGAGAAAATGGGACAAATTAGTATGAAGAAGTGATGAGGTCATAGATGCGAACCATTTTTGAGTGTCTAGATGTCCAAATTGTAGACTTATTTTTCAGAGAGGTGGTGAGACTACATGGTCTCCCAAGGAGTATAGTTTCTGATAGAGATACAAAATTTGTGGGGTATTTCTAGAGGACATTTTGGAAGAAATTGAAAATAGACTTGAAATTTAGTTCCACACATCACCCATAGACTGACGGCCAAACGGAAGTGGTAAATAAAAGTCTGGGCAATTTGTTGAGATGTTTAGTTGGGGATAAGCCCAAGGGATGGGATTTGATTCTACCACAGGCTAAGTTTGCTTATAATAACTCTATAAATAGAAGCACTAGAAAATCACCATTCCAAATTGTATATGGAAGTAGTCCAAGGACTGCACTAGAATTGAGGAAGATAGAACAAAGGGAGAGGACAACTGCTGAAGCTGAGGAAATTTTAGAATATATCAAGCATCTATATGAGGAGGTTCAAGCACACATTACCAAGATGAATCAAGAGTATAAAGCTAGGGCTGATCAAAGGATAAGACATAAGGAATTCCAAGCAGGGGATCTAGTCATGGTACACTTACAAAAGAAAGATTTCCAGCTGGTACTTACAATAAGCTAAAAATGAAGAAATTTGGCCCCTGCAAAATTCTAAAGAAAAATGACTCAGAAAATGTATATGAGCTAGAGCTGCTAGATGGTATTCACATTTCTCCCATTTTCAACATTGCAAACTTAACAGAGTATCATGATGATGGTGCAGATGAGGAGTTGGTGTTAGAGCCATGTCCGATTCTTTCTTCTAAGAAGGAGGAGATAGAAGACATTCTAGATCATCATCTGGGTAGGAGTACCATAAATAGGCAGTATGAAGAGTATTTAGTCAAGTGGAAAGGACAACCAATAGAGGACTCAACTTGGATTTTAATAGCTGAGGTTTCCCATTTGGGATTTCCTCTACCATTCATACAGTGACAGGGTCACTTTTCAATCTACCCTGGGTGTCTGATGCAAGAGCATCCAGAGGTATAAGGGCAATCCTGTGTCACCCAAAAAAATGTACTTAGACTTAGTTTCTATTTCATATGTTTTCATTTTTGGATACCCATTTGGGTCAAATAAAGGTTCCAACTCTCACAGTTCCACTATCAGTGTTCTAGGATAAAGTATTTGAACACCTTGGGATACGTATAAATCTCAAAAAAATAGGAGTATGTGATTGGACCATCATTTTGGAAAACCAGAAGGTTTAAATTGGCCAGATGAATGTAATTTTAATTTAGAGCATTCCAAAAAAAGAATCAAGTGAAAAGGCCCCACAGTTTGAAAGTTATTACAGTTTTTTGGGTTTTGGAGACCTCCTAAGAATGCTTCAAAGTTAGGTTAGGGGAATTAAATGACCTTGAAAAGGGCCAAAAAATGGGAGACAAGTGAAGCTTGTCCATAGGGCTATAGATTACTTTGAGAGCTTTCTGAAAATATAAATAGTTCATTAATCAGAGCTATGGTTCAAAAGTTATGCCTCCCGAAAGTTCGGTTACCATTTCTAGATTCTTCTAGATTTGCGTCAACTTCTAATGTAGCTTTTGGAGCCTTCTATTTGGTTGGTGGATGCCTACTAGCACTTTCTAAAATGTATTCCTAGTCCTTAACCATTCAAGCTCTATTTAATGAGATTTATGGCATTGTAAAAGGTACTTCAGAGAGGAGTATGAGAGGAGGTACTGAAGAAGAAATTATCTCCACATTTATGCTATTGTAAGCCCACAGGACATGTTTTGAAGTTTATTTTCTCTGTACAGAATGTACTAGCTTATTATCCAATTAATACAATTTCTTTGTTTCTGTTGTGTCCATTCTATTCTTGGGTTGTGTCTCCATGAACATCCATCCATACACACATGCATGCA
Source organism: Cupressus sempervirens (assembly GCA_028749045.1). Lineage (NCBI taxonomy): Eukaryota > Viridiplantae > Streptophyta > Pinopsida > Cupressales > Cupressaceae > Cupressus > Cupressus sempervirens. The sequence goes on from CM053790.1 coordinate 415,180,427, forward strand.
TGGATGCCTACATGTGTGCATCTATGTATGACATAGATACTTGTATGTATGTATCTGTGCATGTATGAATGGATGCATACATACATACATGTATACATGTATATATCTTGTATGTATGCATGCATACATGCATGCATGCATCTATGCATACATACATGTATACATGTATATATGTATGTATATATGCATGCATACATATATATATGGATGCATACATACATGCATGCATAGATGCATACATCCATACATGTATGTATGTATATAGATGCATACATATATATGTATGTATGCATGCATGCATCCATACATACATATATCTATGTATACATTGCATACATACATAGATATGCATGCAAGCATACATACATACATACATACATACATACATACATACATATATATATATATATATATATATATATATATATATATACATGCATGCATGCATAGATATATCTATGTATGTATGCAATGTATAAATAGATATATGTATGTACGGATGCATGCATGCATCCATGCATACATATATCCATGTATACATGCATGCATCTATGCATGCATAGATGCATACATCCATACATGTATGTATGTATGCATGCATGCATCCATACATACATATATCTATGTATACATTACATACATACATAGATATGCATGCAAGCATACATACATACATACATACATACATAGATAGATATATATATATATATATATATATATATATATATATATATATATGCATGCACACATAGATATATCTATGTATGTATGTAATGTATAAATAGATATATGTATGTACGGATGCATGAATGCATGCATCCATCCATACATACAAGTATCTATTCATGCATGCATGTATGTATGCATGGATGCATACATACATACATACATGTATGCATGTATATATCTTGTGTGTATGCATGCATCTATCCATGCATCTATGCATACATGCATACATACATAGATGCATGAATGTATGTATGCATCCATGCATATGCATGTATCCATACATACATGTATCTATGTATGTATACATGTATTCATGCATCCATCCATACATATATGTATCTATCCATGCATGCATGTATGTATGCATGGATGCATACATACATATATACATGTATATATCTTGTATGTATGTATGGATGTATGCATCCATCATGCATGCATGCATCCATAAATATATTCATACATATATCTATGTATACAAGCATGCATGCATGCATCCATACATATATTCATACATATATCCATGCATGCATGCACGATGGATGCATACATATATCTATGCATCCATGTATGCATGCATATATATATCTATGCATGCATGAATGTATACATAAATATAGATATATCTATGCATGCATGCATATATACATAGATATATGCATGCATGCATGCATGCATGCATAGATATATGGATGGATAAATATATGGATGCATGCATGCATGCATATATATATGGATGGATTTATGGATGGATGCATGCATGCATAGATATATCTATGCGTGCATGCTTGTATACATAAATATATATATGTGTGTGTGTGTGTGTGTGTGTGTGTGTGTGTGTGTGTGTGTGTGTGTGTGTGTGTACATACATACATATGCATGCATGTACATAGATACATGTATGCATACTTAGATGTATACATGTATGTATGGATGGATGCATGCATATATATCCTTACATATATCTATGCATGCATACATACATACATATATCTATGTATGCATGTATGCATGCATTTAGATACATACACACATACATGTATACATGTATGTATGTATGCATACATACATGCATGCATGGATGGATACATACATGCATGCATCTATGCACGTATCTGTGGATGCATGGATACATACATACATATATACATGTATAGATCTTGTATGTATGCATAAGCATGTATGCATGCATCTATCCATGCATGGATGGATGCATTCATCTATGCATATATGAATAGATACATAGATGCATGCATGTATGCATGCATCCATGCATGCATCTATGCATACATGAATACATACATAGATGCATGCATGTATGGATGCATCCATGCATATGCATGCATGTATGTGCATACATCCATGCATGCATACATACATCCATGTATATATCTTGTATATATGCATATGCATGTATGCATGCATACATACATCCATGCATCTATCCATGCATGCATCTACATCCATGCATGCAGGTATTTATGCATCTAGGCACATGCATGCATCTAAGAATGCATGGATGCATACATCCATGCATGTATCTATGTCATACATAGATGCATGCATGTATTTATGCATCTATGCACATGCATGCTTGTATGCATACATCCATGCATGTATCTATGTCATACATAGACGCATGCATGTATGTATGCATGGATGCATACATACATACATACATGTATATATCTTTTATGTATGCATATGTATGTACGCATGCATACATACATGCATGCATCTATGCATGGATGCATCAATCCATGCATATATCTTGTATGTATGAATTCATACATACATGCATGCATCTATATATACATGCATACATACATGCATACATGTATTTATGTATGTATATATATGCATGCATACATATATATGTATGGATGCATACATACATGTATGTATGTATGGATACATAGATATATCTATGGATGCATGCATCCATACATCCATCCATACATGTATCTATGTATACATACATGTATCTATGTATGTATACATGTATGCATACATATATATATGTATGTATGCATGCATACATCCATATATACATGTATCTATGTATGTATGAAAGCATGCATACATACATCCATACATACATGTATCTATGTATGTATGAAAGCATGCATACATACATACAACCATGTATCTATGTATGTATGCATGCATGTATCTATGTATGTATACATGTATGCATGCATCCATCCATACATACATGTATTTATGCATGCATGTATAGATGCATGCATGTATGTATGGATAGATTTTATGATGTGATGTTAACATCATCAAAATCCACACTTTTATCTGAACTTCAAACTATTATAACTTTCACATTTGATTTTCTTTTTTGATGAAATGAACGTCATTGGAAAGCTCTCATCAGGCTCTTCATTTTGAAATTCATTGTTGACCACTTTTGAGATAGCTTGATTTCACCCTTTATCTAACCCTCTACTTTGCGTGTTGACATAAACTTTGACGGAGCATAACTTTTGCATACGAGCTCCTTTTTCGCATGTTCAAGTTGCATCGGGTTCTATTCTCTGAGCTCTTTGTAGTGATACTAAATTTGAGAGATTATCAGAGTATTGAATTTTTTTCCTTTTGGATCCACTTAGATCATTCCTCCCGACTAAGAAGCTTTTGGACCTCCAAAAGTCTATTTTTATGTACATTTTGAACAAGGGCAATGTTTTTTCACTTGCCGAGTATCATTTGTATGTCCTATTGGAATTTTGAACATATGACCCACCACAAACATAAAGACATATGAGATAGCATTGCTGACATAATTAACCATAAATCCACTAGTTTCCACTATTACATCCATCACCCACATAGCATCAACGAGTAGAAGTAGAAGTAACAAAATTGAAATAACTGATGAAATGGAAAGAGTATCAAAATTTTGAACCTCTCGTATAGAACCATTGTTAGAAAATGAGCCTTTCAAATCCTCTTTTACCATTATTGGATGAAGACTTGATTCTGCTTGCACCTGATCCTCACTAGTTGCTACAAACATGAGAGTCAGTTTACTGCTTGTATTTACAATCATTTTCAAATGTCTTGTATTTACAATTGATCCTCCATTCTTCATGTGATGAGCTCTTATAATGTATTCAATCCCTTTTTAAAAAAAATGATACTTGTTATGTTCCCTGTAGAAGATAGCTTTCCTATCATATAAGTATGGGCTACCCAACACAATCCCATAGATATCAACTAGAACCACATCAAATTCAACCTCATCTATGAACTTAGATGTTATTGCAAATTTTAACTTACATTGCTTAGTAACTTGCAATCTATTATCATTGCACACCCAACCTAATGGATAAGGTCTTATATGTGACTTAGTTTCCAATCCCAATTGTTTAACAATTTTTTCTAAAATTAGATTAACTTGGGACCCACTATCTATCAATGTGTCAATTTTAGTGTTCTTTGACATCACCCTTATATGAAGAAGTTCACACCTTTTACTATCTTCAAGAACAACATGACTTTTTAAAGTGGAACTATATGAAACATCAGTGGTAGAATCAACAAAAATTTTACCTTTCAAACCCATAGCTGATATTGTTGCTTCATCACTAGAATCTGATCCAAGATCCTGAATAAAAACCATAGACTTTTGCTTACCCTTATGATCCTTAAACCACTTTGGTTTCAATTCTAGATGCAATTTTCAACACTTCTCTTCTACATGTCCTTTCTTCTGACAAAGAAAACATGTAGGTTTTTTCACCTTCCTCTTTCTTTAGTATGGCTACCTTCTTTCCTTTCTTGATGCTATTAGGGGGAGAAAATTCTTTCTTTGAACTAAAACTTACATTTCCTCCACCTGCTTCAATATGAGTCACTTGAACACATACTTTATCAAAGTTAGAAGGACTAAACATCAATATTGTATGCTTCAAATATGAATGCATTCCACCTATATACTTTAATAAAGTATCTTGGGTATAAAGAGGAATTCCAAGAGTTAATGCCTTCTTCCTAAAAACCTATGTATACTCTTGCACAAACTACCCTTTACCTTGCCTAAGATTTTGCCAATCCATAATGGCTTGTTGCATATAACCCAATGGATAAAATTGTTTCTTCAAAGAAGAAGTAAATTCATACCAAGATGAAGTGATTTTACCATATGTAGCAAGATCATCCTAGATTTTACTCTCCCACCAGACTAATGCAATACCTCCTATTCTAAGAGTAGCTAGCTAGATTTTGGAAGAATCATCCAAAATATTTTGTAACTTGCAATACACTTTGATCTGCTTAAGCCAATTATCCAATTTTTTAGCATCTAATTCACCATTATATATAGGGAAATCAAACTTTACATCAAACTTTAACAAGGATTTCTTCACAGAATATTTCTTTTTAGAAGAATTAGATAGAGAAGAAGAAAATGATGAAGAAGATGAAGAGGATGGAGATGAAGGTTCAGGAGGGTCACTACCATTTCCTACTCCTTTTCCTTTTCCATCTTTTGCTGAGGATTTAACTTCTTCTTTCTTCTTAGCGTTATTCGCCTTTCTTAATTTTTGTTCATGTCTCTCTTGGAGAAGAATGTTGACCAAAGCCTTTAATTCCACAAAAGATCTTTGGAATGCTTCTGCATCAAACTCAAAAATATGTTGTTCAGATTCCATCTCTAATTGAGGAAAAGTCCTTCTTTTTCCAATTTTTGGATTGAACTCTTCAAGTTCACCTGCTCCTTGCTTCAACTTCAACCTGGTTAACATTCACCACCTACAATTTATTGGCAAGAATAGGCTTTGATTCCAAACTTGATCTATAAACTAGGATTTACATTTTTTTAACTTAATCCAAATTATATATTTAATTCTCGATCTAGGCAGTAATTTCGTGGTTATGTATCTTAAACTGTTGAAATTACAAGAAGATTTATGCTTTAAACACTCAAAATTAACAATGTGTTTAATAACATAAAATCAAGAACATAATTTTAAAAATGAGAGAAATAAGAAAGAGATAGAAGAGATGCAAACAATTTGATAACAGAGTTGATCGGGTTAGGACTACGTCTCCGAGTCCACTTCTCAATTTTGGGACCGCTTTATTAATGTTGCCAGCTAAAACATGCATTCTTAAAACATCCAAGCTTCAACCATTATAGTTTCTCTCTCTTTTGCACTTGAAAATAATAACTTCATGCTTACAATAATATCTCACCTACAAACTCTCTCAAGAATTACAAAACTTTCCCCCAAGAGCAAATTTTCCTTCCAAGCTAATTGTTCATCTCTTCTAAATCCCCTCCTTTTATACATCAAATTTAGCCAAAAATGGGCTAAAAAAATTAACCAACATAATCCCCTATTTTGGTTACATAAATTTGAATCTCCCCCTTTACCAATTTATGGTTGTGAGTTTACTCCATGAATAGGGGTTTGTTTTAACAAATAACCTTATTTAAATAAGGTTGGGCAGATTTTTTTGTGGATACATAACAACTCTTCCTCTAAAATTACATATGCCATAAATAACCTATTGGTTGACCTTAATTTTAGGAGGGTAATGGTTGGGAGTTCAAATCTCATTGTCCCTTTTCTTAAATTCAAATTAAATAACTATTTAAATTTGATTTTGAACTTTTTCCCTCTTTTTAAGATTTTATGATGTCATGCTAACATCATCAAAATCCACACTTTTATCTGAACTTCAAACTATTATAAATTTCACATTCGATCTTCATTTTTGATGAAATGAATGTCATTGGAAAGCTCTCATCAGGCTCTTCATTTTGAAATCCATTGTTGACCACTTTTGAGATAGCCTAATTTCACCTTTTATCTAGCCCTCTAGTCTACTTGTTTACCTAAATTTTGACTGGGTGTAACTTTTGCATATGAGCTCTTTTTTTGCCTGTTCAAGTTGCATCGGATTCTATTCTCTAAACTCTTAGTAGTAATACTAAATTTGAGAAATTATGAGACTATGCATCTATGTATACATACATGTATCTATGTATGTACACATGTATGCATACATATATATGTATGTATGCATGCATACATCCTTACATACATGTATCTATGTATGTATTCATGCATGCATATGGATAGATGGATGCATGCATGCATGCATGTCTACATACATCCATTAATGTATCCATACTTAGAAATGTATGCATGCATCCATCCTTACATACATGTATCTATGTATACATACATATTGCATACATAGATATATGTATGTATTGATGCATGCATGCATGCATGCATGTATGTATAGATACATGTATCTATGTATGTATATATGTATCCATGCATGCATGCATACATAGATACATACATGTCTTTATGTATACATACATATTGCATATATAGATATATGTATGTATGGATGCATGCATGCATGTATTTATACATACATGTATCAATGTATGTATACATGTATGCATACATATATATGTATACATACATACATATATCTATGTATGTATACATAGATACATGTATGTATGGATGGATGATATGTATGCATACATACATACATAAATCTATGCATGCAATATGTATGTATACATAGATACATGTATGTATGGAAGAATGCATGCTCTACATGTATGCAATATGTATGGATACATAGATACATGTATGTATGTATGGATGCATGCATACATGTATACATACATAGATACATGTATGTATACATAGATACATGTATGTATGGATGGATGCTTGCATGCATATATCCATACATATATCTATTCATGCATGCATGCATCTATAAATACATACATAGATATATGTATGCATGCATGCATGCATACATACATCCATACATACATGTATCATGCATCCATATGCATGTATGCATACATATATATGTATATGCATGTATGCATGCATACATCCATACATAAATGTATCTATGTATCTATGTATGTACGCAATGCCTGCATCCATCCATATGCATGTATGTATGCATGTATGGATAAATACATACATACATACATGTATACATGTATATATATGCATGCATGTATCTATGTATGGATGCATCAATATATCTATGTATGTATGTAATTCATGCATCCATCCATATGCATGTATGTATGCATGTATGGATGCATGCATACATACATATATATATATACATGTATGTATATATATGCATGCATACATATATATCTATGTATGCATGCATGCATCCATACATATACACATATATACATGTATGTATATATATGCATGCATACATATATATCTATGTATGCATGCATGCATCCATACATATACATACATATATATATCTATGTATACATGTATGCATGCATAGATTCTCTATGTATGTATGCAATGCATGCATTCATCCATATGCATGTACGTATGCATATATAGATACATAGATATATCCATACATATATCTATGTATGCATGCATCCATCCATGCATATATCTATGTATAAATTGCATCCATAATATATGTATGTATGCATGCATGCATGCATACATGCATATATATCTATGCATGCGTATATATACACACACACATACATACATGTATACATGTATGTATGCATGTATACATAGATGCATGCATGGATGTATGCATCCATGCATCCATAGATGTATGCATGTATACATAGATGCATGCATGGATGTATGCATCCATGCATCCATAGATGCATGCATCTATGTATACATGCATACATACATAGATACATGTATGTATGGATGCATATGCATGCATACATAGATACATGTATGTATGGATGTATGCATGCATGCATGCATACATTGCATACATCCATACATGCATACATACATAGATCCATGTATGTATGTATACATATGCATACTTACATAGATATATCTATGCATTCATATATATATATATATGCATGCATGCATGCATACATATGTATGCATGCATATATCCATACATGCTATGTATACATAGCATACATACGTAGATATATCTATGCATGCATACATACATAGATATGCATACTTATATTGTATGTATGTTTGCATCCATGCATGCATACATACATACATAGATACATCTATGCTAAATACATACATGCATGGATGCATCTATGTATACATGCATACATGCATAGATATATCTATGTATGTATGCATGCATCCATACATGCATCCATACATGTATGTATGGATGTATGGATGCATGTATGTATGCATGCATACATACATAGATATATCTATGCATGCATGCATGTATACATAGATATATAAAACTGTACTTACATACATATGCATCCATACATATGCATGCATGCATACATGCATCCATACATATATCTATGTATGCATGTATATATATATATGTTCATACATACACATGCATGCATATATATATATATATATATATGGATGTATATGCATGCATGCATCCATACATATATCTATGTATTCATGCACATATATATGTACATACATACATATGCATAAATGCATCCATCCATATATCTATGTATGCATGCACGCATACATCCATACATATATCTATGTATACATAGCATACATACATAGATATATGTATGCATGCATACATGTATACATAGCATACATACATAGATATATGTATGCATGCATACATGTATACATAGATATATATGTACATACATACATATGCATGCATGCATGGATGCATATATATGTATGCATGCATGGATATATATACATACATTCACATATGTATACATGTATTTATGTATGTATGCATCAATACGTGCATACATACATGCAAGATATATGTATGCATGGATGGATGCATGTATACATACATAGATACATGTATGTATCGATGGATGCATGCATATGTATGTATGTATGGATGGATACATATATCTATGTGTGCATGCATGCATGTATGCATCCTTACATAGGCATGCATGCATGCATCTATACATATATCCATACATTGCATACATACATAGATATATCTATGCATGTATGCATACATAGATATATGTATGTATATGTATGTATGCATCCATAAGTGCATACATACATGTAGGATATATGTATGTATGGATGGATGCATGCATATGTATGTATGTATGGATGTATACATATATCTATGTACATGCATACATACATGCAAGATATATGTATGTATAGATGGATGCATGCAGATGTATGTATGTATGTATGGATACATATATCTATGTATGCATGCATGCATGCATGCATCTATACATATATCCATACGTTGCATACATACATAGATATATCTATGCATGCATACATAGGCATGCATGCATATATACATAGATACATGTATGTATGGATGGATGCATGCATGCATGCATCTATACATATAACCACACATATATGCATGCATACATACATATGTATCTATGCATACATACATGGATACATGTATGCATTCATACATACATATATTTATACATGTATACATACATGGATACATGGATGTATACATAGATACATGCATGTATCCATTCATACATATATCCATACATATATCTATGTATGCAATATGTATGTATACATATTGTATACATAAATATGTGTATGTATACATACATGCATTCATCCATACATATATCTATGTATACATGCATGCATGCATGCATCCATACATACATATATCTATGTATGCAATATATATAGATACATAGATACATGTATGTATGGATGGATGCATGCATTCATGTATATATACATAGATACATGTATCTATACATAGATACATGTATCTATACATAGATACATCTATCTTTACATAGATACATGTATGTATGAATGCATGCATGCATGCATCCATACACATATCCATGCATATATCTATGCATGCATGCATGCATGGATCCATGTATGTATGGATGGATGCATGCATGCATGGATGTATACATACATGTATCTATGTATGTATACATGTATGCATCCATATATATGCATGCATACATGTATACATACATAGATACATGTATGTATACATCCATGCATGCATGCATCCATGTATCTACGTATACATACATGTACATGCATCCATATGTGTATGTATACATGTATACATACATAGATACATGTATACATGCATGCATGCATTTATCTATGTATACATACATGTATCTATGGATGCATACATGTATGCATCCATATATATGGATGCATACATGTATACATACATAGATATGGATGCATACATGTATACATACATAGATACATGTATGTATACATGCATACATGCATGCATGCATGCATCCATACATATATCCATACATATATCTATGCATGCATGTATCTATGTATACATACATGTATCCATACATAGATACATGTATGTATACATATATGCATGCATGCATGCATCCATACATATATCTATGTATGCATGCATGCATCGATACATACATATATCTATGTATGCAATATGTATGTATAGATAGATACATGTATGTATGGATGCATGCATGTATAAATATATATATGTAAGCATGCATGCATCCATACATACATGTATCTATGAATACATGTATGTATGGATGGATGCATGCATGCATAAATATATATATATGCATTCATGCATGCATCCATACATACATGTATCTATGTATGATGCATGGATGCATGCATACATCCATACATCTATGTATGATGCATGCATATTTATGCATTCATGCATATATCTATACATGCGTATGTATATACATAGGCATGCATGCATACATGCATATATCTATGTATACATTGCATACATACATAGATATATCTATGCATGCATGCATGGATAGATAGATATATTTATGTATGTATGCATGCATGCATACATAGATATATATCTATGTATGGATATATGCATATGGATAGATATGGACATGTATGTATATCTGGATAGATATGGATATATGCATGGATGAATATATATATGCATACATGCATGTGTAGATACATACATGCATCTATGTATGATGCATGCATGCATCCATACATACATACATACATGTGTACATGCATGTATGTGTGTATGCATCCATACATGCACACATACATGCAAGATATATGTATGTATGGATTGATGCATGCATAGATGTATATATACATAGATACATGTATGTATGGATGGATGGATGCATGCATGCATACATACATACATATATCTATGTATGCATGCATGCATACATAGATATATATGTACGTATGCATGCATGCATACATATATATGTATGCATGCATATATATACATATATACATACATGTATACATGTATGCATGTATGTATGCATCCATCCATGCATACACATGTATGTATGCATATGTATGCATATATATATATATATATATATATATATATATATATACATACATACATACATGTATACATGCAGACATACATATATTGATACATAGATACATGTATTTATGGATGTATGAATGCATACATAAATGTATGCATACATACATATAAATATACATATATGTATATACATATACGTATACATGCATACATACGTATATGTATACATTGATACATACATGGATACATGGATGTATACATAGATACATGCATGCGTCCATTCATACATATATCCATACATATATCTATGTATACATGCATGCATCCATACATACATATATCTATGTATGCAATATATATGGATACATAGATACATGTATGTATGGATGCATGCATGCATATATCCATACATATATCTATGCATGCATGCAATGATTGCTACATACATGTATACATGCATGCATCCATACATACATATGTAGATACATTTATGTATACATCCATACATGCATCCATACATCAATGTATACATACATGTATCTACATATGTATGTATAGATGCATGCATGTATACATGTATGTATGTATGGATGGATGCATGCATCCATACATATATCTATGCATGCATGCATGTATCTACATATACATACATGTATCTATGTTTGTATACATGTATGCATTCATATATATGTATGCATACATGTATACATACATGTATACATACATAGATACATGTATGTATACATCCATACATGCATGCATCCATGTATCTACGTATACATACATGTATCTATGTATGTATACATGTATGCATCCATATACATGTATGCATCCATATATATGTATGCATACATGTATATATACATGTATGCATGCATGCATGCATCCATACATATATCCATACATATATCTATGCATGCATGCATTTATCTATGTATACATGTATGCATCCATATATATGGATGCATACATTTATACATACATAGGTACATGCATGCATCAATAAATATATCTATAAATATGTCTGTGCATGCAAGCATGTATCTATGTATACATACACGTATCTATGTATGCATACATGTGCATACATATATCTATACATATATCTATGCATGCATGCATGCATATATCTACGTATACATACATGTATCTATGTATGTATACATGTAGGCATCCACATAGATGTATGCATACATGTATCCATACATAGATACATTTATGTATAAATGCATGCATGCATCGATACATACATATATCTATATATGAAATATGTATGTATACATAGATACATGTATGTATGGATGGATGCATGCATGCATGTATACATACATAGATACATGTATATATGGATGGATGGATGCATCCATGCATGCATCCATACATATATCTATGCATGCATGCATCCATCCATACATACATGTATATATGTATACATATATGTATCTATGTATATATGTATGCATAGATATGCATGCATGCATGCATATGTATGTATGCATATGCATTCATAGATACATCTATCTGTGGATGCATGTATGCATGCATATATATATGCATGCATGCATGGATGCATGCATACATGTATCTATGTATGTGATGCAAGAGCATCTAGAAGTATAAGGGCAATCCTCTGTCACCCAAAAAAAGTACTTAGACTTAGTTTCTTTTTCATGTGCTTTCATTTTTGGCTATTCATTTGGGTCAAATAAAAGTTCTAACTCTCATAGTTTCACTATTAGTGTTCTAGGATAGAGTATTTGAACACCTTGGGATATGTGTAAATGTCGAAAAAAATAGGAGTATATAATTGAGCAATTATTTTGTTGAACTAAAAGGTGTAAATTTTTTGGATGAATTTAATTGTAATTTAGAGCATTTCAAAAAAAGAATCAAGTCAAAAGGCTCCATGGTTTGAAAGTTATTGCAATTTTTCAATTTTTGGAGACCTCCTAAGAATGCTTCAAAGTTAGGTTAGGGGAATTAAATGACTTTAAAAAGGGCCAAAAAATGGGGGATGAGAAAATTCTATCCATAGGGCTATAGAAAACTTTGAGAGCTTTCTAAAAATGTAAACGGTTCGTCAATCGGAGCTATGGTTCAAAAGTTATGCCTCCCGAAAGTTTAGTTACCATTTTTAGATTTTTCTAAATTTGCACCAACTTCTATCATGGCTTCTAGAGCCTTCTACTTGGTCGGTGGATACCTACTAGAACTTTCTAGAATGTATTCCTAGTCCTTAACCCTCTAGGGTCTATTTAAGGACATTTTTGGCATTGTAAAAGGCAGTTTGGAGTGGAGTTTGAGAGGAGGTACTGAAAAGAGAAATTATCTCTAGATTTATGCTATTGTAAGCCCATAGGGCATGTTTTGAAGTCCATTATCTCAGTACTGGAAGTATTAGCTTATTTACTAAGTTAATAAATTTTTTCTTTCCTATTATGTCCATTCTGTGCTTGGGTGGTGTCTCCATCAAGTGGTATCAGAGCTGGTTTTCCTGAGTGTGTAGACAGAGCACCGATTGTGAGGTAGTTTGCACCAGGACTATGTGGTTGTGGGTTTGAGTTAAGAAGATGCCTCCATGAAGAGAGTGTGGTGGAAGGGCCAGAGCTATTAATCCTAAGGAGGTTAGAGTCCTCCAAAGGTAGGTACAAGCATTGCAGGTGGAGCTCCATAGAGGAACAAATGTTGCCACAGGTGACGAAAGTGAGGATGACAATGAAGAAGAAGAAATTAGACCAGAAGGGGAATTTGATAGGGAAGTTCTGAATCAGGCAGAGGAAAGGCTTTTTAGGGCCATTACTAAGTTTTGGAAAGGAGCTACAATTGATGTGGGTGTATTTTCAGGAAATCTAAAACTAGATGAGTTGATAGAACAGATCAATGAACTAGAAGAATACTTTGAGTATGAGGATATTAGGGACCTAGATAGAATTAAGTTTGCAAAAGCCAAACTGAAAGGCCATGCCAAAATCTAGTGGCAAGAGGTTCAATTGGAAAGAAACAGAAGAGGAAAGGAGAAGATCACAAGGTGGGATCGCATTGTGGACAAATTGAAGAAGCAATTCATTCCTGTGGACTACGAGCTTGATTTTTTTAAGAAGATGCATGGGCTAAATCAAGCAGGAAGATCAGTCCAAGAATACAAAAGAGTTTTATTGACTTTTGATTAGAGTAGGGCATGCATAAGGAAATAAGGAGAAGGTTGCTCGTTATATCAATGGGTTGCAACCTAGCATCCAGGAGGAATTAAGTCTGGTAAGAATGACCAGCGTTGAAGAGGCATACAGGTTTTCCCTATGAGTCGAAGAGAAGTTGAATAAAAGGTTTGAAAGGAGACAAAGAGGGTGTGGTCAAGGAGGAAGGGGAAGTAGTAGGTCATTTGGAGGCCGAAATGAAATGCAAAAGAAAAATAAAGATGTGGGTACTAGCAGAAACTAGAGGAATGAGGGTTTTAACCACTCCCATGATCAAGACTTTGAAAATCAGAGAGGAAGAGGTAGAGGACATGGACAAGGAAGAGGAGGCTTCCATGGTACCTATTTCCATTGCAATGAAGAAGGTCATCGTGCCTTTGAATGCCCTCAATGACAAGGAAGGCCAGATAGGAGAGCTGAGGGTCAAGCTAGGGTTGCTCATGTGAATGAGGATGCACAGTCATCACATTCAGAGGATGTAGAAAGAGGAGAGAATTTAGTGAATTAAAGGGTCCTACTAAGTGGTGAGATTGAACCAGGACAAAGGAGGAGTTTATTCTGTACCAGTTGCAAATCTAAGGAAAAATGTTGTGATGTGATCATTGATGATGGTAGCACTAACAACTTGGTGCCAGAGGAGATGGTCTCTAAGACTAGCTCAAGAGGGATAAACACCCCTAGCCCTATCGAATTGCTTGGGTGAAAGATGATCATAAGGTCTTGGTAAGTGAACAATGTCTAGTGAAATTCAAAATTGGGAGTTACCATGATGAAGTTCTCTATGATGTTATTCCAATAGATGTTTGCCATCTATTATTGGGTAGACCGTGGCAGATTGATAGGCATGTAGTACATGATGGTCATGCAAACACATACTCTCTAACAAAGGATGGAGTTCACCACAAACTAAAGCCCATGAAAAAGGAAGGTGAAAAGGTATGTAGTAGTTGTAGGATTTTTCTTGTTGATGGAAGAAAGTTTTTAGATGGAGTGAAACATCAGCATATGTGCTATGCTTTAATTCCTAGGAAAGATAAAGAAGGTAGTAGTGAAATACCACTTGAAGTTTCAGATTTACTAGGAGATTTTGGAGATATTATCTCTAATAATGTTCCAAAAGGATTTCCACTAGTAAGGCAAATCAGTCATCAGATAGATCTAATTCCAGGAGCTAGTTTGCCTAACAAGGCTGCTCACAGGATGACTCTTACTGAAACAGAGGAGCTAAATAGACAGGTTTAGGAGCTATTGAGGAAGGGCTTGATTTAGGAGAGCCTAAGTCCATGTACAATACCTATAGTACTAGCACCAAAGAAGGATGGAGAGTGGAGGACGTGTACAGAATCTTGAGCTATAAATAGGATAACCATCAAGTACTAGTTTCCTTTGCCAATAATGGATGATCTTATGGACTACTTGAGTGGAGCTCAGTACTTCACAAAAATAGATCTCAAGAGTGCCTATCATCAGATACAGATACAAGAATGAGATGAGTGGAAAATAGCCTTCAAGACCAAGGAGGATCTTTATGAGTGGTTAGTCATGCCCTTTGGATTCACGAACGCCCCAAGCACCTTCATGCGGCTTATAAATTAGGTACTTAAGAAGTTCTTGGGAAAATTTGTTATTGTCTATTTGGATGATATTTTAATTTTCATCAAGACTTTGGAAGAACATTTATTGCATATTCATAGTGTCCTTGAAAGGTTAAGGGAAGAGAAACTGTTAATTAATTTGACGAAGTGTATCTTTGCAAAAAGGGAGTTATTCTATTTGGGGTTTGCTATATCACCTGAAGGTCTCAAAATGGATCTAGAGAAGGTAAGAGCCATCTTGGAATGGCCTACTCCAAGGTCTGGTACTGAGGTGAGATCATTTCATGGTCTGGTTAGTTTTTACAAGAAGTTTATTAATAATTTCAGTGGCATATGTGCACCCCTAACTGACACAATAAGAGGGGATAGAAAAGAGTTCAAATGGACTTCAGCAGCTACGAGAAGTTTTGAATGGATAAAGAAGAAGGTTACAGAACAACCTATGTTGGAACTTCCAAATTTTAGAAAGGTGGTCCAAGTGGATTGTGATGCTAGTGACAGTGCTATTGAGGCTGTATTAAGCCAAGAAAGTAAGCCTATTGCATATTCTGGTAAAAAATTGAATGATAAAAATAAGTATTCTGTTTATGATCAAGAGTTCTATGCAATAGATATAGATATATATGCATGAATATATCCATATGCATGTATGCATACATATATATGTATGTATGCATATGCATGCATGCAATACTTGTATGCATGCATATGCATACATACATATATACGTATGCATACATGCATATGGATGCATGATACATGTATGTATGGATGTATGCATACATATATATGTATGTACACATATGCATGCATTCAAGAATATATATATCTATGTATACACACATGGATGCATAGATATATCTATGCATGCATGCATGTATACATAGATATACATACATACATGTATATATGTATGTATGCATGTATATGTAGATATACATACATACATCTATGTATATATGCATATACATATGTATGCATGCATGCATGCATACATACATATACGTATATATAATGCATGCATGCATACATAGATATGCGTATGTATGGATGCATGCATCCAATATGTATGTATGGATGCATCATACATACGTATATGTATGTATGTATATATATATATGTATGTATGTATGTATATATATGTATGCACGTATACATATATCTATGTATACATGCATATATGTATGCATGTATGCATATATAGATGTATGTATTCATGCATCATTCATACGTATATGTATGTATGTATGTATATATATATGTATGTATCTATATATATGTATGCATACATACACATATAGACATACACATATATACATACTTACATGTATGTATGTATGTATATATGTATTCACAAACACACATGCATGCATGCATACATGTATGTATGTATGCATGTATGTATGTATGCATGTATGGATGCATATATATATGTATGCATACATACATACACATTCATACATAGATATGCATGTATGTATATAGATACATACATCTATACATGTATGTATATATGGATGCATACATACATGCATATATCTATGCATGCATGTATACATGTATGTATGTATGTATGTATGTAATGACACATGCACATGCATGCAGGCATGCATGCATGCTTGCATATATCCATGTATGCAATATGTATGTATACATAGATACATGTATGTATGGATGGATGCATGTATACATGTATACATACATAGATACATGCATGCATACATACATGCATGCATCTATGTATCTATGCATAGATGCATATGCACATGTATGTATACATAGATGCATGCATGCATACATACATACATGTATACATACATAGATACATGAATGCACCCATACATACATACATATATCTATGTATGCAATAGGTATGTATACATAGATACATGTATGTATGGATGGATGCATGCATACATGTATACATACATAGATACATGCATGCATACATATGTAGATACATGCATGCATGGATGCATGCATCCATACATATATCTATGCATGCAGTGATGCATACATATATGCATCTATGCATGCATGGATGCATACATAGATACATGTATGTATGTATGTATGGATGATGCATGCATACATACATGTATAAATACATAGATAGATGTTTGTATGCATGCATCCATCCATACATGCATACATACATGCATGCATGGATGCATCCATACATGCATGCATATATGTATCCATGCATACATACATAGATACATGTATGTATCTATGTATGTATGCATGCTTGTATGTATGTATGCAAGCATACATACATATATCTATGTATGCAATATGTATGTATACATAGATACATGTATGGATGGATACATGCATACATCTATACATACATAGATACATGCATGCATGCATGAAAACATACATACATATGTCTATGCATGCATGGATGCATACACAGATACAAGTATATATGTATGTATGTATCATACATGTATGTATGGATGGATGCTTGCATATATGTATACATACATAGATACATGCATGCATCCATAAATAGATAGATGTATGTATGGATTCATCCATCCATACATGCATGCGTTTATGCATGGATTGATGCATACATACATGCATGCATCTATGTATCCATGCATACATACGTAGATACATGTATGTATACATAGACGCATGCATGTATCTATGTATGCATGCATGCATGCATAGATACATACATATATCTATGTATGCAATATGTATGGATGGATGTCTACATACATACATAGATGCATGCATGCATGCATGCATCCATACATATATCTATGCATGCATGCATGCATGCATACATACATACATACAAATATCTACGTATGCAATATGTATACATACATATATCTATGCATGCATGGATGCATACATAGATACATGTATGTATGTATGTATGCATAATACATGTATGTATGGATGCATGCATGCATACATGTATACATACATAGATACATTCTTGCATACATGTATGGATGGATGCATGCATGCATACATGTATACATACATAGATACAAGCTTGCATACATACATAGATACATGCATGCAATCATACATGTATCTATGGATGCATGCATGCATACATACATACATATATCTATGTATGCAATATGTATGTATACATAGATACATGTATGTATGGATGGATGCATGCATACATGTATACATGCATGCATTGATGCATACATACATGCATGCATCTATTTATGACATAGTTACATGTATGTATGCATAGATTCACACATGTATGCATCCACACATGCATATGCATGTAGGAAAGATATATAAATGTATACAAGTATGTATGTATGTATCCATCCATGCATACATATATGCATGCATCTATGTATGACATAGATACATGTATGTATGCATGTATGCATGCATTCATGCATACTGTAGTGCCTCTCCCATTTGACTTTTGTAAGTCGTCCTGATGGATGCAACCTTGCTGATCTTTTATGGTGATGGATCATGATTGTGACCCGAAGTGGTCTACACCGTCGAGGTGTTTGGATTTATATTTTTGTATCTGTTGCTTTGATTATGCTTTTGACTGATCTTTGAGATTATGATGTGATTTTTGGTTCACTGAGGTTTGTGCCAGTGGTTACCAGGATCGATGTGGTATCATGAAGTTGTTTTGTGATTACCCTGAGATGTGTGCAGAGATTGCACTATGTTCTTTTACCATGCTACACTGAACTAGGTTCCTGTAGCAGTGGTTAGTCATGTTTATGACTATGTTTGCTTATGTATTTTAAATGCCCTTTTTATGTAGAGTAATCAATCATTATTAAATGCATTAGTAATTAAATGGATTGTTCATGTGTAATTATTTGGTTATGTGCTGCGGACATTTACCTTATTATAATTTTGATCTGAAAGATATCTGTTCTTATGTGGTATTTTACATTTGAGATGATCCGAGGGTCAAATGTTATACTTTGATTTCAGTATCATAGATTTTAGACTAGTATGCTATTCAGTTAATCATATTGCATGATGATACCATTTTGAGATGACAGTGTGTTTTATGGTGATATGTGGTTATCTAGTTATCTGGTATTTGGACATACCTCTGATTTCGCTATATGGTGGATTTAATGCTATGGTTATTTACTTCATTCCTGTGTTGCTATGATTTGTGTGAACGTGAGTGATGTAAATAGATTATTTTAATATAATTAAATAAATGGTTGAATTAGGTGATTTAATGCATTTATTGCTTTGGCTATATTATTATATGCAATTGCACTTGATCATGTTGTTTAGTGTGCAGGATTATATCCTTGGCAGTGGCACATGGAGTTAGTGATTCAACCATTCATATTTTACCAATGTCGTCCTTATATGGTCGACGTATCCTTTATTAAAATTTTTAATTTAAACCTTTCAGTGATTATTAAATCTGAACTCATTTGCATTATGTGATTAGAGCAGTAAGCGTGTCTGTGCATTTAGAGGTTCACATTGTCACAAAAGTTATTAAGGAGATTTATGTATTTTTGGGTTTTCATGATTTTTAATTGATTTATTTTAATTTCTGGCAGCTTTGCCATAGATAAATTCCTATTTATAAGAATAGCCTCTTTTCGTTTGGGTCGATTCGAGATTTAACTGGATTGGCTAGTTAAATGCCCTAATCGATTATTCACCCAAAAAGTGAATAAGTATCCAAAAAGGAATTTAATTCCTCACTTTTCACTTTCAAATTGGAAAGTTGGAGAGTAAAACCCAAAATCCTCTTCATGAGGATTTACTATTTTATTCATTGTGAGAGCTATGGGTGTGGGATCGTCGTGAGGTTGGGCTCGTTGGATCCAACTCAGGGAAACCTTGGATTGTCGTGATTTTCAACTACTTCTACGGGATATTTATTTTATGGTTCAGATTCTCATTTTGCCCTTGTGGCTGTGAGGTAGGGCTTTCCCGTTTTATTGTTTCTGCTCCGTTTCAGCTTCTATTTTTGGTAGCCGTTTGTTTGGAAGCTGAGAACTAGTGTTCCCCTCTGTTTTTGTATGTTAGTTCTACCCGATTGTTAAGGTATGAACATTTCCCTATTTTGTGGGATGAGGGTTTGGGATTTTATGCCATTAGGTTGGCCATTTTTGCATATGGTGTTCAATTCCATTTATTTTTGGATTTTTGGGGTTTTTGAACCTAAAGGCCAAATGGGTTTTAATGTTGAAGTTTTTTCAAAATTTGGGGTTTTTACCTCGTTTTGCATGCTGCCCTATTTTCTCCAGTTTTCTTGGCACAATGTGGGTCATGGACTTGGATTATCCATTTGGATATTAGTCAGACCACTATTTCACCTTTTTTTGCATTGGGATGTGTGTCACACCCATACTCCTGACTTTGTGTTCGGTTGAGTGATTTGTTACTTGTTATGGTTTCTTTTGGACCTTTGCTTTTGTTTCGTGAATGCTAGGATTCATGTAGAATCCATACTCTCGGATTGAGGCCGGTTGAGTGAGTTCACGATGTTTGGTCTTGTTACATCATTGGGATTCATGTAGAATCCATACTCTCAGATTGAGACCGGTTGAGTGATTTCATGATGTATGATTTTATTGGCTTTGGGATTCGTGTAGAATCCATCCTTCCCATGTTGCTTTCAGTTGGGTGTTTTCTTTGCATTGTGTTCTCATTCCTGTCCTTGTGTTATGATTTTCATGATGGTGGTGCGCCGCACACAAGTACGTACACATACATTTGTTGGGTGACTTGCGAGGCTCAATTTTTTGTGGATTTGCCGAAAGTTATGATCATTGGGGTTGGGATGGGAGTATGCATGCCCATGGGAACTTGTCATAGGATGAGTTTGGGTAGGGTAGGGTAGCATATGGAGGGGGCTTCTATCTCGTAGCCTAGTGACCTTAGTCCCATAGGGTTGGCAGAGGAAGTTTTAAATAAGTGATAATTAAAGAAAATGTGTGACTGATAATAAAACTTAAGATAATAAAATGTGTGTGCGGGGCCCTCTGTTGAGGAGTTGAAACACACGATCCAAGCTTGGGCTTGTCGATGCCAAGTGACTCTCCATGATGTCAGCCTCTACTTAGTAGCCTTTTGAGTGTCTGACCAGGACCTTTACTCCTTGCATTGTCTTAGGTTCTTGGTTCAACCATCATACTATCTGGCGTGAGTGTTAGCCTTGGTTGTTGTTTTGTGTGTTTTTGGTTGGTTCATTATCTCCATCAGCTTGGCAGGTGTGGACCTACAGGTGCCACGTGGTTGGGAGGCATAGCTACCTTAACCACTGCTAGGGATCGGTGTACAGAAATGATCTTTTGTCCTAGTGTGATAGTTGCTGGATGTCTTCACTTAGTACTTCGAGTTCCGGAGTATGCTTTCTTGTGATTTATGCTTTCATTGGGATGCTTGTATATCATGTTTAGATGATGTTATTTTATTTGACGCATTCCCTTATTATGATGTTTAGCATATGATTAGATGATGTGATTTTCTTTAGTAGTATATCTATTGCTTACTGTTGTTTAGCATGTGAAAGGTGATGTTATCTACTATAGGATTATCTTATGCTTTTCTACTAGCATGTTAGATTTCCTTATGCTTATATTGTTGCATGTTTTTAGTAGTGACATCCCTATTACGACAGTATCGATGACCTGTTCGGTGGCTTGGGATGTTACGTGCGGGGGATGGCTAGGATCCACGATGGTCTTATGATGCTATTGACGGTTGGGAGGAACTGCGTACTTAGTTTGGTTGTTTTATTCCTGAGACGTATTTCTGTACATTGTGATGTTGCTTTTTTTCTCTGCGATGTTTATTTCAGTGTGTTCTTTGCTGCTATAGTTTAGATGGATAGATGTTCTTCTTTCTGTGTTGTTCTTGCGCTCGAGTGTTCATTCCTCAAGCCTTCGTGGATCCGGTACTCCCCAGTGTTGAGGTTCTTTTGTTTGTTTTTCCCCTTTTTTAAGTTTTGGAAGTGTTTTTACTTTCTATGGGCGACATTTGTTTAGCATTGTGTGACACTAATAAAGTATCGCACGCCCATAGAAAGAATGTCGTATGATACTATAAAGTGTCGCACACATTACTGGAGAAGTGTCATACGACACTGGAAGAGTGGCGCATGGCTTTATGAGAAATGTCGCGCCATACTTTTCCAGTATCGCACGCCTTCTTGAGAAGTGTCGCACGTAGTAAGGGAGAAGTGTCGCCCTGCGTTAGTAAAAAAGTGTCGCATGGTTTTTGTGAAAAACCTATGCCTGCCATCAGCGGGCACTTTTTGTAGTGTTCTAATCTTTTTGAGAGTGGTTTTGGATACCCTTTTGGGCGTTCTTTGACCCTATGTTGTTGCATTTTGAATTCTATCAGTTTCTCTTGAAATCAAGTTTTCGTGTTTCTGGTTTAGTCTCTTGGGGTTTAAAATATATCATTTAAGTATAAGTTGACATATATTTACGTCAACTTATACTTAAGATATATTTTAATATATGCGACAAATTGTTTGAGATAGGTTTCAGACCTCTCGGAGATAAGTTATGGATTCTAGGAAATTTTAAAGCTTCAGAAATCCAAACTTAGCTAATTTTCAGGGCTTCAGGATTTCAGGCTTAGCCAAATTTTGGGATTCTGCATTTTACCCCAGCTTGGTGTATTGTTGCTGAGTGGTCATTTCTTGTGCCCTCATCTTGTTGTGGGGGTTGTTGGCTTTTGTTTGGGTGTGTCAGTTGGGTAGTGGCGTTCGAAGATTCGTTGGTTGCCGGGATTGTGTTGAAGTCTTTCATTGCGATCTTTTTGATCCCTGTATGATGTTGTCTTGTGCATTCATACTTGTAAAAAAAAAAAAAAAAAAATCTTGGCTTGATTTGAATCCTTGTTTCCAAGGATCTCTGGGTGGGGCATTACACATACATAGATACATATATGTATGTATGTATGTATGGATGGATGCATGTAGATGCATGCATGGATGCTTACATACATGTATGCATCTATGTATGACATAGATACATTTATGTATGCATGCATGCATGCATACATACATACATACATGTATGTATGGATGTATGCATGCATAAATACATATATATGTATGCATACATGTATACATACATAGATACATGTATGTATACATAGATGCATGTATGTATACATAGATACATGTATCTATGTATACATACATATTGCATACATAGATATATGTATGTATGGATGCATGCATGCATGCATGTATGTATACATACATGTATCTATGTATGTATACATTTATGATTACCTACATGTACATCTCTTGGACTATGCGCTATCCCAAGTGCAGTGCTTGGGAAGCATAGATTTGGATTGTGCATGGGTAAGGGGGGGTCGATTTGACATTGGGAGTAGGGGATTAAATGTAGGGGGGGGGGGGAAGTATATGTTAGTATAGGAAAGTTAGTTTTTGGGTGTGTGTTAGTAAGTCAGTTAGTATGATGTTAGGTTTAGTTAATATGTTAGTTTTGTTTATGTAATTTATTTTGTTAGTTAGTTTAATTTATTAAAAATTGTAAGTAGTTTATTTTAGCATGTTAGTTAATTTAAGTTAGTTTAATGTATTAAAGTTTTATTTTAGTCTTTCTTTATTTTGTTTAATGGTTATTTGTTTAAAAATGTTAATGCAAATTTAGATAGTTGTATTATCAATGTTAATTTATTTTTGAATATTATTTAGTTTTGAATATAAAGGTTAAACTATGTTGGATGTAGTTAATTTAGTTTTGAAATTAATTTAGTGGTTTAATTAATTTGGAAAGTTTTAATACATGTTTTGTTATTTGTTTTAAGTTATTCATTTTAAATTTTAATATATTTAGTAGAAATTTTATACTTTTAAAGTTTTAGTAAACTTATTGTGAACTAGTATCCTGTTTTATCATGTGAGTATTTGTTAGACAAACAGAAGATGTTAAATTGATTTCCTTATCACCTAGTCAAATTTAAGTGTAATTTATATTGTTAATATCTTCATAAATGTTTAACTCTTAATAACATTATGGGTTTTTAATTAAAATTGAAATTTAAGAAAAGCTAAATAAAGTATATATATATATATATATATATGTATGTATGTATGTATGAGTAGATGTATTAATTCTTTTAACTAGTCCTTGATTAGATATTTCAATTAATTTTAAAACCAAACTCATTTAAAATTGTTATTTAAATAATCTTCCTATCTCATTGAGAAGTTAGTGAAATAACGTGTTTAATGATCGCTATAAATCTAATAACGAGAGCATCAAATTTTAACGATGTATTCCTTCACAAGATATGTAACTTAAGATGAGATTTAGAGAACCTTACTTAAACTGTGATCACAAACTTATCAAACTTAGAGCATTCTGATTATTAATTTTTTTTTAAAAAGAAAAAAGATTTGTGTGTTTTTGTCTTGTTGTTTGGGCATGACATTTTGATATCAGAGCCCATGTTTCAATACTAGGAACCTTAAACCATTGTACTTGCTAAAATTAACTCAAACTTTTATTTGTGAAGATGCCTCCTATTACTCGAAGCAATTGACAAGGTAGAGGTCATAGGGCTAGGGGTGGTAGAGTGGGATAGGAGGATAGACCACCTCCACCACCACCACCTCCACCTTCACCACCACCAAACTTGAACTAGGAAATTATAGATACACTTCAAACTTTGATCGATGTAGTCCAGCAGAGAGTAGTGCCTCTAGTTTAGCCAGTTCAGTACATTCCAGTAGTGGAAGTAGTGGGACCCGGAGGAGGCAGACCTAGAATTAGAGAGAGGACTAGGAGTCCCCCACCAAGACAGATTGAGGGTCAGGGTGAGCACAAGGAAGAGTCAATATAGAAGAGAGGACCCCCACTTGACAGACCTTTGAGACATATAGGAGATGACATCAGGGAATTGATCTGACTCGAGCCACCATTGTATATGGGTTTCACTAAGGGAACAGTAGTAGAGGCATGATTGTAGAGCCTACATCAGTTCTTTGGATTATGACCCTATGCGAGTAATCTAAAGTCATGCCTAGTAGTTCATCAGTTGAGAGGGGATGCCTCCAATTGGTGGCATCAGGAGGAGATCATAGGTGGAGTGATGATGGACACCCTCACATGGGAGTCTTTCCTAGAAAGATTCAGAGAGAGGTACTTGTCAGAGCATTTTTTAAAGAAACAAATAGAGGAGTTTCATTCTCTTTATTAGAGAGGTCTTATAGTGGCTCAGTATGAGAGTAGATTTCTCAAGATCCTTCCTTATGTGGAATACATGAAGGATGAGAAACTACGGGTGCATCGCTTTATTATGGGTTTGAATTTTTCACTTCAGGGCCCAGTTTAGATGGCCTTCCCTACCACCTTCAAATAGGTAGTGGAGATAGCACTAGTGGCTAAGGATACTCGAGTTAGGTAGGAGTCACAAGATTAGTCTCAGAACCAAAACTCTTCCCAGCAAAAACCCCTTTGGAAAGGGAATTAGAACTATACAGCAGGGTCCTCTAAGGGCCAACAGTCTTAGTAGTTGAAACCATAGCAACAGCAGCAGAAACCTTCTCAGGGTTATCAAGGCTCCAAGCCCAAGCAGTGGTAGTCATAGGGTCCCAAGCAAGATGTAAAAGTATAGGCCCCATAGTCACAATCAGTGAAGACTTAGTAGTCTTCTAGGGGTGGTTATAGTGGATCTAGTAAGTTAGGAAGCCCACAGCAATCTAGATCATAGGGTGCATGATCTTATACTTGGGGACCATGCTACACTTGTAGTGGCATGGGTCATATAGCTAGGGAGTGTCCATAGGGACAGGCATCTAGTGGTCAGAGTAGAGCTTTTTCAGCATCGAAAGTTGGTGACATGGGTAGATCCCACAGAGTTTTTGCAGCGGTTGATAACTGCCAGGCTGAGCATCAAGCCATAGTTATCGAGCATAGATGTATTATATAGGGCCATATGGTTGCAATTTTATTTGATTCCAGAGATACTGACTCTTTTATATCTCCATATGTGGTGGAGCATTGTAGGCTAGTGGCAGTTAGACAGGATGTTAGTTGGGAAGTAGAGTTAGCCTCAGGGGCCAGAGTGTTAGTTAGTTCTATGGTGCAGAGTTGTTAGATGTAGATTGGAGACATGTCCACTAGGACTGATCTACGCATTACCCCTCTAGGTTCTTATGATGTTGTTCTTGGCATGGATTGGCTTTATGCCCAAAATGCTAAGATGGATTTTCAACAGAAGAGGGTGGAATGTGTGGATGATGATGGTATCTCTAGGGAGATCTTTGGAGTGAAGAGACTTGTATCCCTTCATATGATTTCTGCTATGCAGCTTAAGTGGTGCATGTGAAAGGTTTGTCAGTTTTTCACTATCACCATTAGTGACAAAGAGGAAGATTTAGAGGGGGAACCATCCCTCGATGATTTTCCAATCCTGCAGGAGTTTGTAGATGTGTTTCCTTCAGAGCTTCCTAGTATGCCTCCACCTCGAGTAGTGGATTTTCACATAGACCTTGTGCTTGGAGCCAAGCCAGTTTCGAGAGCACCATATAGGATGACTACTCATGAGCTTAGTGACCTAAAGGCTCAATTGGAGGAACTCTTAAAGAAGGGGCATATTTGACCTAGTGTGTCACCTTGAGATGCACCAGTGATCTTTGTCAAGAAAAAGGATGAATCACTTAGGTTGTGTATTGATTATCGACAATTGAACAAAGTGACCATCAAGAACCAATATCCTCTTCCTAGAATTGATGATCTCTTTGATCAGTTGTAGGGTGCCTGAGTATTTTCAAAGATTGATCTAAAGTTGGGTTATCATCAGTTGACGATTGCGGATAGTGATATCCCCAAGATAGCTTTTCATACTAGGTATGGCCACTACAAGAGAGAATCAATTGTTTGGTAGCTTGCCAAAGTGTGCATTCTTCAAACCTGAGATACGTTATTTGGGTCATGTCATATCAAGTGATGGAGTCTCAGTAGACCCATCAAAGATTAGAGCCATCATGGATTGGCTAGCACCCACCAGTGTTACTGAAGTGAGGAGCTTTATGGGGCTAGCAGGATATTACCAACATTTCATTTCAGGATTCTCTAGATTGGCACAACCCATCACATCTCTTCAAAAAAAGGGGAAGAAGTATGAGTTCACAAAGAAGTATGGTAGAGCTTTTCAAGAGCTCGAGAGAGCCCTCACGAGTGCACCGATTCTTGCAGTACCAGATCTTGGTTCAGATTTTGTGGTGTGCACTGATGCATCTTTAGATGGTATAGGTGCAGTCTTTATGTAGGATGTACAACCTATTTCCTTTGAGTCTAGGAAGTTGAAGACTCATGAACTCAATTATCCTACTCACAACCTAGAACTTGTAGCAGTGGTTCATGCCTTGGTGAGATGGTGACACTTCCTTCTAGGTCATAGATTTGAGCTTCATTTCGATCACCAGAGTTTGCAGTACATATTTTCACAGCCAAACCTTAATGCTAGGCAAAGAAGGTGGATGGAGTTTCTATGTGAGTATAATTTTGATGTTCATTACATCAAGGGAAAGGAGAATGTGGTTGTAGATGCCTTGAGTAGAAGGTTCCATGAGCTTTCATCTATAACTACTTGCAATGACTTGAGAGAGTGGATCTTATAGCACTTACTAGTCAATGAGCTTTATGTAGAAGTGAGTTGATTAGTACATTCTCAAGGACCCTTGGAAGGGAAGTTTTTAAAGTATTCCTTGGAGTCTGACAGACTTTTGCGTCATAGGGGACATATGTATGTACTTTCCATTGGGGTTTTGTACGAGCTCACTGTACTTGAGGCTCACAGAGCACCTTATGCAGTGCACCCCAGTGTTAAGAAGTTGCATGTAGATTTGAGGTAGTTGTATCATTGGCCAAGCATGAGAGTGCAGATTGCTAGCATAGTTGCAAGATGCCTTGAGTGCTAGAAGGTGAAGGTGGAGAACCTACATCCTGGTGGGCTTCTTCAGCGGCATAAGATTACAAAGTGGAAATGGGATACTATATCTATCAATTTCATTATTTGTCTTCCTATGTCATCTCGCTGCCATGATGCCATTTTGGTGATAGTTGACACATTGACCAAAGTTGCCCATTTCTCACCTGTGCATACTACATTTATAGCATGAGACATAGCTCAAGTGTTCCTGTAGGAAATTGTCAAACTTCATGGTGTTCCCTATAAGATCATCTCCAATAGAGACTCTTTGTTCACTTCTTCTTTCTAGAGAGAGTTATAGGCAGCTTTGGGCACTAGGCTCAATTTTAGTATAGCATACCATCCTTAGACTGATGGTCAGACTGAGTGAGTGAATAAGGTTTTGAAGGATATGCTACATATGTACGTGATAGACCATCAGGTCAAATGTGAGGAATACCTACATCTTGTCAAGTTTTCCTATAAAAATGGGCACCATTCCTCTATAGGTATGCCACCTTATGAGGCCTTGTACGAAAGACCATGTAGGATGCCCTTGAGTTGGGATAGGATCGAAGATCAAGTATCTATTGGTCCCCAGTTAGTAAAGGAGATGAAGCAGTAGGTGACCCTAATTAGACAACTCCTAAGAGAGTCATAGGATAGGCATAAGAAGTATGCTAATGCAAAGAGGACAAATCGAGAGTATCAGGTTGGTGATAGAGTGTTCTTGAGGGTGTGACCGCACAAGAGTCTAATTTAATTTGGAAAGGGCTCTAAGTTGGCACCTCAGCTTTTTGGGCCATTTGAGATCCTAGAGAGGATAGGGCCTATTGCATACCATTTAGCTTTTCCACCTAGCCTATCATGCATCCACGATGTGTTTCACATTTTAGTACTTAGAGGATACATTTATGATGAGTCTCATATTATAAATTGGGATGCTTTACAGGTGGAGTCAAACAGACAGCTAGCACTAGAGCCTATCTATATTATTGCTCGACAGACCCTAGCACTTTGAGGCCGAGAGCTAGACTAAGTTAGGGTCTAGTGGGATTGTTACAATGAGGTCACAACTTCATGGGAGGATGCAGCATAGATGCGATCTCAGTACCCTTATCTTTTTGATGAACTCTAGGAGGAAGTTCATGCCTAGTGGGGGAGGATGTGAGGCCTCACCCCAACCCATTGTAGCATAGTGTTACATTACTATTATTTTGATATCATGATTCGAGATGTCGAGACATTATTTGATGCTTAGAACATATTATATTATTTTATGTTGTGTGATGTTACTTTTAGATATTTGATGTTTGTCATTTAATGTTCTATGTATATGTATTTTGATGAAATTAGTAAATGTAGGATTGATACTTTGATTTAAGAGATTTTAATGGTTAAGAAATGAGAGAAAACCCTGACTAATTTATTGATGTATGTTTTAATCTATGTGAATTTTTGATACGTAAATACATATGTACATGTGATTTTATGAGACTACTAATGTGTGCAATTAGTGTGCAAGATATTTTAGATGAGAAACCCGATGAAGGAACAGAATTGATCCCTATATGCTAACTATCGAAACCTTGTTGTTCATAATCAAATTTATTGTGAGCTGTATATTTGTATCTTTCTATGATCAGTAAATGTTAATGTTCATAACTATGTTCTTTTAGTGTCGCTTGACACTCATGAATTTTTTGTGATATTCGGCATGCCTATTAGGGTTAGTTGTGTAACCTTTGGACCTAAGTCAGATTAAGTTAGTGTCATTTTGCTAATTTGGTTCTTAATTGAGTTTAGTCATCCCTAATCTAGATTTGTGCTTAATCTGCATTGTTAGAGTTGTTAGATGGTCTTAAATTATTTCCTAACTTTTGTTTGGTTCCAAACCTATTCCTAAGGCTTTAAGACATGAAATATTTATACCCAAGGGGTATGGGTATGGGTTTGGGGTCTTTTCCAACCCTTAAGCCCCTTTTATTGACTTTTGAGATCACTCAAAAAGTCTCTTTTTACCTTTGTGTGAAAGTTGACTATGGCTACCATAAGTTGCATCACCTCACCTCCACCTAGTGATTAACCATAGTGTGGGTTGAGTTAGGAACTTTTAGATTTGTAGATGGGTGGGAGAAGTTATTGCTCCTTTTGGTGGGTGAGTTTGAGGCTTATTTAGAAGCCCTTCTTGGAGTAGTTTAGGTTGTTACCCAATCTCTACATTTATAGAGGAGTCTTGGAAGATTGAAGCAAGGAAGGGAGAAGCTCTACTCAAATTTGTTCAATTTCCATTACCTCTTTGTGAAGGTAGGAGTTCTTCATCTCCCTTGTTCATATTTTCATGCTTGCTTCATGCTTATGCTACCTTGTTGTTGTTTGGATGGTTTTATGTATGTGGGTATGTTGGGAAGGATTGAAAACCATGTTCTTGAATGTTTTCCTTTCATGTTTATGTTTGAATTTTGAAATTTTCTTGCATGGGTGTTTTGGTATTACTCACCCTTGGATAGGGCAGAAGTGACCAATTTTGGGAAAGATCCTTTTAGTTGGACTCCAACCAGTGTAGAGCCTCTTCTCAGAATGAGAAGAGGGAGAGAGGGTAGGGTGTTATGGGCCCTTACCTATCAGCACAAAACTTGTATGATTTTGGTATGTTAAAATAGAAGAACGGAAGTTCTTGGTTTATACCCTCGATTGGGTATCTATTTTGGTGTTGTGCCTAACTTCTCCAATTAGAAGAATCCACCTTTCCCTAGTTTTGATTTATTATGAATCCTATTGTGTAAACCTTGTATGAATATGCATGTTTTCTTGCCTCTTGGTCATGCTTGTTGTCACTTGATCAGATTCGGTTCTCTCCACGATTCTTAGAAATGTGTTGCAGAAATTGTTATGGAACCCTTGATGATGGTCATGAAGGAAATTCAATTAAATTGTTGTAATTCGAGATTGAAATCCTATGTAATTTTTATTTCAAACTTTTTTGTAATGGCAACAACGTCGAGTTTTCTTCTTGGCTCTTTTTCGGCTGAGCCTTTGAATCAGGTTTGCCAATAAAAATGGTGATTTAGTATATTTTTTTATCATGTTTTTTAATCATAATTTTCAGTTAGATGGATGCACATCAAAAATAAGATGATAGGATGATGGTTTAATTAAGAAAAATTTTCAAGTTCCTTATATGTTAAATATGAAAAAACTATGTTAAGGAAAGAAAAATGGTTATGGTTGCTAGTTAAATTAAAGTTGTTTAAGATATAAATTAATCTTGTATTATTGTGTCACAATGATTAAATTTTTGTTTTAAATCAATCCAAAAAAAAAAATACACCTTGGAAAAAAAAATTCATTACTTTGTAAATCCACACTTAGAGAAAAATTTGAGAAAAAAAATTTATATCGTAGAGCCAAATAGGCTCTAGAATTTGTATGGGAGAAACTAATTAAATGGCCTTTGGTAACAAAGAATCAAAATGATTTCTTAAATATCCTTTTTGCTTTTTTAAAAAAAAATTATATTTAAAATGAAAAACAATAATAAAATAACCAAAAAAAAAAAACATAACTAAATATCCTAAACTTACCTAATAAACTCTATGACTTAAATGTGTCACCATCTTCCCTTGGGCATTGCTCTTGGAATGAATTTAAAAAAAAAAAATTATTGGAAAGTGTTTTGCAAGGTCTTTGGTCATCACATAGGATGATGTCACCCCCTGTCCCCTCCATTTTTTTTTGTAGACCATTCTTAGGAGATTTAATTGTTTTTAAAAGTCTTTTTTCCCCCCTTGAAACTTGGTCGCCACCTCACATAATGGTGGAGAGGTGGGTGTCAGTGTACCTCTCTTGGACTATGCACTATCCTAGGTTACAACAAAATCTAGAGTAGCAATTATGGAAATTCCAATATTTCAAATTGTAAGCTGATTCAAGTCTTCCAAAAAAATGCATTAGAAAGGTGAATCACTAGAGAATCCAAATGTGTCACCCTCTCAGATCAATCTATCCGTACATGATGTTTGAACATCAATTTTGTAGGGAAAACATTGTGTTTTATTGATTGAAAAGAAAAATCACATCTCAATGATCCTATCACCCACCTATGAGGGATATTTAGGAATTTACAATGGTCACAACATTTTTTTAAACTAATTTGGCCATTTGGAAATGATTTTACAATATTTTCAAAATGTTGCTTAAAAGTTGCTTGACAACTTTTTAGCAACAATGCAACTGATTATGCAACTTTGTAACTAATAACCAAACTTGGTTTCAAACCTATCAAAGTGATCCAAAAAGGACCAAAACATGTTAATATATGAAAATAACAATCTATCCTAAGATTTTGGGCTATTAGACACCTTTCATAATAGTTGACCAAGGGCTTATATTTGTGCCAAACTTAGAACTAGGCCTTACAAGTGGGTCCAAATGTACAACCACTATTCCTATCCTATCCTAAAGGTTTTAGGACCTTGAAGAATTCCTTGAATTGTATTAAGAAACTTCATTTTTTGAGGGTGCTCCTATACTAGCCAAGTTACTTGATAGAGAAGTGCATAATGACTCTGAAGTTGATAGACCCATTGTAGAAAGAAGAGCATGACCAAGATTGTCAAAGTATGTCAAAAGACATCACCCTAATGGACAAATTATTAGAGACAAAGAAGCCAAATAAATGACAAGGAATAGGCTAAGATGTGATACATTTTTTTAAAGCATGCATAAGCCTAAGTGAGTGAAGGATGCAATAGAGAAAGAAGACCTAAGTAAAGCCATGAAAGAAGAGATTGAGAAGATTGAGAAGAAAAAAAAATGGAATCTAGTACCCAGACTAGAGAATAAGAATGTTATTGGAATCAAGTGGGTGTATGTAAAAAAAATGGATGAGAATGGTGAAGTCACAAGGAATAAGGAAAGATTAGTTTGTGAGGGGTATGCATAAGAAGATTAAATTGACTATGGAGAGACATTTACCCCAGTTGTAAGATTGGAAGGAGTAAGAAATCTTCTTCCTTACTTTGCATAAAAAGGATTTAAAGTTTATCAAATGGATGTGAAATAATAACTTCTAAATGATATACAAGAAGATGAGGTTTACATTGAACAACCAAAAGGATTTTTTGATCCAAACAACAAGAACATGGTATGTAGATTGTACAAAGATTTATATGGTTTGAAGCAAGCTCTAAGAGCATGGTATGAGAGGCTTCACAACTATCTTGTAAAGATTGGTTTTGAGAAAACCTATGATAACAAGAATCTATACTTGAAGATAGAAGGAGGTGAAGGGATTTTACTAGCTGAAATATTTGTTGATGATATCATATTTGGAGGACAAAATGCATTGTGTAAGACATTTTCAAATGAAATAAAGAAAGAGTTTGAAATGTCTATGTTTGGAGTGATAAAGTTCTTTGTTGGATTGCAAGTATATCAGATGAAACATGGTATTTACACCACTCAGTCCAAGTATGTGAAGGAAATATTGAAATTCTTTAGTATCGAGGACTCAAAAGTAGTTAGTGCTCCTATGGTGATAGGATACAAACTATCCAAAATAGATGATTCTATTGAAGTAAATCAAACATTGTATAGGTCTATGATTGGTAAATTACAATATGTAGTTCATAGAAAACCTAACATTGCATTAGCTATTGAGATTGTTTCAAGATTCTCTGCAAATCTTAAGGAGAACAATTTGATGGCTATTAAAAGGATAATGAGATACCTGAAAGGAACAAAAGACTATGATCTATACTACAAGAAGAATGATAAGTTTGAATTAAGAGCCTATATAGATACTAATTGGGCTAGAAATATTGATGACCAAAGAAGTACAAGTGGTGAAGCATTTTTCTTAGGAAAAATATTAGTCTCATGTACTAGTAAGAAACAAAGTTGTATATCACAATCTACTACTAAAGCTGAATATGTGGTTGTCGCAATGAATTGTACAAATGTGGTATGGATCAAACAATTACTCAAAGAAATGAAGGAGGAAATTACTAAACCTATGATACTCTGTTGTAACAATACAAGTGCTATAAACATATCTAAGAACCTTGTGATGCATACAAAGTCAAAGAACATTGTAATGAAGTATCATTACTTGAGAGAGTTGGTTCAAGACAAAGAAATGAGAATGGAATATGTGAATATAAAGGAACAAATAGCTAATATATTCAAAAAAGCTTTACCTAAGGATGCACATGAATATCTCCTAACATTGATTCAAATTCTCCTAATAGGGATTGATATGTACTAAATGTATCTCATTGGCTCCTAATAGAGTCCATCCTCTTACAAGGAACTCATATATTAGTACATTATTTTGTGGGTACCATCCCCACTGGGATTTCCCTCTGATTAAGGGTTCCCTAGTCAACATATTTGGTGTTATTGTGGATGTGTATGTGTATCTTCTTATAGTTTCTAATTTTATTGATCACGTGTTTAAGGTTTAATAAGGTTGATAAAATTTGTATTGATGAGATAACTAATTCACCCCTCTCCCCCTCCCCTGCCCCTCTTAGTTATCTTGATGGACTTTACTCTATAACAATTGGTATTAGATCTTCAAGTCCTTGAAGAAAAATCTTGACAACTAAAGGAGATCAATGTTATGTCATTTCAAAAAAAGAAATTCCTAAGTTTGATGAAGTTAACTATGATAGATGAAAAGAGGATATGAAGACACATTTGATGTGCATGGGTCCAAGATATTGGTTGATGACAAAGAATAGAAAGAAAATTGTGGAAGAAAGAAAACTTGAAGAATATAGTGAAGCTAAAAGAGATCAAATCATGTGTAAAATTCTTGCTAGATAAACACTTTTGTCAGCTCTACCTAAAAATGAATACAATCAGGTAAAATCCTCAGAAACATCTCATGGAATTTGAAAAGAATTGGAATCTACTTTTGAAGGTGGTAAGCCTACAAATAGAATCAGATCACAAAATTGGATTTTTTTCAATAGGCTAAAATGATGGAAGATGAATATGTAAGAAGTTATATTGCTAGAATATTATTAAATTTTGCATGAATCAAGTCCTATAATGGAACTAAAGATGAAGATGAGATTATATGGAAGATCTTGAAAACCTTGACACCACCATTCAAGGAGACACTGTAGATGATTGAGCAAGTGATACCTTGTACTAATAAATTTAACAAAGAAGCTCTTTTGGAATTAGTAGAAATAAGCTTGAAATAGTCTAAGGATTTTCCCAGAGTAGAAACTACTTTTAGTGCATTAAGTGTATGCCCTTCCTTGTCATGATGTGCAAAGCACTAGTGGAGATTAGGCTAGTAGTAGTAGATCCAAATCCGAGGAAGATAAAAGGATTAAAGAATGAATTACCTTGCTTGTGAGGAAAGAATCAGATAGAAGCAAAATATTTAAATGTTGGACTTGTGATGAATTTGGTTATTATTCTTCTAAATATCCTAAAAGAGTGAAAGAGTACAAAAAGAATTTCAAGTATAGAATTCCTAGAGAATGTTTGTATTCGAATGAAGATGATGACTCTAATCAAAGAGTTTGGAGTGAAAGTGATGATGAGTTAGGATTTGTTGCTATAAAATAAGAAAATCTTAAAAATAATTTAGAAAAGAGAAATCCCTAGTGTTACAAGTTGAGAAGAAAAATGATTGGATCATAAATTTGTTAGTTCAAGAACCATGATGGAGGAATTGCTAGAGTTGGTAATAATGTGGCTTGTCATATCAAGGGAATGTGATCTATTACTCTTGATGGGAAAACTAACATTGATGATGTTTACTTTTTTGATGTATTAAAACTTAATCTATTGAGTGTTGGATAGTTTACTGATAAGGGATGTCAGTTATAGTTCATAGGAAAGACATTCATTATTAATGACAAAGATGAACAAGAGTTCCTTTCCTAGCAAGACATTCACTACAATAGAAATATTGGAGATTGTTCATACAAATTTGAATGGTCCCACTAAGACAAAAGGATTCTATGGTGAAAGATACTTCATGATTAATGTTGGTGAATTACTACGATGGTGTGGGTAGCTTTCCTTAGAGAAAACTTTGAAGAATTTCAAAAGTTTAAGTTCTTTAAGAGTAGAGTTAAGAATGAGTTTGGATTGAAGATTAAATGTTTAAGATTTGATATAGGTGAAGAATTTAGCTCAAATGAGTTTAACAACTTTTGTGAAGTAAATGGTATCAAGAGTAAACTATCAAATCCTAAAAATCCTAAGTAAAATGGAATTACTAAGAGAAGAAATAGGTCTATGACAGAAAAATAAAGAGCTATGATGTTTGAGAAATATGTATCAAAGATATTTTGGAGAGAAGAAATTAATATAGTAGTATATACATGTTACAAGCTAGAGTTGATGTTGCACTAAAAGATCAACGTGTTAATGCTCAATACAACCACTAGACTTATAAAACATAGTAGGTGATTAAGCTATGTCATGAATGTCAAAAGGGAACATTGGCGATTAGTCCAAAAATCTCCCTTTAGCATTACTTGAGGAGATTCAAACCTATGATCAAGCTCTAATACCACTTGTTATAAGCTAGAATTTATGTTGCACCAAAAGATTGACCTATTAATGCTCATAACAACCACTAGAATTATAGAACATAAGAGGTAGTTAAGCCATGCCACAAATCTTGAAGGGGAACATTGGTAGTTAGTTTGACAATACAATGAACGTAGTGCCAATCATAGAACATACAAATAAGACACCTTATGAAATTTAGTTTTGATGAACACTATTAGTGAAATATTTTCAAAATTTTTGGAAGAAAATGTTATATCAAGAGAGATGATGGCATTGGTAAGTTTGATATAAGAAGTGACTAACGTATGTTGTTAGGATCTACCATGGATAGAAAGAACAATTACATGAAAATATAACCAATCTCAAAAAATAATAAATCGTACAGAAGAGAACATAAGACACAAACATTTAATGTGGTTCACCCAATCCCTATGCTACATCCACCAAAAATAAGTCTAATATTATTATTATCCATTGATTACAATCCATAATCACTTACAACTCAATACCACTTCAAGAATCTACAATCTCATCATACATTATGGAATTCCTAACCCTTGTTAGAAGCTTACAATTGGAGCAATTATTTTTTTGTCATGGATGTCAAATCCATTGATAAGTGATATTGCCACCTAATCTAAATATTGTATCTATTTGATTGATGAAGAGGACTCAAGAAATTGCTCATAACAATAAAATCTAAAGAAAAGGTTGAGTTATTAAAAGGAAGTTACAATGGACATTCGATTAGATGGACTTTGATAAAGAAAAGTAATTGTTTATTTCAAGAAAATTAAACCAAGCTGAGCAATAGAGTAAAATAATAAGGAATGCCAAGTGATGCTAGTCTTAATTGAGCTACAATTAGTGTTGAGAAAATCTAGTGT
This sequence comes from Cupressus sempervirens, assembly GCA_028749045.1. Classification (NCBI taxonomy): domain Eukaryota; kingdom Viridiplantae; phylum Streptophyta; class Pinopsida; order Cupressales; family Cupressaceae; genus Cupressus; species Cupressus sempervirens. The sequence goes on from CM053790.1 coordinate 415,219,565, forward strand.
TGACTAAGTATTAGTATCGAATGAGCAAGATGGTTGATATCAAGCAAGATAGTTGATACCAAGCCAAAAGCTTTACAATGACCAAGTAAATTAGTGATGACCGAGTGCAAAAATTTAGAGATTGCTGAGTAACAATATGAGAGTGGACTTGAGGAAATCATGAGATTTAGCTGAATTAGTTGATTTTTTGGTAGATGTAAATCATGTTGAAGATAAGATTGATGAGTCAGATCCTTAAATTCAAGAAGAGGAATAGATAAAGACCTGATATACTAATTTTAAAGAAGTTTCTAAGGATAATCAAGAAGATAGAAAGATACAACAAACCACATCAAACTTTATTGTAACCCCTAAGATCTATAGTGATGATTAAAAATGATAAAGCAATAATTGCCTATTTAAAAAGGGAGAAAGCTGAAAAAATGAAAGAGTGTGAGTACAAGTAGATATAAGGGAGGCATATAGACAACGGTGGATCAAAAACACACAAGTGAGTGAATGCAAAGCTAAAGGAGATTGCTTACTTAGATGATGTTGATGTTGATAAGTGAATCTAAGTATAAGGTTTAAGTGTTGTTGAGAAGAGTGGATAGATTTCTTGAAGGGTTTCCAAGTGAATTGAGAACAAAGATGATGACAAAGAGTTTATCAGTGAGTCAACACTTGAACTAAATAGAGATCTAAATTTGCAAAGTGAGTTGTAATCATACATATAATAACCTAATATTTTCTTTCTAATCATTGTAAACAATTTGTACTAAAATCCTTTTAACATAGGTTGACCTAATAGTCATTTAAAGATTTAACAATCTATGTAAATCCTTTAATAGGGTGACATTCTAAATGGAATGACCAAAGTCCTCTGATAAGGCCACTCCTAATAGGGTGATTAAATCCTTAAAAAAAGTCACATGTAATAGTGTGTTTTATAAACCTTTAATAGTGTTGGAACTGAATAGGGCTCACTTTGAAAGAGTGAAAAAATGGTGACATGTTGCTGGTGGTTTTTCCCAAATTGGGTTTCCATGTAAAATCTTAGTATCAAATTTGTGTTGCATGCTTTACATTTTTACATTTGATGATTTTTTCACTAAGGAAAGCATGTTATGTTTAAGACAATATTTTTGCAATAGAGACTGAGCAACAATAGGATAAGCATAATAATGAGTGTTTGTGTTTAATTGTTCAAGTGGTACTTAAGGACCTTGAGTAACTGATTCACCCCCCCAACCCTACCCCCACCTCATCTATGCTAAACATTTCTAATAGTTGGTATTATAGTGTAGTGATTATGAAGAAAATTTTGAAAGTACTTAAAGCTAAAGATCATGACTCATAAGAGAGATGTATCCAAGCTAAAAAAGGAGAACTTTCCCACATGGCAATCCTTAATGAGGTTGCATATATCGAGTATTAGTGATTCTGCTATCAACTTTGTAGACAATAAGTATGTAAAGGTAACCACTACTCATCTGACAATTGATCAATTGAAGTAGAAGCACGAATAGAATCAAGCAATTTTGGAGATTGCCTTAGCCCTAAGCTATGTTGACTTTGATGACTGAAAGGATTTTGATAGTGGAGATAAAATGTGGGACAAATTGAAAACCATATATGGAGATGATGAAAATGTCTTAAAAGCCAAGTCTAAAATCTTGGGATGAAAATTTGATGATAGGAGAATGATGGAAGGTGAGAACATAGTGCAATACTACACAAGAGTCAAACACATTGTTAATGCTATTTATTGTGCAAATGGAGAAATAAAAGATGAAACATTAATAAGAAAGGTATTGAGGACTCTACTCCTTATTTATGTGATTAGAGTTTCTGCAATCTAAGAATTGAGATACACACCAAGTAACACTTCGGCCTTAGAAGGTGTAATTGGTAGACATACTACTTTTGAGATGTCTAACTTTGATAACTACACACCTGCTACTATTGAATCTGCATTCAAGTCACAATTAGTCCTTAGCAAAAGAAAAGGTAAACATGTGAAAAGTGGTAGTGACAATTCTAATTATGAGATTGATGAACTTGAAGCCATAATTACAAAAATATGTGGAAGAGGAAAAGGTAAATTATAAATAAAATTTCCTTCTTATTTTTTCATGCAACAAGGTTGGCTAGATTTCTACTAGGTGTCCTAACAGAGAGGATACAGATGAAAGGAGGGAAATAAAGTACAAAGGAAGAAGAGATGAAAAAGACTACAAGAGAAGCAAGGATGACAAAGGTAAGAAATATTGTTCTATTGTTGAAGAAGAAACTAATAATTAATCTATGTGTAATAAAAATGAAGTTGTCTATGTTTCTATGAAAGAAGATTTTGATGAAGATGAGAAAACTACATTAATCTCATATATAAAAAAGAGTGATTGATGAATAATTGGTAGTAGATGCTCCAATCATATGACTAGTGATAAAGATAAATTTGAGGTTATTGGTCCATATAAAAGTGGGTGTGTTAAATTTGGTAATGATATCCCATGTGTTCTAAAAGATAAAGGCATTATTCAACTAACTGACAAGATAAAATGTGACAATATTTATTGAGTTAAAGGACTTAACTATAATTTGTTGAGCGTTTCATGGCTGAAAAAATCAGGTTACAAAGTTGAATTTCACAATAGGAAGGCCAAGATACATGATGTTGATGTTAATTTCATTAGAACTAGTGATCAGGCAAGAGATAACTCATTATATTTAGATTTATCAAATGAGATATTTTTGTTTGCACAAAAAGATATTTAGTTATGGCACAAGAGATTATGGCATGTGAACTTTGACAATCTAGTGAATATAAGTAAAATAAGAAAGTAAGAGGGTTGCCTAAACTAAAGAAGCTTGACAATGCCATGTGTAAACAATGTCAATTGGGAAAAATGGTCAAGTCTTTTTTAAGAGAAAAATATACTTTACTAGTGATATTTTGGAATTGGTTCATAATAACGTATGTTTATTAAAGCTTAATCTAATGCTTTCAAGCTCTTCAAGTGGTATTTAGCCAGAGTTGAAAAAGAAATAGGGAAGAATCTAAAATTCTTGAGATCTGATAGAGGTGGTGAATTCATTTCAAATGAGTTCAATACATTTTGCATTGATAGAGGAATTAAAAGATAGATGTTAGCACTAATGACCCCTCCTCAAAATGGAATAGCTAAAAGGAGAAATAGATCAATAATAGACTGTGCAAGAACATTAATGATTTAGAAGAGTGTATTAAAGAAGTACTGGAGAGAAGCTATTAATACTATTGTCTATACTCTAAATAAAGTACAAGTAAAGAAAGGTACAAATGCTACACCTTTTGAACTATGGTATGTATATTCTCCTAATGTGAAATATTTTAAAACATTTGAAAATAGATTTTCTATACTAAAAGATAACAATAATGGAAAAATTGATGCAAAGAGTGATGAAGGCATATTCCTAGGATATTCTACCAAAAGAAAAGATAAATAAATAGTTAAATTTTAACACTAACAAAGTTGTGGAAAGTGCAAATGTGAAAGTTGACAAGTTTATAGAAAGAAGTGACATTTAATGTAATGAAGAACCTAAAGATTATAGTACATTCATCTATGTGGATGATGATTCTCCTAGCTATTGGAATTACAAGTAGGAAAGGTAAACTTCTAAGAGGGGGCAGGGGAGGGTGTGAATTAGAAGTAAAAACATGAACCCATAAAAATTTTCACCACTCATCTATTTCATACATTCAATAGATAAATTGAAATAACATGTAAACCACATACATCTAAATCATATAAACATATAAGCAATCACACATTTGACACCTTATATGATTACCTAGAAACCCTCCAAAGAGAAGGTCAAACTAGGGTGGGGATGAGAGCCACAATTCTTCATTACTGCAGTAATAAAGTGTAGCCAATTAAGGTTACAATGGATTGACCATGCATCATGATCTACCTTGTGAAAGGCATGCCCTATTAAAGGCTTACAAGGATTGTTAAGTCCCACCTTGTTAGAGGATTTCAACACCCTATTAAAAGTGTGCCTGGCTAAAGGACTTCATAACATCCACTTAGAATGTCACCCTATTAAAGGATTTACAATAGTTTGTAAGGACTACTCCACCTACGAGATTTAACTAAAATCAATTATTAGGATGTTTCAACATAGATCTTGTGATTACCTCTGGTAGCCTAATTAAAGATCAAATATGTATAATATCCTTCTTGATCCTTCTTGATCTAATGTAAAAATTGTTGTATTCCTCTATTTTTTATTCTCCTCCAACTGATTCTACAATTCACTCTCTATAACTTCTAAGTCTCCATGAAATGCTCTATTTTTTGCATGCAAACTTCTCTATATTTCTCCTTCAATTCCTTATGTGCTCATATAAAGTTTAGGGTTTTGTCCTCCTTAAGAAGACTAGAAGACTTAGGGTTAAGTATGAATCTATGACTAAGATTCATCCTTTTTGCCACTTAATCCTTCCCATTTTCTAATTGGCTACATGTAATTGCATAGGGAGTTTGCATACAGATTCATCCTTATCTTCAAAGGATTGTATTCTATCCTTTGGTCATCTAAACAATGGTTTACATAGTTATTTGTGCAATCACAAAAAAATATGTCCAATCTGTGTTGCTCGACACTTGAAGTTACTGATGCTTGGCACATACTATAATTCTATTTTTCACTCGACACTTGAATTTCTCTGCATCTACTATTTACTTCACTTGAATCACTCAACATGGTCTATCTGCTCAACACTTGAGTGACTCGGCACATGAGTGAATCAACACTCATTTCAACTCGACATGTATTATAGTGCCTCTCCCATTTGACTTTTTTAATTCATCTTGATGGATGCAACCTTTTTGATCTCTCTTTGAGATGGGATCATGATTGGGACCATGAATGGTCTACACCATTGAGATGATTGGAGTTATGTTTCTGTATCAGTTGCTATGTTTATGCTTAGACTGATTATTTATATTATGATGTGATTTATGGTTCATTGAGGTTTTTTTTAGTGGTTACCAAGATTGATGTGGTATCATGAGGTTGTTCCATGATTACACTGAGATGTGTCTAGAGATTGTACTATGCACTTTTACCATGCTACACTGAACTAGATTCTTGTATCAGTGGTTAGTCATGTTTATGACTCTGGTTTCTTATGTATTTTATGTGTCTTTTTATGTTGTGTTAGCAACCATTATTAAATGCTTAAATAATTAGAAATGGAATGTCCATGTTGGATTCTTTGGTTTTGTGTTGAGGATATTTACCTTGTTATGTTTTTTATCTGAGAGATATTTGTTACTTATGTTATGTTTTACTTTTGAGATGACTTGAGGGTTGGATGTTATACCTTGATTTTAGTATCATAGATATTAGACTACTATGTCATTCAATTGATCATATTGAGATGACAATGTGTTTTATGCTGATATATGGTTATCCAGTATTTGGACATATCCCTGGTTATGTTATGTAATGGATTTAATGCTATGGTTATTTACTTCATTCCTGCATTGTTATGCTTTATGAAAATGTGAGTGATATAAATAGAGTACTTTGATATAATTAAATAAATAGTTAAATTAGGTGATTTAATGCATTTATTTCTTTGTCTATGTTATTATATGCAATTGTACTTGATTATGTTGTTTACTGTGCAGGATTTATATCCTTGGTAGTGGCACAAGGAGTTAGTGATTCAACTATTCATATTTTACCAATGTCATCCTTGTATGGTCGACGTATACTTATTTTAATTATTAAATTAATCCTTTTAGTGATTATTAAATCTGAGCTCATTTATATTATCTGATTAGACCAATGAGCATGTCTATGCATTTAGAGGTTCGCTCTATTGCAAAAGTGTTAAGTGATTTTTTGTGTTTTTTGGTTTTTGGGCTTTAAATCTTCTCGAATTTAATTTCTGGCAGTTTTGCCTTAGGTCAATTCTTGTTATGAGGAACAACCTTTTTTTTTTGGGTCAATTTTGGATTTAAATAAATTTGGGATTTGAATAGCCTCAACCTAGATTATCCATTTGGATATTAGTCATACCATCATTGCACTTTTTTGTTTGCATTGGGATATATGTCACATCTGTACTTTTGACTTTATGTTTGGTTAAGTGATTTTGTACTTGGTGTTATGGTTTCTTTTGGACCCTTGTTATTTTTTCATGGACACTAGGATTTGTGTAGAATCCATACTCTCAGGTTGAGGCTAGTTGAGTGAGTTCATGATTTTTTGTCTTGTTGCATCATTGGAATTCGTGTAGAATCCATACTCCCAAATTGAGGCCGATCGAGTGATTTCATGATGCATGGTTTTATTGTCTTTGAGATTCATGTAGAATCCATCCTCTCGAGTTGTTTTTAGTTGAGTGATCTTTTGTATTGTGTTCTCATCCAATCCTTGTGTTATGATTTTCATGATGGTGGTGTGCCACACACGAGTAGTGCACATACATTTGTCGGGTGACTTGTGAGGCCTAATCTTCTATGGTACTTCTAGAAGTTATGATCATTAGGGTTGGGTTGGGAATATGCATGCCCACAAGCACTTGTCATAGGATGAGCATGGGTAGGGTAGGGTAGCATATGGAGGGGGCTTGTTGTGCATTCTAGTGTCAATTTCCCATTTGACTGAATAAGTTTTTAATTAAGTGATAACTAAATAAAATATTGGGTGGTAATAAAACTAAAGATAATAAAATGCTTGTGTCAAGCCATTCCATTGAGGGATGCTGAATCTACACAATCTGAGCTTGAACTTTTTGATGCCAAGCGACTCTCCATGATGTCAACCCCTACTTAGTAGCCTTTTGAGTGTCTAACTAGGACCTATACTCCTTGCATTGTCTTAATTTCTTGTTAATAGCCATCATACTATCTGGTGTGAGTGTTAGCCATGGATGTTGTTCTTGTGTGTTTGTGGTTGGATCATTATCTCCTTCAGCATAGTGGGAGTAGACCTATGGGTACCATGTGGTTGGGAGGCATAGCTACCCATACCACTACTAGGGACTGATGTACACAGATGGTCTTTTGTCCTAGTGTAACCATTGCTAGATGTTTTCACTTGGTACTTTGGGTTCCAAAGTATGCTTTCTTTTGATTTATGCTTTCATTGGAATGCTTATATATCATGTTTAGATGATGTTAGTTTATTTGATGCATTGCCATATTATGATGTTTAGCATATGACTAGATGATGTGAATTACTTTATTGCATTATCTATTGCTTATTAGTTTAGCATGTTAGATTTCCTATTCATATGATGTTAGCATGTGATAGGTGATGTTATCTACTTTGTAGGCTTATCTTATGCTTTATTACTAGCATGTTAGATTTCCCTATGCTTTTATTGTAGCATGTTTTAGTAGTGATGTCCCTATTATGATAGTACCAATGATCTAGTTAGCGGCTTGAGATGTTATGCGTGAGGGATGGCTAAGATCCATGATGATCTTATGATGCTATTGACGGTTAGGAGGAAGTGCATACTTAGTTTTTTTGTATTACTCATTGTGATGTTAATTCTATTTAATTGTGATATTGCTTTTAGTTCATTGTGATGTTCCTTCTATTCTTTTCCTTCATTGTATGATTAGATGGTTAGATTATAGTTATTTGTCTTTCAGTGCTTGTCGACTGTTTTCTCCTTGAAATATGGATCCAGTACTCCCCAGTGTGGAGTAATGTTGTTACCTTGTTTCCTTAGCTTTTTGTTATGTTTCATGTTTGTGTGTTGATTTAAGATCTCAAGCAAGATTGCAGTTTCTTGCGCGAGGATACAAGTCTTTGCACAACTTGGTACTTTCTCACGTGAAACCCTACACTAGTATTAAGGTGTTTTGGTGGTACAACCAACACTTCCTCACATGAAAATGCACTTTCTCACATGGAAATGGATTTCTTCACATGCCATAATGCACTTCTTCATGCAAAACCTGGGTACAGGTAAGTTCTCATATGAGAAACAGGAGGTGTCTCCTTCAATTTTTAGAGTTTCTAATGCCCATGGGGTTGACCTAATTTACCTTGGTTGTGAAGTTTGGATATTCCTTGTTCTGTTGTCAGTTTCTAGTGTTTTGGTTCTTGTAGTGTTGTGCTTGTTCGGTAGTGGCATCAGGAGGTCCATTGGTTGCTAGGATGGTGGTTAAGTCTTCCATTCTAATCTTAGTGATCCCTATATGATGTTGACATGTACATTCATACTTGTTAAAAAAAAAATATTGGCTTGTATTTCATTCTTGTTCCAAGGATCTCCGGGTGGGGCATCACTTCTTGTATTAGAGCCCATGTTCAAACATTGGGATCTTAGCATATATTTTGCCCATATAGTTGATGCTATGTTGTGTAAGTGCAAGTGTCTTGGTAAAGAACTCATTATCTTTGTTGCTTTAGTATCTACTTGTGATGGACTTGCTTGTCCAAGAGATGTGACTAGATCAATGTGAAGAGAAGGAAGTGAGTCTTCCTAGTTCTGTAGATGGAATTGATGTGCCTTGTTTGGTTGGTTTCTTGTGTGATCATATTCGATGGAACAACTGATTGGTGTGGTGTCCATGTGATGGCTTAGAGTGCCTCTTCTATTTCTCCTTTTGGAGTAAGGTACATTGTTTCTCTATTTTCTCCTACTTGTAAGTAAATAAAGGATTCTTATTTGTGACTCTGTATTATGTCGTTATACTAATGAAATGGTTCTTTTCTTTGAGAAATAAGTGTTTATTATGAATCATTGCAAAGAAGTAGGTTTTGTATTATATACTTGGGTTAATGACTTAAGTCCCCAATTTAATTACTTCTTGAGAATTGTGGAAATTTGTATTAAAAGTGATGGATATCTAAATGTTGCATTTCATGGAAAGTATTGTTGTCTGCATATGCATGAGGTTACTGATGGTATACTACTTGGTGTGTCTGAGTGTGTTCTCTAACATTGCTAGGATGATGTATTCCTTACAATTGTGTGGTGATTTATCCCTCTTGTGTGACCGTTCTTAGTTGTCACATGTGATGTTATTTGTTTGATGCCTTATTCTATTTGGCTGGAGGTATTTTCCTCATGTTGTTGGGCTAGCATTGGTTTTCAGTATTACTCATCAGATTTTCTCTATTGCTCTCTTTGTGATAGTTGTCACATTCAACTTATTGTTGAACTAATATCCTTTTTTATTTACTATTGGAATTGACAATTCCCCATTTTGACTTTTTTTTTGGTTCATGATGACTATTCTGAATGTGTTTCTAACTGATGCCCAGTTGTATATTGTGACTCTACCATGTTCATCTTGAACCTCTGGTAGTATGTACAAGGGATAATATCATAGAGAATATACTAGTGTGGTTGTCATAGATTTAAAATTTCTTATGTAATTGGATGGTTTAAATTATGAGTAAACATAATGTTATTATTGATAGAAATTTAAAAGATATGTACTTGTTTTAGGGTAAGTGACTCTTGAACCCTTGCTTTGAAAACCTTTAAGTTCTTTGTGTATTAGTGCTCATGTTATGTTTAAATTATAAAATTATGAAAGATAAGTAATGAGGCTTTTAGTGTGTGAACTAACTTTCATTCCATGCCTTATGTTGTGTTGGGCATGTGTGTTCTTGAGTGGTTTTGGACATTTTGTCTATTATTTGTTTTGGTAACTGAGACTATTGATTTTGCCTATGATGTTTTGTCTGGAGTGGTGATTAAACCTTCTAGGTCTTAGAACTCTCTAAGCTTCATCATGTTGTAGGCCTTGTTGATATCTTTCTAACACTTTTCAAATGGAACCAATCAGAGTTTGAATGTGAAAGTTATGGCCTCCAAAGTGTAGGTAGTTTTTTGTTGTTTTGAAATTTCATGCGAGAATCTAGTGGTCATGCACTTTCTCACCTGGTTCATTGCGCTTTCTCACTTGGTTTGATGATAAAATTCACATGAGATTATGCTAATGCAAAATTTTGCATGAGGAACATCAAGCAATTCTTTTGCACTTTTGAAGGTGCAGATCACTGTTTCGAGTACTCTTTATTGAGTAGAAGCAAATTTAATCATGACATGTCACATTTATGGCTATTGGAGAAGTTTAACCCTTCATGATTATTCTTAGGGAGGTGTTAACAAATCTTGATAATTTACTAGGTACTTCTTTGAATTTGTGCTTTGGGTTGTGTGTTTCCTATAGCACCATCCCACCCTTGTGAGGTGAAGTGTGGTTTGTGAGCATTCCTTGCTCAAGGTTGATGTTGCCTTGTCATTTGGGAGTGACTTAGTTCTTTGATGAGTCTAGATTCTTCTTTTTGGACTTTGACTTTGGTACATCTCCACATTCTTTTCTCTCTTGAGAAAGTAGGCTAGTGTGGTTATGCCACTAGCTTAGTTAGTGTTTTCAAATGAGTATGTTGATGGTTGGTGGGATTGTGAGTTCCCTAATGCACCTTGGGTTAATTTAGTGCAAAGGTTGAGAGAGACTCCCTCTCAGTCCTAATACTCTACAGTTTCTTCCTCCCTAAGCTTGTTTCTTCAAGAGGATTGTCTCAGTCAAGTTTTCTCTTAGACCATTGAATTGATGCTAGAGATTGAGTTTAGCGGTAGGTTGGGTGTGGTATTCTTAACATGGTGCTAGAGGGACATGGTATCGTTGGACACATGTTACCATCTTATGAATTAGTATGCAAATATTACATGATTGTGTCCACTGATGAAAGTCTTTGCAACCTTGTGGAAAGGTGATATCTTGTCTGGTTGGGTTGTGTAACCCTAGTTCTTGGTGATAGTTGAGCTTTTGTACTTTGGAGAGGCATTGTGCTCCTACACTTGGTGGTTAGTGGTAGTGAGTATTCTTTTGGGGTGTGCAATTTTGTTAGTAAATTGTCATCCACTTTTTTCAAAGGATGAGTTTACGTGGTTTCAAGAATGCTCATGTGTGACATGATTGTGTTCTTGGGAATTTTAGGATGGTTATTTTCTCATGATTCCAACTCTTGTTGGAAGTGTGCAGCTTTTTTGACCTTGTTTTGTTGTTATGTGGTAGGCACATGTTTAGTTGGGCGCCTGTGGATGAGGTAGAGTGACTTTTTCCTTCCCTTATATTGTTGACTTTATGGCTAGATGGATTTTTTCCTAGCATTTAGGAAGTTCCTTGTTGGAGGACCTTATGTCAGTGTGACACCCATTCTCTTGTGGTCGACATGTTTGGGGTTGATATGATGCTTTGAGAATGTTGGAGTGATTTGGGTTTGACTTGTGGAGAGCTTCTTGAGTCATTCCTATTCCTCAATTTTTATTTTTCTCTTGGTGTGTTTTGGTTTCTATTCTTGGATTGCAGGCTTCCAGGAGTAAGCCTAGTCTTTGGGGGGGATGATGTAGTGTCTTTCCCATTTGACTTTTGTAAGTCATCCTAATGGATGCAACCTTGTTGATCTCTCCTTGATATAGGATTTTGATTGGTACCATGAGTGGTCTACACCATTGAGGTGATTGGAGTCATGTTTCTATATCAATTGCTTTGTTTATGATTTGACTAATTTTTGAGATTATGATGATTTATGATTCACTGAGGTTTGTGCTAGTGGTTACTAGGATCAATGTGGTATCATGAGGTTGTTCTATGATTACCTTCAGATGTGTGCAGAGATTGCACTATGTACTTTTACCATGCTAAACTGGACTGGGTTCCTATAGTAGTGGTTAGTCATGTTTATGACTATGGTTGCTAATGTATTTTATGTGCCTTTTTATGTTGTGTTAGCAACCATTATTTAATGGCTAAATAATCATAAATGGATTGTACATGTTGGATTATTTGGTTTTGTGTTGAGGATATTTACCTTGTTATGTTTTGGATCTAAGAGATATTTGCTACTTATGTTATGTTTTAGTTTTGAGATGACCTAAGGGTTAGATGTTATACCCTTATTTTAGTATCATAGATATTAGACTACTATGTTGTTTAGTTGATCATATTGCATGATGATGCCATTTTGAGATGACAGTGTGTTTTATGATGATATATGGTTATCCGATATTTGGACATATCCCTGATTATGCTATGTGATGGATTTAATGCTATGGTTATTTACTTCATTCCTACATTGTTATCCTTTATGCAAATGTGAGTGATGTAAAAAGAGTATTTTGATATAATTAAATAAATAGTTAAATTAGGTGATTTAATGCATTTATTTCTTTGGCTATATTATTATATGCAATTGCACTTGATCGTGTTGTTTAACATGTAGAATTTATATCCCTAGTAGTGGCACATGGAGTTAGTGATTCAACTATTCATATTTTACCAATGTAATCCCTATATAGTTGAAATATCCTTATTTTAATTGTTTAGTTAATCCTTTTGGTGATTATTAAATCTGAGCTCATTTGAATTATGTGATTAGACCTGTGAGCATGTATGTGTATTTAGAGGTCACTCTGCCGTGAAAGTGTTAAGTGATTTTCTGTGTTTTTGGGTTTTCAAGCTTTAAATCTTCTCGAAATTAATTTCTCGTAGATTTTCCTTAAATGAATTCTCATTACGAGGAATAACCTATTTTTGTTTGGGTCAATTCAGGGTTTAACTAAATTGGCTGGTTAATTGCCCTAATCAATTATTCACTCGAAAAGTGAATAAGTATTGAAAAAGAAATTTAATTCCTCACTTCTCACCTTCAAATTAAAAAGTTGGAGAGTAAAACCCAAAATCATCTTCATGAGGATTTACTATTTTGTTCATTGTGGGAGCTGCGAGCATGGGATCATCACGAGGTTGAGCTTGTTGGATCTAGTTTGGGGAGGCCTTGGATTACCACACTTTTTAGCCACTTCTACAAGCTTTTTATTTTCTAGTTTAGATTACCATTTTGCCTCTTTTGGCTGTGAGGTAAGGCTTTGCCATTTTTTTGTTTCTACTCCCTTTCAGCATTTGTTTTTGGTAGTTGTTTGTTAGGAGGCTAAGAACTAGTGTTTCCCTACATTTTTGTACACTAGTTCTACCTGGTTGGGCAGGTACAAACATTTCTTTATTTTTCAGGATGAGGGTTTGGGGTTTTGCACCATTATGCTGGCCATTTTTGCATACGATGTTCGAACTTAATTATTTTTTGATTTTTGGGTTTTTTTTACCCAAAAGCCAAATGGATTTTAATTTCAAAGTTTTTTCAAAATTTGGGGTTTTTACCTTGTTTTGCATCCCACCCTATTTTCTTGTTGTTTTATGGACACTAGGATTCATGTAGAATCCATACTCTTGGATTGATGTTAGTTTATTGAGTTCATGATGTTTGGTCTTGTTGCATCATTGGAATTTGTGTAGAATCCATACTCTCAAATTAAGGCTACTGGAGTGATTTCATGATGTATGGTTTTATGTCTTTGAGATTTGTGTAGAATTCATCCTCCCAAGTTGTTTTTAGTTGAGTGATCTTTTGTATTATGTTCTCATCTAGTCCTTGTGTTATGATCTTCATAATGGTGGTGCACCATACATGAGTATGTGCATGTGCATTTGTCAGGTGACTTGTGAGGCCTAATCTTCCATGGTACTTTCAAAAGTTATGATCATTGGGGTTGGGTTGGGAATATGCATGCCCACAAGCACTTTTCATAGGTTGAACATGGGTAGGGTAGGGTAGCATATGGAGGGGGCCTCTGTCATGCATTTTGGTGTCCATTTCCCATTTGATTGAAGAAGTTTTTAATTAAGTTATAACTAAAGAAAATATTGGCTGGTAATAAAACTAAAGATAATAAAATGCTTGTGCCAAGCCATTCAATTGAGGGATGTTGAATCCGCATGATCTGAGCTTGGGGTTTTTGATGCCAAGTGACTCTCCATGATGTTAGTCCCTACTTAGTAGCCTTTTGAGTATCTGACTAGGACCTATACTCCTTGCATTGTCTTAGGTTCTTGGTTACAACTATCATACTATCTGGTGTGAGTGTTAGCCATGGATGTTGTTCTTGTGTGTTTGTAGTTGGATCATTATCTCCATCAGCATGGTGGGAGTGGACCTATGGGTTCCATGTGGTTGGAAGGCATAGCTACCCATACCACTGCTAGGGACTAGTGTATAGAGATAGTCTTTTTTCCAAGTGTGATATTGCTTTTAGTTCACTATGATGTTCCTTTTGTTCTTTTCCTTCATTGTATGATTAGATGGTTAGATTCTAATTGTTTTTCTTTCAGTGCTTGTCAAGTATTTTCTCCTTGAAATATGGATCTAGTACTCCCTAGTGTGGAGAAATGACATTACCTTATTTCCTTATCTTTTTGTTGTGTTTTGTGTTTGTGTGTTGATTTAAGATCTCATGCGAGATTGCACTTTCTCATGCCAGGATGGAAGTCTTCACATGGTGTGTTGGGTTTCTTGGCATAGCTTGGTACTTTCTTTCACCAAACCCTATGCGAATCCTAAGGTGTTTTTTTGGTATAGCCAACACTTCCTCATGCAAAAATGCACTTTCTTGCATGAAAATGTGTTTCTTCATGTGCCACGATGCACTTCTTTGCATGAAACCCTGGTAGAGGGCAAGAAAAAAGACATGTCTCCTTCAGTTTTCTGAGTTTCTAATACCCATGGGGTTGACCCAATTAACCTATGTTGGGTAGTTTGGAGATTTCTTTTTCTATTGTTAGTTTCTAGTGTTTTTGTTCTTGTAGTGTTGTGTCAGTTTGGTAGTGGTGTCAGGAGGTCCGCTAGTTGCTAGGATGGAGGTTAAGTCTTTTATTGCAATCATAGTGACCCCTATATGATGTTGACATGTGCATTCATACTTGTAAAAAATGATAATCTTGGCTTGTATTTCATCCTTTTTCCAAGGATGTCTAGGCAAGTCATCACATGTATTACTAGTTCGGCATGAACTAAGTAAATGACTTAAGTGTGTTGACACTCAATTGTCAAAACCAATCTGAGATCAACAATCTCCCCCTTTGACACGAGTGTCAAAAACACTTGATAGTACATAACTATCTAATATTCTTGAGTATAATATATTCATGAGTATCAAAAACACTTGATTGTACATAACTATCTAATATTCTTGAGTATAATATATTCACAACTCTTCTTATATACAAAACTTGAAAATTTCAAAATTTTGTAATAGACTATATACCTCAAAATTTTGTAACTCCCTCTGAGTTAATGTGCCTAATCTACATCAAAAATTTGTTCTCCATTATGAGTAGATCTATCCCTTGCTGATACTCTTCCTCTTCAATGTATTTTCATCTGATGCTCTATCATCTGATATATGCTTTGCTCTATATTTGTCTCTATATTTGTTTTCTTCAAAATATATATCATTGGGGTCAAAAACTAATTTAGCTTCCCCTTTCATTTTTGTCTTCTTGCTTCTTCTTATTTTCTCCCCCTTTGGTTTAGTTTCTCCCTTTTTCATTGCCCCCTTTTCATTCACTTGTATCTCCCCCCCTTCTCTTTTCTTTTATCTCCCCCTTTTCTTTTTTATCTCACCCTTTTCGACACTTATGTCAAAGGGTCTATACACTTATGGTGTATTTGTCAAAAAAGGATTTGTAGACCTCCATGATTATTTTTAGAACAATATCCCAATTGTCACATGCAAAATGTATTGACTTTATTTTGATTGCTAGCTCTATTGCAATGTGAACTAGTCCATGTAACATAGAAAGATTAAGATGTTTCTTCAACAAAGTTTTTGCATATCCTAGTTCTTTATGGAGTATCTCCATATGGGGGGTAAGGAAAACTTCAATATTAATCAACTTGGCTCTTATATTAGCCTCTTTTTCTATTAACATCGCTAATTGACTTTTTGATTGAAGAAATGAGTTAAAATACTTCTCAGTCTGAGTTGGGTTCTAAGGTAGTTGCATACCTAAGACTTTTAAAATTATCTCCAGACTCAAAATTTTATGGCTTGTTTCTTGAGTGAAGAGTGTGGGATCACACAATTTGGTGTACAATGAGAAAATTTTCTCAAGTACCTTATTTACTTTCTCAATTTTTGTAGCCAATTACACTTGCATCAATGCTATGTAACCAGATATCTTTTCATTCACTTTTTCTTGAAATTTCCTTTCAGACCATTCCAAAAGTTTTGCATTAGTGTCCTGATCTTCATTGTTCACCAGTTCCACAAAGCAAGTGTTTTCAAGATGAATGCATCTAAGAAGATTTCTTTGATTTCTTTTAATGCTTGCCTCTGTCTATACTCCTTTCTTAGCATTTCTTGATTTTTCTTCTTTACTAAGGCTTGTTGCATTATGCCTATCTATTCTAACATTATGGTTGCATAATCATACTTAGGTATCACTATTTCTTCATGTAGAGTTACATCTCCATAGTGAACTACCTTAGCAACTTTGAAGGAACTTGAGCCCAGTGCTAAGATCTAAAATGGTACAGCTTCAGTATTTGGCTCTTGAAGGACTTTTTTAGGAGTGTCAGATGTTGGTAATCTTACCAATGCTTGGGCAGCCTTTTATTCCTTCTCCTTTGGTATGTCCTTACTTTCTTCAAATATTCTATGATCAATTATTGTTGGTGTAAATAATTATTCACTATTTACTCTTGTGAGTTGTCATCTTGACAACACAAGAGTTCATACCTCTTTTATGCACATGGTGTCTACAACATCTCCACTTGAGATACACCTTGTCATTCTTATCCTCTCATCTAGAATGATGGATAAGTTGTGTTCTTAGTTGTCATGTTTATCTTGTCTCCTAGCTCTTTCTGGAGACATTCTAGGTGCTTCTTGAGAGACCTTTATATACAGGTACTCCTAGTGTGTTTGTACATACAATACAGAGCAATGAATGAGGACATACTCTGATATATTGACCATACTCCTTTTTGGTTTACAGTTGTGCTTGTGTTCAAGTTCTTTGATCTTGGGTTAATTTTCCCTAAGAAAAATTCTTACATAGTATTAGAGCTATACCAAATTCTTACATGGTATCAGAGCTTGGAGAATCTCTCTTCACATAGTCATTTGAGACCATTGTTGGTTCAACACCTCAACCTGATTTTGGAATACTAAAGAAATTGGGAGTATCTAGAGCCAGAACAGACATTGCCATTGCATCCAAAATGTTAATTTCGTGAAGATTGGCTATAAATTCGACTACCCTAGGCCAAAGTCAATTGCGACAAAAATTTATTTTGCAAATTAGGACCTAGAGGCTCTGATTTACAATTTAGATATGGTCATTTTGCAGATCTAATTAATTATTTTTCAGATCTGTAATTTATTTTTCTCTGCATTTTTTTTTGAATTTTTGTTTGAATTTTTTAAAGGTTAGGTGGCCTTAGAGACAAATTTTTTGTGCAAAACCAGCTAGTCATGTCCCAGCCCTACACACATGTGGAATATTCCTCCTATTTCATAGAATATTCCCTTCAAACAACAAACTAAACCAAATCTAGATTGGACTATAAATTTTGGCTATTCCACCTTCCATAATCAAACTGGTGAAATCCACACACAGCTCTAGTGAGTTGACCAAGCTACAAAGTTTGGGAAGCTCTTTCCACATCTGGTAGCTTGTTATTTTACTACTATGGGAATGGGTATTTAAACCCTTTTCATTCCTAAATCCCCATCGATGTGGGATGAAAATATTACCCTATTGGTTTTTATTAAGTAGGGCCTACTTACTCCTTTTCCAACAACAAGTAACAACTCTTCGCAACATTTTTTCCATTTTGACAGCAACTATTTCAACTTTTAGCCCCCATGAATGGATTTCCCTCCTAGCAACATTTTGTTTGTGTGGCACATCTATTGTAATCTAGTGTCATGAGCACTCCATTTTTTAGTCATTTGTTTCATGTTTCTAGTGTAGTTGTTAAGGCTCTGGCCCCTACCAAGTTGAAGACTACCGTCAAATTTTCCCAACCATTCTCCTTTCTCAACCCTCGAAAATACACTTTCAGCATTGGTTTTCAGAAACCTAGCAACCACATGAGGATTTTGGGCACTATTGACTATTTGCCACATGGCATTTCCTAGCCTTGCCATGCAGTAATCTAGATTGCCACCTATGACCTAAAAAATGTAGCTCACTTGCCATATAAATAGACCCACCCACATCAAATTTGACACTTGTCTACTATGGTGGACTGACAACTCAGCCAACCATACCACTGGCTAGATAGACTTGTAGACCACCACAAGGACTGCCAATAACGAGCCATGTCACACTTTTTTATACTGTTCCATATAGGTGATGTCATCTAGCCTTATGACCGTACACCACGTCATCCTAGGGGACTTTTTTTGCTGATGTTAGCTAGACATGAAGTTAAATTTGATGACCATTTGACCATCAAAACTAGGCATTTTATAACCACTATGAAGGCCATTTGACCATCAAATTTAAGCACACAATTTTCCTTCTAGATCCCTCTCCAAATTGTTTTTTGATTTGGCAGTCTGACTTTGAGATCCCATAACTCATACATCTAGATTCCAAATTAGGTGCACTTTTTTTTTTGAATTTGGGTAGAATTTCCTAAGAATTTTAGTGGTGGTGTTCTTTTCTAGTTTTGGTGAAAGGATTTGTTAGAAATTACATTTTTTGGTGACTGTACCTATTGAATCCTACATATTGCAACTTCAAATACTCCATATGGGCTCATCTGGACACAAAAATAGGTTCCATTTTTTTGAAAGTGCATTATGTTTCATCTACTTTCTAGATTTGCAGTTAGATTCTAGGGTTGTTTGGACAAAAATCTCACTTTTAGAACTAGGTCTTTTTCTACATTGTATTACTTTGATTACTTTTTAGAATTGTTGTACATCTGACCTACAATGCTTAGTGATAGATTTGGGGCTCAAAAGGTAGTTGTAGAAAGAGAAAAATTACAAATCCACTTTGTTCAGTTTGACAACTGGCCTATTGTACATGCACTACATATAAAGTGCCAAAATCATCTTTTTCTTTTTTGCTGGGGAGGGGGTGTCTTTTGATTGAGTGAAAAGGGGGGGTGTGTATTGTGTACTGTATCTCTCTCTTGTGCTCTTTTACTTTTCTGCATCATGGGTTCACCTAAATGTCCTCTTCTAACTTTACACAATTCTTCTACATGGAAAGATATTGTATGAAGTAGATTAATGGAAAAAGGTCTAAATCTTTATGTTGATGGTACAATTCTAAAACCAACTAATTCTAAAGAACTCATTGATTGGAAAATTATAGACAATCAAGCATTAGGAATTATTAGGAGTTGTGTAGATAATCTCTTCTTCCACATTGCTAGTTTCATGGAATCCAAACCTACATGGGACAAACCTGAATCATTGTATGGTAAGGTGGATGACAAAAAAGGCATTTTAGATTGAGGATGATCTACTTCTCTTGGATCCAAAGAACTTTGACATAATTCATGATTTCAAAAACAAAGCCAATGAGTATATGACACTACTTAAAGATTGTGGAAATCCCATGAAGGATGACATGTTGATTCATCACATCCTAAAGAGGCTACCTTCAAAGTATGCTTCCTTTGTTTTGAGTTATAATACTTACAGGTTGACCATGGGAAGTGCTTTCTAGCAGCCTACATTTGATGCATTTGCAAAGATGTTGATTGTTGAACAATCTCACTTGATAGATTTGGGACTTCTCATGACATCAAAGACCAAAGCATTGGTCACTAGTGATGAGTACCAATCAAGTCAAGGAGGGAAAAGTTCTAACTATAGCAAGAAGAAGTAGTGGAAGTAGAAATCACAATATGAGACATAGCAATCCTCCTCATAGCAAGATAATTATTCTTCCAATAAGAAGGGAAGTAATGAAAAGAAGGACAAACCTTTTTGTACATATTTCAAAAAGCCAAACCATGATGAGCATCATTGCAAGACTAAAAGAATCAATGAGTTGGGAAACCTACTCAAGAAGAACAAAATTCAAGTGCCAAGTACTTCCAAGGATTCAACTTCAACCACTTCAAAGGGAAAAGGGAAAGCACTTATGGCAAACACAAGTTCTTCTTTAGAATGGATACTTCACTTAGCTGCCTCCTATCATATGGGTTCTTCAAAGGGAGGCTTTTCTTCATTGAAGCAGTCACAAGTACCACACATCTTTATGGGAAATGATACAAAAATGGAAGTTGAAGGGAAAGGACATGTGGAAATGGAAAATGCAGAATTTAGGGATGTTCTCTATGTTAACCTTAGCTCCAATATCCTCTTAGTTTACCAAATCACTCACCTTGGAGATGGTCATAAAGTTGAGTTCCTTCCAGATTTAGTGATCGTGCAAATTTTTACAGATGATTCATTGGTTGTAGTGGAGAAAGTCAAGCATGGAAAAAGGCTTTATTCCTTCTCCCACTTTGTACCTAATTCTCCTTCACATGCCTTGTTAACTCAATCTGATTCACAAATCAAAATATGGCATGAGCAGTTTGGTCATCTTGCCTTTTGCTATCTTTAGCAACTTTTCTCAAAACACATGGTCAAAGGTCTACCTAATATCAATTTTTCTAAGGGTGAGTGTTCTTCATGTTTAGTGGATATGCATCTTGAGGAGAAGTATGATAAAAGGAAGTCTTCTAGAGCACCAATTGTTCTCTAGTTGGTTCACATGGTATTAGTAGGACCCTTTGTAGTGACTTTACTTAGCCAAGGCTACTACATCCTTACTTTTTTTGATGACTTTTCATGGTTCACATGGGTCTATTTCCTTCATCAAAAGAATGAAGTGGTTGATAAGGTTCAAGCCTTTTAAGATTCATGTTTAACACAAATCTAGGAAAGCCATCAAGGTTCTACAGATGGACAATGGAAGCAGATATGTGGACAGAAGACTTAAGGACTTTTCCAAACTTGAGGGAATTGATCTTCAAAATCCACCAGCATTCAGTCCACACAAGACAAATATTGCAGCCATGAGGATTAGAATTCTTAATTCCATGAAAAGTTGCATGATTAAAGCCAAGTCTCTTGATTCAACACTTGAAGTTAAAGCCATTAGTAGTGCCACTCACATACTTAGTAGGTCTCCTCATAATGCCCTAGATGGGAAGATCCCTTTTGAGGCATGGTGTGGTAGAAAAGTAGTTTTGAGTCACTTCAAAGTCTTTAGTTGTCTAGCATGGGCAAACCTATCTTCCAGGGGATGCAAGGCACCAAAACCTAGGCTAGATGGTGTTAAGGCTTATAGATTTATGGATCTTGAGACTCTGAGATTTTTGTGGAGAAGGATGTTCACTTTGAGGAAAGTTCACCCAACTTATCATCTAATCCTCTCCACACTTCATACACTATGGAAACTAATTGTGACAGCAATGATAGTGCTTCAACACATTGAGATACATGGGGTTCTATCAATAGTTGTAGCGAAAGGTCATGGCATCAATATAGTCCTCATGCTTATATTGCCACAGTGAAAGGTCCAGTATAGTAGGGTACATATTGTCTCCCAGCTCCAGCTTTAGTTGATAACTTCTTGGTAGACATTGTAGGTATCTTCATGGAGTCACACACCACAGATTTGGGAGACAACCTTGATGATTTGCATCTTCTCTTTGATGATGATGATCCTTCTACAATTGTTGTGAGGGCTCACTTTGAGCCTCATTTCCATTCTCTACATGATCCATATTTATAGGCTAATGTGATTGTGGATAATTATGTACAACAATTTTTGGTGGTCTCTTTGTTAGTTAAGGAGATAGATGGCTACTTGAAATAGGTTCTGCATCACTCCGTGCTAGATCTGCACTTCTTCTCATTAGGTTTGGAAGGAGCCATCATTAATATTGACATAGGGAAACTTGAATAGGTTTCAGAGACACCTTACATCATTGAGATTCTTTCTATACAAAGGGGAAGTGTCTCACCAATACCTCTACTATTATTTCTTCCAAAGGGGAGGAACATCATTCAAAGGTCATGGATTAGTTTCTACATTGGAGCATTTCTCACTAATCAACAAACTACCGTTAGGGGTAAGACTACCTTTTCTCCTTCTTCTTCTCCTTTGTGGGGGGGGGGGGGGTTGTGTGGGTCTTGATTACTCCATCCATCCATGCATCTTGTCTCTTCATCTCTCTTTTTGGTGGAAGATTTTACCCATGATATTTTCCCTCTTTCATCACTTTATGAGGGACTTTATTTTTATTATGTACATGGGTACCTAACATGTCCTAGTAGCCAGGACCCATTTTTCATTTCATCCTAGTTTTCATGAGCTTAAGTGCATTCCCCTAAGTTTCACTTAAAGGGGGGTGTTGGTGTAAATAATTATTCACTATTTACACTTACTTAAGTCTACTTAGGTTAATGCATTACTTTAATATTTATTTATTAGTCACCTAAGAGTATGTGCACTCTTGTGAGTTGTCATCTTGACAACATAGGAGTTAGCACACTAATTAAGCACATGGTGTCTACAACATCTCCACTTGAGATACACCTTTTCATTCTTATCCTCTCATCTAGAATGATGGATAAGATGTGTGATTAGTTGTCATGTTTATCTTGTCATAGCTCTTTCTGGAGACATTCTAGGTGCTTCTTGAGAGGCCTTTATATATAGGCACTCCTAGTGTGTTTGTACAGATAATATAGAGCAATGAATGAGGACATACTTTGATATATTGATCATACTCTTTTTTGGTCTATAGTTGTGCTTGTGTTCGAGTTCTTCGATCTTGGGTGAATTTTTCCTAAGATGAATTCTTACAATTATAATGATTTGAGTTTCACCTTGGGTTTCTGTAATGTCCCCTTTTGGGACATTAGGGTTTATAACCTTATTGTGTATATATTTTCTCCTTTTGCTCCCAGATTGTGAATGATTCCTTTTTATTTCTCTTTATATTTCTCCTTATCATATCCCCCTCAATATTATATTTCTCAATGTATATATAGTTTTCATTTCTAGGAGTCACATCTTTTTATAATATTAATTATATTATATTAGTAAGAATAATATAATTATATATTTATAGTAATTATATACTTATATTAATAAGCTTGATTAATTAATATCATAAGATATATTATATTAATAATAATTATATTGTAACATATATTATTTTAATAATATATCAACTAAATAAATTATATTACTATATTATAATTCTTTATATTAATAGTGTTTCTATATTAAATCATATCTTAATAATTAAAATATAATTATTTATTTATAATTATATTAGCTTATTATTTAATTAATTTCATAATTCCATATTTTTATTATAATGTGAGGATATTATTATATAATATTACATATAAAATATTATTACTTTAATATTTTTATTAATATAACTTTATATATAATACTTATTTATTATTTAATTTATATATTAGAGTGGGGACATCATAGTTTTTTGTTGTAGGTACAGATGTGTCTTTCTGTCCTATTTGCTCTATTGTGGTTTCCTTTTCCTCTTCTCTTACAGCCTGTTGCTATTTAACAAAATCAAATTTCACATTTGTGTCAACCTTTGTTGATATGTCTACTGATGTTTGTATTAGAGGTTGAGCACTAGTAGCTAAAGGGATGGCAGAAGGTGGTTCTTTTATATTCACCTTATCCCTTGTAATGTCAGCTACTACCTTTTGAAGTTCATCAACAATAACCAATACTGTATTTTCACACAATCTGGCTTGTAGTGTGGATTGGTCAAGAATCTTCTTGAGATCTTCTGGAGTTAAAGGATTGATGTTTTGAGCTGAATTATTAGGAAAATCCTTAACATTTATAGTTTCTATAGGTATGCTTGTGTCATGTGGAGGTCTCATGCTAGACATTTGTGTGTCTTGCACACTCTGTTCTTCTTGCTGCTCTTCGGCTGTAGCCATGTTATCTTTTTCCTTTTATATCTCCTCTATACTAGTATCCTTTTCTATATCTTCTTCTTCCTTATCATTGTTTTCATCATCATTATTTCTTCCCTCAAAGGAATCTTCCTCTCCTTCTTTGACAGTTGTCAACCCATAGATCAATTTCCACATTTGAGTGGATTTCTTGACAACATCTTCAAAATTGTTCTGAAGGATGCTAAATGCCCTATATTTTGGTGCAAAACATCCACCATATTACTTATTTTCTTTGAAAATTTGTCCTTTTGTCAAATCTAGCATCACTTGGGCTAGTGTGGATTCTCTAATTTGTTTCTCTAGGTTTAAACAATAATGTAACTTATTCTCAATAGTTGTATATAGATCCTTAGGCATTGTATTATCCAATTCAAGTGGAGTGTTCTTGAATTTTGACATCATTGCATATATTAATTCCTCAATCAAATTTTTTTCTTCTCTACCAACTTTCCCAAAATCAATATTTTTTTCTTCTTTTGTTCAATCACTTCACATAGCAGTATAGCTTGTGATTATTACTCCAACTTTAGATTTATGATTTCTTTAGCTTGTGCTCTATTCTTTTCCATTAGATCTACAATTGCTACATCAAATTCACTAGAGTTACGATCTGTAAATAGCTTTGTGGTGTTGATCTCTTTGTATTGTGTGTCATTTTCTACTATAGCAATCTCTTTCCTTCTCTTTAAGGAACTCTTCAAAGCATCTCTGGCTTTATTTAGTTGATGTAGTATGATATGTATCTCAATCTCTTGGTTCTCAATGGTCTTTCTAAACTTGTAGACTTCCATTTCAAGATCTTTTCTTTAAGCTACAAAGCTTCTTCTTCTGAGAACTTAGCTCTAGTACCAATATTTGGGATTACAAGTAGGAAAGATAAATTTTTGAGAGGGGGGGGGGGGGGGGGGGGGGGGGGTGTTGGGGGGTTGCGGGGGGTGAATTAGAAGTCAAAACATGAACCCATAAAACTTTTCACCACTTATCCATCTCATGCATTCAATAGATAAACTGAAAGAACATGTAAACCATATACATCTAAATCATTTAAACATATAATCAATCAAACATTTGACAACTAATATGATTACCAAGACAACCTCCAAAAAATAAAATTGGGGTGGGGATGATACCCACAATTCTTCACTATTGTAGCAATAAAGTGTAGACAATTAAGGTTACGCTAGATTGACCATGAATCATGATCTACCTTGTGAAAGACATGCCCTATTAAAGGCTTACAAGGACTGTTAAGTCCCACCTTGTTAGAGGATTTCAACACCTTGTTAGAAGTATTCTTGGCTAAAGGATTTTAGAATATCCACTTGGAATATCATCCTATTAAAGGATTTACAATAGTCTTTAATGACTACTCTATTTAGGAGATTTAACTAAAATCACCCGTTAGGATGTTTCAACATGGTTCTTGTGATTAGCTTTGGTAGCTTGATTAAAGATAAAATCCATATAGTGTCCTTCTTGATCCTTTCTAATCTGATGTAACAATTGTTGTATTCCTTTGTTCTTTGTTCTCCTCCAATTGATTTTGCAATTCACTCTCTATAACTTCTAAGTCTCCATGAAACACTCTATTTTTAAAATACAAACTTCTTTATACTTCTCCTTCAATTCCTTACATGCTCATATAAAGTTTAGGGTTTCATCCTCCTTAAGAAGACTATAAGACTTAGGGTTAAGTATGAATCTATGACTGAGATTCATCCTTTTTGCTACTTAATCCTTCCTATTTTCTGATTGGTTGTATGTAATTGAATAGGGAATCTATATACAGATTCATCCTTATCTTCAAAGGATCATATTCTATCCTTTGGTCAGATGAAAAATGGTTTACATAGTTATTTGTGTAATCACAAACAAATATGTTCAATTTGTGTTTCTTGACACTTGAAGTTACTGATGCTTGGCACATACTATAATTCTATTTCAAACTCGACACTTAAACTACTTGGCATCTGTTATTTACTTAGCACCTAAATCACTCAACATGGTTTATCTGCTTGGCACTTGAGTGACTTGACACATGAGTGAGTTGACACTCATTTCAACTTGACACAATCTTGTATTTACATATTATACTTGGCATATATTACTAGTTTGGCATGAACTAAGTAAATGACATAAGTATGTTGACACTCAATTGTCAAAACCAATCCGAGATCAGCACTAGCACTCAAAATAAACAAAAAAATCAAGATACAATTTCTCAACAAAAAAGAAATGATGAAGTGAAAATACTAATTGTTGAGCAATACAGAGTGGGTGTTGAGCAATAAACTAAAGATGCTAAGTCATAGATAGGGAATGCTAACCATCTGATAGAAAATGCTCAGGATGTAGAACATGAATTAGAACCTAAACAAGAAAGATCAAATGAGCTTGAGATTATTTTTCTAGATGAACTTGTAGAAGAACCGAGAAGGGAACTACTTGTGCTAGAAAAATATGTGAGAGGACATCACAAACCTAGACAAATCATTGGTGATGTTAAATCAAGTGTTATGACAAGGAAAAGACTCAAAGATGACACATTCTTACTTTGTGAATTTGAGTGGGCAAGATAGTAAAAGATGCTTTAAACAATGAATAAGGAAATTGACCAGATTGAGAAGAACAATACTTGGAATTTAGTGCCAAGATCAAGACCTAAAGACAAAAATGTTATTGGGAAACACTAGGATTTTAGGGGGAAAAAATGAAAATGGAGAGGTAACAAGAAACAAGGCAAGACTGGTATGCAAGGGTTATGCTCAAGAAGAAAGAGTTGATTATGGAGAAACTTTTTGATGCAAGAGCATCCAGAGGTATAAGGGCAATCATGTGTCACCCAAAAAAATGTACTTAGACTTAGTTTCTATTTCATGTGTTTTGATTTTTGGATACCCATTTGGGTCAAATAAAGGTTCCAACTCTCACAGTTCCACTATCAGTGTTCTAGGATAGAGTATTTGAACACCTTGGGATACATGTAAATGCCAAAAAAATATGAGTATGTAATTGGGCCATCATTTTGGTAAACTAGAAGGTGTAAATTTTCCAGATGAAAGTAATTGTAATTTAGAGCATTCCAAAAAAAGAATCAGGTCAAAAGGCCCCACGGTTTGAAAGTTATTGTATTTTTTCGAGTTTTGGAGACCTCCTAAGAATGCTTCAAAGTTAGGGTAGGGGCATTAAATGACCTTGAAAAGGGCCAAAAAATGGGAGACAAGAAAATCTTTTCCATATGGCTATAGAGCACTTTGAGAGATTTTTGCAAATGTAAACGGTTCATCAATCGGAGCTACAGTTCAAAAGTTATGCCTCCCGGAAGTTCGATTACCATTTTTGGATTCTTCTAGATTTGCGGCAACTTCTAACATAGCTTCTAGAGCCTTCTATTTGGTCAGTGGATGCCTACTAGCACTTTTTAGAATGTATTTCTAGCATTGTAAAAGGCAATTCAGAGTGGAGTTTGAGAGGAGGTACTGAAAGGAGAAATTATCTCCAAATTTATGCTATTGTAAGCCCTTAAGGCATGTTTTGAAGTCTATTTTTCTCTATACTGAATGTACTAGTTTATTTTCACAATTAATAAAATTTCCCTTTCCTATTGTGTCCATTCTGTACTTGTGGTTTGTGTCTCCATCAAGTGGTATCAGAGCATACCTTTGTTAGTGGTAGTAGAGCGTACCTCCATCAAGTGGTATCAGAGCTAGTTTTCCTGAGTGTGTAGACAGAGTGCCGACTATGAGGAAGTTTGCACCAGAACTGTGTGGTTGTGGGTTTGAGTTAGAAGATGCCTCCATGAAGAGAGTGTGGCAGAAGGGACAAAGCTATTAATCCTGAGGAGGTTAGAGCCCTCCAAAGGCAGATACAAGCATTGCAAGAGGAGCTCCATAGAGGAACAAATGTTGCTGCAGGTGATGACAGTGAGGATTACAATGAAGAAGAAGAAATTGGACCAGAAGGGGAAGTTCTGAATCAGGCAAAGGAAAGGCTTTTTAGGGCCATTACTAAGTTTGGGAAAAGACACACAATTGAAGTGGGTGTATTTTCAAAAAATTTGAAACTAGATGAGTTGATCGATTAGATCAATGAAATGGAGAATACTTCAAGTATGAGGATATCAAGGACCCAGATAGGGTTAATTTTGCAAAGGCCAAACTGAAAGGCCATGCCAAAATCTCGTGGCAAGAGGTTCAATTGGAAAGAAATAGAAGAGGAAAGGAGAAGATCACAAGATGGGATCGCATGGTGGACAAATTGAAGAAGCAGTTCATTCCTGTGGACTACAAGCTTGATTTGTTTAAGAAGATGCATGGGTTAAAGCAAGCAAGAACATCAGTCCAATAATATATAGAGGAGTTTTACCAACTCTTGATTAGAGCAAGGCATGCAAAAGCAAATAAGGAGAAGGTTGCTCATTATATCAGTGGGTTGTGATCCAACATCTAGGAGGAATTAAGTCTGGTAAGCATGACCAGTGTTGAAGAGGCATACCAGTTTTTCCTACGAGTTGAAGAGAAGCTGAATAAAAGGTTTGAAGGAAGGCAAAGAGGGTGTGGTCAAGGAGGAAGGTGTAGTGGTAGGTCATCTGGAGGCCGAAATGAAACCCAAAATAAAAATGAAGATGTGGGTACCAGCAGGAACCAGAGGAATGAGGGTTTCAACCACTCCTGTGATGAAGACTTTGGAAATTAGAGAGGAAGAGGTAGAGGACATGGACAAGGAAGAGGAGGTTTTCATGGTACCTATTTCCATTGTAATAAAGAAGGTCATCGTGCCTTTGAATGCCCTTAATGACAAGGAAGGATAGATAAGAGAGTTGAGGGACAATCTAGGGTTGCTCATGTAGATGAGGATGCACAATCATCACATTTAGAGGATGCAAAAAGAGGGGAGACCTTGGTGAATGAAAGGGTCCTACTAAGTGGTGAGATTGAACCAGGATAAAGGAGGAGTTTGTTTCATACTAGATGCAAGTGTGAGGATAAATGTTGTGACGTGATCATTAATGGTGGTAGCATTGATAACTGGGTATTAGCACTGATAACTGGGTATTAGTGAAATTCAAAATTGAGAATTACCATGATGAAGTTCTCTATGATGTTATTCCAATGGATGTTTGCCATCTATTGTTGGGTAGGGCATGGCAGTTTGATAGGCATGCAGTACATGATGGTCATGCAAACACATACTCTCTAACAAAGGATGGAGTTTGCCACAAATTAAAGCCCATGAAAAAGGAAGGCGAAAAGGTGTGTAGCAGTGCTAGGATTTGTCTTGTTGATGGAAGGAAGTTTTTAGATGGCATAAAACATCATTGTATGTGTTATGCTTTGATTCTTAGGAAAGATAAAGAAGGTAGCAGTGAAATGCCACTTGAAGTTTCAGATTTACTAGGTGAGTTTGGAGATATTATCTTTGATAATGTTCTAGAAGGACTGCCACCAGTAAGGAAAATCAGTCATCAGATAGATTTAATCCCAAGAGCTATTTTTCCTAACAAGGCTACTCACAGGATGACTCCTACTAAAACTAAGGAGCTAAACAGACAGGTTTAGGAGCAATTAAGGAAGGGCTTGATTCAGGAGAGCCTGAGTCCATGTGCAGTACCTACAGTACTAGCACCAAAGAAGGATGGAGAGTGGAGAATGTGTATAGACTCTTGAGCTATAAATAGGATAACCATAAGTATCAGTTTCCTTTGCCAAGAATGGATGATCTTATGGACTGCTTGAGTGGAGCTCGGTACTTCACAAAAATAGATCTCAAGAGTGGCTATCATCAGATACAGATATGAGAAGGAGATGAGTGGAAGATAGCCTTCAAGACCAAGGAGGGTCTTTATGAGTGGTTAGTCATGCCCTTTGGATTGACGAATGCCCCAAGAACCTTCTTGCAGCTTATGAATGAGGTACTTAAGAAGTTCTTGGGAAAATTTGTTATTGTCTATTTGGATGATATTTTAATTTTCAGCAAGACTTTGGAAGAACATTTATTGCATATTCATAGTGTTCTTGAGAGGTTGAGGGAAGAGAAACTGTTAATTAATCTGAACAAGTGTATCTTTGCAAAAAAGAAATTAGTCTACTTGAGGTTTGTTATATCACCTGAAGGTCTTAAAATGGATTCAGAGAAGGTAAAATACATCTTGGAATGGCCTACTCCAAGGTCTGCTACTGCATACATACATAGATATATCTATGCATGCATGCATGTATACATAGATATATATGTATGTATGCATGCATGCATGCATCTATACATAGATATATATTGAATATATATATATATATATATATATATATATATATATATATATATATATATATATATATATATATATATATATATATATATATATATATATATATATATATATATATATATATATATATATATATATATATATATATATGTATACATTGTAGCTCCTCTCCCATTTGACTTCTATATGTCATCTTGATGGATGCAACTTTGTTGATCTTTTGTTGTGATGGATCATGATTGTGACACTAAGTGGTCTACACCATCAAGGTGTTTGGATTTATGTTTCTGTTTCATTTGATTTGTTTATGCTTCTGCTGATCTATGAGATTATGATGTGATTTAAGGTTCACTAAATTTTTTTCTAGTTTTTACCAGGATCGATGTGATATCATGATGTTGTTTCGTGTTTATCTTGAGATGTGTGCAGAGATTGGACTATTTTCTTTTTACCACACTACACTGGACTAGGTTCCTGTAGTAGTGGTTAGCCATGTTTATGACTATGTTTGCTTTTGCGTTTTAAGTTCTTTTTTTGTTGATTCTATAAACAATAATTATTAAATGCTTAAGTAATTAAAATGGGTTGTTATTGTTGGATTATTTGGTTATGTGTTGCAGACATTTACCTTCTTATATTTCTTATTAGAGAGATATTTGTTACTCATGTGATGCTTTAGATTTGAGACGACCCAAGGGTCAGATGTTATACCTTAATTTCAATATCATAGATATTAGACTACTATGTTGTTTAGTTAATCATATTGCATGATGATACCATTTTGAGATGACAGTGTGTTTTATGATGATATCTGGTATTTGGACATACCTCTGATTATATTATGTGATGGATTTAATGCTATGGTTATTTACTTCATTCTTGCGTTGTTATGCTTTATGCGAACATAAGTGATGTAAATAGTTTATTTTACTATAATTAAATAAATTGTTAAATTAGGTGATTTAATGCATTTATTACTTCGACTATGTTATTATATGCAATTGCACTTGATCATGTTGTTTAGTGTGCAAGATTTATATCCCTGGTAGTGGAACATAGAGTTAGTGATTCAACCTTTCATATTTTACCAATATCGCTTTTATATGGTTGACGTATCATTTATTAAATGTTTAAATTAAACCTTTCGGTGATTATTAAATCCAAACTCAGTTGCATTATGTGATTAGACCAGTTAGTGTGTTTGTGCATTTAGAGTTTCACATTGTCACGAAATTCATTAAGGCGATTTCTATGTTTTTGGGTTTTCAGGCTTATTAATTGATTTATTTTAATTTCTAGCAGCTTTTCCATAGATGAATTCCTATTTATAGGAATAGATTGTTTTCATTTGGGTCGATTCGGAGTTTAACAAGGTTGGCTAGTTATTTTCCCTAATCGATTATTCACTCGAAAAGTGAATAAATATCCAAAGAGAAATTTAATTCCTCACTTCTCACTTTTGAATTAGAGAGTTGGAGAGTGAAACCCAAAATCCTCTTCATGAGGATTTACTATTTTGTTTGTTGTGAGAGCTATGGGCATGGGATCATCACGAGGTTGGGCTCTTTGAATCCAGCTCGTAAAAACCTTGGATTGCCACAATTTTCAACTACTTCTGTGAGCTATTTATTTTATTGTTTAGATTCCCATTTTGCCCTTTTGGCTGTGAGGTAGGGATTTCTCATTTTATTGTTTCTGCTTCTATTTTTGGTAGCCATTTGTGTGGAGGCTGAGAACTAGTGTTCCCCTCCATTTCTTTATGTTAGTTCTACCTGGTTGGGCAGGTATGAACATTTCCCTATTTTTTAGGATGAGGGTTTGGGATTTTATGCCGTTATGCTGGCTATTTTTGCATACGGTGTCTGATTCCATTTATTTTTGGACTTTTGGGATTTTTTTACGCAAAGGTCAAATTGGTTTTAATTTTGCAATTTTTCCAAAATTTGAGGTGTTTACCTCGTTTTGCATGCTACCCTATTTTCTCAGGTTTTCTTGGCACAATGTGGGTCATGGACATTGATGATCCGTTTGGATATCAGTCAGACCACTTTTGCACTTTTATGTTGCCTTGGGATGCATGTTGCATCCATACTCTTGACATTGTGTTTGGTTGAGTAATTTTATACCTGTTATGATTTCTTTTGGACCTTTCTTTTGTTTCATGGACATTGGGATTTGTGTTGAATCCATACTTTCAGATTGAGGCTGATGGAGTGAGTTCATGACCCTTGGTTGATGGGGACACCATCCAAGCACATAATGCACACAACAGGAAAGGGAAATTTTATTAACTTTGTAAATAAGCTAATACATCTAGTACAGAGAAAATAGACTTCAAAACATGCCCTATGGGCTTAAAATAGCATAAATCTGGAGATAATTTCTCTTTTCAGTACCTCCTCTCAAACTCCACTCAGAATTGTCTTTTACAATAACAAAAATGTCCTTAAATAGACCTCGAAGGGTTAAGGACTAGGAATATATTCTAGAAAGTGCTAGTTGGCATCCACCGACCAAGTAGAGGCTCCAAAAGCCATGTTAGAAGTTAGTCAAAATCTAGAAGAATCCAAAAATGGTAACCGAACTTTTGGGAGGCATAACTTTTGGACCGTAGCTTCGATTGACGAACCGTTTACATTTTTGGAAAGCTCTCGAAGTGATCTATAGCCCTATGGACCAGCCTTGCTTGTCCCCCATTTTTTGGTCCTTTTTGAGGTCATTTAATGCCCCTAACTTGACTTTGAAGCATTCTTAGGAGGTCTCCAAAAACTAAAAAATCACGATAACTTTCAAACCATGGGGCCTTTTGACCTAATTCTTTTTCTAGAATGCTCTAAATTGCAATTACATTCATTTTTCCAATTTACACCTCCAAGTTCACCAAAATGATGGCTCAATTATATACTCCTATTTTTTTGAGATTTACATGTATCCCAAGGTGTTCAAATACTCTATCCTAGGACACTGATAGTGGAACTGTGAGAGTTGGAACCTTTATTTGACCCAAATGGGTATCCAAAAATGAAAACACATGAAGCAAAAAGTAAGTCTAAGTACATTTTTTTTTGGGTGACACAGGATTGCCCTTATACGTTTGGATGCTCGTGCATTAGACACCCAGGGTAGATTGAAAAGTGACCCTGTCACTTTAGGAATGGTAGAGAAAATCCCAAATGGGAAACCTCAATAGCTGAAATCCAAGTTGAGTCCTCTATCGGCTGTCTTTTCCACTTGACCAAATACTCTTCATACTACCTATTTCTAGTACTCCTACCCACATGATGATCTAGAATGTCGTCTATCTCCTCCTTCTTAGAAGCAAGAATTGGACATGGCTCTAACATCAGTTCCTCATATGCACCATCATCATGATACTCTATAAAGTATGCAATGTTGAAAATAGGAGAAATGTGAATACCATCTAGCAACTCCACCTCCTCATGTAGATGCTTGATATGTTCAACAAATTCTTCAACTTTAGCAGTTGTCCTCTCCCCTTGCTCTATCTTCCTTAATTCTGGCATAGTCCTTGGGCTACTTCCATATACAATTTGAAATGGTGATCTACCAGTACTCCTATTTATAGAGTTATTGTAAGCAAACTCGGCTTGTGGTAGAATCAGATCCCACCCCTTGGGCTTATCCCCAACTAAAAATCTCAGCAAATTAGGATAATCCCAAGGGATGGGATTTGATTCTACCATAAGCAGATTTTGCTTACAATAACTCTGTAAATAGGAGTACTGGAAAATCACCATTCCAAATTGTATATGAAAGTAGCCCAAGGACTGCACTGGAATTGAGGAAGATAGAACAAGGGGAGAGGACAAGTGCTGAAGCTGAGGAATTTGTTGAACATATCAAGCGTCTACATGAGGAGGTTCAAGCACACATTACCAAGATGAATCAAGAGTATAAAACTAGGGCTGATCAAAGGAGAAGACATAAGGAATTCCAAGTAGGGGATCTAGTCATGGTACACTTACGAAAAGAAAGATTTCCATCCGGTACTTACAATAAGCTGAAAATGAAGAAATTTGGTCCTTGCAAAATTTTGAAGAAACATGACTTAGAAAATGCATGAGGTGGAGCTGCCAGATGGTATTCACATTTCTTCTATTTTCAACATTGTAGACTTAACAGAGTATCATGATGATGGTGCAGATGAGGAGCTGGTGTTAGAGCCATGTCCAATTCCTACTTCCAAGAAGGAGGAGATAGAAGACATTCTAGATCATCCTATGGGTAGGAGTACCAGAAACAGGCAGTATGAAGAGTATTTGGTCAAGTGGAAAGGACAGCCGATAGAGGACTCAACTTAGATTTCAGCAGCTGACGTTTCCCATTTGGGATTTCCTCTACCATTCCTAAAGTGACAGGGTCACTTTTCAATCTACCCTAGGTGTCTGATGCAGGAGCATCCAGAGGTATAAGGGCAATCCTATGTCACCCAAAAAAAAATGTACTTAGACTTAGTTTTTGTTTCATGTGTTTTCATTTCAAGATACCCATTTGGGTCAAATAAAGGTTCCAACTCTCATAGTTCCACTATCAATATTCTAGGATAGAGTATTTGAACACCTTGGGATACATGTAAATGCCTAAAAAATAGGAGTATGTAATTGAGCCATCATTTTTGGTGAACTAAGAGGTGTAAATTGGCTAGATGAATGTAATTGTAATTTAGAGCATTCTAGAAAAAGAATCAGGTCAAAAGACCCCACGGTTTGAAAGTTATCGCAGTTTTTCAAGTTTTGGAGACCTCCTAAGAATGCTTCAAAGTTAGGATAGGGGCATTAAATGACCTCAAAAAGGGCCAAAAAATGGATGATGAGTGAAGCCAGTCCATAAGGCTATATAGCGCTTCGAGACCTTTTCAGAAATGTAAATGGTTTTTCAATCAAAGCTACGGTTCAAAAGTTATGCCTCCCGGAAGATCAGTTACCATTTTTGGATTCTTCTAAATTTGTGTTAACTTCTAATGTAGCTTCTAGAGCCTTCTATTTGGTTGGTGGATTCCAACTAGCACTTTCTAAAATGTATTCCTACTCCTTAACCCTCTGGGGTCTATTTATAGTCATTTCTGGCATTGTAAAACACAGTTCGGAGTGGAGTTTGAGAGGAGGTGCTACAAGAAGAAATTATCTCCAAATTTATGCTATTGTAAGCCCACAGGGCATTTTTTGAAGTCTATTTTTTTCTGTATTGAATGTACTAGCTTATTTTCATAGTTAATACAATTTCCCTTTTCCTATTGTGTCCATTCTATGCTTGGGTTGTGTCCCCATCATATATATATGTATGCAATATATATATATATGGATGCATCCATATATACATACATGTATGTATACATAGATACATGCATGCATACATCTATGGATGCATGCATGCATAGATACATACATATATTTTATGTATGCAATATGTATGTATACATAGATACATGTATGTATGGATGCATGCATGCAAACATGTATACATACATAGATACATACATAGATACATGCATGCATACATACATAGCTACATATATGTATGGATGCATCCATCCATACATAGATATATATATGTATGGATGGATTTATACAAGTATGTATACATACATAGATACATGCATGCATGCATACACAGATACAGGTATGTATGGATGCATGCATGTATACATATATACATACATATATATACATATACATATATATACATATATATATATATATATATATATATATATATATATATATATATATATATATATATATGCATGCATGCATGCATATACATACATCCATAGATATATCTATGGATGCATGCATGCATGCATACATACATACATACATATATCTATATATGCAATATGTATGTATACATAGATACATGTATGTATGCATA
Organism: Cupressus sempervirens; assembly: GCA_028749045.1. Taxonomy (NCBI): domain Eukaryota; kingdom Viridiplantae; phylum Streptophyta; class Pinopsida; order Cupressales; family Cupressaceae; genus Cupressus; species Cupressus sempervirens. The sequence goes on from CM053790.1 coordinate 415,255,555, forward strand.
TATATATATGTATGTATATATGTATGTATGTATGTATGTATGTATGCATCCATTCATACATACATGTATCCATGAATATGCATGCATCCATACATACATGCATCTATCTATGTATATGCATTCATGCATACATACATGTATCTCTCTATGTATGTATGCATGTACATGCATCCATCCATACATACATGTATCTATGTATATACATGTATCTTGTATGCATGCATCCATCCATACATACGTACATATATATATATATATATATATATATATATATATATATCTTGTATGTATGCATATGCATGTATGAATGCATGCACACATACATACATACATATATACATATATATATCTATGTATACATGCATGCAGGCATAGATATATCTATGTATGTATGCAATGTATGTATGCATGCATGCATACATCCATGTATATATGTATGTATGCATGTATACATAGATGCATGCATGCACGCATACATACATACATACATGTATAGATGTATGTATGGATGTATATATATACATGCATTCATATATATGTATGTATACATACATACATGTATACATGTATACATGTATGTATGTATGTATATATATGCATGCATACATACATACATGTATCTATGTATGACGTATGCATCCATACATACATTGCATCCATGCATAGATATATGTATGTATGTATCCATGTATATGTATGTATGCATGCATCCATCCATACATACATTTATCTATGTATATGCATGCATACATACATACATACATGTATCTATGTATGATTTATACATACATACATACATTGAATCCATGCATAGATATATCTATACATGCATGCATGCATACATGCATTTAGGTATGTTGTATGCATACATACATACATTGCATCCATGCATAGATATATCTATGCATGCATGCATAAATATATACATTGCATACATATACATAGATACATGTATGTATGGATGTATCTATGTATGATGTATGCATACATACATACACTGCATCCATGCATAGATATATGCATGTATGTATGCATGTATATGTATGTATGAATGCATCCATCCATACATGCATGCAATCCATATGCATGAATCCATCCATGCATACTAATGGGGATATAGCTTAAGCACAAAATGGACACAACGGGAAAGAAAAAATTGTATTAATTGTGTAAATATGTTATTACATTCAGTACAGAGAAAATAAACTTCTAAACATGCTCTACGGGCTTACAACAGTAATAATTTGGAGATAATTTCTCCTTTTAGTACCTCCTCTCAAACTTCACTCTGAACTGCCTTTTACAATGTCAAAAATGTCCTTAAATAGACCCTAGAGCATTAAGGATTAGGAGTACATTCTAGAAAGTGCTAGTTGGCATCCACCGACTAAATAGAAGACTCCAGAAGCTGCGTTAGAAGTGGACACAAATCTAGAAGAATCCAAAAATGGTAATCGAACTTTTGGGAGGCATAACTTTTGAACTATAGCTCCGATTGATGAACCATTTACATTTTTGGAAAGCTCTTGAAGCACTCCATAGCCCTATGGACCAGCTTCACTCATTCTCCATTTTTCAGCCCTTTTTGAGGTCATGTAATGCCCCTAACCTGACTTCAAAGCATTCTTAGGATGTCTCCAAAAATTGAAAAATTGCGATAACTTTCAAACCGTGCAGCCTTTTGACCTGATTCTTTTTCTGGAATGCTCTAAATTACAATGAAAATCATCTAGCCAATTTACACCTTATAATTCACCAAAATGATGGCTCAATTACATACTCCTATTTTTTTGGCATTTACATGTATCCCAAAGTGCTTGAATACTCTATCATAGAACACTGATAGTGGAACTGTGAGAGTTGGAACCTTTTTTTGACCCAAATGGGTAGATTGAAAAGTGACCCTATCACTTTATGAATGGTAGAGAAAATCCCAAATGGGAAACCTCAGCTTCTAAAATCCAAGTTGAGTCCTCTATTGGCTGTCCTTTCCACTTGACCAAATACTCTTCATACTACCTATTTCTAGTACTCCTACCCACATGATGATCTAGAATGTCTTCCATCTCCTCCTTCTTAGAAGTAGCAATTAGACATGGCTCTAACATTAGCTCCTCATCTGCAACATCATCATGATACTCTGTTAAGTCTGCAATGTTGAAAATAGGAGAAATGTGAATACTATCTAGCAACTCCACCTCATATGCATTTCTTGATTCATGATTCTTCATAATTTTGCAGGGGCCAAATTTCTTCATTTTTAGCTTGTTGTAAGTACCAACTGGAAATCTTTCTTTTCTAAAGTGTACCATGACTAGATCCCCTACCTGGAATTCCTTATGTCTTCTCTTTTGATCAGTCCTAGCTTTATATTCTTGATTCATCTTGACAATGTGTGCCTGTACCTCCTCATGTAGAAGCTTGATATGTTCAGTAAATTTTTCAACTTCAACACTTGTCCTCTCCCCTTGTTCTATATTCCTCAATTCTAGTGCAGTCGTTGGGCTACTTCCATATACAATTTGGAATGGTGATTTTCTAATACTCCTATTTATAGAGTTATTGTAAGAAAACTCGACTTTTGGTAGAATCAAATCCCATCCCTTGGGCTTCTCCTCAACTAAACATCTCAGCAAATTTCTCAGACTTGTGTTTACCACTTCTATTTGGCCGTCAATCTGTGGGTGATGTGTGGAACTGAATTTCAAGTTTGTTCTCAACTTTTTCCATAATGTTCTCTAGAAATACCCTACAAATTTAGTATCTCTATCAGAAACTATACTCTTTGGAAGACCATGTACTCTTACCACCTCTCTAAAAAACAAGTCTGCAATATGGACAACATCATGAGTTTTGTGGCATGGAATGAAATGTGCTATTTTGGAGAACCTATCAACCACCACAAATACTAAGTCATTACCCCTTTGTGTCCTTGGTAATCCAAGAACAAAATCCATAATTATGTCCTCCCATGGCTTTGATGGAATAGGCAATGGATGATATAGTCCAGTATTGTGACTAAATCCCTTGGCAACTTGACAAATATGACAAGTCTGTACAAACTTCTTCACATCCTATGACATTTGAGGCAAAAAATATTGTTCTTTGAGAATGGAAATGGTCTTATCTCGACAAAAATGTACTACCATCCCTCCACTAAGTTTCTCCTTAATCAGATTTTCCCTCATGGAACTCCTTGGAATGCATAATTGACTACCCTTGAATAACATACCATCTTGAATCAGATAGTCTAACCACTTAGTTCTATCTATAGCAATAGGCTCTTTACAAGCTTTCCACGCTTCAGCAAAATCAAGATCCTCAGGGTATAGATTCTTGAGTTCATCAAACTCAACTACTTCAACCTACATTACTATAAGAAACATCTATCTCCTACTTAGTGCATCTACAACCCTATTAGATTTTCCACTTCTATGCTTCAATACAAATGTATAGCTCTGCAAGAACTCTACCCACTTCATATGCCTCCGATTCAATTTACCTTGGCTATTTAGGTACTATAATGCGCGATGATCAGTATACAAAAAAAATTCCTTTGGAAATAAATAACACCTCGATTTCTTTAAGGCCTGAACTATTGCATAGAACTCTTGATCATAAATGGAATACTTCTTTTTCGCATCATTCAATTTTTCACTAAAATATGCAATAGGCTTATCTTCTTTGTTTAATACAGCCCCAATAGTGCTGCCACTAGCATCAAAATCCACTTGGAACAGCTTTCTCAAATTTGGAAGTGCCAACACAGGTTGTTCTATTACCTTCTTCTTTAGCAATTCAAAACTTCTCACAACTGCCGCAGTCCATTTCAACTCTTTTCTATCCCCTCTTATTGTGTCAGTCAGGGGTGCACATATGCCACTGAAATTCTTAATGAACTTTCTGTAAAAACTAACCAGACCATGGAATGATCTTACCTCAGTAGAAAACCTTGGAGTAGGCCATTTCAAGATGGCTTTTACCTTCTCTGGATCCATTTTGAGACCTTCAGGTGATATAACAAACCCCAATTAGACTAACTCCCTTTTTGCAAAGATACACTTCTTCAGATTAATCAACAGTTTCTCTTCCCTTAACCTTTCAAAAACACTAAAAATATGCAATAAATGTTCTTCCAAAGTCTTGCTAAAAATTAAAATATCATCCAAATAGACAATAATTTTTTTTTACAAGAACTTCTCAAGTACCTCATTTATAAGACGCATGAAGGTACTCGAGGCATTCATCAATCCAAAGGGCATGACTAACCACTCATAAAGACCCTCCTTGATCTTGAAGGCTATTTTTCACTCATCTCCTTCTTGAATCTATATCTGGTGATAGCCACTTTTGAGATCTATCTTTGTAAAGTATTGAGCTCCACTTAAACAATCCATAAGATCATCCATTCTTGGCAAAGGAAACTGATACTTGATGGTTATCCTGTTTATAGCTTTAGAATCTGTACACATTCTCCACTCTCCATCCTTCTTTGGTGCTAGTACTACAGGTACTACACATGGACTCAGGCTTTCCCAAATCAAAACCTTTCTCAATAGCTCCTGAACCTATCTATTTAGCTCCCCAGTTTCAATTGGAGTCATCCTATGAGCAACCTTGTTAGGAAAACTAGCTCTTGGGATTAAATCTATCTGATAACTGATTTGCCTTATCGGTGGAAATCCTTTTGGAACATTATCAGAGATGATATCTCCAAACTCACAGAGTAAATCTGAAACTTCAAGTGGTATTTCACTACTACCTTCTTTATCTTTCCTAGGAATCAAAACATAGCACATACAACATTGCACATACGCTGATGTTTCATGCCATCTAAAAAATTCCTTCTATAAAAAAGACAAATCCTAGCACTGCTACATACCTTTTTGCCTTCCTTTTTCATGGGCTTCAGTTTGTGGCAAACTCCATCCTTTGTTAGAGAGTATGTGTTTGCATGACCATCATGTACTACATGCCTATCAAACTGCCACGGTCTACCCAACAATAGATGGCAAAAATCCATTGGAATAACATCATAGAGAACTTCATCATGGTAACTCCCAATTTTGAATTTCACTAAACATTGTTCACTTACCAGGACCTTATGATCATCTTTCACCCAAGCAATCCGATAGGGCTGGGGGTGTTTCTACCTCTTGAGCTTCATCTTAGAGACCATCTCATCTGATACCAAGTTATCAGTGCTACCACCATCAATGATCACATCACATCATTTATCCTCACACTTACATCTGGTATGGAAGAAACTTCTCCTTTGTCCTAGTTCAACGTCACCACTTAGTAGGACCCTTTCATTCACTAGAGTCTCTCCTCTTTCTACATCCTCTGAATGTGATGATTGTGCATCCTTATCCACATGAACAACCCTAGCTTGACCCTCAGCTCTCCTATCTATCATTTCTTGTCATTGAGGGCATTCAAAGGCACGATGACCTTCTTCATTGCAATGGAAATAGGTACCACAAAAGCCTCCTCTTCCTTGTCCACATCCTCTATCTCTTCCTCTCTAATTTCCAAAGTCTTGATCATGAAAGCAATTGAAACTCTCGTTCCTCTGGTTCCTGCTAGTACCCACATCTTCATTTTTCTTTTGGGTTTCATTTCAGCCTCCAGACAACCTACCACTACCCCTTCCTACTTGACCATGCCCTCTTTGTCTCCCTTCAAACCTCTTATTTAGCTTCTCTTCAACTCATAGGGGAAACTAGTATGCCTCTTCAACACTGGTCATTCTTACCAGACTTAATTCCTCCTAGATGCTAGGTTGCAACCCACTGATATAACGAGCAACCTTCTCCTTATTTTCTTTTGCATGACCTGCCCTAATCAGAAGTTGGTAAAAATCCTCTATATATTCTTGGACTAATTTTTCTGCTTGCTTTAATTCATGCATCTTTTTAAACAAATCAAGCTCATAATCAACAGGAATGAATTGCTTCTTCAATTTGTCCACCATACGATCCCACCTTGTGATCTTCTCTTTTCCTCTTCTATTTCTTTCCAATTGAAGCTCTTGCTACTAGATTTTTGCATGGCCTTTCAGTTTGACCTTTGGAAACTTAACCCTATCTGCATCCCTGATATCCTCATACTCAAAGTACTCTTCCAGTTCATTGATCCAGTCAATCAACTCATCTAGTTTCAGATTTCCTGAAAATACACCCACATCAATTGTAGATCTTTTCCCAAACTTAGTAATGGCCCTGAAAAGCCTTTCCTCTACCTAATTCAAAACTTCCCCATCAAATTCCCCTTCTAGTTCAATTTCTTCTTCTTCATTGTCATCCTCACTTTCATTACCTGCGGCAACATTTGTTCCTCTACAGAGCTCCTCCTGCAATGCTTGTACCTACCTTTGGAGGGCTCTAACCTCCTCAGGATTAATACCTTTGACCCTTCCAAAATTCTCTCTTCATGGAGGCATCATCTTAACTCAAACCCACAACCACACAGTCCTGGTGCAAACTGCCTCACAGTCGGTGCTCTGTCTACACATTCAGGAAAACCAACTCTAATACCACTTGACAGGGACACAACCCAAGCATAGAATGGACACAATAGGAAAGTGAAAATTGTATTAACTGTGTGAGTATGCTATTACATTTAGTACAAAGAAAATAGACTTCAAAACATGCCCTAAGGGCTTACAATAGTAATAATCTAGAGATAATTTATCCTTTTAGTACCTCCTCTCAAACTCCACTCCGAACTGCCTTTTACAATGCCATAAATGTTCTTAAATAGACCCCAGAGGGTTGAGGATTAGGAGTACATTCTAGAAAGTGCTAGTTGGCATCTACTGACCAAATAGAAGGCTCTAGAATCCATGTTAGAAGTCAACACAAATCTAGAAGAATCCAAAAATGGTCACCGAACTTTTGGGAGGCATAACTTTTGAATTGTAGCTTCGATTGACAAGCCGTTTACATTTTCGGAAAGCTCTCGAAGCACTCTATAGCCTTGTGGACTAGCTTCACTCATCCCCCATTTTTTGGACATTTTTGAGGTCATTTAATGCCCCTATCTTGACTTTGAAGCATTCTTAGGATGTCTCCAAAAATCAAAAAACTACATTAACTTTCAAACCATGGGGCCTTTTGACCTGATTCTTTTTCTAGAATGCTCTAAATTACAAGGACAATCATCTAGCCAATTTACATCTTCTAGTTCACCAAAATGATTGCTCAATTACATAATCCTATTTTTTTGACATTTACACGTATCCCAAAGTGTTTGAATACTCTATCCTAGAACACTGATAGTGAAACTGTGAGAGTTGGAACTTTTATTTGACCCAAATGAGTATCCAGAAATGAAAACACATGAAACAAAAACTAAGTACCTTTTTTTCTTCGGTTGACACAGGATTGCCCTTATACCTCTGGATGCTCCTACATCACATACATGCATTTATGTATGCATGCATGCATACATACATATATTGCATACATATCTATGCATTTATGCATTCATGCATGCATACATACATGCATTTATGTATGATGTATGCATACATACATACATCCCATCCATGCATAGATATATCTATGCATACATGCATGCATACATACATACATTGCATACATATCTATGCATGCATGCATACATCCATCCATGCATGTATCTATGTATGTATGCATGTATACATAAATGCATGCATGTAAATATGTATTTATATGTATGTATGCATGCATCCATCCATACATACATGTATCCATCCATCCATATATGTATCTATGTATATGCATGTATGCATGCATGCATCCATTCATACATACATGTATTCATGTATATACATGCATGCATACATACATGGATCTATCTATGTACATGCATCCATCCATACATACATGTATCCATACATGCATGTATCTATGTATGTATGCATGTATACATAGATGCATGCATGTATGTATGCATGTATATGTATGTATGCATGCATCCATCCATACATACATGTATCTATGTATATGCATGCATGCATACATACATGGATCTATCTATGTATGTATGCATGTACATGCATCCATCCATACATGCATGTATTTATGTATGTATGCATGTATACATAGATGCATGCATGTATGTATGCATGTATATGTATGTATGCATGCATCCATCGATACATACATGTATCTATGTATATGCATGCATGCATCTATTCATACATACATGTATCTATGGATGTATACATACATGTATCTTTCTATGTATGTATGCATGTACATGCATCCATGTATATGCATGCAAGCATACATACCTGTATCCATGTATATGCATGTACATGTATGTATGCATGCATGCATACATGCATATGCATACATACAAGATACATGCATATACATAGATACATGTATGTATGGATGAATGCATGCATATACGTAGATACATGTATGTATGTATGGATGGATGCATGTATATGCATCCATCCATACATACATGTATCTATGTATATGCATGTATCTTGTATGTATGTATATGCATGCATGCATACATACATAGATACATGTATGTATGTATCTATGGATATGCATGCATGCATACATACATGTATCTATCTATGTATGTATGCATGCATGCATATTTATGTATGTACATATATATCTATGTATACATGCATACATGCATAGATATATCTATGTATGTATGCATATATATGTAGATGCATGCATGCATACATACATCCATGTATGTATGTATGTATGTATGTATATGTATGCATGCATGGATACATATATATAAATATCTATGTATGCATGCATGCATAGATATATCTATGTATGTATGCAATGTATACATAGATATATGTATGTATATATCTATGGATGCATGCATCCATCCATACATACATGTATACATGTATGTATGCATGCATGCATGCATTCATTGATACATACATGTATCTATGTATACATACATATATCTATGTATGTATACATGTAAGCATGCATCCATGCATACATACATCTATCTTACATGCATGTGTGCACGTATGCATGCATCCATCCATCCATACATGTATCTATGTCTACATACATATATCCATCTATGTATGTATGCAATGCATGTATGTATGCATGCATGCATACATCCATACATAGATGCATGCATGTATGTGTACACATATGGATGCATACATACATACATACATGTATACATGTATGTATGCATATATATGCATGCATACATATATATGTATGTATCCATGCATGCATATGTATATATATATATATATATATACACATGATTGCATGCATAGATATATCTATGTACATGCATGCATATGTATGTGTATGCATGCATCCATCCATACATACATATATCTTGCATGTATGTATGCACCTATGGATGCATACATACATACATAAATGTATCTATGTATAAATACATGTATCTATGTATGTATACATGTATGCATGCATCCATCCATACATACATATATTTGGCATGAATGTATGCACATATGGATGCATACATACATGTATGTATGCATGCATGTATCTATGTACATGCATGCATATATATGTATGTACATATATATATATATATCTATGTATACATGCATACATGCATAGATATATCTATGTATGTATGCAATGTATGTATACATGCATGCATACATCCATACATACATGTCTCTATGTATGCATGCATGTATGTATAGATGTATGCATGCATATATACATAGATGTATGCATGTATACATAGATGCATGCAATTACATTGATTCATACAATTACAATCATCTGACCAATTTACACCTCCTAGTTCACCAAAATGATGGCTCAATTACATATTGCTATTTTTAAAGTATTTTTGTGTATCTTATGGTGCTCAAATACTTTAACCTAGAATAGTAATAGTGGATCTGTGAGAGTTAGAACCTTTATTTGAACAAAATGAGTATCCAGAAATGAAAATAAATCAAACAAAAACTAAGTCTAAGTACTTTTTTTTGGGTGACACAGGATTGCCCTTATACCTTTCGATGCTCCTGCATACATACATGTATCTATCTATGTATGTATGCATGTACATGCATCCTTCCATACATACATACATTTATCTATGTATATGAAAGCATCCATATATACATGTATTCATATATATGCATGCATGCATGCATATATGTATCTATCTATGTATGTATGCATGTACATGCATCCATCCATACACACATGCATCCATGTATATGCATGCATGCATCCATACATGTATACATGTATATACATGAATCCATCCATACTTACATGTATCCATCTATATCCATGCTTGCATACATACATGTATCTATGTATATGCATGCATGCATGCATACATATATGTATCTATGTATATACATGCATCCATACTTACATACATGTATGTACGTATATACATGTATCTTGTATGTATGTATATACATGTATCCATGCATGAATATGTATGTATGTACATATATATATCTATATATACATGCATGCATGCATAGATATATCTATTTATGTATGTATGGATGGATGCATTCATACATGTATACATACAGTATACATGCATGCATGCATCCATAGATACATGGATGTATGTATGTATGCATGTATACATACATACATGTATACATCCATAGATACATGTATGTATACATGCATGCATGCATGCATGCATATATCTATATACACATGCATGCATGCTTGCATATGCAATATGTATGTATACATAGATACATGTATGTATGGATGGATGGATGCATACATGTATAAATACATAGATACATGCATCCATGCATCCATACATACATATATCTATGTATGCAACATGTAAATACATACATACATGTATGTATGCAAGTATACAGAGATGCATCCATAGATGTATGCATCCATACATATATATATGTATGCATGCATATATATACATACATTCATACATGTATGCATGTATGTGTGCATGGATACATAGATGCTTGCATGGATGTATGCATCCATGCATGCATGTATGTATGCATGCATACATACAAGATATATGCATGTATACATGTATGTGTGTATGTATGTATCCATGCATTTATACATAGATGCATGCATGTATGGATGCATCGATACATATATATGTATGCATGCATATATATACATATATACATACATAGATATATGTATGTATACATAGATACATGTATGTATGGATGCATGCATGCATATATCCATACATATATCTATGTATGCATGAATGCATACATGCATCCATACATACATGCATGCATGCCTCCATACATACATAAATTTCTGTATACATTGCATACATACATAGATATATCCATGCATGCATGCATGTATACGTAGATATATATATATATGTATGCATGCATGCATATCTATGTATGTATGCAATGTATACATAGATATATGTATGTATGAAAGCATGCATGCATACATACATATATATGTATGCATCTATATACATACATACATGTACACATGTATGTATGCATATATACATAGATGCATGCATGGATGTATGTATGCATGCATACATACAAGATCTATACTTGTATACATTTATGTATGGATGCATCCATGCATGCATCTATGCATGGATGGATAGATACATGAATGTATGGATGGATGCATGCATACATACAAGATATATCCATGTATACATGCATGTATGGATGCATGCATGCATGCATCCACCCATGCATGTGTGCATAGATGCACACATGGATGCAATGCATACATACATGCAGGAATTTATGCATGCATCCATGCCTGCATGGATGTATGCATCTATCCATGCATCTATGCAAGAATGTATCCATGTATGCATGGATGCATACATACATCCATGCATCGATTCATGTATGCATAGATGCATGCATGCATACATGCATATGCATATATAAAAGATATATACATGTATACATGTATGTATGCATCCATGCATACATGCATGCATCTATGCATGCATGGATAGATACATTTATGTGTGGAATCCATACATACATGCATCTATGTATGCATGTATGGATGTATGCAATGTATGAATGTATGTGTGCATGCATGCATACATCCATACATACATGTATCTATGTATGTATGCATGGATAAATAAATGCATGCATGCATGTATGTATGCATACATAGATGCATTTATATATGTTTGCATACATGCATACATACATATATCCATACATATATCTATGTATGCATGCATGCATCCATCCATCCATACATACATGTATCTGTGTATGCATGTATGGATGTATGCAATGCATGGATAAATAAATGCATGTATGCATACATAGATGCATGTATATATGTATGCATACACACATATATACATCTATACATATATATATTTTGTATGTATGCATGCATCCATACATGCATCCACGTATGGATGAATACATACATGTATGCACCTATGCATTTATGCATCAATAGATGCATCCATGTATGTATGCATGCATGCATCCATACATACATACATGTATGTGTGTGACCATCCATACATACATGTATCTATGTATATATGTATGGATGTATGCAGTGTATGTATGTATGTATCCATCCATCCATACATACATAGATGTATTAATGTCATACATAGATGCATGCATGTATATAAATAGATGCATGTATGTATAGATGCATGCATGTATGTATGCATCCATCCATGCATAGATGCATACATACATGCATGCATCTATACATACATGCATCTATGTATGACATAGATACATCTATGTATGTATGGATGGATGGATACATACATACATACACTGCATACATCCATACATGTATACATAGATACATGTATGTATGGATGGATACATGCATGTATACATAGATGCACGTATCTATGTATGCATACATACATACATAGATGTATCTATGTCATACGTAGATGCATACATGTATGTATGCATGGATACATATATGCATGTATGTATGTATATATACATACATACATACATCTATACATGTATATGTCTTGTATGTATGCATGCATACATATATGCATGCATGTATGTATGCATGTATACATAGATCCATGTATGTATGCATCTATGTATGTATGTATGTATACATACATACATCTATACATGTATATATCTTGCATGTATGGATTGCATACATGCATGGATGCATCCATGCATAGAAGTATCTATGTACGTATGCATAAAAGTATCCATGTATGTATGCATGCATGTATCCATGCATGCATCTATGTATACATGCATACATACATGTATGCATGCATGTAGTGCCTCTCCCATTTGACTTCTATAAGTCATCCTGATGGATGCAACCTTGCTGATATTTTGTTGTGATGGGATCATGATTGTGAACTTGAGTGGTCTACACCATTTAGGTGTTTGTATTTATGTTTCTTTATCAGTTGCTTTGATTATGCTTTTGACTGATCTTTGAAATTATGATGTGATTTGTGGTTCACTGAGGTTTGTGCCAATGGTTACCAGGATCGATGTGGTATCACCATGATTACCCTGAGATGTGTACAGACATTGCACTATGTTCTATTACCATGCTATACTGGACTAGGTTCCTGTAGCAGTGGTTAGTCATGTTTATGACTGTGTTTGCTTATGTCTTTTAAGTGCCTTTTTAATGCAAAGTAATCAATCATTATTAAATGCATAAGTAACTGAATGGATTGTTCATGTGGGATTATTTGGTTATCTGTTGCAGACATTTACCTTGTTATATTTCTGATTAGAGAGATATTTGTTACTCATGTATGCTACATTTGAGATGACCATAGGGTCAGATAGTATACCTAGTTTTTCAGTATCATAGATGTTATACTACTATGCTATTTAGTTAATCATATTGCATGATGATGCCATTTTGAGATGACAGTGTGTTTTATGATGATATCAGGTATTTGGACATACCTCTGATTATGTTATATGATGGATGTAATGCTATGATTATTTACTTCATTCTTGCATTGTTATGCTTTATGTGAACGTGAGTGATGTAAACAGATTATTTTAATATAATTAAATAAATGGTTAAAGTTAGAGGATTTAATGCATTTATTGCTTCGGCTATGTTATTATATGCAATTGCACTTTGGGTTCTGGAGTATGCTTTCTTCTGATTTATATTTTCATTGGGATGCTTGTATATCATGTTTAGATGAAGTTATTTTATTTGATGCATTCTCTTATTATGATGTTTAGCATATGATTAGATGCTGTGAATTGTTGTATTAGCATATCTGTTGCTTATTCGTATTTAGCATGTGATAGGTGATGTTATCTACTATAGGATTATCTTATGGTTTACTACTAGCATGTTATATTTCCTTATGCTTATATTGTTGCATGTTTTTAGTAGTGATGTCCCTATTATGACAGTATCGACGATCTGGTCAATGGCTTGGGATTTTATGCACGGGGGATGGCTAGGACCCACGATGGTCTTATGATGCTATTGATGGTTGGGAGGAACCACGCACTTAGTTTGGTTGTTCAATTCACTTTGATGTTTATTTCAGTGTGTTCTTTGCTGCTGGAGTTTAGATGGATAGGTGTTCTTCTTTCTGTGTTTTTCTTGCACTCAAGTATTCATTCCTCAAGCCTTTGTGGATTCGGTAATCCCTGGTGTGGAGGTTCTTTGTTCTTTTTTTGGTCATTTTTTCTTCTGGGAGTTTTTTCATGTTTCTATGGGTGACATTTTGTTAGCATTGTGCGACATAAAAATGTATCGCATGCCCATACAACCTATGTCGTATGACACTGTAAAGTATCACACACCTTCTTGAGAAATGTCATATGACACTGGAAGAGTGTCGTACGCCTTCTTGAGAAATGTCATACGATGTTGAAAAGTGTCGCATACCTTCTTGAGAAATGTCGTACGACACTGGAAGAGTGTCACACGCCTTAAGGAGAAGTGTCACCCTCCCTTAGTAAAAAGTGTCACACGATTTTTGTAAAAAATGTGTGCTTTCCATCAGCAGGCACTTTTCTTTGTGATCCGAACTTTTTGAGACTTGTTTTGGATACCCTTTTGGGCATTCTTCGACCCTATGTTGTTGCATTTTGAATTTTGTTGGTTTCTCTTGAATCTATTTTTTGTGTTTTTGTTTAAGTCTCTTGGGGGTTTAAAATATATCATTTAAGTATAAGAAAATTTCTTATACTTAAGATATATTTTAATATATGTGACGAATCTTTTGAGATAGGTTTCAAACCTCTTGGAGATAAGTTATGGATTCTAGGAAATTTCAGGGCTTCAGAAATCCAGACTTAGCCAATTTCTTAGGGCTTCAAGATTTTAGGCTTAGTCAAATTTTAGGATTTTGCATTTACCCTAACTTAGTGTTTTTTTGATGAGTGGTCATTTCTTGAGACCTCATCATGTGCGTTGTCATTGTTGGCTTTGTTTGTGTGTGTCAATTTTGTAGTGGCATTTGGAGATTCATTGGTTATCGAGATTGTGGTGAAGTCTTCCATTGCGATGATTGTGATCCCTATATGATGTTGTCATGTGCATTCATACTTGTAAAAATAAAAAATCTTGGCTTGTATTTCATCCTTTTTTCCAAGGATCTCCAAGTGGGGCATTACATATAGTATTAGAGCCCATGTTCAAACATTAGGATCTTTGTGTGTAGGTTGCCCTTCTAGTTATTGCTGCATTGGTTGAGTGCAAGTGTCTTGGTGAGAACTCATGATCTTTGTTGCTTTGGTATCTACTTGTGATGGATTTTCTTGTCCAGTAGATGTGACTAGAGTAGTATGTGGAGAAGGAAGTGAGTCTTCTTGATTTTGTGAGCAAAATTGTTGTGCCTTGTTTGGTTGGTTGCTTGTGTGACCCTTTTTGGATGGAGCCACAGATAGGTATCCATGTGTTGGCTTTGAGTGCTACTTTTTGTTTCTCCTTGTAGAGTAAGTTGCATTGTTTCCCTATTTTTCTCCTTATTGCAAGTATATAGATGAATCTTATTTGTGATTCTATGTTTGATCTTTAGGGTGATAAAATGGTTCCTTTCATTGAAAATGAGTGTTTATTGTGAATCATTGCAAAGAGTAGGTTTGCAATATATCCTTTGGTTAATGACTTAAGTCCCCAATTTGATTACTTCTTAAGCTTATGTAAAACTATATTAATTTGATGGATATCTAAATGTTGCATTGCATGGAAATTATTATTGTCTACATATGCATGAGGTTACTGATGGTATACTGCTTGATGTGTGTGAGTGTGTTCTCTAACATTGCTAGGATGATGTATTCCTTAGCATTGTGTGGTGACTTATCCCTCTTGTGTGACTATACTCAGTCATCACCTGTAATGTGATTTGTTTGATGCCTTATTTTATTTGGCTGGAGGTATTTTCCTCATGTTGTTGGGCTAGCAGTGGTTTTCAGTAATTTACTCTCTTGGAGTAGTCATCAAATTTTATCTATCACTCTCTTTGTGACAGTTGTCACATTTGACTTATTGTTTAAATGAGCTCTTTCTGGTACTTACTATTGGAATTGATAATTTTTTCCATTTGGTCTTTTAATTTTGTTCATGATGACTATTTTGGATGTGTTTTACTGCTGCTTAATTATGTGTTGTGACTCTATCATGTTCATCTCTAACCTTTGGTAGTACGTTCAAGATATAATATCATGGAGAACATGCTAGTGTGTCTTTGTTAGATTTAAAGTTGTTATTGTTATTGAATGGTTTAAAAGATGAGTAAACGTAGTGTATTCTTAAAGAAATTGAAAGGTATGTGCTTGTTTTATGGTGACTCTTGGACCCTTGCTTGAAAATCTTTCAGTTTCATCATGCATTAGTGCTTATATTATGTTTAATTAGTGAAATTATGAAAGAAGAGTAATGATGGTTTCAATGTCTGAACTACCTTTCATTCCATGTCTTATGTTGTTCTGGGCATGTGTGCTCTTGTGTGGATTTGGACATTTTGTCTATCACTTGTCTTGGTGGCCAAGACTGTTGTTTTGCCTTTGTGGTTTTGTTTTGAGTGGTGACTCAGATCTTGGGTCTTAGGACTCTCAAAGCTCCACCTTGTTATAGTTTTTGTCATTGTCTTTCTGGCACTTTTCTGATGGAGCCAATCTAAGTCCAAACATGAAGCTATGGCTTCTAGAGTTGTTGATCATTGTTTTGAGTACCTTCTCGAGTAGAGGCCAATTCAATCATGAGATATCATATTTATGGCCATTGGAGAAGTTTAACTCTTCATGTTATTCATAATGGAAGAGTTATCTTGTCTTCATAATCTACTAGGTACTTGTTGGGTTTCGTGCTTGGGTTTTTGTGTTTCCTATTGCACTGAACTGCCCTTGTGAGGTGTAGTGTGGTTTGTGAGCGTTCCTTTCTTAGGGTTGATGTTTCCTTGTCTTTTAGGAGTGACTCAGTTCTTTGATGAGTTTAGATTCTCCTTCTTGGATGTTATCTTGGGTGCACCTCTATATCCTTTTCTCTCTTGTGAGAGTAGGCTAGTGTTGCTATGCCACTAGCTCAGTTAGTGTTTTCAGGTGAGTATGTTGATGGTTGGTGAAATTGTGAGTTTCCTAACACATCATGGACTGGTTAGTTTAGAGGTTGAGAGAGAGATTCCCTCTTAGTCCTAATACTCTGTAGTATCCTTGTCCCTAATCTTATATCTTTAGGTAGATTGTCTCAGTCAACTTTTCTCATTAACTATTGACTTGAGGCTAGAGATTGAGTTTGGTGGTAGATAGGGTATAGTTTTCCTAGAATGGTGCTAGAGGTACATGGCATCATTGGACACATGTTACCATCTCGTGAGTTGGTATGCAGACATTTGATGATTGTGTCCACTGACAAAAGTTTGTGCAACCTTGTAGAAAGGTGATATCTTGTCTAGTTGGGTTATGTTACCCTAGTTTTTAGTGGTAGTTGAGCTTTTGTGCCTTGGTGAGGTGGTGTGCTCCTACGCTTGGTGGTGAGCAATCTTTTGGAGTGTGTCCTTTTGTTGGTAAAATTTCATCCTTTTTTCTAAGGGTGATTTTACGTGGATTCCAGAATGATCATGTGTGATATGATAGTATTCTTGGTAATTTTGGGATGGCTTTTGCTCGAGATTCCAACTCTTGTTGGAAGTGTGTCTTGTTTTGACCTTTTTTGTGGTCTGGTAGTTGGTGCATTTTTTAGTTCGGCACTTGTTGACGAGGTAGAGAGGGTTTTTCCTTACCTTGTATTGTTGACTTTATGTCTAGATGGGTTCTTCATAGCACATAGAAGGCTCCTTGTTGGAGGACCTTGTGTCTGTGTGACACCCATTCTCTCGTGGTTAACCTATTTGCATGTTAACATGATGGTTTGAGAATGTTGGAATGATTTGGGTTTGACTTGTAGAGAGTTTTTGATTCATTCCTATTGCTCACTTTGGATTTTTTTTCTTGGTGTGTTTGGTTTCTATTCACAGATTGCAAGCTTCTAGGAGTAAGCATAGTCTTTGGGCGAGATGATGTAATGCCTCTCCCATTTGACTTCTATAAGTCATCCTGATGGATGCAACCTTGCTGATATTTTGTTGTGATGGGATCATGATTGTGACCTTGAGTGGTCTACACCGTTGAGGTGTTTGGATTTATGTTTCTTTATTAGTTGCTTTGATTATGCTTTTGACTGATCTTTGAGATTATGATGTGATTTATGGTTCACTAAGGTTTGTGCCAGTTGTTACTAGGATCGATGTGGTATCATGAGGTTGTTCCATGATACCCTGAGATGTGTGTAGAGATTGCACTATGTTCTATTACCATGCTACATTGGACTAAGTTCCTGTAGCAGTGGTTAGTCATGTTTATGATTGTGTTTGCTTATGTTTTTTAAGTGCCTTTTTAATGCAGAGTAATCAATCATTATTAAATGCGTAAGTAATTGAATGGATTTTTCATGTGGGATTATTTTTTTATACTACTATGCTATTTAGTGAATCATATTGCATGATGATGCCATTTTGAGATAACAGTGTGTTTTATGATGATATCTGGTATTTGGACATACCTCTGATTATGTTATGTGATGGATTTAATGCTATGGTTATTTACTTCATTCCTGCATTGTTATGCTTTATGTGAACGTGAGTGATGTAAATAGATTATTTTAATATAATTAAATAAATTGTTAAAATTAGGTGATTTAATGCATTTATTGCTTTGGATATGTTATTATATGCAATTGCACTTGATCGTGTTGTTTAGTGTGCAAGATTTATATCCCTGGCAGTGGCACATAGAGTTAGTGATTCAGCCTTTCATATTTTACCAATGTCATCTTTATATGGTCGACGTATCCTTTATTAAAATGTTTAAATTAAACCTTTCAATGATTATTAACTTCGAACTCATTTGCATTATGTGATTAGACTAGTAAGCGTGTCTGTGCATTTAGAGGTTCGCATTGTCGCGAAAGTTATTAAGGAGATTTTTGTGTTTTTGGATTTTCAGGATTTTTAATTGATTTGTTTTAATTTCTAGTAGTTTTTCCATAGATTAATTCCTATTTATAGGAATAGCCTATTTTTTTTTGGGTTGATTCGGGGTTTAACTAGGTTGGCTAGTTATTTGCCCTAATCAATTATTCACTCAAAAAGTGAATAGGTATCCAAAGAAGAATTTAATTCCTCACTTCTCACTTTCAAATTGGAAAGTTGGAGAGTAAAACCCAAAATCCTCTTCATGAGGATTTACTATTTTGTTCGTTGTGGGAGCTATGGGCGTGGGATCATCGTGAGGTTGGGCTCATTGGGTCCAGCTCAAGAAAACCTTGGATTGTTGCAATTTTTAGCTACATCTGTGAGATATTTATTTTATAGTTCAGATTCTTGTTTTTCCCTTTTGGCTATGAGGTAGGGATTTCCTCTTTTATTGTTTCTACTCTGTTTCGGCTTCTGTTTTTGTTAGCCATTTGTTTGGAGGCTGAGAACTAGTGTTCCCCTCCATTTCTGTATGCTAGTTCTACCCAGTTGGCCATGTAATGCCCTGCTAGGAGATCCTTAGTAACAAGGATGAAATACAAGCCAAGAATTTATTTTTTACAAGTATGAATGCACATGACAACATCATATAGGGATCACAACAATCACAATGGAAGACTTCACCACAATCCCTGCAACCAACAATTCTCTAAACACCACTACCAAATTGATAGACACAAAAAAAGCCAACAACAAAAATGCACATGATGAGGGAACAAGAAACAACCACTCATCAACAAAACACCAAGCTGGAGTAAAATGCAGAAACCTAAAAATTTGGCTAAGCTTGAAATCTTGAAGCCTTAAAAATTGGCTAAGTCTAGATTTCTGAAGCCCTAAAATTTCCTAGAATCCATAACTTATCTTTGAGAGGTCTGAAACCTATCTCAAAAGATTCTTCACATATATTAAAATATATCTTAAGTATATGTCAACTTATACTTAAACGATATATTTTAAACCCCAAGAGACAACAACAAAACACGAAAAATTGCATAGAACGAAAACCACCAGAATACAAAATGCAATAACATAGGGTCGAAGAATGCCCAAAAGGGTATCCAAAACAACTCACAAAAAGATTGGATCATGAAGAAAAGTGCCCACTGATGGCACGCACAGGTTTTTCAAAAAAATTGTGTGACACTTTTTACTAAGGGAGGGCGACACTTCTCCTTAAGGCGTGCGACACTCTTCCAGTGTCGTACGACATTTCTCAAGAAGGCATGTGACACTTTTTAGCATCATACAACATTTCTCAAGAAGGAGTGCAACACTCTTCCAGTGTTGCACGACATTTCTCAAGAAGGCGTGTGATACTTTACAGTGTCGTACGACATTGTTTGCATGGGCATGCAATACTTTTTAAAGTGTCACACCATGCTAAACAAATGTCACCCATAGAAACACAAAAACACTCCCAAAAGAAAAAAGGGACCAAACAAAGAGCAAAGAACCTCCACACCAGCGAGTATCAGATCCAAAAAGGCTCAAGGAATGAACACTCGAGTGCAAGAACAACACAGAAAGGAGAACATCTATCCATCTAAACCATAACAAAAAAGAACGTACTAAAATAAACATCGAAGAGAACAAAAGCAACATCGCAATGTACAAAAATAAATCTCAAGAACAAAACAACCAAACTAAGTACGCAGATCCTCCCATCCATCAATAGCATCATAAGACCATCGTGGATCCTAGCCATCCCCCACGCGTAACATCCCAAGCCCCTGACCAGATTGTTAGTACTATTGTAATAGGGACGTCACTACTAAAACATACACAATAATAGTATAAGAAAATCTAACATGCTAGTGATAATGCATAAGATAATCCTACAGTAGATAACATCACCTATCACATGCTAAACAATAGTAAGCAATAGATATACTACTAAAGAAAATCACATCATCTAATCATATGCTAAACATCATAATAAGGGAATGTGCCAAATAAAGTAACATCATCTAAACATGATATACAAGAATCCCAATGAAAGCATAAATCACAAGAAAGCATACTCCAAAACTCGAAGTACCAAGTGAAGACATCCAACAACAATTGCACTAGGGCAAAAGATCATCTATGTACACTGATCCCTAGCAGTGGTGAAGGTAGCTATGCCTCCCAACCATGTGGAACCCATAGGTCCACACCTACTATGCTGATGGAGATAATGATCCAACCACAAACACACAAAATAACATCCAAGGCTAACACTCACACCACACAGTATGATGGCTGCAACCAAGAACCTAAGACAAGGCAAGGAGTACAAGTCCTGGTCAGACACTCAAAAGGGTACTAAGTAGGGACTAACATCATGGAGAGTCACTTGGCATCAAAAATCCCAAGCTAGGACTTGTGTCGATTCAACATCCCTCAACAGAAAGGCTCTAGCACCCCAAACCTTTTTATTATCTTAAATTTTATTATCATTCACACATTTTATTTAATTATCACTTATATAAAGCTTCCTCTGCCAACCCATGACACCATGATTGTCGGACTGTGAGATAGAAGCCCCCTCCATATGCTATGCTACCCTACCCATGCTCATCCTATGACAAGTGCTCGTGGGCATGCATACTCCCATCCCAACCCCAATGATCATAACTTCTAGCAGATCCACAGAAGATCAGGCCTCGCAAGTCACCCAAAAAATGTATGTGCACGTACTCGTGTGTGCCACACCACCATCACAAAGATTATAACACAAGGATAGATATGAGAACACAATGCAAAGAAAACACCCAACTGAAAGCAACATGGGAAGAACAGATTCTACACGAATCTCAAAGCCAATAAAATCATACATCATGAAATCACTCAACCAACCTCAATCTAAGAGTATGGATTCTACATAGATCCTAATGATGTAACAAGACCAAACATCATGAACTTAATCAACCAGCCTCAATTCGAGAGTATGGATTCTACACAAATCCTAGCGTTCCCGAAACAAAAGCAAACATCCATCTAAATGCAAAAAAAAGGTGCAATAGTGGTTTGACTGATACCCAAATAGATCATCCAGGTCTATGACCCACATTGTGCCAAGAAAACCCAAGAAAATAGGGCAGTACACAAAATGAGGTAAAAACTCCAAAAATTTGAAAAACTTCAAAATTAAAACCCATTTGGCCCTTGGATTCAAAAACCCCAAAAATTCAAAAATAAATGGAATTGGACACCGTATGCAAAAATAGCTAGCATAATGGTGCAAAATCCCAAACCCTCATCCCGAAAAATAGGAAAATGTTCATACTCGCCCAACCAGGTAGAACTAACATACAGAAACAGAGGGGAACACTAGTTCTCAGCCTCCAAACAAATGGCTACCAAAAAAAGAAGCAAAAATAGAGTAAAAACAATAAAATAGGAAAGCCCTACCTCACAGCCAAAAGGGGAAAATGGAAAACTAAACCAGAAAATAAAATGCCTGCAGAAGTGGCTGAAAATCACAGTAATCCAAGATTTCCCTGAGCTGGATCCAACAAGCTCAACCTCGCAACGATCCCACACTCGTAGCTCACACAACAAACAAAATAGTAAATCCTCATGAAGAGGATTTTGGGTTTTACTCTCCAACTTTCCAATTTGAAAGTGAGAAGTGAGGAATTAAATTCCTCTTTGGATACTTATTCACTTTTCGAGTGAATAATCGATTAGGGTATTTAACCAGCCAATCTAGTTAAACCCTGAATCCACCCAAACGAAAATAGGCTATTCCTATAGATACGAATTAATCTATGGAAAACCTGCCAAAAATTAAAATAAATCAATTAAAAACCCTGAAAACCCAAAAACACATAAATCTCCTTAATAACTTTCGCAACAATGCGAACCTCTAAATGCACAGACATGCTTATTGGTCTAATCAAATAATGCAAATGAGTTTGGATTTAATAATCACCAAAAGGTTTAATTTAAACATTTTAATAAAGGATACGTCGACCATATAAGGATGACATTGGTAAAATATGAATGGTTGAATCACTAACTCCATGTGCCACTGCCAAGGATATAAATCTTGCACACTAAACAATTTGATCAAGTGTAATTGCATATAATAACATAGCCAAAGAAATAAATGCATTAAATCACCTAATTTAACCATTTAATTAATTATATTAATTAATATGCCACACACCAGTACGTGCATGTACATTTGTTTGGTGACTTGCGAGGCCTGATCTTCCATGGATTTTTTGAAAGTTATGATCATTGGGGTTGGGATTAGAGTATGCATGCCCATGGGCACTTGTCATAGGATGAGCATGGGTAGGGTAGGGTAGCATATGGAGGGGGCTTCTATCTCGCAGTTCGGGGATCATGATGCCACAGGTATGGCTGAGAGGAGCTTGAATAAGTGATAATTAAAGAAAATGTGTGACTGGTAATAAAACTTCATGTGATGGTTCCAAGGGAGTACCTCGAGAGGGAAGTACCTTGCAAGTGTTTCCACATGTGATCCGAGCTTGGGATTGTCGATGCCAAATGAATCTCCATGATGTCAGCCCCTACTTAGTAGCCTTTTGAGTGTCTAACCAGGACCTTTACTCCTTGCATTGTCTTAGGTTCTTGGTTGCAGCCATCATACTGACTGGCGTCAGTGTTAGCCTTGGATGTTGTGCTTTGTGTGTGTTTGTGGTTGGATCATTATCTCCATCAGCACGACAGGTGTGGACCTACGGGTGCCACGTGGTTCGAAGGCATAGCTACCTTCACCACTACTAGGGACTAGTCTACAGAGATGGTCTATTGTCCTAGTGCGACCGTTGCTGGATGTTTTCACTTGGTACTTCGTGTTCTGGAGTATGCTTTCTTGTGATTTATGCTTTCATTGGGATGCTTGTATATCATGTTTAGATGATGTTATTTTATTTGACGCATTCCCTTATTATGATGTTTAGCATATGATTAGATGTTGTGAATTGTTTTATTAGCATATATGTTGCTTATTGTTGTTTAGCATGTGATAGGTGATGTTATATGCTATAGGATTATCTTATGCTTTACTACTAGCATGTTAGATTTCCTTATGCTTATATTATTGCATGTTTTTAGTAGAGACATCCCTATTATGATAGTACTGATGATTTGGTCAGTGGCTTGAGATGTTATGCATGGGGGATGGCTAGGACCCATGATGGTCTTATGATGCTATTGACAGTTGGGAGGAACCACGCACTTAGTTTGGTTGTTCAATTCACTGCGATGTTTATTTCATTGTAGTTTAGATGGATAGGTGTTCTTCTTTCTATGTTGTTCTTGCACTCGAGTGTTCATTCCTCGAGCCTTTGTGGATCTGGTACTCCCTGGTGTAGAGGTTCTTTGCTCTTTTTTTGATCCTTTTTGCTTCTGGGAGTGTTTTTGTGTTTCTATGGGTGACATTTTGTCAGCATTGTGTGACATAAAAATGTATCGCATGCCCATGCAAACTATGTCATATGACATTGTAAAGTATCACACACCTTCTTGAGAAATGTCATACGACACTAGAAGAGTGTTGCACGCCTTCTAGAGAAATGTCGTACGATGCTAAAAAGTGTCGCATGCCTTCCTGAGAAATGTTGTACGATACTAGAAGAGTGTCGCATGCCTTAAGGAGAAGTGTTGCCCTCCCTTAGTAAAAAGTGTCGCATAATTTTTGTAAAAAACCTACGTGTGTCATCAGCGGGCACTTTTCTTTGTGATCCAAACTTTCTGTGCATTGTTTTGGATACCCTTTTGGGCGTTCTTCGACCCTATGTTGTTGCATTTTGAATTTTGTTGGTTTCTCTTGAATCCATTTTTCATGTTTCTATTTGAGTCTCTTGGGGGTTTAAAATATATCATTTAAGTATAAGTTGACGTATATACTTAAGAAATATTTTAATATATGCGACAAATCCTTTGAGATAGGTTTTAGACCTCTCAGAGATAAGTTATGGATTCTAGGAAATTTCATGGCTTCAGAAATCTAGACTTGGCTAATTTTTCAGGGCTTCAAGATTTTAGGCTTAGTCTAATTTCAAGATTTTGCATTTACCCTAACTTGGTGTTTGTTGATGAGTGGTCATTTCTTGAGCCCTCATCATGTGCATTGTCATTGTTGGCTTTGTTTGTGTGTGTCAGTTTGGTAGTGGCGTTTGGAGATTCGTTGGTTGCCGAGAATGTGGTGAAGTCTTCTATTGCGATCATTGTGATCCTTGTATGATGTTGTCATGTGCATTCATACTTGTTAAAAAAAAAATTCTTTGCTTGTATTTCATCCTTGTTTCCAAGGATCTCCAGATGGAAAAATACAATGCATGCATACATACATACATACATGTATCTATGGCATACATAGATGCATGAATGGATGTATGCATGCTTACATGCATGGATACATGGATGCATACATACAAGATATATACATGTATACATGGATGTATGTATGTATGCATCCATGCATACATGCATGCATCTATGCATGCATGGATGCATAGATGCATGCATGGATGCATACATACAAGATATATGCGTGTATACATGGAAGGATTTATGCATGCATCTATGCATGCATGAATGCGTAGATGCATACATGTATGCATCCATGCATACATGTATGCATCCATGCATACATACATCCATCAATGTATACATGTATATATCTTGTATGTATGCATCCATGCATATAGTATGTATGGATGGATGCATACATACATACATCGATGTATACATGTATATATCTTGTATTTATACATATGCATACATACAAGATATATACATGTATACATGGATGTATGTATGTATTCATCCATCCATACATACATGCATGCACTTGCATGGATGCATACATACAAGATATATACATTTATACATGGATGTATGTATGTATGCATCCATGCATACATACATGCATGCATAGATGGATACATTATCTATGTCATACATATATGCATGCATGTATGTATGGATGGATGCATACATACATACATCCATTTATACATGTATATATTTTGTATGCATCCATCCATGTATATATCATGTATGTATACATGGATCCATGTTTATATCATGTATGCATACATCCATCTATATATCATGTATGTATGCATGCATCCATTTATATATCTTGTATGTATGTATATGCATACATATAATGTATGCATATATCATGTATGTATGCATGCATCCATGTATATATCTTGTATGGATGTATATGCATACATACAAGATATATACATGTATACATGGATGTATGTATGTATGCATCCATCCATACATACATGCATGCATCTATGCATGCATGGATGCTTACATGCATGCATCTATGTATGACATAGATACATGTATGTATGTATCCATGCATGTATGCATAGATGCATACATACATACATGTATACATGTATATATGTTGTATGTATGCATGCATACATACATGCATGTATATATGTATGTATATATATGGATGCATACATACATGCATGAATCTATGCATGCATGGATGCATACATCCATGCATGCATAGAAGATTACATCCATACATGTAGGTATGTATGCATGTATGCATCCATACATACATATATCTATGTATAGATTGCTTACATACATAGATATGCATGCAGGTATACATCCATATATATATCTATGTATACATGCATCCATGCATAAATATATCTATGTATGTATGCAATGTATAAATAGATATATGTATGTATATATGTATGCATGCATGCATGCATGTATGGATGCATGCATGTGTGCATGCATCCATGCATACATATATCTATGTATACATGCATGCATGCATGTATACATATATATATTGGGCATATGCATCGAGTTGTGGTGTCAAAAAGGTGACAAGGAATTTTTTTTTTCTATTGTAAAAAGCGCATACGTGCTATAGCACGTACGTGCTTTTTAAAAATAAAAAGTATATATGATGGGCTGCAAACCCACAACCCATCATTTTCATCAACATTTTCTTCTACTCCTATAGTGAGCAGCACGTACGCGAGTTGAAGACTCAACATTTGCACCACCATTTGCCAAAATGCCTCCTCGTCGACGAAATCCAAGACCACAAGCGCACCCATGACGATGTCGTAAGTGATATAAACCTAACTTTGCATTGTTTGATATGTTTTTCATATTGTTTTGTAAGTTTTTTATATTCTTTTGTAGGGTTTTTACAAATTTCATTTAGATATGTTTATTTATTTGAATTTCAATTGATTTTTTATCAGGAAATGTTCATAATCAACCAGAAAATCCACAAGAACATCAAAACCCTCAAGAACCGCAAAACCAAAACCCTCCTCAAGAAGAAGAAAAAATTCCACAACCTGAACCAATTGCAAGACCTCCACCAGGCACACAAGAAAATATAAGAAATGAAATAGAGAGAGGCAAAACTTAATTAGAAGGAATCATTGCTCAATTGAAAGAATCTGGACAAACCAATCCAATGAGGGCTCAATTGGCATCATCCCTCAAATCCATTAACACTTAGATAGCCTCAGTTAGTGGTCAGTTAGATATTTGGTGGGCTAAGAGGGATGAACAAAAAAAAATTTATGCAAATAAATTGTCATATGAAGATGTTAAAAAAAAGAAAATACCCAAAAGGTAGTATATGTGCATTATTTAGAAAACCCAGTGAGCAAAATACTGTTAGAGAGGGTACTAAACGATTCCCCATCCATTGGTGCATACATGATGCTATTAGAAATAATTTTTGGGATAGATGGTGGATGGTTTTTGATGCCCCTCCTTGCAACAATCACAAGGTCCCCATGTATTTTTTGAAGAAATTATATTGTGAGTTTGTCCTTGGGGAGATCCCCAATTATTTTGATATGTTAGACTCCTAGGGTAGAGGTGGGGGGTCATCATTTGAGAGGCCAGGAGCACGTCATGACCCTAATGTAGTTAGGGCAGTCGTGGTCCATCCACAGCGCAAGCATGTGATTATTCCTTTAGTTGTGAAGGAACGTGTAGAGGCCAGCACTCTAGGGACCATTAATGCTTTGACGCAGACACTCATCCATTCCATGAGACCATTAGTTGACGGGTAGCCTTCTATACGTCATGGTCACATGTGCACTTCATGTGGATCCCTATGCACATTTGGCACTCATGTCAGAGATGGTGCAGATGATGGGCTTGTCACCGATCAGTTCCTAAACGAGACATTTGGCATTGACACATAGGTAAATTACTAATTTGATCACATTTCATATGTATAGTGAATGATTAATTAATTAGGATTTATTGACATTGTTCAAAATTTAGGGTCAAAGTGTTCCTGGGCCTAGCAGTGATCCTCCAGGCCCATTTTTTGTCCCTTCGACGAGTCCTGAGGTATGTATCAATTTAATCATTTTAATTAATACATATATTTATTACATAATCATATTAAGGATTGACCAAAAAAAATATGCATGTGCATCAGTTCTCCACAGGACCCTCAACCTTTACCACAGACGCTGAGTAGAGACATCATACGAGCTTCACACAAGTATAAATGTTTCATGTTAATTTAATTCATTTGATTATATTTATTCCATGTTTCATGTTAGATATAATGTGTATTGTATGACATGCAGCTCATGATGTTGGACACACCTCCTCATTTGCGACAGTCTATTGATAGTGGAGTGGCCGCAGCTGTGGCTAGCTCACAGCCACTAACGGAGGTATGAAAGAATTTTCTTCAATTTAGTTGTTGTTTATAATAGTTAATCTCAAAATTTCTAATGTTATTTATAAGTGATTATATTTATTGAATTGTTGTAGGGTCTTTTCGTGCCTGATCATCCACAAGCATTTGAGGTAGGACTTACAGAGTGACTATTTGTTGGCGGTAAGAAAATAATTGATTTTTTGAGTACATATATTTGATTTCAATGTATAATAAATATTGATTCATATCTACTTTATTTGTATCAGTTGGACTTGGAGAAGAGCCTCAACAAGAGGTCAAGTGAGCATGTCAGGAGGGCCCCGTCATCTCCACTATCTCCCTCCACATGATGGCAGAGGATGTCGAGAGACTTGTTTCCTTCCCCTTGTGGGAAGGAAAAGATGTAGTTGAGATATTTGATACATATATATAGAGACTTGTTTCCTTCCCCATGTATATATATAGGCATCTAAGAGACATATTCAATACACATTTGATGTACATATGACATTCTATATTTGATGTATGACATGCTTGATGTATGACATTATTGGTTAATATATGATATGTTTGTTCATATATGACATTATTGGTTATCATAATATATTATGTGTTTGTTAATGTATATGACATTATTGGTTATCATTTTATATTATATGTTTGTTCATGTATGATGTTAAATTAGATATGTTCGTGTATGAAATTAAATTAGATATGTGCATGTATGAAATTAAATTCAATTGCTAGAGAGTTGTCATTATGTCTACCAACTAGTAGATGTTCTTTTTTGCTTTATTAGTATTTCTCAAAAACTGCAAAGAAGCTGTTTCTAGTGAATAGTTGTAAACAATTGTGATCATCGACTTCATGTACTCATGGCTTTGGCTACGAACACTTGTGACTTTGGCTATAAGAATCCATGGCTTTGGCTGTGAGCATTTATGGCTTTGGTTGTAGGCACAATATAGCCTTGGCTGTAGGTTGTCTTTCTTGCTACATGTCGAAGTTACCTTCAAGAATATCATTAGTCTAAGATCATTACAATTAAAATACTATGACATAATACCTTGGAAATAATAGTCTTTAACCCATTAATTTATTTGTTAAAACATCATGTAGTATCTACTGTAGTCCTTCTACTCAAATATGTTTTCAAAAATACTTAGTATGGCAAAGACATTTTTATGGAAAGCTTGTCAAATAGGATATTGAAGAACTAAGTGTGGATAGTCATTAGTACCCATCAATAAGAACACAGACATCTTTCTCAAGCAAGACATATGAAATTAGCAAGTAATTTATAAATTTCCTTTGCAAATAACTAGAAGATGCTATGAATCTTAATACAGAGTTAATCACGAACTCATTATTCCATCCAAGAAGCATATATCACCCTAAGCCAATTAACCGACAGGATAAAAATTAATTCAATTTCAACAAAATTTTGAGTATAACAAGCATCTTAGGGATTCTTACAAGAACTAACACGATGTTCACAAGAGCATTATAGGTTCTTGTAATGCTATTTCACATATTGTAATCATATTCAGTTTTGAATGGCCATTTGTGTTACAAGCATAAATGTTCTTTAAGGTCTTTTAATTCTAGACATGAATTTTATTATGAAGTTTTTTTATGACAACCCACTCAATGCATATATTGTTGTTCCACATTATGCTAATTTGACTTCCATTGGTTGATTTGGGTCTAGACATGACGTTATTCACTACCTTTTTTATATATTATTTTTTTGTAGTGAGGTTCTAGCCTGAATGAATGTATAAATCATTGAAGTTGTGAACCTTGGTCGAGATCCTTACAAATATATTTTCAAATTGGACCTCAAATAGTTTTCTCAGTCACCCCCTATACACAGATACTGAAATTGTAGTTGATTACAAAATTAATACTGAATTAACAAAAGTTTAATTGAGAAGTATTATGTTCCTCAATAGGCTAGATTATTATTGACTGGGAAGCTTTATCTTAGAGTAGTTGGTTTCCTAAATATTTAGCGCAATGACAATCTTATGGAATGTGGAATTAGGTTTGCTAGCTAAGGAAAGTTATTTAAAAGGTAGAGGAAACTCAAGACTCACGTGTTTCCAAACAATATAAATGTTTAAATCGCTTCTCTAATTTTTTCTATTTATGATCTTCTTAAAACTTAACTTTCTAAATGCATTGATGGGGAAATAAAGATCTTCTAGGAACTAAAGGCTAATCATGTTTAATACTTACAATTCTCTGTTTTTATCTAATAATTTAAAAAAGATTGTACAAGTGTTTTCAAAGAGCAACACTTGTCACTAACATCATAAGAAGGAATATCCAAGGAGACTTACCATTGATCCCCCACCACCAAATTCAAGAGAAAACAAAATTCCACTACTAAAGAGATAGTAACAATGATCACCCCTAGTCTCTCCCTTATCACAAAATGATTACCATCAAAATTTGTATTTCCAATTGCGTCATGTGCGTTGAAGTGATAGTAACATTTTCACTCTCTTACCTAATGTCTCCCATTTCTGAAACTCCTGGGGAAGGGCAAGGCCATCTTCTTAGTACTTCAAAATACAACGAGTTCCATTTTTTCACATATTGATAATCATTGACTTAAAGTATAGTCGAAGTATTGATAGCCCATAGATATGCCCCATCAAAGATCGCAGCCCTGTGACATTTAGTGACCCTTAAGAACATTCTGGTTCAGCGTGCCTGAGAATGTTTGAGCACTGAAGGGGATAGGAAGAGGTTGGGGATATGGTTTACTTGGCCACTCGAAGCTAATGGAGCAGACAGTTTGATCCCACGACGAAAGATGAGAGAGATTTGGTAGTTGGCAACTTTGTACTGGCCAACACTACAAGTTTCAGCATCACCCGAGATGGCATTGTAGAATGAAAATGGAATGTGATCTCCAAAAAGTGAGAGAGGTTATTTTAGGTCTCTGCAACATAGTCCTATAGGAATTGGAATCTCATCCATATCTCGCACGAGCTCTAAGATATGCCTCGTCAAAGATCATAGCCCTATGGCATTTAGTGACCCTTAGGGACATTCTGGTTTGGCATGCCTAAGAACATTTGAGCACTGATGGGGAGAAGACAAGGTTGGGGATAGGGTTTACCCATCCACTTAGAGCTAATGGAGTAGACAGTTTGATCCCATGATGAAAGATGAGAGAGATTTGGTAGTTGGCAACTTTGTACTGGCCAACACTACAAGTTTCAGCATCACCCAAGATGGCATTGTAAAATGAAAATGGAATGTGATCTCCAAAAAGAGAGAGAGGTTATTGTAGGTCTCTGCAACATGGTCTTGTAGGAATTGGAATCACATCCATACCTTGCATGAGCTCTGAGATATGCCCCATCAAAGATCGCAGCCCTATGGCATTTAGTGACCCTTAGGGACATTTTGGTTCAGCGTGCCTGAGAATGTTCGAGCACTAAAGGGGATAGGAAGAGGTTGGGGATAGGGTTTACCTGGCCACTCAGAGCTAATGGAGCAGACAGTTTGATCCCACGACGAAAGATGAGAGAGATTTGGCAGTTGGCAACTTTGTACTGGCCAACACTACAAGTTTCAGCATCACCCGAGATGGCATTGTAGACTGAAAATGGAATGTTATCTCCAAAAAGTGAGAGATTTTATTGTAGGTCTCTACAACATGGTCCTATAGGAATTGGAATCTCATCCATATCTTGCATGAGCTCCGAGATATGCCCTGTCAAAGATTGCAGCCCTGTGGCATTTAGTGACCCTTAGGGACATTCGGGTTTGACGTGCCTGAGAACGTTTGAGCACTGAAGGGGATAGGAAGAGGTTGGGGATAGGGTTTACCCAGCCACCTGGAGCTAATGGAGTAGACATTTTGATCCCACAACGAAAGATGAGAGAGATTTGGCAGTTGGCAACTTTGTACTGGCCAACACTACAAATTTCAGCATCACCCGAGATGGAATTGTAGAATGAAAATGAAATGTGATCTCCAAAAAGTGAGAGAGATTATTGTAGGTCTCTGCAACATGGTCTTGTAGGAATTGGAATCTCATCCATATCTTGTACGAGCTCCGAGATATGCCCCGTCAAAGATCCCAGCCCTGTGGCATTTAGTGACCCTTAGGGACATTCGGGTTCGGTGTGCCTGAGAATGTTCAAGCACTAAAGGGGAGAGGAAGAGGTTGGGGATAGGGTTTACCCAGCCACTTGGAGCTAATGGAGTAGACAGTTTGATCCCACGATGAAAGATGAGAGAGATTTGGCAGTTGGCAACTTTGTACTGGCCAACACTACAAGTTTCAGCATCACCTGAGATGGCATTGTAGAATGAAAATGGAATGTGGTCTCCAAAAAGTGAGAGAGGTTATTGTAGGTCCCTACAACACAATCCTATAGGAATTGGAATCTCATCCATATCTTGAATGAGCTCTGAGATATGCCTCATCAAAGATCGTAACCCTGTGGCATTTAGTGACCCTTAGGGACATTCAGGTTCGGCGTGCTTGAGAACGTTCAAGAATTGAAGGGGACAAGACAAGGTTGGGGATGGGGTTTACCCAGCCACCCGGAGCTAATGGAGTAGACAGTTTGATCCCATGACAAAAGATGAGAGAGATTTGGCAGTTGACAACTTTGTACTAGCCAACACTACAAGTTTCAACATCACCCGAGATGGCATTGTAAAATGAAAACAAAATGTGATCTCCAAAAAGCATGGTCCTGTAGGAACTAGAATTGCATTCATACCTTGCATGAGCTCCAAGATATACCCCATCAAAGATCGCAGCCCTATGGCATTTAGTGACCCTTGGGGACATTCCAGATTGGCGTGCCTGAGAATGTTCAAGCACTGAAGGGGATAGGACAAGGTTGGGGATAGGGTTTACCCAACCACTCGGAGCTAACGGAGCAGATAGTTCAATCCCATGATGAAAGGTGAGAGAGATTTGGCAGTTGGCAACTTTGTACTGGCCCACACTGCAAGTTTCAACATCACCTAAGATGGCGTTGTAAAACAAAAATGGAGTGTGATCTCCAAAAAGTGAGAGAGGTTATTGTAGGTCTCTACAACATGGTCCTGTAGGAACTAGAATTGCATCCATGCCTCACACGAGCTCCGAGATATGCCATGTCAAAGATCGCAGCCCTATGGCATTTAGTGACCCTTGGGGACATTCTGGATTGGCATGCCTGAGAACATTCGAGCACTAAAGGGGATAGGATGAGGTTGGGGATAGGGTTTACCCGGCCATGCGGAGCTAATAGAGTAGACAGTTTGATCCCACGAGGAAAGGTGAGAGAGATTTGGCAGTTGGCAACTTTGTACTGGCCGACATTGCAAGTTTCAGCATCACCCGAGATGGCATCGTAAAATGAAAATGGAGTGTGATCTCCAAAAAGTGAGAGAGGTTATTGTAGGTCTCCAAAAAGAGTGTTTAAAAATGAAAAAATAGTAGGGGGTCCTTTGTATGGTTTGGGAGTTTGACCGTTAAAACTAGAAATTGTCCTAGTAGTAAGTGCTAGTAACAGTTTTGAAATTTGATTGTTGAGTGTTGAGAAACCTCAAGTTTGGGATTTTTCTTGTTGGTTTGAGTCTATAATAACCATTTCCATCTGAAAAGTTGAGTGTTGAAACCATTTAAGAAGTATTTGCATAGTTTTCCCTAAAATTTGAGTGCATAAAAAGGGGTATGTGATTGCTCCCAAGGTGCATTTAGTGTTTTCTCCAAACAAGAGTTGAATTTTATGTTTGAAGTCATCTAATATAACCAAAGTGAAGGTTTTTGAACCATTTTGGGGTTCTAGAGACGTTGCAAAGTAAGAGTTCTAGAAAGCCCTAGGGTAAAGGGGCTAAAAAGGAGGGTTTTGTAAAGACCATTGTAAAGTTGATCATGAGACCAAAAAAATAGAAGAATACTTGCATTTGAGTTGTGTCTTAAGACTTTTTTGGGTCATGGGAGTTCCAAAACTCAAGGGATTGTGAGTTGCTTTGTAAATGGCCTCAAACTAGGCCTAGTTGGCAGACTGAAATAGCCAGTTTTCAGTGATATTTTACAAAACAAGTGTAGTTGGTTTTGGAGTATATTTTAGAGTGAGGAAAATGGTATTTTAATCACCCAATAGTTTAGGAAGTTCTATGGAAAATTTTGGAGAAAACAACAAATTAGTGACTAGCAAGGGCTAGTTAGAACAAGCCTAGAAGAGGCAAAATTGAAAAAGTGTAAGAGATGAGTTGCTGAGAGTGTGCAAGGAATTGGAACATGTTAGATGAGATGTTTTGAGATGATCCAAGGTGTTGAGGCCATGATATGATTCCAAGGACGAGTTTTGGTACTTGCATAGGGTGTTCCAACCAAGCTACAAATGCACAGGATAGGACCTTGTAAGGTACTTGCAAATTATGGTTCTAATGCTGACAAAATAGAACTCCCACCAAACTTGGAAATTCACCTTATCTTTAATGTCAAGGACTAAGTTCAATATAAAGGGCCTACATTCATAGAAGGACAAACAAAATCAAAGGTTGAGGAAGTCACTATCCCATTATAATCTTAGCCAAAAGCTGAAAAGGTTATGGATTCAAGAATCAAGAAGAAGACTTGTCATGGCACTTGTATGGAGCATCTTATCAAATGGAAGGATCAACCAGAATCTGAAGTAACATGGATGGATGAGAGTGATTTTGGAAAGAAAGGTATTCCTACAAAATTCCTTCAGATTTATCCACCATGAGTTCTTTGTCACATGGGGAGAATGGTGCAAGAGCACCTAGTGAGTTTGAAAATTTTGGCCTAATTGGGGCTCTAGACCTAGTAGGTCAAGTAAGAAAGAAAAGGACATCTATGATTTGGGTTGGTGAGTGGAGTCTTGTGATGATTAGGAGAGTTTGGAAATATCAAGTTGAGGACCATATAATAACCCTAGATATTGCATTGGGGTTTGTACCCCAATTTTTCCTAGTAGAGAGAAAATGCCTTCATTTGAATATTGGGGTGATTGAAGTTGACATAGTCAATTGGTGTGCATAGATCCTAGGGAAGGGGATAGTTGGGAGATATACTCTTGGGAATAGGGTCAGGAAGAAACCCTATAGGATTAGAAGAAGTCATTGGTTAGTTTGGGCATAGTGGCCTAAACTAGCAGGGTGGGTCTCCTTACATTACTGTTGGTTAGAGAATTCCAATTTTTATTTGTTCAAGGCTAAGAGACATATAAAAAACTACATTTTCAATTATGATCTCAAGGCATGCATGGCATTCCAAGTACATGGATGGATGATGAAATAATTATTCTTGAATTGGCTAGACCACTTTGTAAG
This sequence comes from Cupressus sempervirens, assembly GCA_028749045.1. Taxonomy (NCBI): domain Eukaryota; kingdom Viridiplantae; phylum Streptophyta; class Pinopsida; order Cupressales; family Cupressaceae; genus Cupressus; species Cupressus sempervirens. The sequence goes on from CM053790.1 coordinate 415,292,043, forward strand.
AACAATTCCATGTGGGGTGTTTCTCTCAAAAAGGTGTCTTCTAGTATTGGATCATCATGGAATCCATATGACATGGAAAATAATTGATAAAGCAAAGAAGTTGGGCATAGATTGTGTGTCACTTGTAGCATATACCATCTATAGGTGTCAATCATTGGATGTTAGTTTTTTCTCACCATTAAAATCTTACTTAAAACATATTTGGAATGTGTGGTTGGCTAGGAACCCTCAAATCAATATTGGTCGTGAGGAGTTAGGAATGTTATCCAGGAAAGCCTCCAATTTGGCACTTACACCTGATAATATAATGAGTGGTTTCCATAGGATAGGGATATGGTCTTTGAATACGGAGGTTTTAGTGAATGATATAGGCCCAAGAAAGTGCTTCATTGTTGATGAGCAGGGAAAATAGGGATCTAAACCACAACCCACAAGTAGTGGATTGGAAGAAACAACTACTGTAGATGATGCAAATATTGATGAGTTGTAAAGCGAGGGGGAGGAAATCACTATTGAATCCTTCCTAAAAATCAATGGCTTATTAGATGAACCAATTAACACTTTGTTGAGGAGTTATGGACAAAATATGAAGAGACTAGGTACAATTGCACCTAAAAATACCCAACCAGAAAACCTAAACCAGCCAATGGACTATTATAGGAGATAAAACCTTGAGCATACAAAAAACATTGATATTAGATTAAGCTTGCTAAAGCAAGATTCACAACCAGATTGGTTGTAGGAGGTTGTCACAAACCTTGGGTAACCAAATACTTGTGGGGATGAAAATGTTTCCCTTTTAATTCCATCCCCACCACATGTTGACCCCAAGGACGTCATCTAATGCTTTGCAAATGGTGGCAACCATGATGAAATAAATAGTTAACAATTTTTTGATACCTAGGCCCAAAATGACTATGATGGAGATGTTGATTTTATACATTACATGCCACTAAACAGAAAACAACATAGTGGTTTACCCAGTAGATTCCTATAGCTACCAAAGAAAAGGATACAAAATTCTAAGGAACAAGAGAGACTAAGAAGTTATTTGAGGCTAATGCACTTTACATGAAGGAAATATTCTGATATACCTCTTCTCCCATAGCATAAATCACATTCTAATATGTTCAATGCTCTAATCCCTAGATTAGGAAATATTGTTACTTAATACGTGTAACCCCAAGCATTGTCACCATAGTTGGCAACAAATGGTGAGAGTCCCAATCAACTAGTGAAAAAAATCACTAAGTTGATGGAGCTGAATCCTACATTACACACATCTCCTAGTAGTGGACAGCAGGATGTTGGGATTGGGAGCATAGCACCTATTCCCTTTCCCAGTTTTATGGATAATTGATGGGAATTCAAGTAGATGGGAGAAATTCCAATTTTTTTTAAGTGATAAAGTTTTGTGATGTATTTAGAATATCAAAGATAGACTTATTTTGTATGTGAACTAAACCATTCTTACATTACTATTTAAATGTATTTGTATTGTTATAATAGTTTGATTGTTGGTCATGGTGTACTACTAGCATACCTAAAATTTTAATTAATTTTTTTGGTAAATTAAGTCGAGAGATATCTAATTTAAAATATGTAAAGTTTAGAAATATAAATAGTTCATCATAGAGATATTATAGTGATGCAGGAGCATCCAGAGGTATAAGGGCAATCTTGTGTCACCCAAAAAAATGTACTTAGACTTAGTTTCTATTTTATGTCTTTGCATTTTTGGATACCCATTTGGCTCAAATAAAGGTTCCAACTCTCATAGTTCAACTATCAGTGCATTTAAAAATCCCGAAAAAATAGGAGCATGCAATTTGACCATCATTTTGGTGACCTAGAAGGTGTGACTTGGCCAGATGAATGTAATCGAGATTTAGAGCATTCCAGAAAAAAAATCAGGTCAAAAGGCCCCACGGTTTGAAAGTTATTGCAGTTTTTCGGGTTTTGGAGACCCCCTAAGAATGCTTCAGAGTCAGATTTGGGGCATTAAATGACCTCGAAAAGGGTCAAAAAATGGGGGACGAGCAGAGCTTGTCCATAGGGCTATAGAGCGCTTCGAGAGCTTTCCGAAAATGTAAACGGTTCGTCAATCGGAGTTACGGTTCAAAAGTTATGCCTCCCGAAAGTTCGGCTACCGTTTCTGGATTTTTCTAGAATTGCACCGACTTCTAACGCAGCTTCCGGAACCTTCTATTTTGTCGGTGGATGCCTACTAGCACTTTCTAGAATGTACTCCTAGTCCTTAACCCTCCGGGGTCTATTTAAGGAGATTTCTGGCATTGTAAAAGGTAGTTTGGATTGGAGCTTGAGAGGAGGTGCTAAAAGGAGAAATATTCTCCAGATTTATGCTATTGTAAGCCCGCAGGGCATGTTTTGAGTTATTTTCTCTGCACTATTTGTACCAGCTTATTTTCTCAGTTAATATAACTCCTGGGTTGTGTCCCCATCAAGTGGTATCAGAGCGGGTTTTCCTGAGTGTGTAGACAGAGCGCCGACTGTGAGGCAGTTTGCACCAGGATTGTGTGGTTGTGGGTTCGAGTTAGAAGATGCCTCCACGAAGAGAGCGTGGTGGAAGGGCCAGAGCTGTTGATCCTGAGGAGGTTAGAGCCCTCCAGAGACAAGTACAAGCATTGCAAGAGGAGCTTCGTAGAGGAGCAAATATTACCGCAGATGACAATAGTGAGGATGACAATGAAGAGGAAGTAATGGAAGTTGACGGGGAAGTTCTGAATCCTGTAGAGGAAAGGATTTTTAGGGCCATTTCTAGGTTTGGGAAAAGACCTACAATTGAAGTGGGTATATTCTCGGGAAATTTGAAACCAGATGAGTTGATCGATTGGATCAATGAACTGGACGAATACTTTGAGTATGAGGATATAAGGGACCCAAATAGGGTTAAGTTTGCAAAGGCAAAACTAAAAGGCCATGCCAAAATCTGGTGGCAAGAGATTCAACTGGAAAGACTTAGAAGAGGAAAGGAGAAGATCACAAGATGGGATCGCATGGTGGACAAATTGAAGAAGCAGTTCATTCCTGTGGACTACGAGCTAGATCTGTTTAAGAAGATGTATGGGTTAAAGCAAGCAGGAAGATCAGTCCAAGAATATACAGAGGAGTTTTACCGACTCCTGATTAGAGCGGGGCATGCAGAAGCAAATAAGGAGAAGGTTGCTCGTTATATCAGTGAGTTACGACCTAGCATCCAGGAGGAACTAAGTCTGGTAAGAATGACCAGCGTTGAAGAAGCATACCAGTTTGCCCTACGAGTTGAAGAGAAGCTGAGTAAAAGGTTTGAAGGAAGACAAAGAGGGCGCGGTCAAGGAGGAAGGGGAAGCGGTAGATCATCGGGAGGCCGCAATGAAACTCAAAAGAAAAATGAAGATGAGGGTACTAGCAGGAACTAGAGGAATGAGGGTTTCAATCGCTCCCGTGATCAAGATTTTGGAAATCAAAGAGGAAGAGGTAGAGGACGTGGGCAAGGAAGAGGAGGCTTCCGTGGTACCTATTTCCATTGCAATGAAGAAGGTCATCGTGCCTTTGAATGCCCTCAACGACAAGGAAGGATAGATAGGAGAGCTGAGGGCCAAGCTAGGGTTGCTCATGTGGATGAGGATGCACAATCATCACATTCAGAGGATGCAGAAAGAGGAGAGGCCTTGGTAAATGAAAGAGTCCTACTAAGTGGGGAGAATGAACCAGGGCAACGGAGGAGTCTATTCCGTACCAGATGCAAGTGTGAGGATAAATGTTGTGATGTGATCATTGATGGTGGTAGCACTGATAACCTGGTATCAGAAGAGATGGTCTCTAAGTTGAAGCTCAAGAGAGAGAAACATCCCCAGCCCTATCGGATTTCTTGGGTAAAAGATGATCATAAGGTCCTGGTAAGTGAACAATGTTTAGTAAAATTCAAAATTGGAAGTTACCATGATGAAGTTCTCTGTGATGTTATTTCGATGGATGTTTGCCATCTATTGTTGGGTAGACCATGGCAGTTTGATAGACATGCAATACATGATGGACATGCAAACACATACTCTCTGACAAAGGATGGAGTTTGACACAAATTGAAGCCCATGAAAAAGGAAGGTGAAAAGGTATGTAGCAGTGCTAGGATTTGTCTTGTTGATGGAAGGAAGTTTTTAGATGGCATGAAACATCAGCGCATGTGCTATGCTTTGATTCCTAGAAAAGATAAAGAAGGTAGTAGTGAAATACCATTTGAAGTTTCAGATTTACTAGGAGAATTTGGAGATATTATCTCTGATAATGTTTCAGATGGATTGCCACCAGTAAGGCAAATCAGTCATCAGATAGATCTGATTCCAGGAGCTAGTTTGCCTAACAAGGCTGCTCACAGGATGACTCCTACTGAAACAGAGGAGCTAAATAGACAGGTTCAAGAGCTGTTGAGGAAGGGCTTGATTCGAGAGAGCCTGAGTCCATGTGCAGTACCTGCAGTACTTGCACCAAAGAAGGATGGAGAGTGGAGGATGTGTACAGATTCTCGAGCTATTAAATAGGATAACCATCAAGTACCAATTTCCTTTACCAAGGATGGATGATCTTATGGACTGCTTGAGTGGAGCTCAGTACTTCACAAAGATAGATCTGAAGAGTGGCTATCATCAGATATGGATTCGAGAAGGAGATGAGTGGAAAATAGCCTTCAAGACCAAGGAAGGTCTTTATGAGTGGTTAGTCATGCCCTTTGGATTGACGAATGCCCCAAGCACCTTCATGCGGCTCATGAATGAGGTACTTAAGAAGTTCTTGGGAAAATTTGTTATTGTCTATTTGGATGATATTTTAATTTTCAGCAAGACTTTGGAAGAACATTTACTGCATATTCGTAGTGTCTTTGAAAGGCTAAGGGAAGAGAAACTGTTAATTAATCTAAAGAAGTGTGTCTTTGCAAAAAGGGAGTTAGTCTATTTGGGATTTGTTATATCACCTGAAGGTCTCAAAATGGATCCAGAGAAGGTAAAAGCCATCTTGGAATGGCCTACTCCAAGGTCTGCTACTGAGGTAAGATCATTTCATGGTCTGGTTAGTTTTTACAGGAAGTTTATTAAGAATTTCAGTGGCATATGTGCACCTCTAACTGATACAATAAGAGGGGATAGAAAAGAGTTCAAATGGACTGCAGCAGCTGCGAGAAGTTTTGAATTGCTGAAGAAGAAGGTGACTGAACAGCCTGTGTTGGCACTTCCAGATTTCAGAAAAATATTCCAGGTGGACTGTGATGCTAGTGGTAGCGCTATTGGGGCCGTACTAAGCCAAGAAGGTAATCCGATTGCATATTTTAGTGAAAAATTGAATGATGCAAAGAAGAAGTATTCAGTTTATGATCAAGAGTTCTATGCAATAGTTCAGGCCTTAAAGAAATGGAGGCATTATTTATTGCCAAAGGAATTTGTTTTGTATACTGATCATCAGGCATTACAGTACCTAAATAGCCAAGGTAAATTGAATCAGAGGCATATGAAGTGGGTAGAATTCTTGCAGAGTTATACATTTGTGTTAAAGCATAGAAGTGGAAAATCTAACAGGGTTGCAGATGCATTAAGTAGGAGACAATTGTTGCTTACAACAATGCAAGTTGAAGTAGTTGGGTTTGATGAACTCAAGAATTTGTACCCTGAGGATCCTGATTTTGCTGAAGCATGGAAATCTTGTAAAGAACCTGTTGCTGTAGATAGAACCAAGTGGTTAGACTATTTGATTCAGGATGGCATGTTGTTCAAAGGTAGTCAATTGTGCATTCCAAGGAGTTCCATGAGGGAAAATCTGATTAAGGAGAAACACAGTGGAGGGATGGCAGGTCATTTTGGTCGGGATAGGACCATTGCCATTCTTAGAGAACATTATTTTTGGCCTCAAATTACACAGGATGTGAAGAAGTTTGTACAGAGTTGCCAGGTTTGTCAAGTTGCCAAGGGGTTTAGTCAAAATACTGGCCTATATCAGCCATTGCCTGTTCCATCAAGGCCATGGGAGGACATAAGTATGGATTTTGTTCTTGGATTGCCAAGGACACAAAGGGGTAATGACTCAGTATTCGTGGTGGTTGATAGGTTCTCCAAAATGGCACATTTCATTCCATGCCACAAAACTCATGATGCTGTCCATATTGCAGACTTGTTTTTCAAAGAGGTGGTAAGACTACATGGTCTTCCAAGAAGTATAGTTTCTGACTGAGATACTAAATTTGTGGGGTATTTTTGGAGGACATTGTGGAAGAAGTTGAGAACAGACTTGAAATTCAGTTCCACGCATCACCCACAGACTGATGGCCAAACAGAAGTGGTAAATAGAAGTCTGGGCAATTTGCTGAGATGTTTAGTTGGAGATAAGCCTAAGGGATGGGATTTGATTCTACCACAGGCAGAGTTTGCTTATAATAACTCTGTAAATAGGAGCACTGGAAAATCACCATTTCAAATTGTATATGGAAATAGCCCAAGGACTGCACCAGAATTGAGGAAGATAGAACAAGGGGAGAGAACAAGTGCTGAAGCTGAGGATTTTGCTGAACACATTAAGTGTCTACATGAGGAGGTCCAAGCACACATTATCAAGATAAATCAAGAGTATAAAGCTAGGGCTGATGCAAGGAGAAGACATAAGGAATTCCAAGTAGGGGATCTTGTCATGGTGCACTTACGAAAAGAAAGATTTCTAGTTGGTACCTACAACAAGCTGAAAATGAAGAAATTTGGCCCTTGCAAAATTTTGAAGAAACATAACTCAGGAAATGCATATGAGGTGGAGCTGCCAGATGGTATTCACATTTCTCCCATTTTCAACATTGCAGATTTAACAGAGTATCATGATGATGGTGCAGATGAGGAGCTGGTTTTAGAGCCATGTCCAATTCCTGCTTCTAAGAAGGAGGAGATAGAAGACATTCTAGATCATCGTGTGGGTAGGAGTACCAGAACCAGGCAGTATGAAGAGTATTTGGTCAAATGGAAAGGATGACCGATCGAAGACTCAACTTGGATTTCAGCAGCTGAGGTTTCCCATTTGGGATTTCCTCTACCATCCATAAAGTGACAGGGTCACTTTTCAATCTACCCTAGGTGTCTGATGCAGGAGCATCCAGAGGTATAAGGGCAATCCTATGTCACCCAAAAAAATGTACTTAGACTTAGTTTCTATTTTATGTCTTTGCATTTTTGGATACCCATTTGGCTCAAATAAAGGTTCCAACTCTCATAGTTCAACTATCAGTGCATTTAAAAATCCCAAAAAAATAGGAGCATGCAATTTGACCATCATTTTGGTGACCTAGAAGGTGTGACTTGGCCAAATGAATGTAATCGAGATTTAGAGCATTCCAGAAAAAGAATCAGGTCAAAAGGCCCCACGGTTTGAAAGTTATTGCAGTTTTTTGGGTTTTGGAGACCCCCTAAGAATGCTTCAGAGTCAGATTTGGGGCATTAAATGACCTTGAAAAGGGTCGAAAAATGGGGGACGAGCGAAGCTTGTCCATAGGGCTATAGAGCGCTTCGAGAGCTTTCCAAAAATATAAACGGTTCGTCAATCGAAGTTACGGTTCAAAAGTTATGCCTCCCGGAAGTTCGGCTACCGTTTCTGGATTCTTCTAGAATTGCACCGACTTCTAATGCAGCTTCCGGAACCTTCTATTTTGTCGGTGGACGCCTACTAGCACTTTCTAGAATGTACTCCTAGTCCTTAACCCTCCGGGGTCTATTTAAGCAGATTTCTGGCATTGTAAAAGGCAGTTCGGATTGGAGCTTGAGAGGAGGTGCTAAAAGGAGAAATATTCTCCAGATTTATGCTATTGTAAGCCCGCAGGGCATGTTTTGAGTTATTTTCTCTGCACTATTTGTACCAGCTTATTTTCTCAGTTAATATAACTCCTCTTTTCTATTGTGTCCATTCTGGTTGTTGGGTTGTGTCCCCATCATATAGAATTAATTTATTTTAAATAATAGAAATAATCATAACAAATAGATAGAAATAAAAAATAATAATTTTATACAAAAAGTTTTAATTTATTTTAAATAATTAAATAATAGAAACATCATAGAATTAATAATTCAGTATAATCATAACAAATCGACACTAAACAATCTCAAATTCAAACATACGAAGGTCCAACGAGAATAATGACTTTAAATAACCAAATACCAAAGCCAAACAAAGGAAATGGGACTTTTACCTTAAATGAATAAATTACATGAAGAAGGGTGGCTGGTTGTTTGGAAATCTACTTATTTTTCTTCTCTCCCTCCTGTCATCCAAGAGAACATGCAATGAAAGAAAAATATCGTCACAATAAGAAAATATGAAAAATATTGTTCTAGCTTTAAAAAAATTGGAGACATCAAAACATAAAATCTAGATTCTAAACAAATCAAAACATAAAATCTATGATTTAAACTAAATCTCATCACTTACACATCATAACAATATAGTCCACCTTAGTCATGTGGGCAGTCTTGGGGAAGAGGTTGCAACAATGTATTTGGATTCAGTTGATCACTCTTTCTCTCTCTCCCTCTCTCTGTATTCAATCTAATGAGCCAATTGGATCTGCTCGACATTTTAATGTCTCAAGTATTGCCTTGTGGTCTGACTCGTGAACTTTCCAAAGATTCTTATTATGTGGTTTTCCACCATATTTTATCAAGTGGACATTTGATGCGACAACAAGATTTGAATAATGAAGAATCTTCCTCTCTGTTTGCCAATCCTCGAATAACCACAAGTTAGGGTTCTTCATAGAATATCGTCTAAGCCATGTGCCAGTTACAACCACCACACCAACATGGTACTCTAAACCTTCACCATCTATAACCAAGTGATCCAATTTTTGTTTGGCTTGAACACAATGACACAAATAATAATCTATCCCTTCTTCATTGTCTTCAGGTGCACTAATAGCAAAAACATGGCCTGTAGTGACAAATGTACAAAATGCAGTCATTAATTCAAAAAATACTTGCGTAAAAGTTATAAAGTTACATATTGAAATTACAAAGATATATAAATATATATATTACTAGGTTGCACTAGATCAGACAAGTGGTCAAAGTCAATAGATGATTCCATCTGTACCATTTCCAGTGCTTGTGGGGGACGATAGATGTCAGTTGGGTCCAAAACCTGTATATCCCATTTGTCCACCCATTCAGTCGACTCACAGTCATCCGAATTTTCCTCTGCACATGATGGACAATAGCATGCCATTTTCCACGTGTGGATACTCCATGAACCTGCATCAGAGCTTCTAAAAGAGTGCAACTCACTGGATCCTATTAGTGTGCAACAATCTTGATATGGTACAATGTTAGTATTATCTATCAACCAAAAAAATCTACGAACCATAGACTCACCTTCCTTACCTGGACCCATTGTAGCGTTACACCACTGGATGATGGATTTTGCATTTGTCAATATTGCTCCATCTTTGTACTTTAGTTCTTCATGAGCTAAGGCTCTTTTGATGCATGTGCCTACACCATCATGCTCTCCCTTTCCATGACCAGCCTCTATGAAATTCCACATGTATTGAATTCTACACAACTTGTGCATCCTGCTCAATCAATAGAGCATCCATGTATTCTTGAATTGAGATGCACAATTGTCTGACCAAATAATGTGTTGATGATATGTGATGCCCCTGTTAGCCAAATTTCCATAAAATAGTTGAAAACAACCATGTACGAACTCCATAGAATGTGATCGATCATCGCTGATGTAAAAATGGCACTCCCTCAAAATCTTCCTGTCATCCTCTCTACTTGTAGGTGAATGCATGAATATTATGTGAACAAATATGGAAACCTATTGAGAAGTATAATACTTTTCTTTCACCTCATTTTGTGGTTGTAGTGTGTAGTTCTCTGTAAAATCTACAACCAAAACAATGGTATCCAGTGGAAACATATCCTTGCACAATTTGAATTGCAAATCCAGCCATTGAGCTCTATGGGTATGCCTTGCATACTTGTAAATAATATTTTCACAAAAATTCTTCATGAACTCATACACTGGAATCTTTTCAATGACTAAATCACATCTTTTACCATGTTTCCCATCTTTTAGAGCATATGTCACCATCTTAAATTTTCTGTAATCTACTATTTCATTTTCAATCGCATGCGTACTATTCATATGTTGACAAGTTGATAAAAGTTGCAAAGAAACGTACCATCCAAGCATGATGTCTTGTAAAATTGTTGGCCATCCCTTATTTCACATAAAATGTTGGATATGAATTCCCTTGAAGACCTTGGTGGCTCATTTATGTCACAATCTTGCAAAACAAACTGAGAATGCAAAATTACGCATATATGCCTAAAAACATCAAAATGGTTAGAAAATTAAATATGTATCCTACAACAACAAGTTGTGCGTGTGTGATTTATCTTCACATAAAAAGGTTTACCCATCTCAAAAAATCTTTGACTTATTTTAATTTGAGGATACATACTAATAAATTTTGCAAAAAATTGTGTTTGAGTTGTGTCCAAAAAATGTTTCGCATGTGGCTCGCTATTTTGGCTACCAATCCTCCTTCTTACAACATCTCTTTGATTAAGGGAAACACATGTGTTATTTTTCTAAAAATCTTTGATCAATGATTTCAAGGCTTCACTAATTTCTTTATCCTTTCACGGTAGTCTACCGTTAAATGTCCATAACTCATTTTTTGTTGGATCTTCCAATCTCTCACGCCTTAGCATGGTTCTCCTTAGAGTACCTCTACCAATTTTTAATTTTTTGCTTGTCTTTCTCATGAGTCGATCTTTCTTCATTTGGCTACTTACTATTGTCAATGTAATACTTGTCTTGCAATATTACTATCTTTGGTGTGTGATTTAGAACCCACTTTTTCATAAGCATTCATTAGATTCTTTACAATGTTTTTTTCATTTGAATCATCCATCGTTCTTAGCCCAAGAATCTTCATGATAGGCCTAAATTTTAAATTCCTCATCATTTCAATAAATAATTGGCATTGACCTATAATATTTAATTCATCAAAAAATAATCTCCACATACGATTAACTTTTCTTTGACAAGTACGCTTGCTAATCTTGTCAGGCATTGATTTCAAAATGTTACTATCAATATCAATCAAATATTTTGGTCTTCTAAAAAAAATTCTAGAAGGTGTTATAATCTCTTCAATTCTCTCAACATTTTGAACATCAACATAAGGTTGAGTGTATTGCATACCTTGAACCGAAGATGATGTGCCTTGGCAATAAGATGCAAAAGATGGAATATCACCTACTTGATGTGTTGATGTTGTGCCTTCAACATGACATGATGGAGTGTGTATATCATCAGATCTACAAATCGATGTCTCTTCAACATGAGAGGATGATATGACTTCAACATTGGAAGATGGTGTAGTGGACAATATGACTCCAACATTAGAAGATGGTGTAGCTTCACAATTCAATTGTCTTCTTGAGCATAATAGTCTCATTCGTTCTCTTTTTCTTTCCAATTCTTCCTCTTTGTTTCTTGGTACCGGTGGTTCTTGATCCTCTTTGAAAGTCAATTGTTCATTATTGCTTTGCAATTTTCTTTGCTCACATAGTAATTTCATTTTATCTCTTTTAATTGCAAAATCTCTCTCCCTATCTTCATTTGTTTGATTTTTTGGTTTCTTGCTTGGCATGATGATGATTTCTACATGTCAAATTATTCAAACATTTGAATTACTTAAAATGTGTAAATTACAAATTATTCAAATACATATAAAAATTATAATTATTTCAATGAATACACAATATATATATATAATGACTTGTCAAATTTCTAACCATTTTGAAATAACATTTAATTGAAACATACAAGTTTCAATGAATTCACTATATATTAAATGAAATGTCAAATTATAATCAAATTTGTATCTATATATCAACAAACAATATTTAAAATAGATTGCACTAACCTTTTCTATACAAGGAATATTCAAAAAGTCTTCAAATCATGTATCCAATGATTTAATTTGGTGTTTGCTAGCTTCCAAAAGTGTTTGCCACCTTGAAATAGTGTTTGCCACCTTGAAAGAGTGTTTTTTTGTGTTGAAACGCGCAATTTCTGTCGGGATAACAGAGTGCAGAATAGAACAAAAGCAAAGAATGAATGAAACAGGCCCCAAAGTTGTTTTTTGACAATTTTTAGGTGATTTCACATAGCGCGTATGTGCTATAGCATGTACACACTATGTGAGAACACATCACTCTCCACCCTCCCTACTCTCTCTCCCTACTCTCTCTCCCCTCTCCCATCCCCTACACACTCTCTCTCTCCCCTCTCCCATCCTTTGCTCTCTCTCGCTCTCCCTCTCCCACTGCCTACTCTCTCTATCTCTCTCACCCTCTCTCCTTTCCCATCCCCTACTCTTTAGATCTCTCACACAAACTCCCATCATCCCTCTCCCACTTCTTACTCTCTGTCTCTCTCTCTCTCCCCCATCTCCCTACTCTCTCTCACACTCTCACATCTGCTACTCTCTCTCTCCCATCCCCTAAACTCTCTCTTTTATAGATACACACTCCCATCCCCCTCTCTCTCTCTCTCTCTCCAATCCCATTCTCTCTCTGCCACCTCCTACTCTCTCTCACACTCTCTCCCATCCCCTACTCTCTCTTACACACACTCCCATCTGCCCCTCTCTCTCATCCGCTACTCTCTCTCTCTCTTAGGCTACTCTCTCTCTCCCCTCTCCCATCCCTCTCTCTCCTCCTCTCCCACTCCCTCTCCCACCACCTACTATCTCTCTCTCTCTCAAGTTCTCTCTCTCCCTCTCTACTCTCTCTCTCTCTCCCATCCCCTACTCTTACTCTCTCTCTCTCTCTCTCTCTCCAATCCCCAATTCTCTCTCACACTCTCTCCCATCCCCTACTCTCTCTGACACTCTCTCTCATCCTTTCACTTTGTCTCTCTCATCTCATACTCTCTCTCTCTCTACCACCTCCTACTCTCTCTCACACTCTTTCCCATCCTTTCACTCTATCTCTCCCATCTCATACTCTCTCTTTGCCACCCCCTACTCTCTCTCTCACACTCTCACACTCTCTCCTATCCCCTACTCTCTCTCTTTCACACACACACACACACACACACTCCCCCTCTCTCTTCTCTCCCATCCCCTACTCTCTAGATTTGTCACACGCACTCCCATCCCTCTCTCTCCTCCTCTCCCACTCCCTCTCCCAGGTCACCTACTATCTCTCTCTCAAGTTCTCTCTCTCCCTCTCTACTCTCTCTCTCCCATCCCCTACTCTTACTCTCTCTCTCCCATTCCCAAATCTCTCTCACACTCTCTCCCATCCCCTACTCTCTCACACTCTCTCCCATCCTTTCACTCTGTCTCTCCCATCCCATATTCTCTCTCTCTCTGCCACCCCCTACTCTCTCTCTCACTCTCTCCCATCCTTTCACTCTATCTCTCCCATCCTTTCACTCTGTCTCTCCCATCTCGTACTCTCTCTTTGCCACCCCTTACTCTCTCTCACACTCTCACACTCTCTCCCATCCCCTACTCTCTCTCTTTCACAAACACACACACTCTTATCCACCCACTCTCTTCTCTCCCATCCCCTACTCTCTACATCTATCACACACACTCCCATCCCTCCTATCTCTCTCCCTCTCCCTCTCCTACCACCTACTAGAGCTCTCTCTCAAGTTCTCTCTCTCCCTCTCTACTCTCTCTCTCTCTCCCATCCCATCCCTTACTCTCACTCTCTCTCTCTCCCATCCCCTACTCTCTCACACTCCCATCCCCTAATCTCACTCTCTCTCCCATCCTGTACGAGCTCTCTCTGCCACCACCTACTCTCACACTCTCTCCCATCCCCTACTCTGTCTCTCTTACACACATTCCCATTCCCCCTCTCTCTCTCTCCCTCTCCCACTACCTAATTTCTCTCCCCCATCCCCTACTCTCTCTCTCCCCTCTCCCATCCCCTACTCTCTCTCTTTCATAGACACACACTCCCATCCCCCCTCTTTCTCTCCTCTCCCATCCCCTACTCTCTAGATTTTTCACACACACTCCCATCCCCCCTCTCTCTCCCTCTCCCACTCCCTCTTGCACCACCTACTATCTCTCTCTCTCTCTCTCAAGTACTCTCTTTCTCTCTTTACTTTCTCTCTCCCATCCCCTACTCTCACTCTCTCTTCCATCCCCTACTCTCTCTCACACTCTCTCCCATCCCCTACTCTCTCTCTCTCTCTCTCTCTCTCTCTCTCTCTCTCTCTCCCATCCTGTACAAGCTCTCTCTACCACCCCCTACTCTCTCTCAAACTCCCACATTCTCTCCCATCCCCTACTCTATGTCTCTTATACACATTCCCATTCCCCCCCTCTCTCTCTCTCACACACTCCCTCTCCCATTGCCTACTTTCTCCCATCCCCAACTCTATCTCTCTTACACACTTCCATTCCCCCTCTCTCTCTCTCCCTCCCACTCCCTCTCCCATTGCCTACTATCTCTCTCTCTCTCACTTGCTCTCTCTCTCTCCCATCCCCTACTCTCACTCTCTCTCTTTGCCACCCCTACTCTCTCTCACACTCCCACACTCTCTCCCATCCCCTAATTTCTCACTTACACACACTTCCATCCCCCCTCTCTCTCCCTCTCCCACTCCCTCTGCCATTTCCTAATCTCTTTCTCTTCCATCCACCCTCTCTCTCCCTCTCCCACTCCCTTTGCCATTGCCTACTCTCTTTCTATCCCATCCCCTACTCTCTCTATCTCTCTCTCCCCTCTCTCATTCCCTACTCTCTCTCTTTCAAACACACCCATCCCCCCTCTCTCCTCTCCCATCCTCTACTTTTTCTCTCACTTGCTCTCCCTCTCCCATTGCCTACTCTCTCTCTCTCTCTCTCTCTCTCTCTCTCACTCACTCTCACTCTCTCTCTGCTACCCCCTACCCTCTCTCACATTTTCACACAATCTCCCTTTCTCTCCTACACACATTTCCATCCCCCCTCTCTCTCTCCCTCTCCCACTCCCTCTCCCATTGCCTACTCTCACTCTCTCTCTCACTCTCTCTCTCTCTCTCTCTCTCTCTCTCACTCACTCTCACTCTCTCTCTGCTACCCCCTACCCTCTCTCACATTTTCACACACTCTCTCTTTCTCTCCTACACACATTTCCATCCCCCCTCTCTCTCTCCCTCTCCCACTCCCTCTCCCATTGCCTACTCTCTCTTCCATCCCCTACTCTCTCTTCCATCCCCTACTCTCTCTCAAGCTACTCTATCTTCTCCCTCTCCCATTCCCTACTCTCTCTCTTTCACACACATGCACTCCATCCTCCTCTCTCTCACTCTTCCTCTCCCACTCCATCTCCCACCACCTACTCTCTCTCTCCCCCATCCCCTACTCTCAATCTCTCTCTCCCAACTTGTACTCTCTCTCACACTTCCTCTCTCTCCCATCCCCTACTTTCAATCTCTCTCCCCCATCCCGTACTCTCTCTTTGCCACCTCTACTCTCTCTCTCACACTTCCTCTCTCTTGCATCTTGCACTCTCTTTGCCACCCCTACTCTCTCACATTTCCTCTATCTCCCATCCTATACTCTCTCTTCCACCCCTACTCTTTCTCACTTCCTCTCTCCCCTCTCCCATCCCCTACTTTCTCTCTATCTCTCTCACACACACAAATAGCCATTCCCTCGCCCCACCCCCCTAGCTCTCTTTTGGTTTTGGTTTGCAATTTAGGTCTCAATAGTGTGTGTGCACTATAGCGCATGCAAACTATAGCATGTGCACACTACCTTGAATTCAATAGCATTTTAATAGTGCGTGCGCGCTATAGGGCGCACACGCTATTCAAATATTTGCATTAAAACAAAGCCTAAGGCTTGGTTTTGCCTTGGAGATCCAACCCAAAGGTTTGGAGTTTATAAACAGGTCTGAGACGTGTTTTCCAGCAAACATACAAAAAATGATTGATTTTTCTTGTGTGCTCCCCTTCAAGATTCCTCATGGTTGGGTATCGATAAGATCAGGTTGTATATGAGCAATGTTAGTATGCTAATAGAAACCAAATTTAAATAAAGCTTCTACAAACTAAACAAAATTCATAAACTTCAAGATAGACTAAGATGAACTCTCAATTGAGAATATGAGCCATTAATGGAGTCTCTCAATAAGAAGCTCTCTTGTTGAGTAGCTTTATCTAAATGGATAGGATGTATGCTCAATATGCTTCCAAAGGCTTCAATGGATGATTGTG
This sequence comes from Cupressus sempervirens, assembly GCA_028749045.1. Lineage (NCBI taxonomy): Eukaryota > Viridiplantae > Streptophyta > Pinopsida > Cupressales > Cupressaceae > Cupressus > Cupressus sempervirens. The sequence continues at coordinate 415,308,306 of CM053790.1, forward strand.
GATTTTTAGTGTGGATAGATGGCTTTAGTATGGATTTGGCTCTCAAAATAGCATTATAACTTTACTTCATGGATTGTGTTATTTTGCAAAGGGGAAGGATCCAATTTATAGGCAAGAGGCTTGAGGGATTGAGGGCTAAGATGCAAGGATGGGAAAAAGCTCATGGAGGGCTCAGATTGCATGAGAGGAGAGCACATGGATTGTGCTTCCTTATAGCCAATCAAAGAGTGACACATGTCACATAGTGAGAGGATGGAGGAAAGGGGAAGGATGAGTCAACAAAGGAGGCTCAAGGGATAAAATCTTCATAAAGACCCTCATAATGACTTGTAAGAGCAATAAAAGGGCTTGGAAGAGTCATTTATGGCCTAATGGGCTTCATAAAGTTTTATGGTTGAGATATTTTGAGGGTGATGAGAGAAATTTTGACTTTGACTTGATTAGGTTTGTTTTAAGCTTGCTTAGGCTTGTGCAAATGATTAGAGGATGGATTAGGATGGTTTAGGATTAGCTTAGGGATAGGCAAGTGGATGGCATTTAATGAGGGTCGGTGAACGAAGAGATATTTGTTAACTTTGGCTTGGGTTAGTAATTCTTAACCCATGTTTAGGGAATGTGACAAGGTTAGGAGGGGATTAGGATTAGGTTTAAAGACATCTTCTAGAAGAGTCTAGACTTTGGATGAGGATAAAGACTTTCTAGAATAGTCTAGAATTTCCTAGAATGAGGATGAAGACTTTCTAGAAGAGTCTAGAACTTCTTAGGATGAGGATAAATTAGATTTTTAGGAAATAAATAAAGTTTTATTTATTTCAAGGGTTTGGGTTGAGGAGATATTTATTAAAACTTTTTTAATAAACATGAGGATTAATATTTAATCTTAATTAAATATTTTGAGTTGGGATTAGGGGTAGGAAATGATGGGATTAGCCTTTAATCAAAATTAAAGAAGGATTAGAAGATTTTGGAAGAGGTTAGCGATCTTAAGGAAATTGGCCAAGTTTTGGGCAAAAAATAATTTTTTAATTTATTTTAGGATTTTTGGTTGATTTATTGATTAAATAATTAATAAATAAGGAAATAATGTTTAAATAAGATTTAAACATTTTTGGGAGGGATTCCTTAATTAAATATTTTTAATTAAGATAAAGGGATTTAATGGCATAAAAATTAATTAATTAATTAATTAAATAATTAATTAATAAATGATGATGTCATCAGGGATTTTTCAAAAAATGAAAATACTTTATTTTCTAAAAGTTTTTAGGTGTCTACATTTTGCCCCTCTTTGATGTGATGCTGCAAGTGGCATGGCATCAAATATAAGAAAATAAGATGCCCAAGGCTAAAGCAGAAGAGGAGAGAATGGGCTGTGAGATGCCCCCTCAAGAAGGCAACGAGGAGAGAAAGTGAGGCTCAATGGCTTCTTGAAAAGTACAAGAATCTCGAATGAGCAAGAAAACTCAGATTGGCAAAGAGAAGGGGCTGAATTAGCTCAAACTCTTACTACGGGAGAATGATAAAGGGAGAATCAGAGGCACAAGAGGAAGCAAGCTTAAGATCCCAGGGATTGCAGAGGATGAAGGAGCAGAGCGCTATAAAAGGAATCCAGGATGGGGAGATGGATGAGGGGATTAAAAAAGCTGATGCAACAGGATTTCAAAGAGTCAGATTGGTAGAAGATGGGTTTCAGAGATCCCTAGGACTAGGATTGTGGATCTCGAAAGATGAGGCTTGGTGGATTGATTTGGATTGGTGGATCCCTAAGACTAGGATTGTGAATCCCTAAAGCTAAAGGTGAGGAGTGATTCAAAGAGATACTAATGCATAAGCTGGGGTAGGAGAGGTGGATGCTGGATATGGATGGGGGATAATGGAGATGAAGGAAAACCATTGAAGCTTTTTGAGCGGGGGGGATACTTCAAAGAGAAGTACCACCATGTAGTTGAGCACTAGATTTTCTATAGGACTGTTGATTAATTGCCAAGGTTACTAAGAACATCAAGGCCTTTTCACCAACTGTCCAGAGGACTGACAAACTGACTCAAAACAAACACGCAAGGATTGCCCCAATATCACACATGAATCCCAGAGGAAGCAGTGTGGAAATGACACTGGGTAACCCACAAGCAAAAAAGAAAACAAGCAAAAGACATGATCAAGACCTTATGCTCTAATTGCCCCATTCACAGTATACCATGATATGGAAGATCATGGCAACCTTGAGGAGGGAACAAGGAGATTTCTTGGAAAAGATATTTCAAGACCCAATAGGGAAGAGTCCAAATCAAAAGAAAGCGAAAATCAAAAAGAGAACTGTTTGCCAACGAGATGGGTAGGACGAGGTACTAACGGACCAAGATCAGACATGAGGAAAGCTATATCCTACAAGGACCTATCAGAGAGCACCTAAGCTGGTGGATTTGGATGAGTGATGCATCTGGAAAGCTGAACTAAGAAAGATAACACTTTGGTGATAGGAAATCTAGCTAAAGGATGCATTAGAATAGCTAACCAAGATGTGTGATGGGTGCAAGATGCTGATCAAGGATGAACTAACATGAACGTTGGATAGATGCAATGGTACTAAGCTAAAGAGGATGTACAAGCTGACAGACCAAGATATTTACAAGTGAGCTAATCAAGATATGGTACAAGCTAACGGACCAAGATAGTTACAAGCAGGCAAAAGCTCAGGATGATAGGGTAGTAGGATGGTTCGGTGTTGTGCAAGATGTGAAAGCTAAAGGTGGGGTGATAGCGAAAGATATGGATTTTGCACGATGCATCCAATGATGATGAGGGATTTTTTGACCAAGGATAGCTAGAGGAGTAGGATGAGATGGCTGGATAGGATGGTAGATAGCTAGGATTATGATGGATATAAAGAGATGACATTGGGTTTGCATGAGGATAGCCTAGAGCTAGATACCAATGAAAAGGGAGGATGGACAAGACAAGATCTCCAAGGAATATAGTTCCCCCAATCAGAAGATAACATGCAGAAGGAGGTCTTATGATGGATGTGATAGGATTGAAGCTAGGATGGAAAAAGCTGAATGGGCTAGGGAGATGGATGATAGCTGAGATGATTGGCTGAAGTTGCATAAGATTAGTGGATGGTGTGAGATGGAAGCTGGAGGATGGAGGATAGGTGGATAGATTGGAAGATGGAGTTGGATGTCAAGAGATGACCAAAAGCATGAGGGTGATAGGCTAAGCTGGGGATGGTGAGATTACGCATGATGCTTGTTTGCCAAGTTTTCATCATGGTACTTGTCCAAGGCACTTGAATTGCCAAGTTTTCACCAGTGGACGCTTTATTTTTCTTTTCTTTTTTGACTTTTTGACTTTGGACTTAGCTGGAATGATTTTGGCTTTCTTCAGCTATTTTGGCTTTTTTGGGATTTTTCACTGGCTTTTGGAATGTTCAATTTTGTTGCTAGCTGTTGGTACACCGGATGTGTGATTTATGCAATAGATCAGATTAGATGGGATTGATGGTAGGAGATGGAGGGATGAAAATTCTAGAAAGGAGCATGAGATGGGGATGCTTGCAAGAGCAACATTGGCACATGTTGGAACGGGTGTGAAAAGAGCATATGGGGGATAGATGGTAGATGCAGGCATGATGGAGGACTTGTGGAAGCGTGCTTGGGGATATAGGCACCCAAGATGGAGTTAGGAGATGGGGGACATGAGTCACTAGATGGGGGATTAGAAATGGTGGATGCCATTATGCATTGGGTTTCAACTTTTTTCTTGGGGATCCACATGGTTTTGGATTTTCTTTTCATAGGCTTTTGTATTGTTTTGCATTCTTTGATTGGATTTTGCCTTTTTGGAGTATGTCTTTTAGAATAGACATATGATTGCCTAGGATGTGGATTTTTAGCTTTATGCATTTTGAAGTTGGCATTCACATTGCTATGGTAAGCTTTGGGAAGATGGTTAGGAGAAGCTTTGTGAGATGGAGAGGATATGAAAGAGCATGTAGGGGGATGATGATGGATGATGTGCCCTAATATGTGCCTTTTTTGATCTTGCATAGAAATGGATGGAATGGGATTTTTATGATGGCTAATAGGAGGATGGAGGATGGTAGATTTTGGGACATAGAGACCCAAAATGGATTTAGCGGATGAAGGGAGGATATGGTAGGTTGTTTTGGGTTGCAAAGATGGTGGAGGGGGGATGACATAAGATTTCTTGAAGGAGTGATGGGAGGCTGCCATGGTGGGCTTGGAGATAGGCTTGGTTTGGGGGTGTGGTTTACCAACACCTTTAGATGGTGAGCCTTTGGATACATATCCAAGACCATGAAATCCTAGATTTTTTTGTGCAATAATAGGCTCTCTGATTCCTTTCTCTTGTGGTCCTAAACCTTGACCTTGATAATGCCATCGATTGAGCATTTGAACAAGTTGAGGAAACTTTTTGCTTGCAAAAAATGATAGAAGTGATTTATTAGGTGTATTGCAATGGGGAGATACTATTCTTAATTCTTCTATTGAGAGAGGGCCACCATGGATGAATGTAAGTGAACCAAGAGGGTAGATTATAGATGGTGGAATAGCTTGGATAGGTGGTAAGATGGAAGCATGGAGCGGGGGAGATGGAAGGATAGGATCTTGATGTAGATGGTGGGATGAAAAAATATTTTGTAGTGGAGGAGATATGGCTTGAGGTTTTGGAGATGGAGGAGATGGTGACTGCATTATGGATGGAAGACATGGTACGATGATATCTTCATTTATGCTTTGGGGGATGTCAACATGCTTTTGGGTAGGATCTTGATAGGATTGGTTTGGAGTGGATGGTGTGATAGGAGGTGAAGGGATGGATTCTTCAAAGGTAGCAGATGGATAGATGGGGGATTCAGTAGTGGAGATGGGTGAGTAGAAGATGGATGCATAAGGTTCATTATGAGAGATTTGGGAAATGCTTGGAGGCAATGTGGATAGGATTTGGAGGGATTTGATAGGTGGTGGGATTTTGATGTTTGCGGGAAGTGGAAGGATTTTAAGCAATTTGATGGATGGTATGGGGATGATAGCTATGGTAGATGGAGGTGATATTATAGATGAGGAAGCTTCATCACTGACTACTTCACATGGTTGGATTAGATGACATGGATTATTAACTGTTGGAGGCGAATTTTCTTATATTTCCTCTAGGAGATTCCTTGGAGACTTGTGTGTCGAAGGTGGAGGTGGATTGACAGGAATAGCTAGTGTGATGGGGGTGGAAGATTGGAAGCTTGATTGATGGGGTGATGGAGGGGAAGCTGGAATATCGGATGGCATGACTAGATAGTTTGGAATAACTCTTGGATTTTGGGGGATGCTTGGGGGAATGTTTCTAAGGCTTTCAATATACTCATCATAGTCAACAAGATTTTCATCATCATTGGAATAAGAGGTGGTGGGAGCAAGGACAATGCGACCAAACACATCATGATAGGATTGGTACTTCATGCTTTGATGATGAGTTTGATGGGGATGAGGTCTTGCATATGGATGAACACGGAAGCTCATGGTTGGATTTGGATTAAGCACAGATTTTGGATTGGATGATGAAAGATTTCCTAGGGAGAGTCAAAGCTGTATGACAGACCTAAGGAGGATTGGCTGGAGATTTTTGGCTTTCTTGTGGGTGGAAGACTTCAAGGGTATTCTATCAAAAAGTGAGACTTTTGCTTTCCTATGTGCAGGATTTGTGGTGATTGTGTCAACTTAAGGATAGACTAGTGATCCTATGGCATGACATGAGATTGACCACTTGTGGATCCCAACCTTTAGCTCAAGGTGATGAGGGATACAAGTGACAAAGCTGGATTACCCTAGACAATGCTCTATCAAAGGGATAACCTTGGTGAGATTGGTTGATTGGTAGGATTGATTGGATAGCAAAATCTAGCAAAGTGACAACAACTCTTTAAAGGCTTGGGTGATTTTGGATTGGGTTGTTAGCTGGCTGGGAGGATGATTTGGATGGACTTTGGATTTTGGATTTTTCTAAAGCAAGGAACTAGATAGATTTGGTTGCAGTGGGGGAGCTTGGATGATTTTATGATGAGGCAGTGACTACGCTAAGTATGCCTCGAGCTGGGAGATTTTTGCTTTTTTTGAATTTTGATCAAAGTTGGAAAACATTCATTCAAAAGCTATGAAAAAATAAGCAGACAAAAGTTTTGAGCAAGCACGTCAAACACACCAACATCATAGGAAGCTTTCTACAAGGATGAAATATTTTATAGCTAGGGAGTCCTTGATATACACAAGGTACGTGAGGCCCAAATCTGTAGATGAAACCAAAAAGATGTCACACAGCCGAGAGGAGCGGTAACCCACTTCTCCTCTTTCACTTCTCAAGGGTATAAAGTTCCTTGAGGCTTAGCCTGAGTGACAAAATTTTGATCCCAAGAGAGGTGTCTTTGGATTCACCTCCCGATCTTTATACTCCGTCGGAATGCTGGAGTTGAGGTCGTCCCAAGGGGTGATGAAATCCCCAAGCAGGCCTCCTAAAAAGTGTAAAACAAGACCACATACATGATCTTGGGCTTTAGAAGACATGCGTTCATTCCAATTGATGATTTAAAATTTTTAAGCTATGATTGAAGGCACTTGTGATTATGGCATACAATGTTCATTCCAATTTGATAGCGTCATTAGCATAATGAAAGTCATGAGATCGTCAACATAAGAAATGCAAGCGCCATTGAAAATGCTTCAAAACCATGCGATGTTCATTGATTTTTAGGCATTCAAGATTGAGTGTGAGTTTATTTTAAGCCCAAAACAAAGATGTGTGAAACTCGATTGCCAAGCATGCGCCCGGAGGCCCTCCATGTCAAGATTTGTCCAATTTTTATGCCCAAATGAAGTGTGAGCGAGATTAATGCACATTCAAGGAATTTTATAACTTAGAAAAACCACTAAAGACCCAAGTGAGTGGAGTTTGATCTTTGTGGAGCACTTGACACCCTCTTAGGTAGACCCATCCCCATAGATGGCACTGAGATTGCAACCAATGATTAAATTGATGGGTGATTAAAGAGGGTGAGTCTAACTACAAACTTACTCAAAGCGTCTTTATTAGTTTTTATAACTTAGAAGATTTCAAAAATGTGGATTCTTTTTATTCCCCAAAAGATGATTATTTGATCTATGGCATTCAAGATTGGATTTGTTGTTTTATTCATGCATTCATAAAAAAAAAAAAAACTTGATTTTAATCCATGGCACTCAAGAGTGATTTTAGCAACATGCATTCAAAGACAAGTGATTAAACATTCAAGTTTTTTCCTTTGAGCATTCAAGATTGAGATTTTGTGTGTTGTTTTAAGAACTTTGAAGTGCTTTTTTTTAACCTTAGATCATTCAAGATTGTTTTGGACTCAAAAGTGAAAATGACTCTTTGGACTTTGGTCTTCATTCAAGATTTTGTGTTCTAGTTTGCATGTTTTAAGCCCAAAAATGATATTCCTAGATTGTTTTGATGCATAAAAAACCTAAGAAACATTCAAAATTTTGCAACAAGACATTTGTTTGGAACAAATAACAAAGCTTTTTAGGATAATTTTGGCAACCATTTAGGACTCTTAGTTTTCATGATATTTTTAAAAGAACTTTAACATATTTGCAAATGAGGTTCATTTTATCCTTGATTGATGCTTTGAGTTTGATTTAGATTTTAGTGTGCACTTAGTGTTGATTTTGAACCTTTTGAAATGAAAACTTAAAGTTCTTTTTAAATTCCCAAAAATGAAGTGTTCCTAACTTCGCATGAATGCATCTAAAACATTGATGTTTCAAGGATGCAAATGATTAGATTGGTTTAGTTTCACTTGTTAAAAGATTTTTTCTTTTTTGCAAATTTTTAATTTTTTAATAGATTTAAGTATGATTTGGGGGTTCATTTTAAGCACTAAAAAGAAGTGTGTATGATTTTGCTTCCTTAAAAAAATGGGCCAAGATCTCCCATAAGAAGAAGAAGAAGAAGTAGATGGAATAAGAAGAATATAGACAAGAAGAGGAAGAATAATTCCAAGTGCTTTGTCCACCTATAAGCTTGAAAAATTTGCAAATACTATGAGATAGACTATGAGTTCCTTTGTCTTCTTCATGCTCATGTGGACCTACAAAACCAATTTATACAATCCTACCAATCACAAAAATAAGAAAAATTAGCCAAAATCAGCAAATGACATACAAAACTTGACTAAAAAAGCTAATGAAGATGACCCATGCGGGGTCCCACCAGGTGTGCCAAAATGTATATGAGCAATGTTAGTATGCTAATAGAAACCAAATTTAAATAAAGCTTCTACAAACTAAACAAAATTTATAAACTCCAAGATAGACTAAGATGAACTCTCAATTGAGAATATGAGCCATTAATGGACTCTCTCAATAAGAAGCTCTCTTGTTGAGTAGCTTTATCTAAATGGATAGGATGTATGCTCAATATGCTTCCAAAGGCTTCAATGCATGATTGTGGATTTTTAGTGTGGATAGATGGCTTTAGTATGGATTTGGCTCTCAAAATAGCATTATAACTTTACTTCATGGATTGTGTTATTTTACAAAGGGGAAGGATCCAATTTATAGGCAAGAGGCTTGAGGGATTGAGGGCTAAGATGCAAGGATGGGAAAAAGCTCATGGAGGGCTCAGATTGCATGAGAGGAAAGCACATGGATTGTGCTTCCTTACAGCCAATCAAGGAGTGACACATGTCACATGGTGAGAGGATGGAGGAAAGGGGAAGGATGAGTCAACAAAGGAGGCTCAAGGGATAAAATCTTCATAAAGACCCTCATAATGACTTGTAAGAGCAATAAAAGGGCTTGGAAGAGTCATTTATGGCCTAGTGGGCTTCATAAAGTTTTATGGTTGGGATATTTTGAGGGTGATGAGAGAAATTTTGACTTGGACTTCATTAGGAGGGTTTTAAGCTTGCTTAGGCTTGTGCAAATGATTACAAGGTGGATTAGGATGGTTTAGGATTAGCATAGGGATAGGCAAGTGGATGGCATTTAATGAGGGTGGGTGAAGGAGGAGATATTTGTTAACTTTGGCTTGGGTTAGTAATTCTTAACCCATGTTTAGGGAATGTGACAAGGTTAGGAGGGGATTAGGATTAGGTTTAAAGACATCTTCTAGAAGAGTCTAGACTTTGGATGAGGATAAAGACTTTCTAGAATAGTCTAGAATTTCCTAGAATGAGGATGAAGACTTTCTAGAAGAGTCTAGAACTTCTTAGGATGAGGATAAATTAGATTTTTAGGAAATAAATAAAGTTTTATTTATTTCAAGGGTTTGGGTTGAGGAGATATTTATTAAAACTTTTTTAATAAACATGAGGATTGATATTTAATCTTAATTAAATATTTTGAGTTGGGATTAGGGGTAGGAAATGATGGAATTAGCCTTTAATCAAAATTAAAGAAGGATTAGAAGATTTTGGAAGACGTTAGTGGTCTGAAGGAAATTGGCCAAGTTTTGGGCAAAAAATAATTTTTTAATTTATTTTAGGATTTTTGGTTGATTTATTAATTAAATAATTAATAAATAAGGAAATAATGTTTAAATAAGATTTAAACATTTTTGGGAGGGATTCCTTAATTAAATATTTTTAATTAAGATAAAGGGATTTAATGGCATAAAAATTAATTAATTAATTAATAAATGATGATGTCATCAGAGATTTTTCAAAAAATAAAAATACTTTATTTTTTAAAGGTTTTTAGGTGTCTACATTTTGCCCCTCTTTGATGTGATGCCGCAAGTGGCATGGCATCAAAGATAAGAAAATAAGGTGCCCAAGGCTAGAGCAGAAGAGGAGAGAATGGGCTGTGAGATGCCTCCTCAAGAAGGTAGCGGGGAGAGAAAGCAAGGCTCGATGGCTTCTTGAAAAGTACAAAAATCTCGGATGAGCAAGGAAACTTAGATTGGCAAAGAGAAGGGGCTGAATTAGCTCAAACTCTCACTATAGGAGAATGATAAAGGGAGAATCAGAGGCACAAGAGGAAGCAAGCTTATGATCCCAGGGATTGCAGAGGATGAAGGAGCGGAGCGCTATAAAAGGAATCCAGGATGGGGAGATGGATGAGGGGATTAAAAAAGTTGATGCAACAGGATTTCAAAGAGTTAGATTGGCAGAAGATGGGTTTCAGAGATCCCTAGGACTAGGATTGTGGATCTCGAAAGATGAGGCTTAGTGGATTGATTTGGATTGGTGGATCCCTAAGACTAGGATTGTGGATCCCTAAAGCTAAAGGTGAGGAGTGATTCAAAGAGATACTGATGCATAAGCTGGGGTAGGAGAGACGGATGCCAGATATGGATGGGGGATAATGGAGATGAAGGAAAACCATTGAAGCTTTTTGAGCAGGGGGGATACTTCAAAGAGAAGTACCACAATGTAGTTGAGCACTAGATTTGCTATAGGACTATTGGTTAATTACCAAGGTTACCAAGAACATCAAGGCCTTTTCACCAACTATTCAGAGGACTGACGAACTGACTCAAAACAAACATGCAAGGATTGCCCTAGTATCACACATGAATCCCAGAGGAAGCAGTGTGGAAATGACACTGGGTAACCCACAAGCAAAAAAGAAAAAAAGAAAAAGACATGATCAAGACCTTACGCTCTAATTGCCCCATTCACAGTATACCATGATATGGAAGATCGTGGCAACCTTGAGGAGGGAAAAAGGAGATTTCTTGGAAAAGATATTTCAAGACCCAATAGGGAAGAGTCCAAATCAAAAGAAAGCAAAAATCCAAAAGAGAACCGTTTGCCAACGAGATGGGTAGGACGAGGTACTAATGGACCAAGATCAGACATGAGGAAAGCTATATCCTGCAAGGACCTATTAGAGAGCACCTAATCTGGTGGATTTGGATGAGTGATGCATCTGGCAAGCTGAACTAAGAAAGATAACACTTTGGTGATAGGAAATCTAGCTAAAGGATGCATTGGAATAGCTAACCAAGATGTGCGATGGGTGCAAGATGCTGATCAAGGACGAATTGACATGAATGCTAGATAGATGCAATGGTACTAAGCTAAAGAGGATGTACAAGCTGAAAAACCAAGATATTTACAAGTGAGCTAATCAAGATATGGTACTGAAAGGAGAAATTATCTCCAAATTTATGCTATTGTAAGCCCTTAGGGCATGTTTTGAAGTTTATTTTCTCTGTACTATTTGTACTGGCTTATTTTCCCAATTAATATAATTTTCATTTTTCTATTGTGTCCATTCTATGCTTGGGTTGTGTTGCATTCAAGTGGTATCAGAGTAGGTTTTCTTGAGTGTGTAGACAAAGTGCTGATTGTGAGGAAGTTTGCACCAGGACTATGTGGTTGTGGGTTCGAGTTAGAAGATGCCTCCATGAAGAGAGCATGGTGGAAGGGCCAAAGCTATTAATCTTGCGAAGGTTAGAGCCCTCCAAAAGTAGGTACAAGCATTGCAAGAGGAGCTCCGTAGAGGAACAAATGTGGCCGCAGGTGATGAAAGTGAGGATGATAATGAAGAAGACAAAATTGGACCAGAAGGGGATTTTGATGCGAAAGTTCTGAATCAGGTAGAGGAAAGGCTTTTTAGGGCCATTACTAAGTTTTGGAAAAGACCCACAATTGAAGTGGGTGTATTTTAGGAAATTTGAAACCAGATGAGTTGATCGATTGGATTAATGAATTGAAAGAATACCATGAGTATGAGGATATTAGGGACCCATATAGCATTAAGTTTGCACAAGCCAAACTGAAAATTCTTGCATGGGTTAAAGCAAGTATGAAGATCAATCCAAGAATATATAGAGGAGTTTTACCGACTCTTAATTAGAGCAGGACATGCAGAAAAAAATAAAGAGAAGGTTGCTCATTATATCAGTGGGTTGCGACATAGCATCTAGGAGGAACTAAGTCTAGTAAGAATGACCAGCATTGAAGAGGCATACCAGTTTGCCCTACAAGTTGAAGAGAAGCTGAATAAAAGGTTTGAAGGGAGACAAAGAGGGCATGGTAAAGGAGGAAGGGGAAGCATTAGGTCATTTGGAGGCCGAAATGAAACCCAAAAGAAAAATGAAGATGTTGGTACTAGCAGGAACTAGAGGAATGAGGGTTTTAACCACTCCCATGATCAATACTTTGGAAATCAGAGAGGAAGAGGTAGAGGACATGGACAAGGAAGAGGAGGCTTCTGTGGTACCTATTTCCATTGCAATGAAGAAGGTCATCATGCCTTTAAATGCCCTCAATGACAAGGAAGGACTGATAGGAGAGCTGAGGGCCAAGCTAGGGTTGCTCATGTGGATGAGGATGCACAATCATCACATTCAGAGGATGCAAAAAGAGGGGAGACCTTGGTAAATGAAAGAGTCCTATTAAGTGGTGAGATTTAACCAGGACAACGGAGGAGCTTGTTTTCTACCAGATGCAAGTGTGAGGATAAATGTTGTGACATGATCATTGATGGTGGTAGCACAAATAACTTGGTGTTAGAGGAGATGGTCACTAAGCTGAAGCTCAAGAGGGAGAAACATCTCCAGCCCTATCAGATTGCTAGGGTGAAAGATGATCATAAAGTCTTGGTAAGTGAACAATTTTTAGTGAAATTGAAAATTGGAGGTTACCATGATGAAGTTCTCTGTAATGTTATTCCAATGGATGTTTGCCATCTATTTTTGGGTAGACCATGGCAGTTTGATAGGCATGCAGTACATGATGGTCATGCAAACACATACTCTCTAACAAAAGATGGAGTTCACCACAAACTAAAGCCCATGAAAAAGGAAGGTGAAAAGGTATGTAGCAGTGCTAGGATTTGTCTTGTTGATGGAAGAAAGTTTTTAGATGGCCTGAAACATCAGCGTATGTGCTATGCTTTGATTCCTAGGAAAGATAAAGAAGGTAGTAGTGAAATACCACTTGAAATTTTAGATTTACAAGGTGAGTTTGGAGATATTATCTCTGATAATGTTCTAGAAGGATTGCCACTAGTAAGGCAAATCAGTCATCAAGTAGATTTGAGTCCAGGAGCTAATTTTCCTAACAAGGCTACTCACAAGATGACTCCTACTGAAACAGAGGAGTTAAATAGACAGGTTTAGGAGCTATTGAGAAAGGGATTGATTCAGGAGAGCCTAATTCCATGTGCAGTACTTGCAATACTCACACCAAAGAAGGATGGAGAGTGGAGGATGTGTACAGACTCTCGCACTATAAATAGGATAACCATCAAGGGTAGTCAATTATGCATTTTAAGGAGTTCCATGAGGGAAAATCTGATTAAGGAGAAACATAGTGGAGGGATGGCAGGACATTTTGGTCGAAATAAGACCATTGCCATTCTTAGAGAACATTATTTTTGGCCTCAAATTTCATAAGATGTGAAGAAGTTTGTACAAAGTTGCTAGGTATGTCAAGTTGCCAAGGGATTTAGCCATAATACTAGACTGTATCAGCCATTTCTTGTTCCATTAAAGCTATGGGAGGGCATAAGTATGGATTTTGTTCTTTGATTTCCAAGGACACAAAGGGGTAATGACTCAATGTTTGTGGTGGTTGATAGGTTCTCCAAAATGGCACATTTCATTCCATGCCACAAGACACATGATGTTGTCCATATTGCAGACTTGTTTTTCAGAGAGGTGGTAAGACTACATGGTCTTCCAAGGAGTATAGTTTTTGAAAGAGATACTAAATTTGTAGGGTATTTCTAGAGGATATTGTGGAAGAAGTTGAGAACAAACTTGAAATTTAGTTCCATGCATCACCAATAGACCGACGGCCAAACAAAAGTGGTAAATAGAAGTCTGGGCAATTTGTTGAGATGTTTAGTTGGAGATAAGCCCAAGGGAGGGGATTTGATTCTACCTATAGTGCCTCTCCCATTTGACTTTTGTAAGTCATCTTGATGGATGTACCCTTGCTAATCTTTTATTGTGATGGATCATGATTGTGACCCTGAGTGGTCTACACCGTTGAGGTGTTTGGATTTATGTTTCTTTATCAGTTGCATTGATTATGCTTTTGACTAATCTTTGAGATTATGATGTGATTTTTGGTTCATTGAGGTTTGTGCTAGTGGTTACTAAGATCAATGTGGTATCATGAGGTTTTTCTGTGATTACCTCGACATGTGTGTAGAGATTGTACTATGTACTTTTTACCATGCTACATGGGACTAGGTTCTTGTAGCAGTGGTTAGTCATGTTTTTAACTGTGTTTGCTTATGTGTTTTAAATGCCTTTTTAATGTAGTGTAATCAATCATTATTAAATGCTTAAGTAATTAGAATGGATTGTTCTTGTTGGATTACTTGGTTATGTGCTACGGACATTTACCTTGTTATATTTCTGATTAGAGAGATATTTGCTACTCATGTGATGTTTTATATTTGAGATGACCTGAGGGTGAAATGTTACTCTTTGATTCCAGTATCATAGATATTAGACTACTATGCTGTTCAGTTAATCATATTGAATGATGATGCCATTTTGAGATGACAATGTGTTTTATGATGATATTTGGTTATCTGGTATTTGGACATACCTCTGATTATCTTATGTGATGGATTTAATCCTGTGGTTATTTACTTCATTCCTATGTTGTTATGCTTTATGCGAATGTGAGTGATGTAAATAGATTATTTTGATATAATTAAATAAATGGCTAAATTAGGTGATTTAATGCATTTATTTCTTTCTCTATGTTATTACATGCAATTGCACTTGATCATGTTATTTAGTGTGCAGGATTTATATTCATGGCAGTGGCACATGGAGTTAGTGATTCAGCCTTTCATATTTTACCAATGTCATCCTTGTATGGTTGACATATCCTTTATTAAAATGTTTAATTTAAACCTTTTGGTGATTATTAAATACAAACTCATTGAATTATGTGATTAGACTAGTAAGTGTGTTTGTGCATTTAGAGGTTCGCATTGTCGTGAAAGTTGTTTAAGGTGATTTATGTGTTTTTGGGTTTTTGGGCTTTTTAATTGATTTATTTTAATTTTTGGCAGCTTTTCCATAGATGAATTCTTATTTATAGGAATAGCCTATTTTCATTTGGGTCGACTCAGAATTTAACTAGGTTGGCTGGTTATTTGCCCTAATCGATTATTCACTCGAGAAGTGAATAAATATCCAAAAAGAAATTTAATTCCTCACTTCTCACTTTTGAATTGGAAAGTTGGAGAGTAAAACCCAAAATCCTCTTCATGAGTATTTACTATTTTGTTCGTTGTGGGAGCTATGGGCGTGGGATCATCGTGAGGTTGGGCTCGTTGGATCCAGCTTGGGGAAACCTTGGATTGCCGCAATTTTTAGCTACTTCTATGAGATATTTATTTTATGGTTTAGATTCCCGTTTTGCCCTTTTGGCTGTGAGGTAGGGCTTTCCTATTTTATTGTTTCTGCTCTGTTTCTACTTCTATTTTTGGTAGCCATTTGTTTGGAGGCTGAGAACTAGTGTTCCCCTCCATTTCTGTATGTTAGTTCTACCCGGTTGGGCAGGTATGAACATTTCCCTATTTTTTGGGATGAGGGTTTGGAATTTTACGCCGTTATGCTGGCCATTTTTGCATACGGTGTCTGATTCCATTTATTTTTGGATTTTTGGGTTTTTTGAACCCAAAGGCCAAATGGGTTTTAATTTTGAAGTTTTCCAAATTTTTGGAGTTTTTACCTCATTTTGTGTGCCACCTTGTTTTCTTGGGTTTTCTTGGCACAATGTGGGTCATGGACTTGGATGATCCGTTTGGATATCAGTCAGACCACTATGGCACCTTTTATTTCATTGAGATGCATATCGCACCTGTACTCCCAACTTTGTGTTCAGTTGAGTGATTTGTTACCTGTTATGGTTTCTTTTGGACCTTTACTTTTGTTTCCTAAATACTGGGATTCGTGTAGAATCCATACTCTTGGATTGAGGCTAGTTGAGTGAGTTCATCATGTTTGGTCTTGTTACATCATTGGGATTTGTGTATAATCCATACTCTCGAATTGAGGCCGATTGAGTGATTTCATGATGTATGATTTTATTGGCTTTGGGATTCATGTACAATCTGTCCTTCCTGCGTTGCTTTTAGTTGGATGTTTTCTTTGCATTGTGTTCTCATTCCTATCCTTGTGCTATGATCTTCGTGATGGTGGTGCACCACACATAAGTACGTGCATATACATTTTTTGGGTGACTTGCGAGGCTCGATCTTCCATGAATTTGCCGAAAGTTATGATCATTGGGGTTGGGATGGGAGTATGCATGCCCATGGGCACTTGTTGTAGGATGAGCATGGGTAGAGTAGGGTAGCATCTAGAGGGGGCTTCTATCTCGCAGCTCGACATTCATGGTGCCAAAGGTTGATGGAGGATAAGAAGTTTTAAGCATGTGATAACTAAATAAAATGTGTGATTGTTAATAAAACTTAAGATAAGTAAAATGTGTGACCACCCGATTAAGTTCGAGGACACAATGTGTGAGCACCCGTTTAAGTTTGAGGACACACAATCTGAGCTTGAGCTTTTTGATGCCAAGCGACTCTCTAGGATGTTAGCCCCTACATACTAGCCTATTGAGTGTCTGACCAGGACCTGTACTCCTTACATTGTCTTAGGTTCTTGGTTGTAGCCATCATACTATCTAGCGTGAGTGTTAGCCATGGATGTTCTTTTGTGTATTTTTGGTTGGATCATTATCTCCATCAGCACAGTAGGTGTGGACCTACGGGTGCCACGTGGTTGGGAGGCATAGCTACCTTCAACATTACTAGGGACCGGTGTACAGAGATGATCTTTTGTCCTAGTGCGACCGTTACTGGATGTCTTCACTTGGTACTTCGAGTTTTGGAGTATGCTTTCTTGTGATTTATGCTTTCATTGGGATGCTTGTATATCATGTTTAGATGATGTTATTTTATTTGGCGCATTCCCTTATTATGATGTTTACCATATGATTAGATGATGTGATTTGCTTTAGTAGTATATCTGTTGCTTACTACTATTTAGCATGTGATAGGTGATGTTATCTACTGTAGGATTATCTTATGCATTATCACTAGCATGTTAGATTTTCTTATGTTGTTATTGTGCATGTTTTAGTAGTGACGTCCCTATTACGACAGTACTAACAATTTGGTCGGTGGCTTGGGATGTTACGCGCGGGGGATGGCTAGGACCCACAATGGTCTTATGATGCTATTGACGATTGGGAGGAACCGCGTACTTAGTTTGGTTGTTTTGCTCCTGAGATGTATTTATGTACATTGAGATGTTGCTTTTTTTCTCTATGATGCTTATATTTTGTGTGTTCTTTTCTACTGTAGTTTAGATGGTTTGATGTTCTTCATTATGTGTTGTTCTTGCACTCGAGTGTTCATTCCTCAAGCCTTTGTGGATCCGGTACTCTATGGTGTGGAGGTTCTTTGCTCCATTTTGGTCCTTTTTTCTTCTGGGAGTGTTTCTATGTTTCTATGGGCGATATTTATTCAGCATTGTGCGACATAAAAATGTATTGCACGTCCATACAAACTATGTCATACGACATTGTAAAGTGTCACACGCCTTCTTGAGAAATATCGTACGACACTGGAAAAGTGTCGGACGCCTTCTTGAGAAATGTCGCACGAGATTTTAAAGTGTCACACGCCTTCTTGAGAAATTTTGTATGACACTGGAAGAATGTCACACACCTTAAGGAGAAGTGTCACCCTCTCTTGGTAAGAAGTGTTGCATGGTTTTTTGTAAAAACCTGCACGGGTAGACAACAGGCACTTTCTTCATGATCTGATCTTTTTGAGAGTGGCTTTGGATACCCTTTTGGGTGATCTTCGACCCTATGTTGTTGCATTTTGAATTTTGTTGGTTTCTCTTGAAATCAAGTTTTCATGTTTCTGGTTTAGTCTCGTGGGGTTTAAAATATATCGTTTAAGTATAAGAATTAAGATATATTTTAATATATGTGACAAATCATTTGAGATAGGTTTCAAACCTCTCAGAGATAAGTTATGGATTCTAGGAAATTTTAGGGCTTCAGAAATCTAGACTTAGCCAATTTTCAGGGCTTTAGGATTTTAGGCTTAGCCAAATTTTGGGTTTCTGCATTTTACCCCAGCTTGGTGTTTTGTTGATGAGTGGTTGTTTCTTGTTCCCTCATCTTGGTTGTGGTGGTTGTTGGTTTTGTTTGGGTGTGTCAGTTTGGTAGTGGCGTTTGGAGATTTGTTGGTTGCCAGGATTGTGTTGAAGTCTTTCATTGTGATCTTTGTCATCCCTGTATGATGTTGTCATGTGCATTCATACTTGTTAAAAAACAAATTTTTGACTTGTATTTCACCCTTATTTCCAAGGATCTTTGGACAAGGCATTACACTATCTCAGGTAGAGTTTTCTTATAATAACTTCGTAAATAGGAGTACTGGAAAATCACCATTCCAAATTGTATATGGAAGTAGCCCAAGGACTGCACCAGAATTGAGGAAGATAGAACAAGACAAGAGGACAAGTGCTGAAGCTAAGAAATTTGTTCAACATATCAAGCATCTACATGAGGAGGTTCAAGCACACATTACTAAGATGAAAAAAGAGTATAAAGCTAGGGTTGATCAAAGGAGAAGACATAAGGAATTTCAAGTAGGGGATCTAGTCATGGTGCACTTACGAAAAGAAATATTTCCAACCGGTACTTACAACAAGTTGAAAATGAAGAAATTTGGCCCCTACAAAATTCTAAAGAAACATGACTCAAGAAATGCATATGAGGTGGAGCTACTAGATGGTATTCTCATTTCTCCTATTTTCAATATTTCAGACTTAATAGAGTATCATGATGATGGTGCAGATGATGAGCCAGTGTTAGAGCCATGTCCAATTCCTACTTCTAAGAAGGAGGAGATAGAAGACATTCTAGATCATCGTGTGGGAAGGAGTACCAAAAATAGACAGTATAAAGAGTATTTGGTCAAGTGGAAAGGATAGCCGATTGAGGACTTAACTTGGATTTCAGCAGCTAAAGTTTCCCATTTGGGATTTCCTCTACCATTCATAAAGTGACAGGGTCACTTTTCAATCTACCTTGGGTGTCTGATGTAGGAGCATCTAGAGGTATAAGGGCAATCCTATGTCACCCAAAAAATGTACATAGACTTAGTTTCTATTTCATGTGTTTTCATTTCTAGATACCCATTTGCGTCAAATAAAGGTTCCAACTCTCACAGTTCCACTATCACTGTTTGTGTAAATGTTGAAAAAATAGGAGTATGTAATTGGGCCATCATTTTGGTAAACTAGAAGGTGTAAATTGGCCAAATGAATGTAATTGTAATTTAGAGCATTCCAAAAAAAGAATTAGGTCAAAAGGCCCCATTGTTTGAGAGTTATTGTAGTTTTTCAAATTTTGGAGACCTCCTAAGAATGCTTCAAAGTCTAGTTAGGGGCATTAAATGACCTCAAAAAGGGCCGGAAAATGGGGGATGAGCACAGCTCCTCCATAGGGCTATAGAGCACTTTGAGATCTTTTCAAAAATGTAAACGGTTCGTCAATCGGAGCTACAATTCAAAAGTTATGCCTCCTGGAAGTTCGGTTACCATTTTTGGATTCTTTTAGACTTGTGTCAACTTCTAACGCAGTTTCTGGAGCCTTCTATTTGGTCGGTGGATGCCTAATACCACTTTCTAGAATGTATTCCTAGTCCTTAACCCTCTAGAGTCTATTTAAGGACATTTCTGGCATTGTAAAAGGTAGTTCAGAGTGGCGTTTGAGAGGAGGTACTGAAACGAGAAATTATCTCCAAATTTATGCTATTGTAAGCCATTAGGGCATGTTTTGAAGTTTATTTTCTCTATACTATTTCTACTAGCTCATTTTCCAAATTAATATAATTTCCCCTTTTCTATTGTGTCCATTCTGTGCTTGGCATGTGTCCCCATCAATATATCTTGTATGTATGCATATGCATGTATGCATGCATCTATCCATGCATCATGCATGCATCTATGCATACATGCATACATACATAGATGCATGAATGTATGTATGCATCCATGCATATGCATCCATCCATACATACATGAATCTATGTATGTATACATGTATGCATGCATCCATCCATACATATATGTATCTATCAATGCATGCATGTATGTATGCATGGATGCATACATACATTTACACATGTATATATCTTGTATGTATGCATATGCATGTATGTGCATTCATGCATGCATACATACATACATGTATACATGTATATATCTTGTATGTATGCATGCATACATACATCCATGCATCTATGTATCTATGTATGTATGCATGTATACATAGATGCATGCATGTATGTATGCATGTATGGATGGATACATGTATGCATACATGTGATACATGTATGTAAGGATGTATGCATCCATCATGCATGCATGAATCCATACATATATCTATACATATATCTATGTATACATGCATGCATGCATCCATCATGCATGCATGCATCCATATATATATCTATACATATATCTATGTATACATGCATGCATGCATCCATACATATATTCATACATATATCCATGCATGCATGCATGAATGTATACATAAATATAGATATATCCATGCATGTATCTATGTCATAAATAGATGCATGCATGTATTTATGCATCCATGTACATGCATGCATCTATGCATGCTTGTATGCATACATCCATGCATGTATGTATGCATGGATGCATACATACATATATACATGTATATATCTTTTATGTATGCATATGTATCTATGCATGAATACATACATGCATGCATCTATGCATGGATGCATTAATCCATGCATGCATCTATCATCTATGCATGCATGTATGTATGTATATAGATGCATACATATATATATGTATGCATGCATGCATCCATACATAAATATATCTATGTATACATTGCATACATACAAAGATATCCATGCATGCATACATACATATATACATACATACATACATATATAAATGTATATGCATGCATCTTTGGATGCATACATACATGCATGGATGCATAAGTACATACATACATGTATACATGTATATATCTTGTATCTATCCATGCATGCATTAGCACATACATGCATGCATCTATAGATGCATACATCCATGCATGCATCTATACATACATACATACATACATGCATACATGTATGTATGTATGTATATATATGCATGCATACATATATATGTATGGATGCATACATACATGCATGCATCTATGCATGGATGCATACATCAATGCATGCATCTATGTATACATGTATACATACATGTATGTATTTAGATACATATTGCATACATAGATATATGTATGTATGCATGCATGCATGCCTCCATGCATACATAGATATATCTATCTATGGATGCATGCATGCATACATAGATATATGTATGGATGCATGCATCCATACATCCATCCATACATGTATCTATGTATAAATACATGTATCTATGTATGTATACATGTATGCATACATATATATGTATGTATGCATGCATACATCCATACATACATGTATCTATGTATGTATGCATATATCCATACATACATGTATCTATGTATCTATGTATGTATGGATGCATGTATCTATGTATGTATACATGTATGCATGCATGCATGTATACATACATGTATTTATGTATGGATACATGTATGCATATATATATATATATATATATATATATATATATATATATATATATATATATGCATACATGTATACATGCATGTATGCATGTATATCTATGGATGCATGCATGCATACATACATGTATATATCTATGTATACATGCATACATAGATATATGTATGTATGTATGCAATGTATGCATAGATATATATATGTATGAATGTATGTATGCATGTATACATTTATGCATGCATATATATGTATGGATGCATGCATGCATCCGTACGTGTATATATCTATGTGTACATGCACAGATAGATATATCTATGTATGTATGCAATGTGTACATAGATATATGTATGTATGAGTGCATACATGCATGTATGTATGTATGCATGTATGCATGCATGCATCCATACATGTATGCATACATATATATGTATGCATGCATGCATACATACATGTATATATCTATGTATACATGCATGCAAAGATATATCTATGTATGTATGCAATGTATACATAGATATATGTATGTATGGATGCATACATAGATATATGTATGGATGAATATGTATGCATGCATGTATGTATGGATAGATTTTATGATGTGATGCTAACATCATAAAAATCCACACTTTTATTTGAACTTCAAACTGTTATAACTTTCACATTTGATCTTCTTTTTTGATGAAATGAACGTCATTGGAAAGCTCTCATCAGGCTCTTCATTTTGAAATCCATTGTTGACCACTTTTGACATAGCTTTATTTCACCTTTTATCTAACCCTCTACTCTACGTGTTGACATAAACTTTGATCGAGCATAACTTTTGTATACGAGCTCTTTTTTCACCTGTTCAAGTTGCATTAGGTTCTATTCTCTAAGCTCTTTGTAGTGATACTAAATTTGAGAGATTATCAGACTATTGAATTTTTTGCCTTTTCGGTCCACTTGGATCATTCCTCCCCACTGAGAAGCTTTTGGACCTCCAAAAGTCTATTTTTTATATACATTTTGAACAAGGGCAATGTTGCCCCACTTGCTGAGTATCATTTGTATGTCCTATTGGAATTTTGAACATATGACCCACCACAAACATAAAGACATAGGAGATAGCATTGTTGACATAATTAACCATAAATCCACCAGTTTCCACTATTACATCCATCACCCACATAGCATCAACTAGTAGAAGTAGAAGTAACAAAATTGAAATTACTAATGAAATGGAAAGAGTATCAATTTTTTGAACCTCTTGTACAAAAACATTGTTAGAAAATGAGCCTTTCAAATCTTCTTTTACCATTACTAGCTGAAGACTTGATTCTGCTTGCACCTGATCCTCACTAGCTGCTACAAACATGAGAGTCAGTTTATTTCTTGCATTTACAATCATTTTCAAATGTCCTATATTTACAATTGATCCTCCATTCTTCATGTGATGAGCTCTTATAATGTATTCAATCCCATTTTTAAACAAATGATACTTGTTATGTTCCTTGTAGAAGGTAGCTTTCCTATCATATAAGTATGGGCTACCCAACATAATCCCACAAATATCAACTAGAACCACATCAAATTCAACCTCATCTATGAACTTAGATGTTATTGCAAATCTTAACTTACATTGCTTGGTAACTCGCAATCTATTATCATTGCACACCCAACCTAATGGATAAGGTCTTCTATGTGACTTAGTTTCCAATCCCAAATGTTTAACAATTTTGTCTAAAATTAGATTAACTTGGGACTGACTATCTATCAATGTGTCAATTTTAGTGTTCTTTGAAATCACCCTTATATGAATAAGTTCACACCTTTTACTATCTTCAAGAACAACATGACTTTTTGAAGTGGAACTATATGAAACATTAGTGGTAGAATCAACAAAATTTTTACCTTTCAAACCCATAGCTAATATTGTTGCTTCATCACTAGAATCTAATCCAAGATCCTGAACAACAACCATAGACTTTTTCTTACCCTTATGATCCTTAAACCACTTTGGTTTCAATTCCAGATGCAATTTCCAACACTTCTCTTCTACATGTCCTTTCTTCTGACAATGCAAACATGTAGGTTTGTCACCTTCCTCTTTCTTCACTATGGCTACCTTCTTTCCTTTCTTGATGCTGTTAGGGGGAGAAAATTCCTTCTTTGAACTAAAACTTACATTTCCTCCACCTGCTTCAATATGAGTCTCTTGAACACATACTTCATCAAAGTTAGAAGGACTAAACATCAATACTGTATGCTTCAAATATGAATGCATTCCACCTATATACTTTAATAAAGTATCTTGGGTATAAAGAGGAATTCCAAGAGTTAATGTGTTCTTCCTAAACACCTGTGTATACTCTTGCATAGACTGCCCTTTACTTGCTTAAGATTTTTCCAATTCATAATGGCTTGTTGCATATAACCCAATTGATCAAATTGTTTCTTCAAAGCAGAAGTAAATTCATACCAAGATGAAGTGATTTTACCATGTGTAGCAAGATCATCCCAGATTTTACTCTCGCACCAGACTAATGCAGTACCTCCTATTCTAAGAGTAGTTAGCTGGATTTTGGAAGAATCATCCAAAATATTTAGAACCTTGCAATACACTTTGATTTTCTTAAGCCAATTATCCAATTTTTCAACATCCAATTCACCATTATATATAGGGAAATCAAATTTTACATCAAGCTTTAACAAGGATTTCTTCATAGAATATTTCTTTTTAGAAGAATTAGATAGAGGAGAAGAAGATGATGAAGAAGATGAAGAGGATGGAGATGAAGGTTCAGGAGGGTCACTACCATTTCCTACTACTTTGCCTTTTCCATCTTTTGCTGAGGATTTAACTTCTTCTTTCTTCTTAGCCTTATCCACCTTTCTTAATTTTCATTCATGTCTCTCTTGGAGAAGAATGCTGACCAAAGCCTTTAATTCCACAAAAGATCTTTGGAATGATTCTGCATCAAACTCAAGAACATGTTGTTCAGATTCCATCTCTAATTGAGGAAAAATCCTTCTTTTTCCAATTTTTGGAATGAACTCTTCAAGTTCACCTTCTCCTTGCTTCAACTTCAACCTGGTTAACATTCACCACCTGTAATTTCTCAGCAAGAATAGGCTCTGATACCAAACTTGATCTATAAACTAGGATTTACAATTTTTTAACTTAATTCAAATTACATATTTAATTCCTGATCTAGGTGGTAATTGCATGGTTTTGTATCTTAAACCGTTGAAATTACAAGAATATTTATGCATAAACACTCAAAATTAACAATGTGTTTAATAACATAAAATCAAGAACATAACTTTAAAAAATGAGAGAAATAAGAAAGAGATAGAAGAGATGCAAACAATTTGATAATAGATGTGATCGGGTTAGGACTACGTCTTCGAGTCCACTTCTCAATTTGGAGACCTCTTTATTAATGTTGCCAGGAAAAACATGCCTTCTTACAACATCCAAGCGTCAACCTTTACAGTTTCTCTCTCTTTTGCACTTGAAAATAATAACTTCATGCTTACAATAATCTCTCACCTACAAACTCTCTCAAGAATTACAAAACTTTCCCCCAAGAGAAAATTTTCCTTCTAAGCTAATTGTTCATCTCTTCTAAATCCCCTCCTTTTATACATGAAATTTAGCCAAAAATGGGCTAAAACAATTAACCAACATAATCCCCTATTTTGGTTACATAAATTCGAATCTCCCCCTTTACCAATTTATGGTTGTCAGTTTACTCCATGAATAGGGGTTTGTTTTAACAAATAACCTTATTTAAATAAGGTTGGGTGGATTTTTTTATGGATACATAAAAACTCTTCCTCTAAAATTACATATGCCATAAATAACCTATTGGTTGACCTTAATTTTAGGAGGGTAATGGTTGGGAGTTCAAATCCCATTATCCCTTTTCTTAAATTCGAATTAAACTAGCTTATATATACCTCTATATATATTACGCCTAGAGTAATCGTTCTCGAGGTGCCTATTTTTATTTAATCTCAAAGTTATTTTAATTAAAGTTGGGATTTATGAAAATAAAAATAGGCGGCTCGAGAATGATTACTCTCAGCGTAATATATATAGAGGTATATATAAGCTAGTGGCAGTCGCGGCGCAATAGGAAAAATATTTACTTTTTATTTTTTATTTTTATAAGGTTACTATAAAATTGTTAATTAATTTTTAATTAGAGTTGTATGAAGTTACTATAAAATTATGCTTCAAAATATTTTTTAAAATTTAATATAAGGAGTTTAATATAGATTAAAAAAATATTTTTTATTTTTGAGATATTGTAATGTAAAATGTTATAGTCATACATAGATATATGGTTAGGGACAAAGTTACCATTATAGTTAATGTTACCCTTAGGGATAGAATTAGGGTTAGGGTTAGCATTAGAGTTAGGGTTGGAGTTAGGGTTAGGGTTTTAGCTATGGTTAAGGTTAGGGATAGAGTTATGGTTATGGTTATTGTTAGAGTTATGGTTAAGGTTTAGATTAGAGTTATGTTTATGGTTAAGGTTAGGGTTTATGTTATGGTCATGGTTAAGGTTAGGGTTAGAGTTATGGTTATGGTTGTGATTAGGGTTAGTGTTAGGGTTATAGTAAGGCTAAGGTTAGGGTTAGGGTTAAGGTTTGAGTCAAGGTTAAGGTTAGAGTCCAATTATGGTAGAGTCAAATCCAAAGGTTATTTTAATTGCAGTTGGGATTTATGAAAATGAAAATAGGCACCTCGAGAATGAATACTCTTGACATAATATATATAGGTATATATAAGGTAGTGGTAATTGTGGTGCAACAAGAAAAGTTTTTAAAAAAAAAATTTCTATTTTTTTAAAGGTTAGTGCCAAATAATTTATTTCTTTTTAAATACAGTTGTATAAACTTCCTATAAAATTTTAATAGTGTAAACTTATTATAAAATTATTCTTAAGTACTTAACTTTGTAATTCTATATATGGTGTTTGTTTGCATCACTTTAGTTCAATTTTATTTTAAGCATATTGTTACGTAAAATGTTATATTGAAGAGTAGAGTTATAATTAGGGTTAGGGTTAGAATTATAGTTAGGGTTTGCATTAATATTTAAATTAGGGTTAGTGTTAGGGTTAGGGATATTGTTAGGGTTTGAGTTATGGATAGGGTTAGAGTTATGGTCAGAAATAAAGTTACACTTAGATTCAAGGTTAGCATTAGGGTTAGGGCTAGCGTTATTTTTAGGATTATGGATCTTGTTAGGATTATAGTTAGGGTTAGGTTTAGAATTACAATTAGAGTTAATGTTTGGATTAGGGTTAGAATTTGTGTTACAAATATAGGTAGGGTTAGAATTAGAGTTAGGGTTAGGGTTAAGGTAAGGGAAAGGGTAAGAATAAGGGTTTAGGTTACAAATATAGTTAGGGTTAGGATAAAAATTAGAGTTAGGGTTTGAGTTAGAGGTAGAGTTAGAATTGGAGCTCAAATAAGTGCTAGAGTTAGAGTTGAAATTAGGGTTATAATTAGGGTTAAAATTAGGATTAGGGTTAGGGTTAAAATTAGATTTACTATTAGAGTTAGAGAAAAGGGTAGAGAAAGGGTTAGTTTTAGGGTGATGGTTAAGGTTAGGTTTATATATAGAGTTAGGGTTGTATATAGAGTTACATCAAGGTTAAGGTTAGGGTAAGGGTTTGAGTCAGGGTTAAGGTTAGGGTTAGGGTTAGGGTTAGGGCTATGGTTTTTATCTATACTAAAGTAAGGGTTAAGGTTAGGGTTAGATTTTTGAGTCAGGGTTAAGGTTAGAGATAGGGTTAGGTTACAATTTTAGTGAAGGTTAAACTAAGGATTAGGGTTAGGATTAGAGTATAATTATCGTAGAGTTAGATTTATAGTTAGAGTTATATTTAGGGTTAGAGTTAGGGGAAGGATTATGGTTAGGATTAGGGTTAGTGTTAGGATTAGAGTTATGGTTAAGGTTAGGATTGGAGTTAGGGTTAGGGTTAGAGATAGCTGCAGACAAAGGGTTAGGGTTAGGTTTAGGGTTAAAATATGAGTTAGCCTATTTAGGGTTATAGTTTGAGTTAGTGGTAGATAAAGCATAGGATTATGGTTAAGATTAGGGTTAAATTTAGGGTTTGAGTTTGAGTCAAGGTTTCAGTTAGGATTAGGGTTAGAGTTTTGAGTCAGGATTAAGGTTAGAGTAAGTGTTACCATTACAATTAGGGTTGAAGTCCAATTATGGTAGAGTAAGATTTAGGGCTACAATTACAGGTAGAGGTAGGGTTACAACTATAGTTAGATTTAGTGTTGGAGTTAGAGAAAGGGTTAGGCTTAAGGTTATTGTTAGGGTTATGTTTATATAGAGAGCTAGGTATAATATTAAAGCCCAATTATCATAGAGTTAGATTAATAGTTAGAGTTAGTGGTATGGTTATATATAGAGCTACATCAGGGTTAAGGTTAGAGTTAAGACTAGGGTTAGGGTTTTAGTCAACATTAAATTTAGGATTAGGGCTAGGGTTAAAGTCTAATTATGGTAGAGCTAGATTTAGAGTCAGAGTTAGATTTAGGGTTAGAGTTAGGGGTAGGGGTACGGTTAAGGTTAGGGTTAGTGTTAGGATTAGAGTTAGGGTTAGGTTACTATTCGAGTTAGGGTTAGGGTAAGGGTTAGAGATAGGGGTAAAGAAATGGTTAGGATCAGGGTTAGGGTTAGGGTTGGCTAGGGTTAGAGTCTAGTAATGGTAGAGTTAGATTTACACTTAGAGTCAGGGTTAGCATTAGGGTTAGGGATAGGGTTATTTTTAAGATTACGGATCTTGTTAGGGTTATTATTCTAACCTTCACTCTAACTGTAACTCCAACTCCAACTCTAACTCTAACTTTAATTTTAACCCTAATTGTATTTTAACTCTAATTTTAAACCTAATCATATTTTAACTCTAACTCTAATTTTAACCCTAATCATATTTTAACTCTAATTTTAACTCTAACCCTAACCCTTGACATTATTCTAACCTTAAGGCTAACCCTAATTCTAATTCTAACATTAACTCTAGCTCTAATTTTACCCATAACCCTAACCCTAATTCTAACCCAAAGGCTAGTCCTAATTCTAACACTAACCCTCATTTGGATTCTAACCCTAACTCTAACCCTAAACCTTATTCTAATCCTCACTCTAACTCTATCCCTAAATATTACCCTAACCCTAACCATTATACTAACCCTACCCCTAACCCTAATACTAACTCTAACTATAACCCTAAATGTAAGCATATCTTTAACCTTAACCCTAACCCTAACTATTATTCTTATCTTAACCCTAACCCAAACTTGATATATAACCCTTACCCTAACCCTAACCTTAACCCTAATCCTAAACTTAACTCTAACCTTAAATGTAATCATATCTTTAACCTTAAACCTAACTCTAACCCTAACCCTAAACATTATTCTAACCCTAACCCTAACCCTAACTCTAACTCTAACGCTAACTCTAACTCTAATTCTACTCCTAATCCAAACTCTGATTCTAATCCAAATGTTAATACTAATTCTAACCCTAACCCTTATTCTAATTCTAACCCTAAGCCTAACTCTAACCCTAAACCTTATTCTAACCCCTCACTCTAACTCTAACCCTAACCCTAACCTTAACCATTATTCTAACCCTAACCCTAACCCTATCTATAATGCTAAATGTAAGCATATCTTTAACCTTAACCCTAACTCAAACCCTAATTGTAACATTAAATCTATTTGTATCTCTAACCCTAACCCTAACCTTAATTCTAACTCTAACTCTAACTCTAACTCAAACACTAACTCAAACCCTAAACCTAACCCTAATTTTAATGCTCTATCTACCCCTAACTCTAACTCTAACCCTAACTCATAATCTAACCCTAAACTTGATCCTAACTGTGACCCTAACCCTAACCCTAACCCTAACTCTAATACTAACCTTAACCCTAAATTTTATCCTAACTCTAACATTAACCCTACCCTTATGGCTAACTCTAATCATAAATCTAACTCTACCATAATTCTAGACTCTAACCCTAACCCTAACCCTAACCTTTACTTTAACCTTAACCTTAACTCAAACTATTATGCTAACCTTAACCCTAATGCTAACTCTATATATAACCCTAACTTTAAATATAAACCTAACCCTAACCCTACCCCTAAGCCTAATCCTAATCCTAACCCTAACCCTAACTCTAACCCTAAACCTTATTCTAACCCATCACTCTAACTCTAACCCTAACCCTAACCCTAACACTAACCATTATTCTAACCCTAACCCTAACCTTAATTCTAACTCTAACTCTAACTTGAACGCTAACTCAAACCCTAAACCTAACCCTAATTCTAATGCTCTATCTACCCCTAACTCAAACTCTAACCCTAACTCATAATCTAACCCTAAACCTAGCCCTAATGGTGACCCTAACCCTAACCCTAACCCTGATCCTAACTCTAATCCTAACCTTAACCCTAACTTTAATCCTAACACTAACATTAACCCTAGCCCTGTGCCTAACTCTAATCATAAATCTAACTCTACCATAATTCTAGACTCTAACCCTAACCCTAACCCTAAGGTTAACTCTAACCAGGTAACCTTGACTCAAACCCTTACACTAACCTTAACCCTAATGCTAACTCTATATATAACCCTAACTCTAAATATAAACCTGACCCTAACCCTACTCCTAAGCCTAATCCTTTCTCTAACTCTAACCCTAACTATAACCGTAACCCTACCCCTATCTGTAACTATAACCCTAAATATAACTCTATTATAATTGGACTTTAATCCTAACTATAACCCTAATCTTAATTGGATATAGAATAAAGGTTAGAGTTTGAGTTATACTTAGGGTTAGGGTATGGATTAGGGTTAGAATAATGGTTAGGGTTAGAGTTAGGGTTAAGGTTAAAGATATGCCTATATTTAAGGTTTTAGTTAGGATTAGAATAATGGTTAGGGTTAGGGTTAGAGTTAGGTTTAAGGTTAAAGATATGCTTACATTGAGGGTTAGAGTTAGGATTAGGGTTAGGGTTAGGGTTAAGGTTAGGGGTAAGGTTAGTGTTAGGATTATAGATGGGGTTTGGGTTAAGGTCAACAATACAAGGTCAATATTTGACTTATGATTAGATATAGGGTTAGAAATTTAGCTACAAATATATCTAGATTTAATGATAATGATTATTGTTATGTGTATGATTAGAGTTATGGAAAGATAGAGTTAGGTCAAAAATTAGGTTATAATTAGGGTTATAAATATGATTACTTACTTAATTATTATAAGTTCCTTATGATAAGTTCAATATATAGACTGCAATGTTTCCATTGGCATATCTTGTTTGAGGATACAATAAATTTTAGTATAATTTATGGTTCTCTTTTGGCTACATTTGGTTTTGTTAGAATTATTTTTATTGATATGGTTAAGTTTAATCATATTCCCAAGGTAAAGGTTACATGGTTAGGGGTAGTTCTCGTATTATAATCAAATTTAACTTATTATTGTTACACTTTATATTTTTGATAAAGGAGGTAGGGAGAGGATCCCAAACCAAAGTTACAAATAATATTAGTGTTAGGATTATTAAAAAATGGTAAGGGTAGTGCTCATATTCGAATTATGGTTTGAATTATGGCCAATGGTATTTTTACAGTTACACTTAGTGTTAGGGTAACTCTATGTTATATATTGTAATTATTATTTGCATTACATTTTTAAATTATATTAGCATTTATTTGATGCTTAATATAGTTTGGTGAAGAGTTGTATGCAACCTTATGTAATATTAGGATTGAGATTTAATTTATTTTTATTATAATTTAGTGTAATCTAAATGGTCTTTATGATTTGGATTAATCTTACTGCAACATTAATTTAAGGACCCCAATAATGATCATACGAAAATTTATAAATTAGAGAATTATTATAATAAATTTTCAGCCCAATGAATGTTGCAACCATAAAAAAAGTTAAAATAATATGGTTGTCAATTTTATTCATCATTAAGTGTGCAATATAATCTTAATTTTAAATTTATCTGAGCAGTTTTATATTTGAGAAATGACATGAAATTAAAAAATATAGAAACATCTTTTTAATATACTTTTTCTTAATTTAGAAATTAAATAAATTTATATAGAGATTTATACAAATAAGATATTTAAAAATAACAATTTATGAACAATTTTAATTTTCATATGGAAAATATCTGATTTTTCATTATGTGGTGATTCATATGGCAATGAAAAGCTAAGGTCTAGAAAATTTTTTATTAAATCTCGTAACATTTCATTCCAACAACACCAATTCTAAATTTCTTTATAATTAATTGAATCTAACTGTCAGTATATCAAAATTCTTCAGTTGGATTAGAAAATTCTCATTGGAAATTACACTTATAGGGAACATGTACTGTATACACAAATCTGAAAGGACCCTCAAAGAGAAAAGCCTATTTTACAAAGACATCTGAAAAAGATTACTATAAAACTTTATATACATAGAATACTCATACAGCCACAGGAATATTGACATTCCTCGATCCATTATTGAAATCCATACTATCAAGAAAATACTCTAGCATGGTTTTACAACCAAAATTTAGTACAAAAACCCTAAATTGACTATAAAGAGAAGATTAATATAGAAACCAAATTTGAATCACTACCCCTTCAAAGATTCTTCTCTGCTATCTTCTAAACACAAATGCAGAGGCCTAAATATGAGACGAAGAATCCGGCTTGAGATTTTCACAACCATTTTCCATCACAATCTCCTTAAATTGCTCCGCAGAGGACTCTTCCATTATGGTTGCCAATCTCCGAATGGAATTCTATGTCATAATGCGAATTATAGGTGGCACAACCATCTCCATACCTCTCTTTGATGCCATATTCCATAGCAATTCTGTTGAGGTCATCAAATCCTTCATCTTTTGAGCATCTAGACTGTATCTGCAAATCTATGATGGAAAACTCTTTAAACAATTTGTGAGCCACCAGAGAATCTGAACCTACAAAATTTGTAATGAAAATCTCACTTAGAAACACGTTTCGTAATGCGGGGTGTAGGCGAATGAAGGGGGATGAAGTTGGCAACATATTTAAAGTTTTGGAATGACTTTATGGCTTACTGTCATTACAAGATTTCCAATCAATTTGCATTCCATCAGTTGGAAAAAATAGAATGAAAAGGAAGAAATATTGAAACAAAACAAAAATGCAAATTAAAAATGCATTTATAAAATCATTTTTTTATTAAATTAGTATGTAACTGCTCTTATTTCTTTTTTATTGACAGAGAATATATTTTGGCATATTCGTGTGCTAGGGATTTGTGCTATGATTGTATAGAATGCCTCTCGGCTTAACAACTATTTAAATTTGAATTTGAACTTTTTCCCTCTTTTAAAGATTTTATGATGTCATGCTAACATCATCAAAATCCACACTTTTATTTAAAATTCAAACTATTATAAGTTTCACATTTGATCTTCATTTTTGATGAAATGAATGTCATTGGAAAGCTCTCATCAGGCTCTTCATTTTGAAATCTATTGTTGACCACTTTTGAGATAGCCTAATTTCACCCTTTATCTAGCCCTCTATTTTTCGTGTTGACCTAAACTTTGACCGAGCATAACTTTTTCATATGAGCTCCTTTTTTGCCTATTTAAGTTGTATCGGATTCTATTCTCTAAATACTTTGTAGTAATACTAAATTTGAGAAATTATGAGACTATGAATCTATGTATACATACATGTATGCATGCATATATATGTATGTATTCATGCATACATCCTTACATACATGTATCTATGTATGTATGCATGCATGCATATGGATAGATGGATGCATGCATGCATACATCCATATATCCATGCATGCATAGTCATAAATACATAGATATGTATGATTGCATGCATGTATGCATGTCTGCATACATCCATACATGTATGCATACATAGACATGTATGCATACATGCCTCATACATAGATACATGCATGCATGCATGCATGCATAGACATATCTATGCATGATATGCATGCATCCATCCATACATACATGTATCTATGTATACATACATATTGCATACATAGATATATGTATGCATGCATGCATGTATACATACATGTATCTATGCATACATAGATATATGTATGTATGGATGCATGCATGCATACATATATGTATGGATATATGTATGGATGCATGCATGCAGGTATGGATACATACATGTATCTATGTATGTATACATGTATGCATACATATATACATATGTATGTATCTATGCATACATACATACATATATCTATGCATGCAATATGTATGTATACATAGATACATGTATGTATGGATGGATGATATGTATGCATACATACATACATATATCTATGTATGCAATATGTATGTATACATAGATACATGTATGCATGGAAGAATGCATGCATACATGTATGCAATATGTATGGATACATAGATACATGTATGTATGGAAGAATGCATGCATACATGTATGCAATATGTATGGATACATAGATACATGTATGTATGGATGGATGCATGCATGCATATATCCATACATATAACTATGCATCCATGCATGCATCCATAAATACATACATAGATATATGTATGCATAGATATATCTATGCATGCATGCATGTAGAGATATATCTACATGTATATATCTTGTATGTATGCATATGCATGTATGCATGCATACATATGTTCATGCATCTATGGATGCATACATACATGCATACATGCATGCATATATGGATGGATGCATGCATACATCCATACATACATGTATCATGCATCCATATGCATGTATGCATACATTTATATGTATATGAATGTATGCATGCTTGCATCTATGTATGCATGCATACATACATACATACATGTATCTATGTATCTATGTATGTACGCGATGCATCCATCCATCCATATGCATGTATGGATAAATACATACATACATACATGTATACATGTATATATATGCATGCATGTATGTATATGTGGATGCATCAATATATCTATGTATGTATGCAATGCATGCATCCATCCATATGCATGTATGGATGCATACATACATACATACATGTATACATGTATGTATATATATGCATGCATACATATATATCTATGTATGCATACATGCATCCATACATATACATACATATATATATCTATATATACATGTATTCATGCATAGATTCTCTATGTATGGATGCAATGCATGCATCCATCCATATGCATGTATGTATGCATGTATGGATACATAGATATATCCATACATATATCTATGTATGCATGCATCCATCCATACATATATCTATGTATACATTGCATCGATAATATATGTATGTATGCATGCATGCATGCATACATGCATACATACGTATGCATGCATATATATACATACATACATACATGTATACATGTACGTATGCATGTATACATAGATGCATGCATGGATGGATGCATCCATGCATGCATATGCATACATATAAGATATATACATGTATACACATATAGATACATACATGCATGCATCTATATATATATATATATATATATATATATAGGCATGCATAGATTCTCTATGTACGTATGCAATGCATGCATCCATCCATGCATATATCTATGTATAAATTGCATCCATAATATATGTATGTATGCATGCATACATATACATACATACAAACATATATACATGTATACATGTACGTATGCATGTATGTATAGATGCATCCATGGATGGATGCATCTATGCATGCATAGATGCATGCATGGATGTATTCATCCATACATGCATATGCATACATGCATACGTACATGTATACATGTATGTATGTATGTATGTATGTATATGTATGCATGCATACATATGTATGCATATATGCATGCATATGCATACATACAAGATATATAAATGTATACATGTAGAGATACATACATGCATGCATCTATGTATACATGCATACATACATAGATACATGTATGTATGAATGTATGCATGAATGCATGCATACATACATTGATATATCTATGCATGCATGCATGCATGCATCCATACATATATCTATGTATGCATGCATATATATATGTACATATATACATATGCATGCATGCATACATCCATACATACATCTATGTATACATAGGCATACAAACATAGATATATCTATGCATGCATGCATGTATACATAGATGTACATATGTCCATATGAATGCATGCATGCATGCATATATATGTATCCATGCATATATATACATACATACATACATGTATACATGTATGTATGTATGTATTTATGTATGCATCCATACATGCAAGATATATGTATGCATGGATGGATGTATGTATACATACATAGATACATGTATGTATCGATGGATGCATGCATATGTATGTATGTATGGATGGATAGGTATATCTATGTATGCATGCATATATACATATATACATGTATGTATGGATGGATAGATATATCTATCTATGCATGCATATATACATATATCCATACATAAATATATTCATACATTGCATACATACATAGATATATCTATGCATGCATGCATACATAGATATATGTATGTATATGTATGTATGCATCCATAAGTGCATACATACATCCAGGATATATGTATGTATGGATGGATGCATGCATATGTATGTATGTATGGATGTATACATATATCTATGTACATGCATACATACATGCAAGATATATGTATGTATAGATGGATGGATGCATACATGTATGTATATATAGATACATTTATGTATGGATGGATGCATGTAGATGTATGTATGTATGGATGGATACATATATGTATGCATGCATGCATGCATCTATACATATATCCAAACATAGATATATCCATACGTTGCATACATACATAAAAATATCTATGCATGCATGCATACATACATAGATATATGCATGCATGCATATATGTGTGTGTGTGTGTGTGTGTGCATCCATACATGCATACATACATGCAGAATGTATGTATGTATGAATGGATGCATGTATACATACATAGATATATATTTGTATACATACATACATGTATGTATGGATGGACACATATATTTATGTATGCATGCATGCATGCATACATAGGCATGCACGCATATATACATAGATACATGTATGTATGGATGGATGGATGCATGCATGCATCTATACATATAACCACACATATATGCATGCATGCATTCATGCATACATACATATATCTATGTATACATTGCATACATACATAGATATATCTATGTATGCATGCATGCATCCATAGATATATATGTATGTATGCATTTGTGCATACATACATATATATGTATGCATGCATATATATATGTACATACATACATGCATATATATATGTACATACATACATGTATACATGTATGTATGTATGCATCCATACATGCATACATATGTATCCATGCATATGTATGCATGCATATATATACATACATACATACATACATGTATACATATACATATATATGCATATACATATACGTATACATGCATACATACATAAATGTATCTATGCATACATACATGGATACATGTATGCATTCATATATACATATATTTATACATGCATACATACATGGATACATGCATGTATACATAGATACATGCATGCATCCATTCATACATATATCCATACATATATCTACATATGCAATATGTATGTATAAATATTGTATACATAAATATGTGTATATATATATACATGCATGCATGCATGCATCCATACATATATCCATACATATATCTATGCATGCATGCATGTATCTACGTATACATGCATGTATCTATGTATGCATACATTTATGCATCCATATATATATGTATGCATACATGTATACATACATAGAACTCTCACACCGGGGAGTATCGGATCCACAAAGGCTCGAGGAATGAACACTCAAGTGCAAGAACAACACAGAATGAAGAACACCAAACCATCTAAACTATAGAAACAAAGAACACACTGAAAATAAGCATTGCAGAGAACAAAAGCAATATTGCAATGTACAGAAATACATCTCAGGAACAAAACAACCAAACTAAGTACACGGGTCCTCCCAACCGTCAATAGCATCATAAGACCATCGTGGATCCTACCCATCCCCCACGCGTAAACTCCCAAGCCACTGACCAGGTCGTTGGTACTGTCGTAATAGGGATGTTACTACTAAAAACATGCAACAATATAAGCATAAGGAAATCTAACATGCTAGTAGAAAAGCATAAGATAATCCTACAGTAGATAACATCACCTATCACATGCTAAATAACAATAAGCAACAGATATGCTAATAAAATAATTCACAGCATTTAATCATATGCTAAACATCATAATAAGGGAATGCGCCAAATAAAATAACATCATCTAAACATGATATACAAGCATCCCAATGAAAACACAAATCACAAGAAAGCATACTCCGGAACTCGAAGTACCAAGTGACGACATCTAGCAATGGTCACACTAGGACAAAGATCATCTTTGTACACCGATCCCTAGCAATGGTGAAGGTAGCTATGCCTCCCAACCACGTGGCACCCATAGGTCCACACCCGCCGTGCTGATGGAGATAATGATCCAACCACAAACACACATAAACCACAACATCAATGGCTAACACTCACGCCAAACAGTATGATGGCTGCAACCAAGAACCTAAGACAATGCAAGGAGTAAAGGTCCTGGTTAGACACTCAAAAGGCTACTAAGTAGGGACTAACATCATGGAAAGTCGCTTGGCATTGAAAAGCCCAAGCTCGGATCTGTGTAGCTCAACTCCCTCAATAGAAGGCCAATACACCGTGTAGCTCAACTCCCTCAACGGAAGGCCAATACACAAAAGTACCATTTTATTATCTTAAGTTTTATTACTAGTCACACATTTTCTTTAGTTATCACTTAAACAAGCTCCTCTCAGCCATACCCATGGTGTCATGATTGTCGGGCTACGAGATAGAAGCCCCCTCCATATGCTACCTGGTGCAGGAGCACCTAGGAAATATGCCAAGTTTCCTAAATTGTTTTTGGCTTGTAGTGTTCTTGGCTAGACCACATGAATAAGGGCTATGGGATAAAGCCCCAAGTGTGTGAGTTGTGTTTGTAAATATGTTTTTGTTGTGTTTGAGTTTCCAAGTTGCTTCTATGTTGGCAAAATTGCTTAAATTGCTTGTTAGAGCCTAGAATGGTCAAACACTGACCAAGACCCCAGGAGGATGGGAAACATGGAAAATATGTTAAAAGTTGTAATTACATGGAAATAGGTTCATTTAACCATGTTTGAGGTCATGGAGCCATTAAATGCACAATAGTGCAAAAGTTGCACTTGGCAACTTTGTAACTTTGCAAAGTTGCTTGACAACATTGACAAAAAGTGCTAAAACTTTATAAGGGCTTCAAGAATCAGTTGGAAACCTATGGGATCTGTTGATTCACGTGGTTAAGAGGTATTTAAGACCAATCCAAGTTAGTTTGAGGGTTGGCATATGCTTTTGTACGAATTTTGGCATTGGAATGAAGAGCAAACTGAGCATTTTGATGATAGTTTTCTGATTTCACCCTTCATCCACACCTTTAATGGATTGATAGGGTTGCTGTTTTCATGTGATTTTATAGTGTATGGAATGTAGATTCTTTGGTAAATATTAGGAGTTTTTTTGATCAGTTTCATTACTACTTTGAAAAATCTTTTTAAAGTTGCCAGTTCGCTGGTCTGTACACAACAATCAGCAAAGAAATCTCTATAACTTGAATTCCAATGGTGGAACCATGATGGCCTTTTGGAATCAAGTACTAGACTGTATAAACAATGTAAATATGTATTTTTGTCTTGTTTTGCAGAGGTTTGTTGTTTTTTCCAAGAGGCCCTAGGCGAGTTTGCATACCCGACTAGGCAATGAAATCAGCAAATAAGTGTTTGAAAGGGGCATAGAATGGGGTGTTGGGTGCAATAAAAATTCATGGAAGGAAAGAGTAGTGAGTGAAGGAAGTTAATTCTAGGAGTTCAGTCATTTAGAGTCCATTTGAGTGGTGGAAGGAAGAACTCTCTATATTCCTGTTCATACAAACAAGAAACCCTTGTAAATAGACATATTTTTGGAAATCCCTTGTACGGATGACCTGGGTGTTGCAGACCTAAAAAATCTTCAAGGAGAGCCAAAAGGGTATCCAAATCATAAATTTTTTTGAGTACTTCTTAAGGATTTGAGGAGATATAAGCCAAAAATCAGTTTTGGAGGCCTAATTTTGTTATTAGTCTTGGTAGCCCTCTTAACTATGCAATCTTCAAATCGATTGGAAACCCAATACTCCAATTCACTTAGTGATCCTAAAAACTATTGAATGAGACCTAATACAAGCCTTGGAATTCAATATAGCCAAGAATGCACTCCTGGAAGCCAGTTGTCAAGAACGGTGCAATGAGAGCACTAGGGAGACCCCATGGTGAAATAGAGTTTTGAGTTGATTGGTGAGGATTAGTGTAATAAGGGAATAGAGAGAAGATTCCCTTGGAGTAGGGTATAGGATAAATACCCTAAGAGGCTAGGAGAAAGCCTAAAGTGAGTTCTAGTAGTTGAGGCTAGAACCTTGTTCAAGATCCTCCCCATCAAATTGGTATCAGAGCCTTGAAAGGTTTGGGACAAGACATTGTGTATGTCTTATTTTGGAAGTGAGTCAGTGGGAGAAACCACCATGGTAACAAATGCTGAGTTGTCAAAGGAAGTGACAGAAAAAAGGGAGAAAAATAGGCTCCTTGAGGAAGCCTTAGAAGCTATGAAAGATAAGCTTGATGAAGTGGTAGAGACAGTTGGAAAAATGAAAGAGAAGTTGGAAATTAATGAAGAAAAGGGAAAGGAAGAGAATGAAGAGGACTATGTACCTAAACCTGATCCTCCATTACAAGAGGAACCTTTCCTTAAAGCCATCAAGGCATTGGGTGGCAAATCTCTTGAGGGGATACCCCTATTTACTGGTAAGATGAATTCAGAGTTGGTCATGGAATGGATTGAAGGGATGGAGAACCATTTTGAATGTGAAGGCATATCAGAGGCACAAAAGGTGAAGGTTGCCAAAGCAAGATTAAGGGGACCAACCCTAACATGGTGGAAGTTCATTAAAGAAGAGAGGGAAAGAGAAGGCAAGAAACCTATCTCTAATTGGAAAGCTATGGTGGCAAAAATCAGAGATAACTATTTGCCTGAAGACTATGAAATCCAGCTACACAAGAAGAGACAAAGCTTGAAGCAAAAAGATTTGGATGTGGCCTCCTATACTGAAGAGTTTCAAAAACTTTGCTTGAGATCCAAGGTCCAAGAGGAGGAGAGCATCAAGGTGGCTAGATATTTAGGTGGTTTGAAATGGAGTATTCAAGAGGAGATCAGCCTTTGGACTCCTACTACTGTTCATAAGTGTTTTCAATTGGCACTCAAAGTGGAAGATAAGAATAGAAGGAAACAATACTCTAACTCTAGGGGTAGAGGAAGAGGGAGAGACTCTAGAGGATATAGAGGTGGTTATGGGGGAAGAAGCAATGAACCCAAGGCCATAGGAGACTCCAAGTTGATTGAGCAAAGTGGGGAAACAAGTGGAAGAGGTAATTTCACTAGAGGAAGAGGATTTGGTGGTGGAGCTAGAGGCAGATCAAACAATTTCAGCAGGGGTTCACATTTTGCAAACATGAAATGTTACCATTGTGGACAACTTGGTCATCCAGCCTATAGATGTCCTGAGAAGGCATCATCTTCCCAAGGGGATAAGAAGATAACATATGTTCAAGAAGAATGCAGCAACAATATAACTTCAAAACTGAATCTTGATTCTGAGAAGGGAGAAAATCTGATGTTTAGAAGAGTTTTGATCAAGGAGCCTAGCAAAGAAGAGCCTAAAAAAAGAAGGGCACTTTTTAGAATAAAATGCAAGATACTTGGTAAGGTTTGCAAAGTTATTGTTGACTCAGGATCAACTGATAATATCATCTCTGAAGAGGCTGTCCAAAAGCTTAAGCTAACAAAGATTCCTCATGATCATCCATATAGAGTCACATGGCTGAATAAAGGGCAGAATGTGTTGGTAAATGAACAAGTTTGGGTGGATTTTTCAATTGGAGGATATCAAGACAAAATTCTTTGTGATGTGTTGCCCATGGATGCTTGTCATCTACTCTTGGGTAGACCATGGCAATATGATAGGGATGCTGTCTATCATGGGAAGAATAA
Source organism: Cupressus sempervirens (assembly GCA_028749045.1). Classification (NCBI taxonomy): domain Eukaryota; kingdom Viridiplantae; phylum Streptophyta; class Pinopsida; order Cupressales; family Cupressaceae; genus Cupressus; species Cupressus sempervirens. The sequence continues at coordinate 415,350,277 of CM053790.1, forward strand.
CTTGTATACATTCAAGAAAGGAGGAGTGACATACAAAATCCAATCACTTGGTGAGGAAGGCATAGATGCAGCAACAGATCAGTGTGTTCTACTCATGAGTGGAAAAGAATTCTTACATGATTTCAAGGAGAACAATGAAGTTGGGTTTTCCATAGTTGTGAAACCAAAGGAGAAAGATGCTGTCAAACAAACACCATTGCCAAGAGAGGTAAAAGAACTATTGGATCAGTTCAAAGACATCATAAGTGATGGATAACTTGCCACACTCCCTCCACAAAGATCTATTAGTCATCAAATAGACTTTGTTCCTGGATCCTCATTGCCCAACAAGGCTGCTTACAAGATGAGTCCAGATCAGAATAAAGAAATTGCAAGACAAGTACAAGAGCTACTTGACCAAGGTCTCATTCGAAAGAGTATTAGCCCATGTGTTGTACCAATTTTTTTGGCACCAAAGAAAGGAGGTAATTGGAGAATGTGCACTGATTCTAGAGCCATAAATAGGATAACAATTAGATATAGGTTTCCTATTCCTAGAATAGAAGATCTATTGGATTGTTTGGGGGGTGCTAAGTATTTCTCCAAGATAGATCTCAAGAGTGGCTACCATCAAATCAGAATGAAGGAGGGTGATGAATGGAAAACAACCTTCAAAACTACGAAAGGACCTTATGAATGGCTAGTAATGCCATTTGGCCTCTCTAATGCACCTAGTACATTCATGAGGCTAATGAATGAAGTGTTGAAGGACTACATAGGCATTTTTGTAGTGGTTTATCTTGATGATATTCTAATTTTCAGCAAGACTAAAGAAGAACACATGAAGCATTTGGAAATTGTTTTAAAGAAGTTACAAGAAGAAAAATTGACCATTAATCTTGAGAAAAGTGAGTTCTTGAAACAAGAGTTGGTTTACCTTGGTTTTGTAGTTTCACAAGGTAACTTGAAGATGGATGAAAGTAAAATAGAAACCATTCTAAACTGGCCTACACCTAAAACAGGTGCTGCAGTAAGAAGTTTCCATGGTTTGGCACAATTCTATAGGAAGTTTATAAGGGGTTTTAGTGAGATATGTGCACCAGTATTAGAAACCATCAAGGGAGGACTAAAAACTAAGTTCTTTTGGACCAAAGAAGCCAATGAAGGGTTTGAAAGGTTGAAGAAAGAGGTAGCTACTAAACCCATTTTGGTTTTACCTAGTTTTGACAAGTTGTTTATTGTAGAATGTGATGCAAGTAATATTGCTGTTGGGGCTGTATTAAGCCAAGAAGGAAGGCCAGTAGCATTCTTTAGTGAAAGGCTAAATGAATCCAAATCTAGGTACTCATCCTATGACTTAGAATTGTATGCATTGGTGCAAGCACTTAGGAAGTGGAGGCACTATCTTTTACCTAAAGAGTTTGTTGTATACACTGATAACCAAACATTGAGTTACATCAACACTCAAGAGAAGTTGAGCCTAAGACACATCAAATGGATGGAGTTCCTACAATCCTACACATTCACCATCAAGCACAAGAAATGGCAGATAAATAAAGTAGCTGATGCATTAAGTAGAAGGTTGCTTACTATCCAAGAAATACAGTTAGAGAGTATTGGAGTTAAAGGTTTCAAAGACCTATATGCTGATGATGAAGACTTCTCAGAGGCCTACAAGGTATGTGTAGAGTTTAACAATCATTTTCATAGCAAGTTTGCTGATTACACTTTGCAAAATGGGTTGTTGTTTAGGGGAAATCAATTATGTGTGCCTAGAGGATCAATGAGAGAAAATCTGATCCAAGAGAAGCATAATGGAATCCTTAGTGGACACTTTGGTTTGAACAAAACATTGGAGTTGGTGGAAAGATTCTACTATTGGCCTAGGATGCAAAGAGATATTCGGAAGTATGTTGAACAATGCATGATTTGTCAAAAGGCCAAGGGAACTTCTACAAATGCAGGATTGTACCAGCCCTTACCCATTCCAAATAGGCCATGGGAATGCATCAGCATGGACTTCATAGTGGGCTTACCAAGAACAACATCAGGTTTGGATAGTGTGTTTGTAGTTGTGGACAGATTTAGCAAAATGAGTCACTTTATTCCTTGTAAGACTACTCATGATGCTAGCTATATTGCTCACTTATTTTTCAAATAAGTTGTAAGGATTCATGGCTTACCAATCAGTATAGTTTCAGATAGAGATGTTAAATTCATAGGGCACTTTTGGAAGACCTTGTGGAGAAGGCTAGGTACTAACTTGGCACATAGTTCAGCTTACCATCCCCAAACTGATGGTCAAATTGAGGTAATTAATAGGGTGCTTGGAAACCTTCTAAGGTGTTTAACAAAGGAGTATGGCCAAGTGTGGGATCAAGTCCTACCACAAGCTGAGTTTGCCTACAATGATAGCACAAATAGAACTACCGGTAAGAGCCCTTTTCAAGTTGTTTATGCTTATCACCCAAGAGGAGTTTGTGAGCTATGAGAATTAAAGAATCAAGAAGAGATTAGTGGACATGCAGATGATTTTGCCCAGTCCATGAGAGAGGTACATGAGCAGGTCAAGAAGTCCTTGATAGAGGCTACTCAAAGGTTAAAGACTAAAGTAGATGAAAGGAGGAGAGATTTACAATTTGAAGTAGGAGATTTGGTGATGGTACACTTGAACAAGGCTAGACTTCAAAAAAGTGTTCCAAGCAAGCTTCAAATGAGGAGGATAGGGCCTTGTAAGGTTCTAGCTAAGTATGGCCCAAATGCCTACAAGATTGAGTTGCCAAACAATCTAGCCATCTCTCCCATCTTCAACATTCAAGATTTGGTTAAATAAAAGGGTCCTAGTGTCATGGAAGAGGAACACATCATAGAGGTAGATAAGAATATTCCAGAAATCAGTATTCCTCTCCAAACCAAGCCTCAAGCTGAAAAAGTTCTAGATTCAAGAGTAAAGAAGAAGACTAGGCATGGAATTTATATGGAGCATTTAGTAAAATGGAAGAACTAGCCTAAATCTGAAGCGACATGGGTAGCTGAACATGAATTCAAAAAGAGAGGTATCAGTCAAGATCTCTTGAATACTGACCCACCTTAAGTTTTTTTTTTGTCATAGGGGGAGAATGGTGCAAGAGCACCTAGGAAATATGCCAAGTTTCCTAAATCATTTTTGGCTTGTAGTGGTCTTGGCTAGACCACATGAATAAGGGCTATGGGATAAAGCCCCAAGTGTTTGAGTTGTGTTTTTAAATAAGTTTTTGTTGTGTCTGAGTTTCCAAGTTGCTTCTATGTTGGCAAAATTGCTTAAATTGCTTGTTAGAGCCTAGAATGGTCAAACACTGACCAAGACCCCAGGAGGATGGGAAACATGGAAAATATGTTAAAAGTTGTAATTACATGGAAATAGGTTCATTTAACCATGTTTGAGGTCATGGAGCCATTAAATGCACAATAGTGCAAAAGTTGCACTTGGCAAATTTGCAACTTTGCAAAGTTGCTTGACAACATTGACAAAAAGTGCTAGAACTTTATAACGGCTTCAAGAATCAGTTGGAAACCTATGGGATATGTTGATTCACATGGGTAAGAGGTATTTAAGACCAATCCAAGTTAGTTTGAGGGTTGTCATATGCTTTTGTACAAATTTTGGCATTGGAATGAAGAGCAAACTGAGCATTTTGATGATAGTTTTCTGATTTCACCCTTCATCCACACCTTTAATGGATTGATAGGGTTGTTGTTTTCATGTAATTTTATAGTGTATGGAATTTAGATGCTTTGGTATAGATTAGGAGTTTTTTTTATCATTTTCATTACTACTTTGAAAAATCTTTTTAAAGTTGCCAGTTCGCTGGTCTGTACACAGCAATCAGCAAAGAAATCTCTATAACTTGAATTCCAATGGTGGAACCATGATGGCCTTTTGGAATCAAGTACTAGACTGTATAAAAAATGTAAATATGTATTTTTGTCTTGTTTTGCAGAGGTTTGTTTTTTTTTCCAAGAGGCCCTAGGCGAGTTTGCATACCCGACTAGGCAATGAAATCAGCAAATAAGTGTTTGAAAGGGGCATAGAATGGGGTGTTGGGTGCAATAAAAATTCATGGAAGGAAAGAGTGGTGAGTGAAGGAAGTTAATTCTAGGAGTTCAGTCATTTAGAGTCCATTTGAGTGGTGGAAGGAAGAACTCTCTATATTCTTGTTCATACAAACAAGAAACCCTTGTAAATAGACATATTTTTGGAAATCCCTTGTACGGATGACCTGGATGTTGCAGACCTGAAAAATATTCAAGGGGAGCCAAAAGGGTATCCAAATCATAAATTTTTTTGAGTACTTCTTAATGGTTTGAGGAGATATAAGCCAAAAATTAGTTTTGGAGGCCTAATTTTGTTATTAGTCTTGGTAGCCCTCTTAACTATGCAATCTTCAAATCGATTGGAAACCCAATACTCCAATTCACTTAGTGATCCTAAAAACTATTGAATGAGACCTAATACAAGCCTTGGAATTCAATATAGCCAAGAATGCACTCCTGGAAGCCAGTTGTCAAGAACGGTGCAATGAGAGCACTAGGGAGACCCCATGGTGAAATAGAGTTTTGAGTTGATTGGTGAGGATTAGTGTAATAAGGGAATAGAGAGAAGATTCCCTTGGAGTAGGGTATAGGATAAATACCCTAAGAGGCTAGGAGAAAGCCTAAAGTGAGTTCTAGTAGTTGAGGCTAGAACCTTGTTCAAGATCCTCCCCATCACTACCCTACCCTACCCATGCTCATCCTATGACAAGTGCCCGTGGGCATGCATACTCCCATCCCAACCCCAATGATCATAACTTCCAAAAGTACCACAGAAGATCGAGCCTCGCAAGTCACTCGACAAATGTACATGGACGTACTCGTGTGTGGCGCACCACCATCACGAAGATCATAAAAAAAGGACAGCAATGAGAACACAATGCAAAGGAAACACCCAATTGAAAGCAACACGAAAAGGCCAGATTCTACATGAATCCCAAAGCCAATAAAATCATACATCAAGAAATCACTCAATCGGCCTCAATTCGAGAGTATGGATTCTACACGAATCCCAATGATGTAACAATACCAAACATCATGAACTCACTCAACCGGCCTCAATCTGAGAGTATGGATTCTACACGAATCCTAGCGTTCATGAAACAAAAGCAAAGGTCCAACAAAACCCATAACAGGTATAAAATCACTCAACCGAACACAACTTCGAGAGTACGGATGCAACATGCATCCCAATGCAACATAAAAGTGCAAAAGTGGTTTGACTAATATCCAAATGGATTATCAAGGTCCACAACCCACATTGTGCCAAGAAAACTCGAGAAAATAGGGTGGCACGCAAAATGAGGTAAAAACCCCAAAAATTAGAAAAATTTCAAAATTAAAACCCATTTGGCCTTTGGGTTCAAAAACCCCAAAAATCTAAAAATAAATGGAATCGGACACTGTATGCAAAAACGGCCAGCATAATAGTGTAAAATTCCAAACCCTCATCTCAAAAAATAGGGAAATGTTCATACCCACCCAACTGGGTAGAACTAGCATACAGAAATGGAGGGGAACACTAGTTCTCAGCCTCCAAACAAATGGCTACCAAAAACAGAAGCAGAAACAGAGCAGAAACAATAAAACAGGAAAGCCCTACCTCACAGCCAAAAGGGCAAAACGGGAATCTGAACCATAAAATAAATATCCCACAGAAGTAGCTGAAAATTGTGGCAATCCAAGGTTTCCCCAAGCTAGATCCAATGAGCCCAACCTCATGACGATCTCATGCTCGTAGCTCCCACAACGAACAAAACAATAAATCCTCATGAAGAGGATTTTTTGGTTTTACTCACCATCTTTCCAATTTGAAAGTGAGAAGTTCGAAATTAAATTCCTTTTTGAACATTTATTCACTTTTTGAGTGAATAATCGATTAGAGCATTTAACCAGCCAATTTAGTTAAACCCCGAATCGACCCAAACAAAAACAAGCTATTCCTATAAATAGGAATTCATCTATGGCAAAGCTGCCAGAAATTAAAATAAATCAAATAAAAAGCCCAAAAACCCAAAAACACAAAAATCACCTTAAACAACTTTCACGACAATGCGAACCTCTAAATGCACAGACACGCTTACTGGTCTAATCACATAATGCAATGAGTTTGGATTTAATAATCACCGAAAGGTTTAAATTAAACATTTTAATAAAGGATACATCGACCATACAAGGACGACATTGGTAAAATATGAAAGGCTGAATCACTAACTCCATGTGCCACTGCCAAGGATATAATCTTGCACATTAAACAACAAGATCAAGTGCAATTTCATATAATAACATAGCCAAAGCAATAAATGCATTAAATCACCTAATTTAATCATTTATTTAATTATATTAAAATAATCTATTTACATCACTCACATTCGCATAAAGCATAACTATGCAGGAATAAAGTAACTAACCATAGCATTAAATCCATCACATAACAAAATCAGAGGTATGTCCAAATACCAAATAACTAGATATCATCATAAAACACATTGTCATCTCAAAATGGCATCATCATGCAATATGATTAACTGAACAACATAGTAGTCTAATATCTATGATACTAGAATCAAATAGTAGCATTTGACCCTCAGGTCATCTCAAATGTAAAACATAACATGAGTAACAACTATCTCTCAAATAAAAAATGTAACAAGGTAAATGTCCGCAGCACACAACCAAATAATCCAACAAGAACAATCCATTCTAATCATTAATGCATTTAACAATTGTTGATTACTCTGCATAAAAAAAGGCATTTAAAACACATAAGCAAACACAGTCATAAACATGACTAACCACTGCTACAGGAACCTAGTCCAGTGTAGCATGGTAAAAGAACATAGTACAATCTTTGTACACATCTACAGGTAATCAAAAAACAACCTCATGATACCACATCGATCCTGGTAACCACTAGCACAAATCTTAGTGAACCAAAAATCACATCATAATCTCAAAGATCAGTCAAAAGCATAATCAAAGAAACTAATAAAGAAAGATAAACCCAATCACCTCAACGGTGTAGACCACTCAAGGTCACAATCATGATCCCATCACAACAAAAGATCAGCAAGGTTGCATCCATATGGTTGACTTACAAAAGTCAAATGGGAGACGCACTACAATATGTATGTATATAAATGCATGCATGCATGCATGCATGCATACATAAATATATCTATGTATACATTGCATACATACAAAGATATGCATGCATGCATACATACATATATACATACATACATACATGTATACATATATATGCATGCATCTATGGATGCATACATACATGCATGCATCTATGGATGCATACATCCATGCATGCATCTATATAAACATGCATACATACATGCATACATGTATGTATGTATGTATGTATATGCATGCATACATATATATGTATGGATGCATACATACATGCATGCATCTATGCATGGATGCATACATCAATGCATGCATCTATGTATACATGTATACATACATGTATGTATGTATATACATCTTGCATACATATATATATGTATGTATGCATGCATGCATACATATATATATCTATGTATGCATGCATGCATGAATACATAGATATATGTATGGATGCATGCATCCATGAATCCATCCATACATGTATCTATGTATGTATACATGTATGCATTCATATATATGTATACATACATGTATACATATATGAATGCATACATGTATACATACATGTATACATACATGCATGCATAGATATATCTATGTATGTATGCAATGTATGCATAGATATATATATATATATGTATGAATGTATGTATGCATGTATAATGTATGCATGCATATATATGTATGGATGCATGAATGCATACATACATGTATATATCTATGTGTTCATAGATATATGCATGTATATATGTATGCATGCATGCATACATACATGTATATATCTATGTATACATGCATGCAAAGATATATCTATGTATGTATGCAATGTATACATAGATATATGTATGTATCGATGAATACATAGATATATGTACGGATGAACATGCATGCATGTATGTATGGATAGATTTTATGATGTGATGCTAACATCATCAAAATCCACACTTTTATCTGAGCTTCAAATTGTTATAACTTTCACATTTGATCTTTTTTTTTTATGAAATGAATGTCATTGGAAAGCTCTCATCAGGTTCTTCATTTTGAAATTCATTGTTGACCACTTTTGAGATAGCTTGATTTCACCCTTTATCTAACCCTCTACTCTACGTGTTGACATAAACTTTGACCGAGCGTAACTTTTGCATACGAGCTCCTTTTTTGCCTATTCAAGTTGCATTGGGTTCTATTCTCTAAGTTCTTTGTAGTGATACTAAATTTGAGAGATTATCATACTATTGAATTTTTTGCCTTTTGGATCCACCTAGATCATTCTTCCCCACTAAGAGGCTTTTGGACCTCCAAAAGTCTATTTTTATGTACATTTTGAACAAGGGCAATGTTGCCCCACTTGCCGAGTATCATTTGTATGTCCTATTGGAATTTTGAACATATGACCCACCACAAACATAAAGACATAGGAGATAGCATTGTTGACATAATTAACCATAAATCCACCAGTTTCCACTATTACATCCATCACCCACATAGCATCAACTAGTAGAAGTAGAAGTAACAAAATTGAAATAACTGATGAAATGGAAAGAGTATCAACATTTTGAACATCTCGTACATAAACATTGTTAGAAAATGAGCCTTTCAAATCCTCTTTTACCATTACTAGCTGAAGACTTGATTCTGTTTGCACCTGATCTTCACTAGCTACTACAAACATGAGAGTTAGTTTACTGCTTGCATTTACAATCATTTTCAAATTTCCTATATTTACAATTGATCTTCCATTCTTCATGTGATGAGCTCTAATAATGTATTCAATCCCATTTTTAAACAAATGATACTTGTTATGTTCCCTATAGAAGATAGCTTTCCTATCATATAAGTATGGGCTACCCAACACAATCCCACAGATATCAACTAGAACCACATCAAATTCAACCTCATCTATGAACTTAGATGTTATTGCAAATCTTAACTTACATTGCTTAGTAACTCGCAATCTATTATCATTGCACACCCAACCTAATGGATAAGGTATTCTATGTGACTTAGTTTCCAATCCCAATTGTTTAACAATTTCTTCTAAAATTACATTAACTTGGGACCCACTATCTATCAATATGTCAATTTTAATGTTCTTTGAAATCACCCTTATATGAAGAAGTTGACACCTTTTACTATCTTCAAGAACAACATGACTTTTTGAAGTGGAACTATATGAAACATCAGTGGTAGAATCAACAAAAAAAAAATTCTTTCAAACCCATAGCTGACATTGTTGCTTCATCACTAGAATCTGATCCAAAATCCTGAATAATAACCATAGACTTTTTCTTACCATTATGATCCTTAAACCACTTTGGTTTCAATTCCAGATACAATTTCCAACACTTCTCTTCTACATGTCCTTTCTTCTAACAATGCGAACATGTAGGTTTGTCACCTTCCTCTTTCTTCACTATGGCTACCTTCTTTCGTTTCATGATGCTGTTAGGGGGAGAAAATTCCTTCTTTGAACTAAAACTTACATTTCCTCCACTTGCTTCAATATGAGTTGCTTGAACACATACTTCATCAAAGTTAGAAGGACTAAACATCAATATTGTATGCTTCAAATATGAATACATTCCACCTATATACTTTAATAAATTATTGTATAAAGAGGAATTCCAAGAGTTAATTCCTTCTTCCTAAACACCTATGTATACTCTTGCACAGACTACCCTTTACCTTGCTTAAGATTTTGCCAATTCATAATGGCTTGTTGCATATAACCCAATTGATAAAACTGTTTCTTCAAAGCAAAAGTAAATTCATACCAAGATGAAGTGATTTTACCATGTGTAGCAAGATCATCCTGGATTTTACTCTCCCACCAGACTAATGCAGTACCTCCTATTCTAAGAGTAGCTAGCTAGATTTTGGAAGAATCATCCAAAATATTTTGAACCTTGCAATACACTTTGATCTACTTAAGCCAATTATCCAATTTTTCAGCATCCAATTCACCATTATATATAGGCAAATCAAACTTTACATCAAGCTTTAATAAGGATTTCTTCATAGAATGTTTCTTTTTAGAAGAATTAGATAGAGAAGAATAAGATGATGAAGAAGATGAAGAGGATGGAGATGAAGGTTTAGGAGGGTCACTACCATTTCCTACTCCTTTTCTTTTTCCATCTTTTGCTGAGGATTTAACTTCTTCTTTCTTCTTAGCCTTATCCGCCTTTCTTAATTTTTGTTCATGTCTCTCTTGGAGAAGAATGTTGACCAAAGCCTTTAATTCCACAAAAGATCTTTGGAATGATTCTGCATCAAAATCAAAAAAATGTTGTTCAGATTCCATCTCTGATTGAGGAAAAATTCTTCTTTTTGCAATTTTTGGATTGAACTCTTCAAGTTCACCTTCTCCTTGCTTCAACTTCAACCTTGTTAACATTCACCACCTGCAATTTCTCGGCAAGAATAGGCTCTGATACCAAACTTGATCTATAAACTAAGATTTACAATTTTTTAACTTAATCCAAATTACATATTTAATTCTTGATCTAGGCAGTAATTACGTGGTTCTGTATCTTAAAGAATTGAAATTACAAGAAGATTTATGCTTTAAACACTCAAATTTAACAATGTGTTTAATAAAATAAAGTCAAGAACATAACTTTAAAAAGTGAGAGAAATAAGAAAGGGATAGAAGAGATGCAAACAATTTGATAACAGAGTTGATTGGGTTAGGACTACGTCTCCGGGTCCAGTTCTCAAATTGGGGAACACTTTATTAATGTTGCCAGGCAAAACACACCTTCTTACAACATCCAAGCTTCAACCTTTACAGTTTCTCTCTCTTTTGCACTTGAAAATAATAACTTCATGCTTACAATAATCTCTCACCTACAAACTCTCTCAAGAATTACCAAACTTTCCCCCAAGAGAAAATTTTCCTTCCAAGCTAATTGTTCATCTCTTCTAAATCCCCTCCTTTTATACATGAAATTTAGCCAAAAATGGGCTAAAACAATTAACCAACATAAACCCCTATTTTGGTTACATAAATTTGAATCTCCCCCTTTACCAATTTATGGTTGTGCGTTTACTCCATGAATAGGAGTTTGTTTTAACAAATAACCTTATTTAAATAAGGTTGGGCAGATTTTTTTATGGATACATAACAACTCTTCCTCTAAAATTACATATGCCATAAATAACCTATTGGTTGACCTTAATTTTAGGACGGTAATGGTTGGGAGTTCAAATCCCATTATCCCTTTTCTTAAATTTGAATTAAATAACTATTTAAATTTGAATTCGAACTTTTTCCCTCTTTTTAAGATTTTATGATGTCATGCTAACATCATCAAAATCCACACTTTTATCTGAACTTCAAACTATTATAACTTTCACATTTGATCTTTATTTTTGATGAAATGAATGTCATTAGAAATCTCTCATCAGGCTCTTCATTTTGAAATCCATTGTTGACCACTTTTGAGATAGCCTAATTTCACCCTTTATCTAGCCCTCTAGTCTATTCAAGTTGTATTGGATTCTATTCTCTAAACTCTTTGTAGTAATACTAAATTTGAGAAATTATGAGACTATGCATCTATGTATACATACATGTATCTATGTATGTATGCATTTATCCATACATATATATGTATGTATGCATGCATACATCCTTACATACATGTATCTATATATGTATGCATGCATGCATATGGATAGATGGATGCATACATCCATACATCCATGCATACATAGACATGCATGCATAGACATATCTATGCATGATATGCATGCATCCATCCATACATACATGTATCAATGTATCCATACATATTGCATACATAGATATATGTATGTATGGATGCATGCATGCATGCATGCATGTATGTAGGTATACATACATGTATTAATGTATACATACATATTGCATACATAGATATATGTATGTATGGATGCATGCATGCATACATATATGTATGGATATATGTATTGATGCATGCATGCATGTATGTATACATACATGTATCTATGTATGTATACATGTATGCATACATATATACATATGTATGTATCTATGCATACATATATACATATATCTATGTATGCAATATGTATGTATACATAGATACATGTATTTATGAATGGATGATATATATGCAAACATACATACATATATCTATGTATACATACTTAAATTGTAGGTCTTTTCCCAAAATTAGTAATGGCCCTAAAAAGCCTTTTCTCTACCTGATTCAGAACTTCTCCGTCAAATTCTCCTTCTCGTCTCATTTCTTCTTCTTCATTGTCATCCTCACTGTCATCACCAGCGGCAACATTGGCTCCTCTACGGAGCTCCTCTTGCAATGCATGTACTTGCCTTTGGAGGGCTCTAACCTCCTTAGGATTAATAGCTCTGGCCCTTCCACCACACTCTCTTCGTGGAGGCATCTTCTAACTCGAACCCACAACCACATAGTCTTGGTGCAAACTGCCTCACAGTCGGCGCTTTGTCTACACACTCAAGAAAACTGGCTTTGATACCACTTGATGGGGACATGACCCAAGCACAGAATGGACACAAAAAAAAAGGAGAAAATGTATTAACTGGAAAAATAAGCTAGTACATATAGTACAGAGAAAATAAACTTCAAAACATGCCCTAAGGGCTTACAATAACATAAATCTGGAGATAATTTCTCCTTTCAGTACCTCCTCTCAAACTCCACTCCGAACTGCCTTTCACAATGTTAAAAATCTCCTTAAATAGACCCCGGAGGGTTACAGACTAGGAATACATTCTAGAAAGTGTTAATAGGCATCCACCGACCAAATAGAAGGCTCTAGAAGCTATGTTAGAAGTTGACAAAAATTTGGAAGAATCCAAAAATGGTAATCAAACTTTCAGGAGGCATAACTTTTGAACCGTAGCTCTGATTAACGAATCATTTACATTTCTGGAAAGCCCTTGAAGTGCTCTATAGCCCTATGGACTAGCTTTTCTCATCTCTCATTTTTCAGCCCTTTTTGGGTTAATTTAATGCCCCTAACTTGACTTTGAAGCATTCTTAGGAGGTCTCCAAAACTCAAAAAACTATAATAACTTTCAAACCATGGGGCCTTTTGACTTGATTCTTTTTTTAGAATGCTCTAAATTATAATTACATTCATCTAGTCAATTTACACCTTCTATTTTACCCAAAATGATTTCCCAATTATATAATTCTTTTTTTTATATTTACACGTATCCCAAGGTGTCCAAATACTCTATCCTAGAACACTGATAGTGGAACTGTGAGAGTTGGAACCTTTATTCGACCCAAATGAGTATCCAAAAATGAAAACACATGAAATAGAAACTAAGTCTAAATACATTTTTTTTTGGGTGAAACAGGATTGCCCTTATACCTCTGGATGCTCCTGCATCATGTATCTATACATGTATGCATGTATGCATACATGTATACATGTATCTATGCATCTATGCATGTATGCTATGTATGTATGCATACATACATACATGTATGCATACATACATATACATATGTATGATGCATGTGTGTGTGTCAATACATACATACATACATGCATACATGTATGTATGTATGTATACATATATACACATCCATCATGTATGCATACATACATATACGTATGTGTGATGCATGCATGCATGCCTGTGTGTGTATCAATACATACATACATACATGTATGTATGTATGTATGTGTATGTATGTATGTCTATGTATGTATGTGTATGTATGTATGCATGCATGTATGTATACATGCATGCATACATACATACATATACGTATGTATGATGCATGCATACATACATATATGTATGCAATATACATACATACATGTATGTATGTATGTATGTGTATGTATGTATGCATGCATGCATCCATGCATACATATATCTATGTATACATTGCATACATACATAGATATATCTATGCATGCATGCATGTATACATAGATATATATATATGTATGTATACATTGTAGTGCCTCTCCCATTTGACTTCTATAAGTCATCTTGATGGATGCAACCTTGTTGATATTTTGTTGTGATGGATCATGATTGTGACACTGAGTGGTCTACACCATCGAGGTGTTTAGATTTATGTTTCTGTTTTAGTTGCTTTGTTTATGCTTCTACTGATCTATGAGATTATGATGTGATTTAAGGTTCACTAAGGTTTGTGGTAGTGGTTATCGGGATCGATGTGATATCATGAGGTTGTTCTGTGATTATCTTGAGATGTGTGCAGAGATTGGACTGTGTTCTTTTTACCACACTACATTGGACTAGGTTCCTGTAGTAGTGGTTAGTCATGTTTATGACTATGTTTACTTTTGCGTTTTAAGTGTCTTTTTGTTGATTCTATAAACAATCATTATTAAATGCTTAAGTAATTAAAATGGGTTATTCTTGTTGGATTATTTGGTTATGTGTTGTGGACATTTACCTTCTTATATTTCTTATTATAGAGATATTTGTTACTCATGTGATGCTTTACATTTGAGATGACCCGAGGGTCAGATGTTATACCTTGATTTTAGTATCATAGATATTAGACTACTATGTTTTTTAGTTAATCATATTGCATGATGATACCATTTTGAGATGATAGTGTGTTTTATGATGATATCTGGTTATCTGGTATTTGGACATACCTCTGACTATATTATGTGATGGATTTAATGTAATGGTTGTTTACATCATTCTTGCATTGTTATGCTTTATGCGAATGTGAGTGATGTAAATAGATTATTTTAATATAATTAAATAAATTGTTAAATTAGGTGATTTAATGCATTTATTGCTTCGGCTATGTTATTATATGCAATTGCACTTGGTCGTGTTGTTTAGTGTGTAGGATTTATATCCCTGGCAGTGGCACATGGAGTTAGTGATTCAACCTTTCATATTTTACCAATATCGCTATTATATGGTTGACATATCCTTTATTAAATGTTTAAATTAAACCTTTTGGTGATCATTAAATCCAAACTCATTTGCATTATGTGATGAGACTAGTGAGTGTGTTTGTGCATTTAGAGTTTTGCATTGTCACGAAAGTCATTAAGGTGATTTCTGTGTTTTTGGGTTTTCGGGATTTTTAATTGATTTATTTTAATTTCTGGAAGCTTTTCTATAGATGAATTCCTATTTATAAGAATAGTTTGTTTTTGTTTGGGTCGATTTGGAGTTTAACAAGGTTGGCTAGTTATTTGCCCTAATCGATTATCCACTCAAAAAGTGAATAAATATCCAAAGAGGAATTTAATTCCTCACTTCTCACTTTTGAATTGGAGAGTTGGAGAGTAAAACCCAAAATTCTCTTCATGAGGATTTACTGTTTTGTTCGTTGTGGGAGCTATGGGCGTGGGATTGTCACGAGGTTGGGCTCATTGGATCCAACTTGGAAAAACTTTGGATTGCCATGATTTTTAGCTACTTCTGCGAGCTATTTATTTTATGGTTGAGATTCCCATTTTGCCCTTTTGGCTGTGAGGTAGGGCTTTCCCATTTTATTGTTTCTGCTCTGTTTCTGCTTTTGTTTTTGGTAGCTGTTTGTGTGGAGGCTGAGAACTAGTGTTCCCCTCCATTTTATTATGTTATTTCTACCTAGTTGGGCATGTATGAACATTTCCCTATTTTTTGGGATGAGGGTTTGAGATTTTATGCTGTTATGCTGGCTATTTTTGCATACAGTGTTTGATTCCATTTATTTTTGGACATTTGGATTTTTGTGCCCAAAGGTCAAATGGATTTTAATTTTGCAATTTTTCAAAAATTTGAGGTTTTTACCTTGTTTTGCATGCCACTCTATTTTTTCAAGTTTTCTTAGCACAATGTGGGTCGTGGACCTTGATGATCCGTTTGGATATCAAATAGACCACTTTTTCTCTTTTATGTTGCCTTGGGATGGGTGTTGCATCCATACTCCTGACATTGTGTTTGGATGAGTGATTTTATACCTGTTATGGTTTCTTTTAGACCTTTTCTTTGATTATGGACATTGGGATTTGTATAAAATCCATACTTTTGGATTGAGGCCGGTGGAGTGAGTTCATGACTCTTGGTTGATAGGGACACCACCCAAGCACAGAATTGACACAACAGGAAAGGAACATTTTATTAACTTTGTAAATAAGCTAATACATCCAGTACAGAGAAAATAGACTTCAAAATATGCCCTATAGGCTTACAATAGCATAAATCTGGAGATAATTTCTCTTTTCAGTACCTCCTCTCAAACTCCACTCCGAATTGTCTTTTACAATGCCAGAAATGTCCTTAAATAGACCTCGAAAGGTTAAGGACTAGGAATACATTCTATGGATCAGCTTCGCTCGTCGCCCATTTTTTAGCCCTTTTTGAGGTCATATAATGCCCCTAACCTGACTTTGAAGCATTCTTAGGATGTCTCCAAAAATTGAAAAACTACGATAACTTTCAAACCGTGGGGCCTTTTGACCTGATTCTTTTTTTGGAATGCTCTAAATTGCAATTACATTCATTTGGCCAATTTACACCTCCAAGTTCACCAAAATGATGGCTCAATTACATACTCCTATTTTCCTGGCATTTACATGTATCCCAAGGTGTTCAAATACTCTATCCTAGAACATTGATAGTGGAACTGTGAGAGTTGGAACCTTTATTTGACCCAAATGGGTATCCAGAAATGAAAACACATGAAATAAAAACTAAGTCTAAGTACATTTTTTTTGGGTGACACAAGATTGCCCTTATACCTTTGGATGCTCCTACATTAGACACCCAGGGTAGATTGAAAAGTGACCCTGTCACTTTATGAATGGTAGAGGAAATCTCAACTGGGAAACCTCAGTTGCTGAAATCCAAGTTGAGTCCTCTATTGGCCGTCCTTTCCACTTGGCCAAATAATCTTCATACTGCCTATTTTTGGTACTCCTACCCACACGATGATCTAGAATGTCTTCTATCTCCTCCTTCTTAGAAGCAAGAATTGGACATGGCTCTAACATCAGTTCCTCATCTGCACCATCATCATGATACTCTGTTAAGTTTGCAATGTTGAAAATAGGAGAAATGTGAATACCATCTGACAACTCCACCTCATATGCGTTTTCTAAGTCATGTTTCTTCAAAATTTTGTAGGGATCAAATTTCTTCATTTTTAGCTTGTTGTAAGTGCCGGCTAGAAAACTTTCTTTTCAAAAGTGTACCATGACTAGATCCCATACATGGAATTCCTTATGTCTTCTCCTTTGATCAGCCCTAGCTTTATACTCTTGATCCATATTGGTAATGTGTGCTTGAACCTCCTCATGTAGATGCTTGATATGTTCAGCAAATTCTTCAGCTTCAGCACTTGTCCTCTCCCCTTCCTCTATCTTCCTCAATTCTGGTGCAATCCTTGGGCTACTTCCATATATAATTTGCAATGGTGATCTACTAGTACTCCTATTTACAGAGTTATTGTAAGCAAAATTGGCTTGCGATAGAATCAAATCCCACCCCTTGGGCTAATCCCCAACTAAACATCTCAAAAAATTGCCCAGACTTTTGTTTACCACTTCTATTTGGCCGTCAATCTATGTGTGATGTGTAGAACTGAATTTTAAGTCTATTCTCAACTTTTTCCACAATGTTCTCTAGAAATACCGTACAAATTTTGTATCTCTATCAGAAACTATACTCCTGGGAAGACCATGTAGTCTTACCACCTCTCTGAAAAACAAGTCTGCAATATGGATAGCATCATGAGTTTTGTAGCATGGAATGAAATGTGCCATTTTGGAGAACCTATCAACCATCACAAATACTGAGTCATTATCCCTTTGTATCCTCAGCAATCCAAGAACAAAATCCATACTTATGTCCTTCCACAGCTTTGATGGAACAGGAAATGGCTAATATAGTCCAGTATTGTTGCTAAATCCCTTGGCAACTTGACAAACCTGGCAACTCTGTACAAACTTCCTTACATCTTGTGAAATCTAAGGCAAAAAATAATGTTCTCTAAGAATGGCAATGATCTTATCTTGACCAAAATGTCCTGCCATCCCTCCACTGTGTTTCTCTTTAATTAGATTTTCCCTCATGGAACTCCTTGGAATGCACAATTGGCTGCCCTTGAATAACATACCATCCTGAATCAAATAGTCCCACCACTTAGTTCTATCTACAACAACAAGCTTTGTACAAGCTTTCCATGCTTCAGCAAAATCAGGATCATCAGGGTACAGATTCTTGAGTTCATCAAACCCAACTACTTCAACCTGCATTACTGTAAGCGACAACTGTCTCCTGCTTAGTGCATCTGCAACCTTGTTAGATTTTCCTCTTCTATGTTTCAACACAAATGTATAGCTCTGGAAGAACTCTAACCACTTCATATGCCTCTGATTCAATTTACCTTGGCCATTTAGGTACTATAATGCCTGGTGATCAGTATACAAAAAAAATTCCTTTGGCAATAAATAATGCCTCCATTTCTTTAAGGCTTGAACTATTGCATAGAACTCTTGATCATAAACAGAATACTTTTTTTTTGCATAATTCAATTTTTTCACTAAAATATGAAATAGGCTTACCTTCTTGGCTTAATACAACCCCAATAGCATTGCCACTAGCATCACAATCCATCTGGAACACTTTTCTAAAATCTAGAAGTGCCAACACAGGCTATTTTATCGCCTTCTTCTTCAACAATTAAAAACTTCTCGCAGTTGCTGCAGTCCATTTGAACTCTTTTCTATCCCCTCTTATTGTATCAGTTAGGGGTGCACATATGCCACTAAAATTCTTAATAAACTTCTTATAAAAACTAACCAAATGATGAAATGATCTTACCTCAGTAGCAGACCTTGGATTAGGCCATTCCAAGATGCCTTTTACATTCTCTAGATCCATTTTGAGACCTTGAGGTGATATAACAAACCCCAAATAGACTAAGTCCCTTTTTGCAAAGATACACTTCTTCAGATTAATTCACAGTCTCTCTTCCCTTAGCCTTTCAAGGACACTATGAATATGCAATAAAATTTCTTCCAAAGTCTTGCTGAAAATTAAAATATCATCCAAATAAACAATAACAAATTTTCCCAAGAACTTCTTAAGTACCTCATTCATGAGCCGCATGAAGGTGCTTGGGGCGTTCATCAATCCAAGGGCATGACTAACCACTCATAAAGACTGTCCTTGGTCTTGAAGGTTATTTTTCACTCATCTCCTTCTCATATCCATATTTGATGATAGCCACTCTTGAAATCTATCTTTGTGAAGTACTGAGCTCCACTCAAGCAATCCATAAGATCATCCATCCTTGGCAAAGGAAACTAGTACTTGATGGTTATCCTATTAATAGCTCGAGAATCTATACACATCCTCCACTCTCCATACTTCTTTGGTGTGAGTACTTTAGGTACTACACATGGACTGAGGCTCTCTCGAATCAACTCCTTCCTCAATAGCTCCTAAACCTATCTATTTAGCTCCTCTATTTCAGTAGGAGGCATCCTATGAGCAGCCTTGTTAGGAAAACTAGCTCCTGGAATCAGATCTATTAGATAACTGATTTGCCTTACTGGTGGAAATCCTTCTGGAATATTATCATAGATAATATCTCCAAACTCACCTAGTAAATCTGAAACTTCAAGTGGTATTTCACTACTACCTTCTTTATGTTTCCTAGGAATCAAAGCATAGCACATACGCTGATGTTTCATGCCATCTAAAAATTTTCTTCCATCAACAAGACAAATCTTAGCACTGCTACATACCTTTTCACCTTCTTTTTTCATGGGCTTGAATTTGTGGTTAAATCCATCCTTTTTCAAATAGTATGTGTTTGCATGTCCATCATGTACTACATGTCTATCAAACTGCCATGGTCTACCCAATAATAGATGGCAAACATCCATCGGAATAACATCACAGAGAACTTATTCATGGTAACTCCAAATTTTGAATTTTACTAAATATTGTTCACTTACTAGGACCTTATGATCATCTTTCACCCAAGCAATTTGATAGGGCTGGGGATGTCTCTCCCTCTTTAGCTTTAGCTTAGAGACCATCTCCTCTAATACCAAGTTATTTGTGCTACCACCATCAATGATCACATCACAACATTTATCCTCACATTTGCATCTGGTACAGAACAAACTCCTCCATTGTCCTGATTCAATCTCACCACTTAGTAGGACCCTTTCATTCACCAAGGTCTCTCCTCTTTCTGCATCCTTTGATGTGATGATTGTGCATCCTCGTCCACATGAGCAACCCTAGCTTGGCCGTCTGCTCTCCTATCTGTCCTTCCTTGTCGTTGAGGGCATTCAAAAGCACGATGACCTTCTTCATTACAATGGAAATAGGTACCATAGAAGTCTCCTCTTCCTTGTCCATGTCCTTTATCTCTTCCTCTCTGATTTCCAAAATCTTGATCACGGGAGCAGTTAAAACCCTCATTCCTCTGGTTTCTGCTCGTACCCACATCTTCACTTTTCTTTTGGGTTTCATTTCGGCCTCCAGATGACCTACCACTATGCCTTCCTCCTTGATCGTGCCTTCTTTGTCTTCCTCCAAACCTTTTATTTAGATTCTCTTCAACTCGTAGGGAAAACTGGTATGCCTCTTCAACTCTGGTCATTCTTACCAGACTTAATTCTTCCTGGATGCTAGGTTGCAACCCACTGATATAATGAGCAACCTTCTCCTTATTTACTTCTGCATGGCCTACTCTAATCAAAAGTTGATAAAACTCCTTTATATATTCTTGGATTGATCTTCCTGCTTGCTTTAACCCATGCATCTTCTTGAACAAATCAGGCTCATAGTCCACAAGAAGGAACTGCTTCTTCAATTTGTCCACCCTGCGATCCCACCTTGTGATCTCCTTTACTCTTCTGTTCCTTTCCAATTGAACCTCTTGCCACCAGATTTTGGCATGGCCTTTTAGTTTTTCCTTTGCAAACTTAACCCTATCTAGGTCCCTGATATCCTCATACTCAAAGTATTCTTCCAGTTCATTGATCCAATCGATCAACTCATCTGGTTTCAGATTTCTTGAAAATATACCCACTTCAATTGTAGGTTTTCTTCCAAACTTAGTAATGGCCCTAAAAAGCCTTTCCTCTACTTGATTCAAAACTTCCCCATCAAATTCTTCTTCTAGTCCCATTTCTTCTTGTTCATTTTCATCCTCACTGTCATCACCTGCAGCAACATTGACTCTTCTATGGAGCTCCTCTTGCAATGCTTGTACCTACCTTTGGAGGGCTCTAACCTCCTTAGGATTAATAGCTCTGGCCCTTCCACCATGCTCTTTTCATGGAGGCATCTTCTAACTTGAACCCACAACCACACAGTCCTAGTGCAAACTGCCTCACAGTCGACGCTCTGTCTACACACTCAGGAAAATCAACTCTGATACCCTAAGGGCTTACAATAACATAAATCTGGAGATAATTTCTCCTTTCAGTACCTCATCTCAAACTCCACTCCAAACTGCCTTTTACAATGCCAAAAATCTCCTTAAATAGACCTTGGAGGGTTAAGGATTACGAATACATTCCAGAAAGTGCTAGTAGGCATCCACCAACCAAATAGAAGGCTCCAGAAGCTGCGTTAGAAGTCAACACAAATTTAGAAGTATCTAGAAATGGTAATCGAACTTCCGAGAGACATAACGTTTGAACCATAGCTCCAATTGATGAACCATTTACATTTTTGAAAAGCTCTCGAAGTGCTCTATAGCTCTATGGACCAGTTTCACTCGTCTTCCATTTTTTAGCCCCTTTTGGAGTCATTTTATGCCCCTAACTTTACTTTGAAGCATTCTTAAGAGGTCTAAAAAACCTAAAAAACTGCAATAACTTTCAAACCGTGGGGCCTTTTGACTTGATTCTTTTTCTAGAATGCTCTAAATTACAATTACATTCATCTGACCAATTTACACCTTCTAGTATACCAAAAAATGATTGTCCAATTACATACTCCTATTTTTTTCGAGATTTACATGTATCCCAAGGTGTCCAAATGCTCTATCTTAGAACACTGATAGTTGAACTGTGAGAGTTGAAAATTTTATTTGACCCAAATGGATATCCAAAAATGAAAACACATGAAACAGAAACTAAGTCTAAGTACATTTTTTTTTGGGTGACACAGGATTGCCCTTATACCTCTAGATGCTCCTACATCATGTATCTATGGATGTATGCATGTATACATAGATGCATACATGTATCTATGCATCTATGCATGCATGGATAGATATATCTATGAATGTATGCTATGCTATGTATGTATGCATGGATGCATATATACATACATACATACATGTATGAATACATACATATATGTATGTATGATGCATCCATGCATGTGTGTGTGTCAATACATACATACATACATGCATACATGTATGTATGTATGTATGTATGTCTGTGTATGTATGTATGCATGCATACATATATACATATATGTATGTATGATGTATGCATTCATACATATATGTATGCAATATACATATGTACATGTATGTATGTATGTATGTATTTGTATGTATGTATACATGCATGTATGGATGCATGCATACATACATATGATCCATGCATACATACATACATATACATATACATATGCATGCATACATACATATATCTATGAATATGCATGCATGGAAGGATGCATGCATGCATACATACATACATATACATATACATATTCATATACATATATGTATGCATATGCATGCATACATATACATATACGTATATACATATATGTATGCATGCATGTATACATACATGGATACATGGATGTACAGATACATCCATCCCTCCATGCATACATGGATGCATTCATACATCCATGCATCTATGTATACATGCATACATATATAAATACATGAATGTATGGATGTATGCATGCATTGCATACATGTATACATACATAGATACATGTATGTATATATAGATGCATGCATGCATTCATGCATATGCAATATGTATGTATACAAAGATAAATGTATGTATGGATGGATGCATTCATACATGTATACATACATATCGCATACATAGATATATACATATATCTATGTATACATTGCATACATAAATAGATATATCTATGCATGCATGCATGTATTCATAGATATATATATGTATGTATGCATGCATGCATATCTATGGATGTATGCAATATATACATAGATATATGTATGTATGGATGCATACATACATACATGCATGTATACATATATATATCGTGTATGTATGCATATGTATGTATGTATGCATACATGCATGCACACATCTATGCATCCACGGATGCATACATTCATGCATGCATTTATGTATACATGCATACATACATCTATACATGTATGTATGGATGTATATATATGCATGCATACATATATGTGTATGGATTCATACATAAGTGCATGCATCGATGCATGCATGGATGCATACATCCATACATATATGTATGTATATAGATGCATACATATATATGTATGCATGCATGCATCCATACATAGATATATCTATGTATACATTGCATGCATGCATAGATATATCTATGTATGTATGCAATGTATACATAGATATATGTATGTATGGATGTATGCATGCATGCATGCATCCATACACACATATATTTATGCATCCATTGCATATGCATAGATATGCATGCATGCATGGATATATCTATGTATGTATGGAATGTATACATAGATATATGTATGTATGGATGCATGACTGCATATATGTATTTATGTATAGATGTATGCATGCATGCATCCATACATACATGTATCTATCCATGCATGGATGCATGCATACATACATACATGTATACATGTATATATCTTGTATGTATCCATATGCATGTATGCATGCATCTATCCATGCATATGTATGTATGTATGCATACACACATAGATGCATGCATGTATATATGACTCCATGCATATGCATGCATCCATACATACATGTATCTATCCAAGCATGCATACATGCACGCATGCATGTATGCATGGATGCATGCATACATACATACATGTATACATGTATATATCTTGTATGTATTCATATGTATATATGACTCCATGCATATGCATGTATCCATACATACATGTATCTATGTATGTATACATGTATGCATGCATCCATCTATACATACATGTATCTATCCAAGCATGCATAAATGCATGCATGTATGTATGCATGGATGCATACATACATACATACATGTATACATGTATATATCTTTTATGTATGCATCTGCATGTATGCATGCATCTATCCATGCATGCATGCATACATACATAGATGCATGCATGTATGGATGCATCCATGCATATGCATACATACATACATGTATACATGTATATGTCTTGTATGTATGCATGCATACATACATCCATCCATCTATCCATGCATGCATCTGATGCAGAGCCACACTTTGAAAAATTCAGGAGGAATCAGTCACTCAACTGAGTTGCTTCAAGGGGCATCTACAACCTTCAGGATCACACACTAAAATTAGATTCAATAAACAAAATTTTGAAAATAAAATCTCCCAAAATATCTTCTTGCTGCCTTCGGATAGACCCGCACTCAGACATGAATAACTTTCGAACCAGAAAATGTTTACTCAATCCAACCATTGATATTTGGTGTAACTAGATTTCAAAAAATATATAAAAATTTGAGAGAAATCCAATGGTTCAAACCTGAGATATTGACCCCGCATCAGAGTACATTTTTTCTGAAAATAAATCCCCCAAAATATCTTCTTGCTGCCTTTGGATAGACCCACACTCAAACATGAATAACTTTTGAACCATAAAAGATTTACTCAATCCAACTATTGATATTTGGAGTAACTAGGTTTCAAACAACATATAAAAATTTGAGAGAAATCCAATAGTTCAAACCTGAGATATTGACCCCGCATCAGAGTACATTTTTCTGCAATTGTTATTCCCTAAACTGATTGCCATGAGAAATATATGAAGCATAACATTAGAACCATAATCTTGAAAAAAAAACATAGGAGAACAAAGGAGACATAAAACTTCCCATTCCTCCCCAAGTTCAAATCATTTTTTTACATAAAATATTAGCTTTTTAATAACCAAAGTCTGACTGGTCTTGTTGTCCAGTAGTAATAAAAATGTTTTCTTTTCCATCTAAGAATAGGAATCTGAAAGATATTTTACCATCAATACCATGCAACAATCATGGATATTCTTGTAACTACTGAGAATAGGAATCATCATTACCATGCAGCAATCATGGATATTCTTGTAACTGCTAAGAATAGGATTGACTTTTTAAAAAAAACTGACTTTCCTCCAAATTGAAGGAATATGAAACGGTTTCTTTTATTCCATAGCCATTTTTTTCATCATTATGAACACTCTTAAAATTGCCACCAACATTCTGATGAGATTCTTTTAATTATTGACCACATGACATTTCTATTACTAATTTTATCCTTTCTAAAACTGACACTAACATCATTAACCCTTTCCTGTAACTCTCTAACATATCCGAGTAAAAACTATAACATTTATTTAATAAAACACCTAATTCTAACCACTAAGACATAATCCTAAATTATTAAAATTGACCATTTAAAACATATGAAAAATCTTGAAACTTTGAAATGATTTAGTAATGAGATGCACCTGCATCAGCATATACATCCATGCATGCGTCTACATCCATGCATACATGCATATATACATAGATGCATGCAGGTATTTAAAAATCCATGAATATGCATGCATGGATGCATAATCTATGCATCTATGCATGTATCTATGTCATACATAGATGCATGCATGTATTTATGCATCCATGCATATGCATGCATCTATGCTTGCTTGGATGCATCCATCCATGCATGCATGGATGCATGTATCTATGTCATAAATAGATACATGTATGTATGGATGCATGCATATGCATGGATGCATACATACATGCATGCATCTATGTATGTATGCATGTATGCATAGATGCATGCATGTATGCATGCATAGATGCATACATGCATGCATCTGTGTATGTATGCATGTACACATAGATGGATGCATGTATGCATGCGAGGATAGATGCATGCATACGTGCATATGAATACATACAAGATATATACATGTATACATGTATGTATGTGTGTATGCATCCATGCATACATACATGCATGCATGGATAGATACATTAAAGTGTGGATGGATGCATGCATACATGTATGTATACATAGATACATGTATGTATGGATGCATGCATGCATGCATCAATACATCGATGCAGTCATCCATCCATACATACATATATCTATGCATGTATATCTATGTATGTATGTATGCATGCATATCTATGTATATGGAATGTATACATAGATATATATGTATGTATGCATGCATGCATATCTATGTATGTATACATTGTATTAATAGATATATCTATTTATGTATGCAATGTAAACATAGATATATGTATGTATGGATGCAGACATGCATACATACATATATATGTATGCATATATATATATATATACATGTATGGATATATGAATGCATGCATTCATAGATTCATGCATGTATGTATGCATCCATACATATATATGTATGCATGAATATATATACATAGATACATGCATGTATACATGTATGCATGCATACATAGATGCATGGATGGATGTATGCATGCATGCATGCATGTATGTATGCATGCATACATGCATATGTATACATACAATATATATACATGTATACATGTATGTATGTATGTATCCATCCATACGTACATATATCTATGTATATATTGCATACATACATAGATATGCATGCATGCATGCATACATATATATATCTATGTATACATGCATGCATGCATAGATATATCTATGAATGTATGCAATCTATGCATAGATATATCTATGTATGTATGCAATCTATACATAGATATATGTATATATCTATGTATGCAATATGTATGTATACATGCATGTGTGTGTGTGTCAATACATACATACATACATGGATGCATAAATACATAAACGTATGTATGATGCATGCATGCATGTGTATGTATCAATACATACATACAGACATGTATATATGTATGTTTATGTATGTGTATGCTTGCATACATACATATATGTATGCATATGCATGCATCTATGCATGCATGGATGTATACATACATTTATACATGTATGTATACATAGATGCATGCATGCATGCATGCATATGCAATATGTATGTATACATAGATACATGTATGTATGGATGTTTGCATTCATACATGTATACATACATATATACATACATATTGCATACATAGATATATAAATATATCTATGTATACATTGCATACATACATATATATATCTATGCATGCATGCATGTATACATAGATATATATATGTATGTATGCAATATATACATAGATATATGTATGTATAGATGCATACATACATGAAAACATGTATATATCTTGTATGTATGCATTTGCATGTATGCATGCATCTATGTATACATGCATACATACATGTATACATGTATGTATGTATGTATATATATGCATGGATACATATATATGTATGGATGCATACATGCATGCATGCACAGAGATATCTTTGTATGAATACATATATCTATGTATACATTGCATACATACATAGATATATCTATGTATGCATGCATGCATCCATACATACATATATCTATGTATACATGCATGCATGCATAGATGCATGGATGGATGTATGCATCCATGCATGCATAGATCCATGCATGTATGTATGCATACATACATGCATATGCATACATAAAAGATATATACATGTATACATAGATATATACAAATATCTATGTATACATTGCATACATACATAGATATATCTATGCATGCATGCATGTATACATAGATATATGTATATATCTATGTATGCAATATGTATGTATACATGCATGTGTGTTTGTCAATACATACATACATACGTGTAGACATAGATGTATGTATCTATACATACATGCACATCCATACATACATGTATGCATACATACATAAACGTATGTATGATGCATGCATGCATGCATGTGTGTGTATCAATACATACATACATGTATGTATGTATGTATGTGTATGTATGTATGCATGCTTGCATACATACATATACATATATATATACATACATATACATAACCATGCATACATACATATACATATATGTATGCATATGCATGCATACATATAAATATATGTATATACATATATATATATATATATATGCATGAATGTATACATACATAGATACATGTATGAATGGATGCATCCATCCATACATGCATGCATCTATGGATATATGCAAGCATGCATGCATGCATACATGTATATATAGATTTATACATGTATGTATACATAGATACATGTATGTATAGATGGATTCATTCATACATGTATACATACATATATACATACATATTACATACATAGATATATACATATATTTATGTATACTTTGCATACATACATAGATATATCTATGCATGCATGCATGCATACATAGATATATCTATGCATGCATGCATGCATACATAGATATATCTATGCATGCATGCATGCATACATAGATATATATATATGTATGTATACATGCATGCATGCATATCAATGTATGTATGCAATATATACATAGATATATGTATGTATGGATGCATACATACATAAATACATGTATATATCTTGTATGTATGCATGCATCCATGCATGCATGTATGTATACATGCATACATACATGTTTACATGTATGTATGTATGCATGTATATATATGCATGCATACATAAATATGTATGGATGCATACATCCATACATGTATGTATGTATATAGATGCATACATATATCTATGTATACATTGCATACATACATAGATATATCTATGTATACATGCATGCATGCATAGAGATATCTTTGTATGAATACACATATCTATGTATACATTGCATACAATACATAGATATATCTATGTATACATGCATGCATGCAGAGATATTTCTTTGTATGTATGCAATGTATACATCGATATATGTATGTATGGATGCATGCATGCATGCATCCATACATACATAAATCTAGGTATGCATGCATGCATTCATAGATGCATGGATGGATGTATGCATCCATGCATGCATACATAAAAGATATATACATGTATACATGTATGTATGTATGCATGTATGCATCCATACATACATATATCTATGTATATATTGCATACATACATAGATATGCATGCATGCATGCATACATATATATATCTATGAATACATGCATGCATGCATAGATATATCTATGTATGTATGAAATGTATACATAGATATATGTATATATCTATGTCTACAATATGTATGTATACATGCATGTGTGTGTGTCAATACATACATACATGCATGCATACATAGATGTATGTATCTATACATACATACACATCCATACATACATGTACGCATACATACATAAACGTATGTATGATGCATTCATGCATGCATGTGTATGTATGTATGCATGCTTGCATACATACATATACATATTTTTGATGCATGTATACATACATATATGTATGCAATATACATACACACATGTATGTATGTATGTGTATACATACATATACATATATATGATGCATTTATTGATGGGGACACAACCCAAGAACAAAATGGACACAACAGAAAGGGAAATTTATATTAACTGAAAAAATAAGCTAGTACAACAGTAAAGATAAAATAAACTTCAAAACATGCCCTAAGGGCTTACAATAGAATAAATTTGCAGATAATTTTTTCTTTCAGTACCTCCTCTCAAACTCCACTCTGAACTGCATTTTACAATGCCAAAAATCTCTTTAAATAGACCCCAGAGGGTTAAGGACTAGGAATACATTCTATAAGTGCTAGTAGGCTTCCACTGACCAAATAGAAGGTTCCAAAAGTTGTGTTAGAAGTTGGTGCAAATCTAGAAGAATCTAGAAATGGTAACCGAACTTCCGGGAGGCATAACTTTTGAACCATAGCTCTGATTGATGAACCGTTTACATTTTTGGAAAGCTCTCGAAGTGCTCTATAGCCTTATGGACTAGCTTTTCTCATCTCCCATTTTTTGGCCCTTTTTTGAAGTCATTTAATGCCCCTAACCTGACTTCAAAGCAGTCTTAGGAGGTCTCCAAAACTTGAAAAACTGCAATAACTTTCAAACTGTGAGGCCTTTTGACCTGATTCTTTTTTTGGAATGCTCTAAATCACAATTACATTCATCTGGCCAATTTACACCTTCTAGGTCACCAAAATGATGGCCAAATTGCATGCTCCTTTTTTTCCAAGATTTTCTAGCACACTGATAGTTGAACTGTGAGAGTTGGAACCTTTATTTGACCCAAATGGGTATCCAAAAATGTAAAGACATGAAATAGAAACTAAGTCTAAGTACCTTTTTTTTGGGTGACATAGGATTGCCCTTATACCTCTGGATGCTCCTGCATTAGACACCCAGGGTAGATTGAAAAGTGACCCTGTCACTTTATGGATGGTAGAGGAAATCCCAAATGGGAAACCTCAGCTACTGAAATCCAAGTTGAGTTCTCAATCGGCCGTCCTTTCCATTTGACCAAATACTCTTCATACTGTTTGTTTTTGGTACTCCTACCCACATAATGATCTAGAATGTCTTCTATCTCCTCTTTCTTAGAAGTAAGAATTGGACATGGATCTAACACTAGCTCCTCATCTGCACCATCATCATGATACTCTGTTAAATCTGCAATGTTGAAAATGGGAGAAATGTGAATACCATCTGGCAGCTCCACTTCATATGCATTTCCTGAGTCACATTTCTTCAAAATTTTGCAAGGGCCAAATTTCTTCATTCTCAACTTGTTGTAAGTACCAGTTGGAAATCTTTCTTTTTGTAAGTGCACCATGACTAGATCCCCTACTTGGAATTCCTTATGCTTCTCCTTTGATCAGCCCTAGCTTTATACTCTTGATTCATCTTAGTATTGTGTGCTTGAACCTCCTCATGTAGTTGATTGATATGTTCAACAAATTCTTCTGCTTCAGCACTTGTCCTCTCCCCTTGTTCTATCTTCCTCAATTCTGGTGCAGTCCTTGGGCTATTCCCATATACAATTTGAAATGGTGATTTTCCAGTACTCCTATTTATAGAGTTATTGTAAGAAAACTCTGCTTGTGGTAGAATCAAATCCCATCCCTTGGGCTTATCCCCAACTAAACATCTCAGCAAATTGCCCAGACTTCTATTTGGCCGTCAGTTTGTGGGTGATGCATGAAACTGAATTTCAAGTCTGTTCTTAACTTTTTCCACAATGTCCTCCAAAAATACCCCACAAATTTAGTATCTCTGTCAGAAACTATGCTCCTTAGAAGACCATGTAGTCTTACCACCTCTTTGAAAAACAAGTCTACAATATGGATAGCATCATGAGTTTTGTGGCGTGGAATGAAATGTGCCATTTTGGAGAACCTATCAACCACCACGAATACTAAGTCATTACCCCTTTGTGTCCTTGGCAATCGCAAAACAAAATCCATATTTATGTCCTCCCATGGCCTTGATGGAATAGGCAATGGCTGATATAGGCTAGTATTGTGACTAAACCCCTTATCAACTTGACAAACCTGGCAACTTTGTACAAACTTCTTCACATCCTGTGTAATTTGAGGTCAAAATTAATATTCTCTAAGAATGGAAATGGTCTTATCCCGACCAAAATGTCCGTCCATTCCTCCACTGTCTTTCTCCTTAATCAGATTTTCCCTCATGGAACTCCTTGGAATGCACAATTGACTACCTTTGAACAACATACCATTCTGAATCAAATAGTCTAACCACTTGGTTCTATCTACAGCAACAGGTTCTTTACAAGCTTTCCATGGTTCAGCAAAATCAGGATCCTCAGGGTACAAATTTTTTAGTTCATCAAACCCAACTACTTCAACTTGCATTGTTGTAAGCAACAACTATCTCCTACTTAGTGCATCTGCAACCTTGTTAGATTTTCCACTTCTATGCTTCAACACAAATGTATAGCTCTGCAAGAACTCTACCAACTTCATATGTCTCTGATTCAATTTACCTTGACTATTTAGGTACTATAATGCCTGATGATCAATATACAAAACAAATTCCTTTGGCAATAAATAATGCCTCCATTTCTTTAAGGCATGAGCTATTGCATAGAACTCTTGATCATAAATAGAATACTTTTTCTTAGCATCATTCAATTTTTCACTAAAATATGCAATAGGCTTACCTTCTTGGCTTAATACAACCCCAATAGCGCTGCCACTAGCATCACTATCCACCTAGAACACTTTTCTAAAATCTAGAAGTGCCAACACAAGTTGCTCTATTACCTTCTTCTTCAACCATTCAAAAATTCTTGCAGCTACTGTAGTCCATTTGAACTCTTTTCTATCCCCTCTTATTGTATCAGTTAGGGGTGCACATATGCCACTAAAATTCTTAATAAAATTCTTGTAAAAACTAACCAGACCATGAAATGATCTTACCTCAGTAGAAGACCTTGGAGTAGGCCATTCCAAGATGGCTTTTACCTTCTCTGGATCCATTTTGAGACCTTCAGGTGATATAACAAACCCTAAATAGACTAATCCCCTTTTTGTAGAGTTACACTTCTTCATATTAATTAATAGTTTCTCTTCCCTTAGCCTTTCAAGGACACTAAAAATATGCAATAAATGTTCTTCCAAAGTCTTGCTAAAAATTAAAATATCATCGAAATAAACAATAACAAATTTTCCCAAGAACTTCTTAAGTACCTCATTCATGAGCTGCATGAAGGTGCTTGGGGCGTTCGTTAATCCAAAGGGCATGACTAACTACTCATAAAGACCCTCCTTGGTTTTGAATGCTATTTTCCACTCATCTCCTTCTCGAATCTGTATCTGGTGATAACCACTCTTCAGATCTATCTTTGTGAAGTACTGAGCTCCACTCAAGCAGTGCATAATATCATCCATCCTTGGCAAAGGAAACCAGTACTTGATGGTGATCCTGTTTATAGCTCGAGAATCTATTCACATCCTCCACTCTCCATCCTTCTTTGGTGTGAGTACTGAAAGTACTGCACATGGACTCAGGCTCTCTCAAATCAAGCCCTTCCTCAACAGCTCCTGAACCTATCTATTTAGCTCCTCTGTTTCAGTAGGAGTCATCCTATGAGCAACCTTGTTAGGCAAACTAACTCCTGGAATTAGATCTATCTGATGACTGATTTGCCTTACTGGAAACAATCCATCTGGAACATTATCAGACATAATATCTCCAAACTCCCCTATTAAATTTGAAACTTCAAGTGGTATTTCACTACTACCTTCTTTATCTTTCCTAGGAATCAAAGCATAACACATATGCTGGTGTTTCAGGCCATCTAAAAACTTCCTTTCCTCAACAAGACAAATCCTAGCACTACTACATACCTTTTCACCTTCCTTTTTCATGGGCTTCACTTTGTGGCAAACTCCATCCTTTGTCAAAGAGTATGTGTTTGCATGTCCATCATGTACTGCATGTCTATCAAATTTCCATGGTCTACCCAACAATAGATGGCAAACATCCATCGAAATAACATCACAGAGAACTTTATCATGGTAACTCCCAATTTTGAATTTCACTAAACATTGTTCACTTACCAGGACCTTATGATCGTCTTTTACCCAAGCAATCTAATAGGGCTGGGGATGTTTCTCAATCTTGAGCTTCAGCTTAGAGACCATATCTTCTGATACCAAGTTATCAATGCTTCCACCATCAATGATCATGTCACAACATTTATCCTCACACTTGCATCTGGTACGGAAAAAACTCCTCCATTGTCCAAGTTCAATCTCACCACTTAGTAGGACTCTTTCATTTACCAAAGTCTCTCCTCTTTCTACATCTTCTAAATGTGATGATTGTGCATCCTCATCCACATGAGCAACCCTAGCTTCGCCCTCAGCTCTCCTATCTTTCCTTCCTTGTCATTGAAGGCATTCAAAGGCACGATGACCTTCTTCATTGCAATGGAAATAGGTACCATGGAAGCCTCCTCTTCCTTGTGCATGTCTTCTACCTCTTCCTCTCTGATTTCCAAAGTCTTGATCATGGGAGCGATTGAAACCCTCATTTCTCTGGTTCTTGCTAGTACCCACATCTTCATTTTTCTTTTGGGTTTCATTGCGGCCTCTAGATGACCTACCGCTTCCCCTTCCTCCTTGACCGTGCCCTCTTTGTCTTCCTTCAAACTTTTTATTCAGCTTCTCTTCAACTCATAGGGCAAACTGGTATGCCTTTTCAACGCCGTTCATTCTTACTAGACTTAATTCCTCCTAGATGCTAGGTCCCAACCCACTGATATAATGAGCAACCTTCTCCTTATTCGCTTTTACATGCCCCACTCTAATCAAGAGTCGGTAAAATTTCTCTATATATTCTTGGACTGATCTTCCTGCTTGCTTTAACCCATGCATCTTCTTAAACAAATCAAGCTCATAGTCCACAGGAATGAACTGCTTCTTCAATTTGTCCACCATGCGATCCCATCTTGTGATCTTCTCCTTTCCTCTTTTGTTTCTTTCCAATTGGACCTCTTGCCACCAGATTTTGGCATGGCCTTTAATTTTGGCCTTTGCAAACTTAACCCTATCTGGGTCCCTGATATCCTCATACTCAAAGTATTCTTCCAGTTCATTGATCCAATCTATCAACTCATCTGGTTTTAGATTTCCTGAAAATACACCCACTTCAATTGTGGGTCTTTTCACAAACTTAGTAATGGCCCTAAAAAGTCTTTCCTCTGCATGATTTAGAACTTCCCTATCAAATTCCCCTTCTGATCCCATTACTTCTTCTTCATTGTCATCCTCACTGTCGTCACCTACAACAACATTTGCTCCTCTACAGAGCTCCTCTTGCAATGCCTGTACTTGCCTTTGGAGGGTTCTAACCTCCTTAGGATTAATAGCTCTGGCCCTTCCACCATGCTCTCTTCATGGAGGCATCTTCTAACTTGAACCCACAACCACACAGTCTTGGTGCAAACTGCCTCACAGTCGGCACTCTGTCTACACACTTAGGAAAACCAACTCTGATACCACTTGATGGGGACACAACCCAAGAACAAAATGGACACAATAGAAAGGGAAATTTATATTAACTAAGAAAATAAGCTAGTACAATAGTAAAGAGAAAATAAACTTCAAAACATGCCCGAAGGGCTTACAATAGCATAAATCTGGAGATAATTTCTCCTTTCAGTACCTCCTCTCAAACTCCACTCCGAACTGCCTTTTACAATGCCAGAAATCTCTTTAAATAGACCCCAGAGGGTTAAGGACTAGGAGTACATTCTAGAAAGTGCTAGTAGGCTTCCACCGACTAAATAGAAGGTTCCAGAAGCTACGTTAGAAGTTGGTGCAAATCTAGAAGAATTCAGAAATGGTAATCGAACTTTCGGGAGGCATAACTTTTGAACCGTAGCTCTGATTGACAAACCATTTACATTTTTGGAAAGCTCTCAAAATTTTCTATAGCCCTATGGACCAGCTTCACTCATCCCCCATATTTCAGACCTTTTTGAGGTCATTTAATGCCCCTAACCTAACTTCAAAGCAGTCTTAGGAGGTCTCCAAAACTCGAAAAACTGCAATAACTTTCAAACTGTGGGGCCTTTTGACCTAATTCTTTTTCTGAATTTTTCTAAATCACAATTACATTCATCTGGCCAATCAACACCTTCTAGGTCACCAAAATGATGGCCAAATTGCATGCTCCTATTTTTTTGAGATTTTCTAGCACACTGATAGTTGAACTATGAGAGTTGGAACCTTTATTTGACCCAAATGGGTATCGAAAAATATAAAGACATGAAACAAAAACTAAGTCTAAATACATTTTATTTTGGGTGACACAGGATTGCCCTTATACCTCTCGATGCTCTTGCATCATTTATACATACATATATGTATGCATATGCATGCATACATACATATACATATACATATGCATGCATACATACATATACATATCCATGCATACATACATATACATATATATATACATATACATATATGTATGCATATGCATGCATACATATAAATATACGTATATACATATATATGTATGCATGAATGTATACATACTTAGATACATGCATGCATCTATGGATGTATGCAAGCATGCATGCATATGCAATATGTATATATACATAGATACATGTATGTATGGATGGATGCATTCATACATGTATACATACATATATACATACATATTGCATACATAGATATATACATATATCTATGTATACATTGCATACGTACATAGATATATCTATGCATGCATGCATGTATACATAGATATATATATATGTATGTATGCATGCATGCATGCATATCAATGTATGTATGCAATATATACATAGATATATGTATGTATGGATGCATACATACATAAATACATGTATATATCTTGTATGTATGTATATGCATGTATGCATGCATCCATGCATGCATCTATGTATACATACATACATACATGTATACATGTATGTATGTATGTATATATATGCATGCATACATATATATGTATGGATGCATACATGCATGCATGGATGCATACATCCATACATGTACGTATGTATATAGATGCATACATATATATGTATGTATGCATGCATGCATGCATCCATACAAAGATATATCTATGTATACATTGCATGTATACATAGATATATCTATGCATGCATGCATGTATACATAGATATGTATCTATGTATACATGCATGCATGCATAGATATATCTTTGTATGAATACATATATCTATGTATACATTGCATACATACATAGATATATCTATGTATGCATGCATGCATGCATACATATATCTTTGTATGAATACATATATCTATGTATACATTGCATACATACATAGATATATCTATGTATACATGCATGCATGCATAGATATGTCTTTGTATGTATGCAATGTATACATAGATATATGTATGTATGGATGCATGCATGCATAGATGCATGGATGGATGTATGCATTCATGCATGTATGTATACATAGATATATGTATATATCTATGTATGCAATATGTATGTATACATGCATGTGTGTGTGTCAATACATACATACACATCCATACATACATGTATGCATACATACATAAACGTATGTATGATGCATGCATGCATGTGTATCAATACATACATACATATATGTATGTATGTATGTGTATGTATGTATGCATGCTTGCATAAATACATATACGTATGTATGATGCATGCATACATACATATATGTATGCAATATACATACACAAATGTATGTATGTATGTGTATGTATGTATGCATGCATGTATGGATGTATCCATGCATACATACATATACGTATATATGATGCATTTATACACACATATTTGTATGCATATGCATGCATACATACATATACATATACATACATGTACATATACATATACATATCCATGCATACATACATATACATATATATATACATACACATATATGTATGCATATGCATGCATACATATACATCTACGTATATATATATATATGTATATGTATGCATGCATGTATACATACATAGATACATGTATGAATGGATGCATCCATCCATACATGCATGCATCTATGCATGCATGGATGCATACATGCATGCATCTATGGACGTATGCAAGCATGCATGCATACATGTATACATACATTTATATATGTATGTATACATGGATGCATACATGCATATGCAATATGTATGTATACATAGATACATGTATGTATGGATGGATGCATTCATACATGTATACATACATATATACATAAATATTGCATACATAGATATATACATATATCTATGTATACATTGCATACATACATAGATATATCTATGAATGCATGCATGCATATCTATGTATGTATGCAATATATACATTGATATATGTATGTATGGATGCATACATACATAAATACATGTATACATGTATATATCTTGTATGTATGCATCTATGCAAGCATGGATATATCTTTGTATGTATGCAATGTATACATAGATATATTGATGCATTCATGCATCCATACATACATATATCTATGTATGTATACATGTATGCATCCATCCATCCATAGATACATGTATGTATGCATCCATGCATACATGCATGTATGGATTCATACATACATACATACATGTATATATCTTGTATAAATGCATGCATGTATGCATGCATGCATACATGCATACATGTATCTATGTATGTATGCATAGATATATGCATCCATGCATACATACATTTATCTATCCATGCATGTATGTAAGTATGCATGGATGTATACATACATACATACCTGTATATATCTTGTATGGATGCATATGCATGTATGCATGCATATGCATGGATGGATACATACATGCATGCATCTATCCATGCATGCATACATACATATATGTATCCATGTATATATCTTGTATGTATGCATATGCATGTATGCATGCATACATACATCATACATACATCCATGCATCTATCCTTACATACATAGATGCATGCATGGTTGCATGCATGCATCTACATCCATGCATGCATCCATGCATACATGCATATATACGTAGATGCATGAAGGTATTTATGCATCCATGCATGTATCTATGTCATACATAGATACATGTATGTATGGATGCATACATACATACATACATACATGTATACATGCATATATCTTGTATGTATGCATGCATGCATACATCATACATATGTCCATGCATCTATCCATACATCCATAGATGCATGCATGGTTGCATGCATGCATCTACATCCAGTCATGTATCCATGCATATATGTGTAGTGACTGCCCCTAAATCGCATTTTTGTTACCATTGTCAAATTCTTTTAGGTTGATTTTATGCATTGATTAGTTTAGAGATATTGGATTTACAATATTATGACATTATTTCATGTTTTGGATTACATATATACTTGTTGATTTCATTTCACATAACGTTAATGATGTCTTAATGATTCCTAATTAGTAAATGTGGTTTCTTTTGTAACAATGTTAGCGTGATGTCTTTAATGATGATTATGTTGTATTGATAGAGATGCATTATTATATGTACACATTTGATGTTAGAATTGTAATTTTTACGATACTTACCCCATACTTGCATGTGTATGGTGCACGTGTTTATTTTATCTTTCTGTATGAAGTGTTTGATGTGGTTAAGGGAGGGAGTCATAGTCACTTGCTAGTTAGGATCTACACGATGAACCACTCCCCGCCATTATCTGTTTAGTTTAGATATATTATATACATGTACATGCTCCTCTTTTATGCAGGATGTAGGTACCGCGCATCAACTTCCCTGAATTGCTAGGATGAGTGTTCCCTATTACAAATACTCAAATGGTGAGAATGGAAAGATAACGATCAAGTCCAATCCTAGCCATAAGCCTATAATACTTGTCCTGCAAGGAGGACTCGTAATAGACTGTCTACCTTTTTTAAACCCATGAGTATTTTATGCATATGTTGTTTTGTGAGTATTTAATGAATTTCTATTAATTAAGTCTAATTAATAGATTAAATTAATAATTTAATTTAATAAAAAATTATTATGATATTTTGAATTTTTAATTATATTTAATTAATTGAGAAATTAATTAAATATAAAGAATTGGATTTGAATATAAAAGTTTTAAGAATAAATTTAGAACGTGATAATATTTATTTAATTTAATAATAATATATTTAGAGTTCATTTTTAAATGCTAAATATTATTGTTATTTAAGTTAATAAATATTTATCAAATTAAAACATTCAAAAATAAATTAAAAAGTGAAAAGATATTAATTTATGAAAAAAGATTTAAGTTTGGATGATGCGTGAATGAGTTTAAAATATAGAAAATTAATTAAAAGATAAAATATGTGCACATGATTAAGATATTTTAATAAAGTGCGCATGAGATTAAAGTTATAAATTTATTAAAGTAAAGTCTAGTGGAAAGATTAAATAAAGTAATTTAATAATTCACTTAAAGTGCATGAAGGAATAATAAAAGAATATTTTAATTAAAAGCGAATTAATTGTGCATGAAAGAATTAATTAAGTAAGATAATTATAATTTTAGAGTTGTGGAGACAGAAACCCTAAAAGGTAATTAGATTCTATATTAGAGGGTTTTCGGGTCATTATTGGGGACACAAGTTTTCGGGGCACACACAGGTTTATGGAGAGCAACTCGAAGGGTTTGGAAAGAAAACAATTTTATGTGGCTTGAAAGATTTTGCTTGCGGTAGGAATTTGCATTTAGTTGTCTGAGGTTAGCATCAGATCCAGGTAGGATCTTGTGATTTAATTGTATAGTAGTTTTCGCTTTTCAAACTTCTGTCTGCTTCGTGTCTTTTGCATGTGTTGTTTTCCTGGTATGCAAATATTTGTTCTTGATTGAGAAATATATGTACATGGACTTAGATGGATACATCGCTGAGTTTACTTTAGAGGGTTGTATTTTAATAAGAATAAGATTTAATAAGAAATCCAACAAATACAATAATCTATTAGATTTTGAAATCGAGTTTGAGATTTAGAAGATAAATGTTGTCCTTTTTCTAATAGACTTTAAGAATGATATTAATCCAAAAAAGGGTTTGAAATAAAAAGAAAATTTTGAATTAGAAATTCGAATAATTAAACTTAGTTTTCCTATTAGATTAATAATGTGATATATATAATTGTGGAGTTTGTTTAAAATGAGTATCATATATTTTAATAAAACAAAAATTGTAATTTATAAATTTACAAAACTCCTCTTAAACATCATATATAATAATTTTATCAAAACATATATAGCAATTGTATTAAATTTTAAATGAAATTATATTAAGAAAAAGAAAAAGAAATAATAAATATTATAATTTGGGGTGGGTACCCCACCATACCCCACCCATTTCCTTGGATCGACGGCCTTAAGCACGCCATACTGTGCTGCGATAAGCAGCAGTAGCAGTTTGTACAGGCCACACGATTTTATTTTTAAACTAGCGGCCTATTTAATATAGAGTATGGTTGTTTATAAAAAGTTTTAATATTAATGTGAATTAATAATATTTATAATAAAATTTTAGTATAAGACTATAATATTATTTAAGTATAGTTATTAATAGATTTTAATATATTTATTAATTTAAATTATAATGCATTTAGAATATAGTTAGTAATTAATGGAATTATTCTATTTATGACTGGAGATTAGTGAGAGATTAATATAGGTATTTATGTAATTATTGATTAATTAATTCAATTGTAATTGAGTTAATTAATAATTGAAATTACTCAATGAAATTTTAGTTTATTTAAATTATCGATAATATTGATTTAATAAATTGTGAATCATTTTAGTTTAAATCAATATAATTATCCCTCTAGTTACTTTTTTTGGAAAATTGATTTAATATTATGAGAGGATAATTTTTATATTTTATTCAAAGAGATGAATAGGTTAATTCATAAGGGTAAACTTTTAAACTTATTACTTGGAACGTGTTTTAAATGGGAAACTGAAACTTTACTTTTAAACCAATTATGTATTTTCAAATCAAATGCAAACCATGAAACTATACTATTTGCTTGTATTGTCTATGCTTTGGAATTTTGGTGTTGATTAGATGTCAACTGGTCTAGGATGTACACCAGAGG
Source organism: Cupressus sempervirens (assembly GCA_028749045.1). Lineage (NCBI taxonomy): Eukaryota > Viridiplantae > Streptophyta > Pinopsida > Cupressales > Cupressaceae > Cupressus > Cupressus sempervirens. Next base: position 415,392,254 of record CM053790.1, read on the forward strand.
TTTTGTGAGATTTATTTTATACTATTTATATGGTTGGATGTCATGATGTGTTTTGTGATTCATATTGAGATTATATTTATGAGATTTACCTTGTGGAGCTTTTATGTGTACTTGGATGGGAGATCCATCTTATTATCAGGTTGCCTATTAAGGAACCGAGTTTGATCTTTATGAGTGTTATGGTATGGGACACAACTGTGGATTTTTTGCTTAGGAGAGGTTTTCTAGGTACGTGACTTGGGAGTGGCTTGCATAGGGGTCCAAGACCCAAAGTGTTTAGTGCCAGGGTAACCTAATGCAAGTTATGTAATAAGTGATAATCTAGTAAGTAAAATTTATGGAGGGAAATACACTAAAAAAGATAAGTTAGAGATATTTGACCCAACCATGCCTTGAGTGCTTGTGTAGACTAAGGATGGGAATGGGATGAGTGCCTCATCTTCATGAGAGAGCTTTTTGGTTTCCACATGTGTGATGTTGAGGGTCTGGGGTTCAGAGTAACCTGTCCAGGGTAACTCAATGCTTGAGGGTCTGGGGTCTATTAAGAGATCAGTTCAGGGTAACTCAAGCAACCATGTGATGACACTCCCTAGTATGTAGCCTAAGTCTTCTCTGTAGAATTTTGTGTACCTCTGGTGGTGTATCTATTATCAAATGTGTTTATTATGGTTATTTACTTTCATGGATGAAGATTGGTGATTCATGGATGATGTACGTTTGACATGTGGCTTTTGACTTGAGGTGATTTTCTTTTGTTGACTTTATCTTATGATTTTGGTATTTGGTTTATACTTGGTTTATGATTGATGTTTGATTATGAGGTGTCGGTATTGGATTGAGTGTTCTTTCTCTTTGGATTATTTTATCTTCTTAAGTAGCATGTGTCACCTTTGAGGTAGTTTTGGCTATTAGGGGTACCTTGCCTAGGAATGTTTTATGTTTGATTTTTCGTTTGAGGATCGTTCATTATCTTCCCTGCACGGTGGGAGTGGAAGCCTGACTAGGTAACCACATGGTCGGGAGGTAGTGTCTTCTTACCATTTGGGTTCCCCTTAACATTGCCAGCTGTTGGATGTTCATTGCAGAAAATGTACCTTTATTATTCTTATTTCTTATCTCAGAGACTTCTTTTCAGATGATGTATATATGTTATCATGTATTCTGATGTATTGAATCTATTCTCACATACTCTGCGACATGTGCAGTGGATGTTATTAATTGGATGTACTTTCATTGTATTATTTATACTTATGCATTTGCTTATACGATTATGTATATGTTATTTCTTTATGATCATGAGACATTGTACTTGAAACTTAAACTAATTAATTTAAAATTATTAAATGTGACTCAACATAAAGGAACCCTTGAGGAATTGAAACTATATCTCTAATTGCAAATGTGTATTTGTTGTGTATGTTCTTATTGCTTCCACATTAATGTTATCTTGATGTTGTTTAAACTTAAAAAAAAAAAAAACAGTTCTGTAAATTTTGTCACATATTAGGTTTATTTCTCTTGGGTTCCCGAGCAGGGCATTATAATATGCATATATACATAAATGCATGCAGATATTTATGCATCCATGCATGGATGCATACATCCATGCATGTATCTATGTCATACATAGATACATGTATGTATGGATGCATGCATATGCATGGATGCATACATACATGCATGCATTTATGTATGTATGCATGTGTGCATAGATGCATGCATCCATGCATGCATCTATGCATGCATGGATAGATGCATGCATACACACATATGCATCCATACAAGATATGTACATGTATACATGTATGTATGTATGTATGCATTCATGCATACATACATCCGTCCATGGATAGATACATGTATGTATGGATGGATGCATGCATACATGTATACATAAATAGATACACGTATGTATGTATGCATGCATGCTTGCATCCATACATATATGCAGTCATGCATCCATACATACATATATATATATGTATACATTGCTTACATACATAGATATATCTATGCATGCATGCATATCTATGCATGCATGCATATCTATGCATATGCAATGAATACATAGATATATGTATGCATGGATGGATGCATGCATGCATGCATCCATACATACATATATCTATGTATACATTGCATACATATATAGATATATCTATGCATGCATGCATACATACAAGATATATAGATGTATACATGTATGTATGTATGTATGCATTCGTGCATACATGCATGCATGGATAGATACATGTATGTATGGATGGATGCATGCATACATGTATACACACATATATGCATGTATGTATGGATGCATGTATGCTTGCATCCATACATATATGCAGTCATGCATCAATAGATATATATATCTATATATACATTGCATACATACATCGATATATCTATGCATGCATGCATGTATACATAGATATATGTATGTATGCATGCATGCGTATCTATTCATATGCAATGTATGCATAGATATATGTATGTATGGATGCATGCATGCATGCATGCATCCATACATACATATATCTATGCATACATTGCATATGAATAGATACGCATGCATGCATACATACATATATCTATGTATACATGCATGCATGCATAGATATATCGATGTATGTATGCAATGTATATATAGATATATATATCTATTGATGCATGACTGCATATATGTATGGATGCAAGCATACATGCATCCATACATACATGCATATATGTGTGTATACATGTATGCATGCATCCATCCATACATACATGTATCTATCCATGCATGCATGTATGCACGAATGCATACATACATGCATGCATGCATCCATACATACATATATCTATGTATACATTGCATACATACATAGATATATCTATGCATGCATGCATGTATACATAGATATATATATGTATGTATACATTGTAGTGCCTCTCCCATTTGACTTCTCTAAGTCATCTTGATGGATGCAACCTTGATGATCTTTTGTTGTGATGGATCATGATTGTGACACTGAGTGGTCTACACCATCGAGTTGTTTGGATTTATGTTTCTATTTCAGTTGCTTTGTTTATGCTTTTGCTGATCTATGAGATTATGATGTAATTTAAGGTTCACTAAGGTTTGTGCCAGTGGTTACCATGATCAATGTGATATCATAAGGTTGTTCTATAATTATCTTGAGATGTGTGCAGAGATTGGACTGTGTTCTTTTTACCACACTACATTGGACTAGGTTTCGATAGTAGTGGTTAGTCATGTTTATGACTATGTTTGCTTTTACGTTTTAAGTCTCTTTTTGTTGATTCTATAAAAAATCATTATTAAATGCTTAAGTAATAAAATAGGTTGTTCTTATTGGATTATTTGGTTATGTGTTGTGGACATTTACCTTCTTATATTTCTTATTAGAGAGATATTTGTTACTCATGTGATGCATTACATTTGAGACGACCCGAGGGTTAGATGTTATACCTTGATTTTAGTATCATAGATATTAGAATACTATGTTGTTCAGTTAATTATATTGCATGATGATTCCATTTTGAGATGACAGTGTGTTTTATGATGATATCTGGTTATCTGGTATTTGGACATACCTTTGATTATATTATGTGATGGATTTAATGCTATGGTTATTTACTTCATTCTTGCGTTGTTATGCTTTATGCGAACATGAGTGATGTAAATAGATTATTTTAATATAATTAAATAAATTGTCAAATTAGGTGATTTAATGCATTTATTGCTTTGGCTATGTTATTATATGCAATTGCACTTGATCGTGTTGTTTAATGTGCAAGATTTATATCCCTGGCAGTGGCACATGGAGTTAGTGATTCAACCTTTCATATTTTACCAATATCGCTCTTATATGGTCGACATATCCTTTATTAAATGTTTAAATTAAACCTTTCAGTAATTATTAAATCTGAACTCATTTGCATTGTGTGATTAGACCAGTGAGCGTGTCTGTGCATTTAGAGTTTTGCATTGTCACGAAAGTCATTAAGATGATTTCTGTGTTTTTGGGTTTTGAAGCTTTTTAATTGATTTATTTTAATTTTTGGCAGGTTTTCCATAGATGAATTCCTATTTATAGGAATAGCTTGGTTTTGTTTGGGTTGATTTGAAGTTTAACAAGGTTGGCTAGTTATTTTTCCTAATCGATTATTTACTCAAAAAGTGAATAAATATCCAAAGAGGAATTTAATTCCTCACTTCTCACTTTTGAATTAGAGATCTGGAGAGTAAAACCCAAAATCCTCTTCATGAGGATTTACCCTTTTGTTCACTATGGAAGCTATGGGTGTGGGATCGTCGCGAGGTTGGGCTCATTGGATCCAGTTCGAGAAAACTCGTGATTGCTACGATTTTCAACTACTTCTTCGGGCTATTTATTTTATGGTTTAGATTCCCATTTTGCCCTTTTGGCTATGAGGTAGGGCTTTCCCGTTTTATTATTTCTGCTTTGTTTCTGCTTCTATTTTTGGTAGCCGTTTGTGTGGAGGCTGAGAACTAGTGTTCCCCTCCATTTTTTTATGTTAGTTCTACCTGGTTGGGCAAGTATGAACATTTCTCTATTTTTTGGAATGAGGGTTTGGGATTTTATGCTGTTATGCTGGCTATTTTTGCATATGGTGTCTGATTCCATTTATTTTTGGAATTTTGGGATTTTTGTGCCCAAAGGCCAAATGGGTTTTAATTGTGGAATTTTTCAAAAATTTGAGGTTTATACCTCATTTTGCATGCCGGCCTATTTTTTCTAGTTTTCTTGGCACAATTTGGGTCGTGGCCCTTGATGATCCATTTGGATATCAATCAAACCACTTTTGCACTTTTATGTGGCCTTGGGATGCATGTTGCATCCATACTCTTGGCATTGTGCTCGGTTGAGTGATTTTATACCTATTATGCTTTTTTTTGGACCTTTTTTTTGTTTCATGGACATTGGAATTAATGTAGAATCCATACTTTTGGATTGAGGCCGGTGGAGTGAGTTCATGACCCTCAGTTGATGGGGACACCACCTAAGCACAAAATGGACACAAGAGGAAAGGGAAATTTTATTAACTTTGTAAATAAGCTAATACATCTAGTACAAAGAAAATAGACTTCAAAACATGCCCTATGGGCTTACAATAGCATAAATCTGCAGATAATTTCTCTTTTTAGTACCTCCTCTCAAACTCCACTCCAAATTGTCTTTTACAATGCTAGAAATGTCCTTAAATAGACCTCAGAGGGTTAAGGACTAGGAATACATTCTAGAAAGTGCTAGCAGGTATCCACTAACCAAGTAGAAGGCTCTAGAACCCGCGTTAGAAGTTAGTTTAAATCTAGAAGAATCCAAAAATGGTAACCGAACTTTCGGGAGGCATAACTTTTGAACCGTAGCCTTGATTGATGAATCGTTTACATTTTTGAAAAGCTCTTGAAGTTATCTATAGCCCTATGAACCAGCTTCACTCATCCCCCATTTTTTGGCACTTTTTGAGGTCATTTAATGCCCCTAAACTGACTTTGAAGCATTCTTAGGAGGTCTCCAAAAATTGAAAAATCGCGATAACTTTCAAACTGTGGGGCCTTTTGACCTGATTCTTTTTTTGGAATGCTCTAAATTGTAATTAAATTCATTTGGCCAATTTACACCTCCAAGTTCACCAAAATGATTTCTCAATTACATACTCCTATTTTTTTGGCATTTACATATATCCCAAGGTGTTCAAATACTCTATCCTAGAACATTGATAGTGGAACTGTGAGACTTGAAACCTTTATTTGACCCAAATGGGTATCCAAAAATGAAAACACATGAAACAAAAACTAAGTCTAAGTAATTTTTTTTTGGGGTGACACAAGATTGCCCTTATACCTTTGGATGCTCCTGCATTAGACACCCAGGGTAGATTGAAAAGTGACCATGTCACTTTATGAATGGTAGAGGAAATCTCAAATGGAAAATCTTAGCTATTGAAATCCAAGTTGAGTCCCCTATTGGCCATCCTTTTCACTTGACCAAATACTCTTCATACTACCTATTTCTTGTACTGCTACCCACATGATGATCTAGAATGTCTTCTATCTCCTCCTTTTTAGAAGTAGGAATTGGACATGGCTCTAACATCAGTTCTTCATCTGCACCATCATCATGATACTCTTTTAAGTTTGCAATGTTGAAAATAGGAGAAATGTGAATGCCTTCTGGAAAATCCACATCATATGCACTTCCTGAGTCATGTTTATTTAGAATTTTGCAGGGACCAAATTTTTTCATTTTTAGCTTGTTGTAAATGCCGGCTGGAAATTTTTCTTTTCATAAGTGTACCATGAATAGATCCCCTACTTGGAATTCCTTATGTCTTCTCCTTTGATCAGCCCTAGCTTTATACTCTTGATTCATCTTGGTAATGTGTGCTTGAACCTCCTCATGTAGATGCTTGATATGTTCAGCGAATTCTTCAGCTTCAACACTTGTCCTCTCCCCTTGCTCTATCTTCCTCAATTATGGCACAGTCCTTGGGCTACTTCCATATACAATTTTGAATGGTGATCTACTAGTACTCTTATTTATAGAGTTATTGTAAGCAAAATTGGCTTGTGGTAGAATCAAATCCCACCCCTTGGGCTTATCCCCAACTAAACATCTCAGCAAATTGCCTAGACTTTTGTGTACCACTTCTGTTTAGCCATCAGTCTATGGGTGATGTGTGAAATTGAATTTTAAGTCTGTTCTCAACTTTTTCCACAATGTTCTCTAGAAATACCATACAAATTTAGTATCTCTATCAAAAACTATACTCCTTGGAAGACCATGTAGTCTTACCACCTCTCTGAAAAACAAGTCTGCAATATGGACAACATCATGAGTTTTGTGGTATGTAATGAAATGTGCCATTTTGAAAAACCTATCAACCACCACAAATATTGAGTCATTACCCCTTTGTATCCTCAGCAATCCAAGAACAAAATCCATACTTATGTCCTCCCATGGCTTTGATGAAATAGGTAATGGCTAATATAGTCCTATATTGTGGCTAAATCCCTTGGCAACTTGACAAACATGGCTACTTTGTAGAAACTTCTTTACATCTTGTGAAATCTGAGGCCAAAAATAATGTTATCTAAGAATGGCAATGGTCTTATCTTGACAAAAATGTCCTACCATCCCTCCACTATGTTTCTCTATAATCATATTTTCCCTCATGGAACTCCTTGGAATGCACAATTGGTTGCCCTTGAATAACATATCATCCTGAAACAGATAGTCTAATCACTTAGTTCTATCTACAACAACAGGCTATTTACAAGCTTTCCATGCTTCAGAAAAATCAGGATCATCAGGGTATAGATTCTTGAGTTCATCAAACCCAACTACTTCAACCTGTATTACTGTAAGCAACAATTGTCTCCTGCTTAGTGCATCTGCAACCCTGTTAGATTTTTCGACTCTATGTTTCAACACAAATGTATAACTCTGCAAGAACTCTACCCACTTCATATGCCTCTGATTCAATTTAGCTTGGCTATTTAGGTAATGTAATGCCTGGTGATTAGTATACAAAAAAAATTCCTTCGACAATAAATAATGCCTCCATTTCTTTAAGGCTTGAACTATTGCATAGAACTCTTGATCATAAACATAATACCTTTTTTTTGCATCATTCAATTTTTCACTAAAATATGCAATAGGTTTACCTTCTTGGCTTAATACAGCCCCAATAGCACTGCAACTAGCATCACAATCCACCTGGAACACTTTTCTAAAATTAGGAAGTGCCAACACAGGCTGTTCTATCACCTTCTACAGCAATTCAAAACTTCTTGCAACTGCTGCAGTCCATTTGAACTCTTTTCTATCCCCTCTTATTGTATCAATTAGGGATGCACATATGCCACTGAAATTCTTAATAAACTTCCTATGAAAACTAACCAGACCATGAAATGATATTTTCTTAGTAGAAGACCTTGGAGTAGGCCATTCCAAGATGTCTTTTACCTTCTCTGGATCCATTTTAAGACCTTCAGGTGATATAAGAAACCCCAAATAGACTAACTCCCTTTTTTCAAACATACACTTCTTCAGATTAATTAACTATTTCTCTTCCCTTAGCCTTTCAAGGACACTATGAATATGCAATAAATATTATTCCAAAGTATTGCTGAAAATTAAAATATCATCCAAATAAACAATAACAAATTTTCCCAAGAACTTCTTAAGCACCTCATTCATGAGCCGCATGAAGGTGCTTGGGGCGTTCGTCAATCCAAAGGGCATGACTAACCACTCATAAAGACCCTCCTTGGTCTTGAAGGCTATTTTCCACTCATCTCCTTCTTGTGTCCATATCTAATGATAGCCACTCTTAAGATCTATCTTTGTGAAGTACTGTGCTCCACTCAAGCAGTCCATAAGATCATCCATTCTTGGCAAAAGAAATTGGTACTTGATGGTTATCCTATTAATAGTTCAAGAATCTGTACACATCCTCCACTCTCCATCCTTCTTTGGTGTGAGTACTGTAGGTACTACACATGGACTTAGGCTCTCTCAAATCAAGACCTTCGTCAATAGCTCTTGAACCTGTCTATTTAGCTCCTTTGTTTCAGTAGGAGCCACCCTGTGAGCAGCCTTGTTAGGCAAACTAGCTCCTGGAATCAGATCTATCTAATAACTAATTTGCCTTACTGGTGGCAATTCTTCTGGAACATTATCAGAGATAATATCTCCTAACTCACCTAGTAAATTTGAAATTTCAAGTGGTATTTCACTACTACCTTCTTTATCTTTCCTAGGAATCAAAGCATAGCACATACACTGATGTTTGATGCCATCTAAAAACTTTCTTCCATCAACAAGACAAATCCTAGCACTGCTACATACCTTTTCACCTTCTTTTTTCATGGGCTTCAATTTGTGGAAAACTCCATCCTTTGTCAGAGATTATGTGTTTGCATGTCCATCATGTACTGCATGTCTATCAAATTGCCATGGTCTACCCAACAATAGATGGAAAACATCCATTGGAATAACATGAAAGAGAACTTCATCATGGTAACTTCCAATTTTGAATTTTACAAAACATTGTTCACTCACCAGGACCTTATGATCATCTTTCACCCAAGCAATCCGATAGGGCTGGGGATGTCTCTCCTTCTTGAGCTTCGGGTTAGAGACCATCTCCTTTGATACCAAGTTATCTGTGCTACCACCATCAATGATTAGTCACAATATTTATCCTCACACTTGCATCTGGTATGGAAAAAACTCCTCCATTGTCTTGGTTCAATCTCACCACTTAGTAGGACCCTTTCATTCACCAAGGTCGCTCCTCTTTCTGCATCCTCTGAATGTGATGATTGTGCATCCTCATCCACATGAGAAACCCTAGCTTGGCCCTCAGCTCTCCTATCTATCCTTCCTTGTCATTGAGGGCATTCAAAGGCATCATGACCTTCTTTAGTACAATGGAAATAGGTACCACAGAAGCCTCCTCTTCCTTGTCCATGTCCTCTACCTCTTCCTCTCTGATTTCCAAAGTCTTGATCATGGGAGCGGTTAAAACCCTCATTCTTCTAGTTTTTGCTAGTACCCGCATCTTCATTTTTCTTTTGGGTTTCATTTCGACCTCTAGATGACCTACCACTACCGCTTCCTCTTTGACCGCACCCTCTTTTTCTTCCATTAAACCTTTTATTCAGCTTCTCTTCAACTCATAGGGAAAACTGGTATGCCTCTTCAATGCTGGTCATTCATACCAAACTTAATTCCTCCTGGATGCTAGGTCACAACCCACTGATATAATGAGAAAACTTCTCCTTATTTGCTTCTGTATCTCCTGCTCTAATCAAAAGTCAATAAAACTCCTCTGTATATTCTTGGACAGATCTTCCTACTTCCTTTAACCCATGCATCCTCTTGAACAAATCATGCTCATAGTCCACAGGAATGAACTGCTTCTTCAATTTTTCCACCATGCAATCCCACCTTGTGATCTTCTCATTTCCTCTTCTATTTCTTTCCAATTGAACCTCTTACCACTAGATTTTGGCATGGCCTTTCAGTTTGACCTTTGCAAACTTAACCCTATCTGGGTCCCTAATATCCTCATACTCAAAGTATTCTTCCAGTTCATTGATCCAATCGATCAACTCAGCTGGTTTCAGATTTCTTGAAAATATACCCACTTGAATTATAGGTCTTTTCCCAAACTTAGTAATGGCCCTAAAAAGCCTTTCCTCTACCTGATTCAGAACTTCCATGTCAAATTCCCCTTCTGGTCCCATTTTTTCTTCTTCATTTTCATCCTCACTATCATCACCTGCGACAATATTGGCTCCTCTACGGAGCTCCTCTTGCAATTCCTGTACCTACCTTTGGAGGGCTCTAACCTCCTCAGGATTAATAGCTCTGGCACTTTTGCCATGCTCTCTTCATGGAGGCATCTTCTAACTCAAACCCACAACCATACAGTCCTAGTGCAAACTACCTCATAGTCGGCGCTCTATCTACACACTCAGGAAAATCGACTCTGATACCACTTGATGGAGACACGACCCAAGCATAGAATGGATACAATAGAAAAGAGAAAATTTTATTAACTAGGAAAATATGCTAGTACATATAGTACAGAGAAAATAAACTTCAAAACATGCCCTAAGGGCTTATAATAACATAAATTTAGAGATAATTTTTCCTTTCAGTACCTCCTCTCAAACTCCACTCCAAACTACCTTTTACAATGCCAGAAATCTCCTTAAATAGACCCCGAAGGGTTAAAGACTAGGAATACATTCTAGAAAGTGCTAGTAGGCATCCACTGACCAAATAGAAGGCTCTATAAGCTATGTTAGAAGTTGACACAAATCTAGAAGAATCCAAAAATGGTAATCAAACTTTCAGGAGGCATAACTTTTGAACCGTAACTCCAATTGACAAACCGTTTACATTTTCGGAAAGCTCTCGAAGTGCTCTATAGCTCTGTGGACCAGATTTTCTTTTCTCCCATTTTTTGGACCTTTTTGAGGTCATTTAATGCCCCTAACTTGACTTTGAAGCATTCTTAAGAGGTCTCCAAAATTCAAAAAATTGCAATAAATTTCAAACCGCGGGGCTTTTTGACCTGATTCTTTTTCTCGAATGCTCTAAATTAAAATTAAAATCATCTAGCCAATTTACACCTTCTAGTTTATCAAAAATGATGGCCCTATTAAATAATTCTAATTTTTTTAGGATTTACATGTATCTCAAGGTGTCCAAATACTATATCCTAGAACACTGATAGTGGAACTGTTACAGTTGGAACCTTTATTTGACCCAAATGGGTATCCAGAAATGAGAACACATGAAACAAAAACTAAGTCTAAGTACATTTTTTTTTGTGTGACACAGGATTGCCCTTATACCTCTGGATGCTCCTGCATCATGTATCTATGGATGTATGCATGTATACATAAATGCATACATGTATCTATGCATCTATGCATGCTATGCATGTATGCTATGTATGTATGTATGCATGGATGCATACATACATACATACATATACGTATGTATGATGCATGCATACATACATATACATATACTTATATAGATATATATGTATGCATGCATGTATACATACATGGATACATGGATGTAGGGATGCATCCATCCATACATGCATGCATGGATGCATACATACATCCATGCATCTATGTATACATGCATACATACATAAATACATGTATGTATGGATGTATGCATGCATGCATGCATGCATGTATACATACATAGATACATGTATGTATGGATCAATGCATTCATACATGTATACATACATATTGCATACATAGATATATACATATATCTATGTATACATTGCACACATACATAGATATATCTATGCATGCATGCATATATACATAGATATATATATGTATGTATGCATGTGTGCATATCTATGGATGTATGCAATATATACATCGATATATGTATGTATGGATGCATACATACATACATGTATACATGTATATATCTTGTATGTATGCATGCATGGATCTATGCATCCATGGATGCATACATCCATGCATGCATCTATGTATACATGCATACATACATGTATACATGTATGTATGCATGTATACATAGATGCATGCATACATATATGTGTATGAATGAATACATGCATGCATGCATCTATGCATACATGTTTATATATGTATGCATCTATATACATACATACATGTACGGATGTATGCATCCATGCATGCATGCATGTATGCATCCATACACATATATGTATGCATGCATGTATACATAGATGCATGCATACATATATGTGTATGGATGCATACATGCATGCATGCATCTATGCATATATGTATGCATCTATATACATACATACATGTACGGATGTATGCATCCATGCATGCATAGATGCATGCATGCATGTATGCATCCATAAACATATATGTATGTATGCATGTATACATAGATGCATGCATACATATATGTTTATGGATGCATACATGCATGCATGGATGTATACATCCGTACATGTATGTATGTATATAGATGCATACATATATATGTATGCATGCATGCATCCATACATACATATATCTATGTATACATAGATATATCTATGTATGTATGTGATGAAGGGCCACACCACCCGTACCAACTCACAATAAAAAAAATGCAACAAGATGTAGAAAAAGAGATAAAAAAATGCTTCATAAAGCATCATCCATTAATACTTGAAATTCATTAGAAGAGATTACATTTGAAGAGCTTACAACTCAAGAACTTCTATTTCTCAAACTTGATTACAAATGATAATAAGCCTTTCTTAAATAGGCACTTTTAACCCAAGACATTACAAACACAACCAATGTGAAATAAAAGGTAAATACAAATACCTTTAAATAAATATTAAATTCCCACCCAAATACAGCTAAGCACCTAACAAATATTAAATACATGATTTAACGAACTTTTCACAAACTTCTAAATTGCCACCTACACACCTCAATTAACGGAATGACAACTATTTTTATTATTTTCTATTTATGCCACCCATGCACCTTGAAAATAGAAATTCTTCTTTTCTCCATTTTTTCTATTTTTAATTTTTATTTTATTTTCTTTCTATTTTTGTCACTTTCTCTCTCCTCCACAAATTTTTTTTTTTTTTAATAATAAATTCTGCAAGATGTTCCTGCATCATACTCCCCTAGTAGATAGAAAAAGTGTGTCCCACACTTTGACACCAAAAGAAATATATACAACCATCTTCATCTTCACTAAAGGCTTCCACATTTTTTTTTTTCTTGATGCATGATGCTCCTGCATCCGACTCCCATGGTAGGAAAATTTTTGTGAATATGGATTCAAAAAATGAAGTAGCCACTGTTGACATTTTAATTTTTTTTTTCTCTTCCTCCAACACATAGCTAGAACAAGTATCTGGTGCCAATATATTTCTTTCTTTCTTCTTTTTCAACACCTAGCTGGAACAAGTGTCTGTTTTTGTAATCTCTCATCTGCAATGAACTCTATCCAAGTATAAATCTCATCCTCATCCAATCTTACTGAATTAATCACACCTTTAATAAACCCAGCAACACCATACCAATCTTCCTTTGCATACCATACATGACTAACAATATCCTCATGCAAACCATTATCAATATCTTTCAAACTCATCTGAAATTTAGCATCATATAATTCATAGAAATTTACCTCTTTGACATAGTCATCTTTGCTTGCCTCTTTTATGTCATCAACAATGCATGTAACTACTTCACTTGCTTGATCTCCAAAGAAGGCACTATACTTTTCCTCCATTGCTGCAATCTTCAAATCATCTTGATCTATTTTAGGTTCATAAATCTTGTCATCTTCATGCTCTTCCTCTTCTCTTTCATCTTCTTTAGGTTTGCAAATGATTTCCTCTGCATCCTCTTGCTCTTCCACTGGATCATCTTTCTTTTCCACATCCAAGGAATTATCAACATCACTTTTCTGGTGACATGCTCTTCGTTTCCGCAACTCGGCTTCTAATTCATTCACTTGCTTCTGCAAATCAACTAGCAATGATTGTGGATTTTTTGCTCTAAATTTGTCAAGTTGAGGAATCCTCAAAATCCATCCAATCACAAAAATCATCTTCTTCTTTCTCTTCTCCATAATCAAGTTTTCAGAAGACAAATCTCGTCCAAAACAAGAACCTCATGCAAACTGCCTCACAGTCGGCGTTCTATCTACACAATCAAGAACTTCTTCACAAACTTCGCCCAACTCAAGGTCCTGGTGCAAACTACCTCACGTTCAATGATCTGTCTGCACGCTCAGGAACTCCTGCTTTGATACCACTGATGAAGGGCCAGACCACCTGTACCAGCTCACAACCAAAAAAATGCAACAAGATGGAGATAAAGAGATGACAAAAATGCTTCATAAAGCATCATCCATTAATACTTGAAATTCATTAAAAGAGATTACATTTGAAGAGCTTACAACTCAAGAACTTCTATTTCTCGAACTTGATTACAAATGATAATAAGCCTTCCTTAAATAGGCACTTCTAACCCAAGACATTAAAAACACAACCAATGTGGGATAAAAGGTAAATACAACTACCTTTAAATAAATATTAAATTCCCACCCAAATACAACTAAGCACCCAACAAATATTAAATACATAATTTAAGGAACTTTCCACAAACTTCTAAATTGCGACCTACACACCTCAATTAATGGAATGACAACTATTTTTATTATTTTCTATTTATGCAACCCATGCACCTTGAAAATAGAAATTTCTCTTTTCTCCATTTTTTCTATTTTTAATTTTGTTTTCCTTTCTATTTTCATCACTTTCTCTCTCCTCCACAATTTTTTTTTTTTTTTAAATAATAAATTTTGTAGGATGCTCCTGCATCATACTCCTCTAGTAGATAGAAAAAGTGTGTCCTACACTTTGACGTCAAAAGAAAGATATACAACCATCTTCATCTTCATTAAAGGCTTCCACATTTTTTTTTTTCTGAAGAATGCAATGTATACATAGATATATGTATGTATAGATGCATGCATCCATACACACATTTATATATGCATCCATTGCATATGCATAGATATGCATGCATGCATACATACATATATATATCTATGTATACATGCATGCATGCATAGATATATCTATGTATGTATGCAATATGTATGTATACATGTATCAATGCATCCATCCATACATACATGTATCTATCTATGTATACATGTATGCATACATACATGCATACATCCATACATACATGGATGCATGCATACATGCATGCATGTATGTATGCATGGATGTATCTTGTATGTATGCATGCATCTATCCATGCATGCATATGTATGTATGACTCCATGCATATGCATGCATCCATACATACATGTATCTATGTATGTATACATGTATGCATGCATCCATCCATACATACATGTATCTATCCAAGCATGCATAAATGCATGCATGTATGTATGCATGGATGCATGCATGCATACATACATGTATACATGTATATATCTTTTATGTATGCATATGCATGTATGCATGCATGCATCCATACATATATGCATGCATGCATCCATACATATATGCATGCATGTATTTGCATACATCCATGCATGGATAGATGCATGCATAAGAGCATAATGTATGCATCTATGCATGTATCTATGTCATACATAGATGCATGCATGTATTTATGCATCTATGCATGCTTGGATGCATCCATCCATGCATCCATGTATCTATGTCATAAATAGATACATGTATGTATGGATGCATGCATATGCATGGATGCATACATACATGCATGCATCTATGTATGTATGCATGTATGTATAGATGCATGCATCTATGCATGCATGGATAGATGCATGCATGCATGCATATGTATACATAGAAGATATATACATGTATACATGCATGCATGTATGTATGCATGGATGAATACATACATGCATGCATGGATAGATACATGTATGTATGGATGGATGCAAGCATACATGTATGTATACATTGCATACATACATAGATATATCTATGCATGCATGCATATCTATGTATGTATACAATGTATACATACATATATCTATTTATGTATGCAATGTAAACATAGATATATGTATGTATGGATGGATGCATATATATATATATATATATATATATATATATACACACACAATGTATACATACATATATCTATTTATGTATGCAATGTAAACATAGATATATGTATGTATGGATGCAGGCATATATATATATATATATGCATGCATATACATACATACATAAATGTATACATGTATATATGTATGTATGTATGCATCCATACATACATATATCTATGTATATATTGCATACATACATAGATATGCATGCATGCATGCATAGATATATGTATGTATGTATGCATTGTATACATAGATATATTTATATATTTATATATGCAATATGTATGTATACATGCATGTGTGTATTTCAATACATACATACATACATGCATACATAGATGTATGTATCTATACATACATACACATCCATACATACATGTATGGATACATACATGTATGGATACATACATAAACGTATGTATGATGCATGCATACATGCATTTGTGTGTATCAATACATACATACATACATACATACATGTTTGTATGTATGTATATGTATGTATGCTTACATATATATACATACATACATGTATGTATGTATGTGTATGTATGTATGCATGCATGTATGGATGCATGCATGCAGACATACATACACATACATACATGTATGTATGTATGTGTATGTATGTATGCATGCATGTATGGATGCATGCATGCAGACATACATATACATATACATATCTATGCATACACACATATACATATATATATACAAATACATATATGTATGCATATGCATGCATACATATACATATACATATATACATATATATGTATGCATGCATGTATACTTACATAGATACATGTATGAATGGATGCATCCATACATACATGCATGCATCTATGGATGTATGCAATCATGCATGCATACATGTATACATACATTTATACATGTATGTATACATAGATGCATGCATGAATATGCAATATGTATGTATACATAGCTACATGTATGTATGGATAGATGCATTCATACATGTATACATACATATATACATACATATTGCATACATATATATATACATATATCTATGTATACATTGCATACATACATAGATATATCTATGCACGCATGCATGTATACATAGATATATATATGTATGTATGCATGCATGCAATATATACATAGATATATGTATGTATGGATGCATACATACATAAATACATATATACATGTATATAGCTTGTATGTATGCATGCATACATACATGTATACATGTATTTATGTATGTATATATATGCATGTATACATATATATATGTATGGATGCATTATTGCATGCATGGATGCATACATCCATACATGTATGTATGTATATAGATGCATACATATATATGTATGTATGCATTCATGCATCCATACATACATATATCTATGTATACAATGATACATACATGCATGCATAGATGTATGCATGCATGCATCCATCCATACATACATCTATGTATACATTGATACATACATGCATGCATAGATATATCTATGCATGTATGCATGTATACATAGATATATGTGTGCATGCATTCATACATACATATATCTATGTATACATTGCATATGCATAGATACATATGTCAATTGGAGCTACGGTTCAAAAGTTATACCTCTCGAAAGTTTGGTTACCATTTTTGGATTATTCTAAATTTGCGTCAATTTTGAAAGTAGCTTCTGGAGCTTTTTATTTGGTCGGTGGATGCATACTAGCACTTTCTAAAATGTATTCCTAGTCCTTAACTCTCCGAGGTCTGTTTAAGGATATTTCTGACATTGTAAAAGGCAGTTCGGAGTGGAGTTTGAGAGGAGGTACTGAAAGAAGAAATTATCTCCAAATTTATAATTTGTAAGCCCTTAGGGCATGTTTTGAAATTTATCTCCTAATTAATATAATTTCTCCTTTTCTGTTGTGTCCATTCTATGCTTGGGCCATGTCTTCATCACATGTATATATCTTGTATGTATCCATATACATCCATGCATGCATCTATCCATGCATGCATGTATGTATCCATGCATGCATACATGCATGAATATATACATACATACATAGATACATGCAGGCATACATACATACATGTATACATGTATATATCTTGTATGTATGCATATGTATGTATCTATGCATACATGCATACATACATAGATGCATGCATGTACGTGTGACTCCATGCATATGCATGCATCCATACATACATGTATCTATCCAAGCATGCATACATGCATGCATGTAAGTATGCATGGATGCATGCATACATACGTACATGTATACATGTATATATCTTGTATGTATGCATATGTATGTATGACTCCATGCATATGCATTCATCCATACATGTATCTATGTATGTATACATGTATGCATGCATCCATCGATACATACATGTATCTATCCAAGCATCCATAAATGCATGCATGTATGTATGCATAGATGCATGCATACATCCATACATGTATACATGTATATATCTTGTATGTATCCATATGCATGCATGCATACATAGATGCATGCATGCAAATGCATGCATACATACATACATGTATGCATGTATATATATTTTATGTATGCATGCGTACATACATCCATGCATCTATCCATGTATGCATGCATGCGTCTACATGTATATATAGATAGATGCATGCAAGTATTTAAGCATCCATGCATATTCATGCATGGATGCATAATGTATGCATCTATGCATGTATCTCTGTCATACATAGATGCGTACATGTATTTATGCATCCATGCATATGCATGCATCTATGCATGTTTGGATGCATCAATCCATGCATGTATCTATGTCATAAATAGATAAATGTATGTATGAAAGCATGCATATGCATGGATGACTACATACATGCATGCATATATGTATGTATGCATGTATGCATAGATGCATGCATGTATGCATGCATCCATGCATGCATCTATGCATGCATGGATAGATGCATGCATACATGCATATGCATAAATGCAAGATATATACATGTATACATGTATGTATGCATTCATGCATACATACATCCATGCATGTATGCATGAATGGATAGATACATGTATGTATGGATGGATGCATGCATACATGTATGTATACATAGATACATCTATGCAGTCATGCATCCATACATACATATATCTATGTATACATTGCATACATACATAGATATATCTATGCTTCCATGCATGTATCCATAGATATATATGTATGTATGTATGCATGCATACATATCTATGCATATGCAATGTATACATAGATATATATATGTATGTATGCATGCATGCATATCTATGTATATATACATTGTATACATAGATATATCTATTTATGTATGCAATGTAAACATAGATATATGTATGTATGGATGTAGGCATGCATACATACATATATATGTATGCATCTATATACATATATACATGTATGGATATATGCATGCATGTATGTATACATGTATATACATACATACATACATACATACATGTATACATGTATGTATGCATGTATACATAGATGCATGGATGGATGTATGCATCCATGCATGCATAGATGCATGAATGTATGTGTGCATGCATACATACAAGATATATACATGTATACATGTACGTACGTATGTATGTATGCATCCATACATACATAGATCTATGTATATATTGCATACATAGATAGATATGCATGCATGCATCGATATATCTATGTATGTATGCAATGTATACATAGATATATGTATATATCTATGTATGCAATATGTATGTATACATGCATGTGTGTGTTACAATATAGACATACATGCATACATAGATGCATGTATCTATACATACATACACATCCATACATACATGTATGCATACATACATAAATGTATGTATGATGCATGCATGCATGCATGTGTGTATCAATACATACATGCATACATGTATGTATGTATGTTTCTGTATGTATCCTTACATATATATACATAAATACATGTATGTATGTATGTGTATGTACATATGCATGCATGCTTACATACATGCATGTACATATGTATGATGCATGCATACATACATATATGTATGCAATATGCATACACACATGTATGTATGTATGTGTATGTATATATGCATGCATGTATGGATGCATGCATGCATACATACATATACGTATATATGATGCATTTATACATACATATACATACATATATATGTACATATACATATACATATCCATGCATACATACATATACATATATATATACATATACATATATGTATGCATATGCATGCATACAATCATATATATATGCATCCATGTATACATACATTGATACATGTATGAAGGGATGCATCCATCCATACATGCATGCATCTATCGATGTATGCAAGCATGCATGCATGCATATGCAATATGTATGTATACATAGATACATGTATGTATGGATGGATGCATTCATAGATGTATACATACATATATACATGCATATTGCATACATAGATATATAAATATGTCTATGTATACATTGCATACATACATAGATATATTTATGTATGTATGCATGCATGCATGCATATCTATGTATGTATGCAATATATACATAGATATATGTACGTATGGATGCATACATACATAAATGCATGTATACATGTATATATCTTGTATGTATGTATATGCATGTATGCATGCATCCATGCATGCATCTATGTATACATGTATACATGTACGTATGTATGTATATATATGTATGGATGCATACATGCATGCATGTATGCTGCATGGATGCATACATCTATACATGTATGTATGTATACATTGCATACATACATAGATATATCTATGTATACATGCATGCATGCGTGCATCCATACATACATACATATATCTATGTATACATTGCATATGCATAGATATG
This sequence comes from Cupressus sempervirens, assembly GCA_028749045.1. Lineage (NCBI taxonomy): Eukaryota > Viridiplantae > Streptophyta > Pinopsida > Cupressales > Cupressaceae > Cupressus > Cupressus sempervirens. The sequence continues at coordinate 415,413,339 of CM053790.1, forward strand.
CATGCATGCATAGATATATCTATGTATGTATGTAATGTATACATAGATATATGTATACATTGCATCCATACATAGATATATCTATGTATCTATGTATACATACATGTATCGATGTATGGATACATGTATGCATGTATCTATATGATACATACATACATGTATCTATGTATGTATACATGTATTCATGTATGCATCCATACATACATGTATGTATGCGTGGATGCATACATGCATGCATGTATGCATGCATGCATCCATGCATCCATGCATACATACATGTATCTATCCATGCATGCATGCATGTATATATGCATGGATGCATACATACATACATGTATATATCTTCTATGGATGCATATGCATATATGCATGCATCTGCATCCATGCATCCATGCATGCATGGATAGATGCATGCATAAATACAAGATATATACATGTATACATGTATATATGTATGTATGGATCCATGTATGTGCATGCATGCATCCATGCATACATGCATGCATATGCATGGACATGGATGCATACATACATATATACATGTATGCATGTATATATCTTGTATGTATGCATGCATCTATCCATGCATGCATTGATGCATGGATGCATGTATGTGCATACATCCATGCATGCATACATACGTACATGTATATATCTTGTATGTATGCATATGCATGTTTGCATGCATACATCCATGCATGCATCTATGTCATACATAGATACATGTATGTATGGATGCATGCATATGCATGGATGCATACATACATGCATGCATCTATGTATATATGCATGTGCGCATAGATGCATCCATACATGCATATGCATACATACAAGATATATACATGTATACATGTATGTATGTATGTATGCATGTATGCATGCGTGGATAGATACATGTATGTATGGATGGATGCATGCATACATGTATACATACATAGGTACATGTATGTATGGATGCATGCATGCTTGCATCCATAAATATATGCAGTCATGCATCTATACATACATATATCTATGTATACATTGCACACATACATAGATATATCTATGCATGCATGCATGCATACATACATATATGTATGTATGGATGCATGCATGCATATCTATGCAGATGCAATGTATACATAGATATATGTATGCATGGATGGATGCATGCATGCATGCATCCATACATACATATATCTATGTATACAATGCATAGATACATAGATATACCTATGCATGCATGGATAGATACATGTATGTATGGATGGATGCATGAAAACATGTATACATACATAGATACATGTATGTATACATAGATAAATGTATATATGGATGCATGCATGCTTGCATCCATACATATATGCAGTCATGCATTCATACATACATATACTTATGAATACGTTGCATACATACATATATATATCTATGCATGCATGTATGTATACATATATATATATATATATGTGTGTGTGTGTGTGTGTGTGTGTGTGTGTATGCATGCATGCATATCTATGCATATGCAATGTATACATAGATATATGTATGCATGGATGGATGCATGCATGCATGCATCCATACATATGTATATCTATGTATACATTGCATACATACATAGATATATCTATGCTTGCATGCATGTATACATAGATATATATCTGTGTGTATACATTGTAGTGCCTCTCCCATTTGACTTCTATAAGTCATTTTGATAGATGCAACCTTGTTGATCTTTTGTTGTGATGGACCATGATTGTGACACTGAGTGGTCTACACCATCGAGGTGTTTGGATTTATGTTTCTATTTCAGTTGCTTTGTTTATGCTTCTACTGATCTATGAGATTATGATGTGATTTAAGGTTCACTAAGGTATGTGCCAATAGTTACCAGGATTGATGTGATATCATGAGGTTGTTCTGTGATTATCTTGAGATGTGTGCAGAGATTGGACTGTGTTCTTTTTACCACACTACATTGGACTAGGTTCCTATAGTAGTGGTTAGTCATGTTTATGACTATGTTTTCTTTTGCATTTTAAGTGTCTTTTTGTTGATTCTATAAACAATCATTATTAAATGCTTAAGTAATTAAAATGGGTTGTTCTTGTTGGATTATTTGGTTATGTGTTGCGGACATTTACCTTCTTATATTTCTTATTAGAGAGATATTTGTTACTCATGTGATGCTTTACATTTGAGACGACCCGAGGGTCAGATGTTATACCTTGATTTTAGTATCATAGATATTAGACTACTATGTTGTTTAGTTAATCATATTGCATGATGATGCCATTTTGAGATGACAATGTGTTTTATGATGATATCTGGTTATCTAGTATTTGGACATACCTCTGATTATATTATGTGATGGATTTAATGCTATGGTTATTTACTTCATTCCTACGTTGTTATGCTTTATGTGAACGTGAGTGATGTAAATAGATTATTTTAATATAATTAACTAAATTGTTAAATTAGGTGATTTAATGAATTTATTGCTTCGGCTATGTTATTATATGCAATTGCACTTGATTGTGTTATTTAGTGTGCAGGATTTATATCCTTGGCAGTTGTACATGCAGTTAGTAATTCAACCTTTCATATTTTACCAATATCGCTCTTATATGGTCGACATATCCTTTAGTAAATGTTTAAATTAAACTTTTCGGTGATTATTAAATCCGAACTCATTTGCATTATGTGATTAGACCAGTGACCATGTCTGTGCATTTAGAGTTTCGCATTGTCACAAAAGTCATTAATGTGATTTCTGTCTTTTTGGGTTTTTAGGATTTTTAATTGATTTATTTTAATTTTTGGCAGCTTTGCCATAGATGAATTCCTATTTATACGAATAGCTTTTTTTTTTTGGGGACTCCGTTTCTGCTCTGTTTCTGCTTCTATTTTTTGTAGCCGTTTGTGTGGAGGTTGAGAACTAGTGTTCCCCTCCATTTTTTTATGTTAGTTCTACCTGGTTGGGCAAGTATGAATATTTCCCTATTTTTTGAGATGAGGGTTTGGGATTTTACGATGTTATGCTGTCTATTTTTGCATTCGGTGTTTGATTCCATTTATTTCTATCTTTTTGGATTTTTAGGCTTTTTAATTGATTTATTTTAATTTTTGGCAGCTTTTCCATAGATGAATTCCTATTTATACGAATAGCTTATTTTTGTTTGGGCTCCGTTTCTACTCCTATTTTTTGTACCCGTTTGTGTGGAGGCTAAGAACTAGTGTTCCCCTCCATTTTTTTATGTTAGTTCTACCTGGTTGGGTAGGTATGAACATTTCCCTATTTTTTGAGATGAGAGTTTGGGATTTTACGCCGTTATGCTGGCTATTTTTGCATTCGATGTTTGATAACATTTGGTTCTCGACTTTTGGAATTTTTGTGCCCAAAGGCCAAATGGGTTTTAATTTTGCAATTTTTCCAAACTTTGAGGTTTTTACCTCGTTTTGCATGCTGCCATGTTTTATTGGGTTTTCTTGGCACAATGTGGGTTGTGGACCTTGATGATCCATTTGGATATCAGTCAGACCACTTTTGCACTTTTATGCAGCCTTGGGATGCGTGTTGCATCCATACTCTTAACATTATGTTTAGTTGAGTGATTTTATACCTGTTATGATTTTTTTGGGACCTTTTCTTTGTTTTATGGACATTCAAATTCATGTAGAATCCATACTTTTGGATTGAGGCTGGTGGAGTGAGTTCATGACCCTTGGTTGATGGGGACACCACCCAAGCACAGAATGGACAATAGGAAAGGGAAATTTTATTAACTTTGTAAATAAGCTAATACATCCAGTACAGAGAAAATAGACTTCAAAACATGCCCTATGTTCTTGCAATAGCATAAATCTGGAGATAATTTCTCTTTTTAGTACCTCCTCTCAAACTCCACTCCAAATTGTCTTTTACAATGCTAGAAATGTCCTTAAATAGACCTCGAAGGGTTAAGGACTAGGAATACATTCTAGAAAGTGCTAGAAGGTATCCATCAACCAAGTAGAAGGCTCCAAAACCCACGCTAGAAGTTGGTCCAAATCTAGAAGAATCCAAAAATGGTAACCAAACTTTTGAGAGGCATAACTTTTGAACTGTAGCTTAGATTGATGAACTGCTTGCATTTTTTAAAAGCTCTTGAAGCGCTCTATAGCCCTATGGACCAGCCTCACTCATGCCTCATTTTTTCTCCCTTATTGAGGTCATTGAATGCCCCTAACCTAAGTTTGAAGCATTCTTAGGCTACTTCCATATACAATTTGGAATGGTGATCTACCAGTACTCCTATTTACAGAGTTATTGTAAGAAAACTCGGCTTGTAGTAGAATCAAATCCCACCCCTTGGGCTTATCCCCAACTAAACATCTCAGCAAATTGCCCAGACTTTTGTTTAACACTTCTGTTTGACCATCAGTCTATGGGTGATGTGTGGAAATAAATTTTAAGTCTATTCTCAACTTTTTCCACAATGTTCTCCAGAAATACCCTACAAATTTAGTATCTCTGTCAGAAACTATACTCCTTGAAAGACCATGTAGTCTTACCACCTCTCTGAAAAACAAGTCTGCAATATAGACAACATCATGAGTTTTGTGGCATGGAATGAAATGTTCAATTTTAGAGAACCTATCAACCACCACAAATACCTAGTCATTACCGCTTTGTTTCCTCGACAATCCAAGAACAAAATCCATACTTATGTCCTCCCATGGCTTTGATGGAATAGGCAATGGCTAGTATAGTCCACTATTGTGGCTAAATCCCTTGGCAACTTGACAAACCTGGGAACTCTGTACAAAATTCTTTACATCTTGTGAAATCTGAGGCCAAAAATAATATTCTCTAAGAATGGAAATGGTCTTATCTCGACCAAAATGTCCTGCCATCTCTCCACTGTGTTTCTCTTTAATCAGATTTTCCCTCATGGAACTTCTTGGAATGCACAATTGGTTGACCTTGAATAACATACCATCCTGAATTAGATAGTCTAACCACTTAGTTCTATCTACAGCAATAGGCTCTTTACAAGCTTTCCATGCTTTAGCAAAATTAGGATCATCAGAGTATAGATTCTTGAGTTCATCAAACCCAACTACTTCAACCTGCATTACTGTAAGAAAAAACTATCTCTTGCTTAGTGCATCTGCAACCCTATTAGATTTTTCGTTTCTATGTTTCAACACAAATGTATAGCTTTGCAAGAACTCTACCCACTTCATATACCTTTGATTTAATTTACCTTGGCTATTTAGGTACTGTAATGCGTGGTGATCAATATACAAAACAAATTCCTTTGGCAATAAATAATGCCTCCATTTCTTTAAGGCTTGAACTATTGCATAGAACTCTTGATCATAAACAAAATACTCTTTTTTTTGCATCATTCAATTTTTCACTAAAATATGCAATAGGCTTACCTTCTTGGCTTAATACAGCCCCAATAGTGCTGCCACTAGCATCACAATCTACTTGGAACACTTTTCTAAAATTTGGAAGTGCCAACACATGTTGTTCTGTCACCTTCTTCTTTAGCAATTCAAAACTTCTCGCAGCTACTGCAGTCCATTTGAACTCTTTTTTATCCCCTCTTATTGTATCAGTTAGTGGTGCACATATGCCACTAAAATTATTAATAAACTTTCTGTAAAAACTAACCAGACCATGAAATGATCTTATGTCAATAGCAGACCTTGGAGTAGGCCCTTCTGCCACACTCTCTTCGTGGAGGCATCTTCTAACTCAAACCCACAACCACACAGTCCTGGTGCAAATTGCCTCACAGTCGGTGCTTTGTCTACACACTAAGAAAAACTGACTCTGATACGTATGTATGATGCATGCATGCATGCATGTGTGTGTATCAATACATGTATGTATGTATGTGTTTGTATGTATGCTTACATATATATACATACATACATACATGTATGTATGTGTATGTATGTAATATACATACATACATGTATGTATGTGTATGTATGTAATATACATACATACATGTATGTATGTGTGTATGTGTATGTATGTATGCATGCATGCATACATACATATACGTATATATGATGCATGAATACATACATACATATACATATACATATGCATGCATACATACATACATATACATATACATATACATATTCATATACATATATGTATGCATATGCATCCATGCATACATACATACATATACATATAGATATGCATGTATACATACATATATGTATGCATGCATGTATACATACATGGATACATGGATGTACGGATGCATCCATCCATACATGCATGCATGGATGCATACATATATCCATGCATCTATGTATATATGCATACATACATAAATACATGTATGTATGGATGTATGCATGCATGCATGCATACATTTATACATACATAGATTCATGTATATATACATAGATGCATGCATGCATACATGCATAGGCAATATGTATGTTTACATAGATACATGTATGTTTGGATGGATGCACTCATACATGTATATATACATATTGCATGCATAGATATATACATATATCTATGTATACATTGCATATATACATAGATATATCTATGCATGCATGCATGTATACATAGATATATATATATATGTATGTATGTATTCTATCATACCTATCGATGAATGCAATATATACATAGATATATGTATGTATGGATGCGTACATACATACATACATGTATACATGTATATATCTTGTATGTGTGCATGCATACATCCATGCAATCATCTATGTGTACATGCATACATCCATGTATACATGTATGAATGGATGTATATATATGCGTGCATACATATATGTGTATGGATGCATACATACATGCTTGCATCTATGCATGCATGGATGCATACATCCTGACATATATGTATGTATATAGATGCATGCATATATATGTATGCATGCATGCATCCATACATACATATATCTATGTATACATTGCATGTATACATATATATATGTATGTATGGATGCATGCATGAATGCATGTATCCATACACACATATATATATGCATCCATTGCATATGCATAGATATGCATGCATGCATGCATACATATATATATCTATGTATACAGGTATGCATGCATAGATATATGTATGTATGTATGCAATGTATACATAGATATATGTATGTATTGTTGCATGACTGCATATATGTATTTATGTATACATGTATGCATGCATCCATCCATACATACATGTATCTATCCATGAATGCATACATACATACATGTATACATGTATATATCTTGTATGTATGCATATGCATGTATACATGCATCTATCCATGTATGCATATGCATGTATGCATGCATGCATCTATGCATACATGCATACATACACAGATGCATGCATGTACATATGACTCCATGCATATGCATGCATCCATACATACATGTATCTATCAAAGCATTCATATATGCATGCATGGATGCATGCATACATACATACATGTAAGTATGTATGTATACATGTATGCATGCATCCATCCATACATACATGTGTCTCTCCAAGCATGCATAAATGCATGCATGTATGTATGCATCCATGCATATGCATGCATGTATTTGCATACATCCATGCATGCACCTATGCATGCATGCATGCATAGATACATGTATATATCTTGTATGTATGCATATGCATGTATGTAAGCATACATACATCCATGCATCTATCCATGCATGCATGCATCTACATGCATCCATCCATGCATGCATGCATATATACATAGATGCATGTAGATTTTTAAGCATCCATGCATATGCATGCATGGATGCATAATGTATGCATCTATGCATGTATCTATGTCATACATAGATGCATGCATGTATTTATGCATCGATGCATATGCATGCATCTATGCATGCTTGGATACATCCATCCATGCATGCATCCATGCATGTATCTATGTCATAAATAGATACATGTATGTATGGATGCATGCGTATGGATGGATGCATACATACATGCATGCATGTATGTATGTATGCAGGTATGCATGCATAGATGCATGCACACATACAAGATATATACATGTATACATGTATATATGTATGTATGCATCCATGCATACATACATGCATGCATGGATAGATACATGTATGTATGGATGGATGCATGTATACATGTATGTATACAGAGATCCATGTACCTATAGATGCGTGCATGCATGCATCCATACATACATATATCTATGTATACATTGCATACATACATAGATATATCTATGCATGCATGCATGCACATATCCACACACACACACACACACACACACACACACACACACATATATGCATGGATATCTATGCATATGCAATGTATACATAGATATATCTATTTATGTATGCAATGTAAACATAGATATATGTATCTATGGATGCAGGCATGTATACATACATATATATGTATGCATCTATATACATATATACATGTATGGATATATGCATGCATGCATACATAGAAGCATGCATGCATGTATGCATCCATTCATATATATGTATGCATGTATACACAGATGCATGGATGGATGTATGCATCCATGCATGCATAGATGCATGCATGTATGTATGCATGCATAGATCCATACATGTATGTATGCATGCATACATGCATATGCATACATGCATATGCATACACAAAAGATATATACATCTATACATGCATGTATTTATGTATGTATGCATCGATACATACATATATCTATGTATATTTTGCATACATACATAGATATGCATGCAAGCATACATATATATCTCTATGTATCAATGCATGCATGCATAGATATATCCATGTATGTATGCAATGTATCCATAGATATATCTATATATCTATGTATGCAATATGTATGTATACATGCATGTGTGTGTGTCAATACATACATACATACATGCATACATAGATGTATGTATCTATACATACATACATAAACGTATGTATGATGCATGCATGCATGCATGTGTGTGTACCAATACATACATACATACATGTATGTATGTATGTGTATGTCTATATGCATGCATGTATATATGCATGCTTGCATACATACATATATGTATGCAATATACATACACACATGTATATATGTATGTGTATGTATGCATGCATGCATGTATGGATGCATGCATGCATGTATATCTATGTATATATGCAATATATACATAGATATATGTATGTATGGATGCATACATACATAAATAAATGTATACATGTATGTATGTATGTATATATGCATGCATACATATATATGTATGCATGCATGTACGCATGCATGGATGCATACATCCATACATGTATGTATGTATATAGATGCATACATATATATGTATGTATGCATGCATGCATTCATACATACATATATCTATGTATACATACATATATCTATGTATACATTGCATTCATACATAGATATATCTATGTATACATCCATGCATGCATAGATATATCTATGCATGCATGCATGTATACATAGATATATGTATGTACGGACGCATGCATGCATCCATTCATACATATATCTATGTATACATGCATGCATGGACAGATATATCTATGCATGGATGCAATGTATACATAGATATATGTATGTATGGATGCAATGTATACATAGATATATGTATGCATGCATGCATGCATCCATACATACATATATCTATGTATACATTGTATATGCATAGATATGCATGCATGCATACATACATATATATATCTATGTATACATGCATGCATGCATAGATATATGTATGTATGTATGCAGTGTATATATAGATATATGTATGTATGGATGCATACATGCATGCATGCATATATCTATGTATACATACATGTATCTTTGTATTTATACATGTAGGCATGTATATATGCATGTATATATCTATGTATCTATGTATACATACATGTATCTATGTATGTATACATGTAGGCATGTATCTATGCATGTATATATCTATGTATCTATGTATGTATACATGTATGCATGCATGCATCCATACATACATGTATGTATGCATGCATGCATGAATGCATACATACATACATACATCTATATATCTTGTATAAATTCATGCATCCATGCATACATGCATGCATGTATCTATGTATGTATGCATAGATGCATGCATCCATGCATACATACATGTAACTATCCATGCATGCATGTATGGTTGCATGGATGCATACATACATACATACATGTATATATCTTGTATGGATGCATATGCGTGTATGCATGCATCTGCATCCATGCATGCATACATACAAGATATATACATGTATATATGTATGTATGCATACATGTATGTGCATGCGTGCATCCATGCATACATGGATGCATACATACACGCATGCATCTATGTATGCATGCATCTATCCATGCATGGATAGAGGCATGCATACATAGATGCATGCATGTATGTATGCATCCATGCATATGCATGCATACATCTATGTATGTATGCATATATCCATGCATGGATAGATGCATGCATGCATTTATGCATGGATAGATTAAAATATCTATTTAATCTATTTACATCACTCACATTTGCAAAAAGCGTAAAGTTACAAGAATGAAGTAAATAACCATAGCATAGAATCCATCTCATAACATAATCAACAAATAGGTCCAATAGATCATCTAACTAGATATCATCATAGATCTACTATTATCTCAAAATAGCATCTACATACAAATGTGATAAACTGAATAGTATAGCAGTAAAACATCTATGGTACTGAATCCAAGTATAACATCTGACCCTCGAGTCATCATAAGGTACAAAATAATAAGATTATCAAGTATCTCTCGAATCAAAATAGACAAGACATAGACTACAAAGATGAGAGGCACTACACACCGACCAAGTAGAAGGCTCGAAAGCCTATGTTAGAAGTTGGTCCAAATCTAGAAGAATTCAAAAATGGTAATTGAACTTTCGAGAGGCATAGCTTTTGAACCGTAGCTTTGATTGACGAATCGTTTACATTTTTGAAAAGCTCTTGAAGCACTCTATAGCCCTATTTACTTGCTTTTCTCATCCTCCATTTTTTGGCCCTTTTTGAGGTCATTCAATGCCCCTAACCTAACTTTAAAACATTCTTAGGAGGTCTCAAAAAATCGAAAAGCTACGATAACTTTCAAACCGTGGGGCCTTTTGACCTGATTCTTTTTCTGGAATGCTCTAAATTGCAATTACATTCATTTGGCCAATTTACACCTCCAAGTGCACCAAAATGATGGCTCAATTACATACTCTTATTTTTTTAGCATTTACATGTATCGCAAGGTGTTCAAATACTCTATCCTAGAACACTGATAGTGCAACTATGAGAGTTGGAACCTTTATTTGACCCAAATGGGTATCCAGAAATGAAAACACATGAAATAAAAACTAAGTCTAAGTACTTCTTTTTTTTTTTTGCATACGGTGTCTAATTCCATTTATTTTTGAACTTTTGGGATTTTTGTGCCCAAAGGCCAAATGGGTTTTAATTTTGCAATTTTTTCAAAATTTGAGGTTTTTACCTTGTTTTGCATGCTGCCCTATTTTCTCAAGTTTTCTTGGCACAATGTGGGTCATGGACCTTGATGATCCATTTGTTTATTAGTCAGATGACTTTTGCACTTTTATGTTGCCTTGGGATGCATGTTGCATCCATACTCCTGACATTGTGTTCGGTTGAGTGATTTTATACCTGTTATGGTTTCTTTTGGACCTTTTCTTTGTTTCATGGACATTGGGATTCATGTAGAATCCATACTTTTGGATTAAGGCCGGTGGAGTGAGTTCATGACCCTTGGTTGATGGGGACACCACCCAAGCATAGAATGGACACAATAGGAAAGGGAAATTTTATTAACTTTGTAAATAACCTAATACATCCAGTACAAAGAAAATAGACTTCAAAACATGCCCTATGGGCTTACAATAGCATAAATCTAGAGATAATTTCTCTTTTTAGTACCTCCTCTCAAACTCCACTCTGAATTGTCTTTTACAATGCCAAATATGTCCTTAAATAGACCTTGGAGGGTTAAGGACTAGGAATACATTCTAGAAAGTGCTAGCAGGTATCCATCGTGTAATGCCCCACCCGAAGATCCTTGGAAATAAGGATGAAAAAGAAGTCAAAACAATTTTTTTTTTACAAGTGTAAGTGGACATGATACAACCTACACAAACCAAAAGATTGCAATGGAAGACTAAAAGAAAACCAAGCACCAATGGATCTCCAAATGCCACTACCAACTAGAAAACAACCACAAAAACCATAAAGATCTACCAAACCAAAAGACATAAGCTGACTCTTGGAAACTGGCTAAGTTTGAAATCCTGAAGCCTTGAAATTTGGCTAAGTCTGAATTTCTGAAACCCTGATTTTTCCTAGAATCTACACCTTAGCTCACAAAGGTCTAAAACCCATCTTAAATGAATTGTCACATATATTAGAATATATCTTAAGTATAAGGAATTAAATATACGTCAACTTATTCTTAAACGATATATTTTAAACCCCGAAGGACAACAACATAAACCCAAAAACTGAATTTCAAAATAAACCTCCTGAATTCAAAATGCAACAACATAGGCTTGAAGAATGCCCAAAAGGGTATCTAGATCAACTCTCAAAATGATCAGAACACTAAAAAAAGTGCCTGCTATTGGCACACACAAGTTTTAACCAAAGGGCATGCGACACTTTTTACTAAGGGAGGGAAACACTTCTCCCTTACTGCGTGAGACACTTCTCAAGAAGGCATATGATATTGGAAAAGTATCGAGTGACATTTCTCATGAAGTCATGTGACACTCTTTGAGTGTCATACGAAACTTCTCCAGTAATGCATGTGATACTTTATAGTATCGTACGACATTATTTCTATCAGCGTATGATACTTTAATAGTGTCGCACAATGCTAAACAAATGTCACCCATAGAAAATAAAAACACTTAAGGAAACTTGAAAAAGGCCAAACACGCAGAAAAAGCTCCACACCGGGGAATACCGGATCAACATTTTGAGGTGAGAGAACTCAAACAATAATAGAGTAACTTAAAGATAACACACTAGAATCTAACCATCTACCAAACAGAGAAGGGAACAGTACAGAAAGGAAACATCGTAATAACATAGTCAACATTACAATGAGCAAAATAACCAACTAAGTACACAGTTCCTCCCAACCATCAATGGCATCATCGGACTATCATGGGCCCTAGCCATCCCCCATGCATAACATCCCAAGCCACTGATCAAATCATTGGTGCTGTCATAATAGGTACGTCACTACTAAACATGCTACAATGAAGTAAATAAAATCTAACATGCTAGAAGTAAGCATAAGATAAAACTGTAATCAGATAACATCATCTACTACATGCTAATCATCATAATCAGGAATGCGTTAAAACTAACATCATCTAAACCATGATAACATCATAATGAGAGCATAAATCACAAGAAGCATACTTCGTATACTGAAGTACCAAGTGACACATCCAGCTATAGTCATACTAGGACAATAGACCATCTCTGTACACTGGTCCCTAGCAGTGGTGAAGGTAGCTACACCTCCCAACCACGTGGCACCGTAGGTCCACACCCACTGTGCTGATGGAGATAGTGATCCAACCACAAACACACAAAAACACAACAACCATGGCTAACACTAACATCATGGAGAGTCGCTTGGCATCGACAAGCCCAAGCTTGGATCGTGTGTCCTCAAACTTAATTGGGTGCTCACACATTGTATCCTCGAACTTAATCAGGTGCTCACACATTTTATTATCTTAAATTTTATTACCTCCTAGTGTTTTCTTTAATTATCACTTATATAAAAATTCTTTTGCCAACCCATGATGTCATGATTGTCGGGCTACAAAATAGAAGCCCCCTCCATATGCTACCCTACCCTACCCATGCTCATCCAATGATGAGTGCCCGTAGGCATGCAAATTCTCAACCCAACCCGAATGATCATAACTTCCAAAAGTGCTATGGAAGGTCGGGGCTCACAAGTCATCTGACTACATATGCGCACGTACTCTTGTGTGGCACACCACTATCATGAAAATCAAATAAAAGGACTAGAAGAGAACACAAAGCAACCCATCCCTCAACTGTAAACAAAATTGAGAGGACGGATGCAACATGCATCCCAATGCAAAAAAAGATGCAAAAGTGGTCTAACTAGTATCCAAATAGATCACCCAAGTCCATGAACTACAATGTGCCAAGAAAACTTGATAAAACAGGTCAGCATGCAAAATGAGGTAAAAAACTCAAATTTTAGAAAAATTCCAAAATTAAAACCCATTTGGCCCTTGGGTTCAAAAACCTCAAAAATCTAAAAATAAATGAAATCATACACCATATGCAAAAATGGGCAGCATAACGGCCCAAAAACCCAAAATCCCATTTCAAAAATAGGGAAAAATGTTCATACCCGACCAACTGGGAAGAACTAGCAACTAAAAACAGAGGGGAACACTAGTTCTTAGCCTTCTAACATATTGCTACAAGAAACGAAAGCTGAAATGGAGCGAAAACTATAAAATGGGAAGGCCCTACCTAAAGGAAAAAGAGGTACAAATCAAAACTCGCACAATAAAATAAACCAACCACCAAAATAGTTGAAAATGACAGTAAGGCATAAACTCCTTGAGCCGAATCCAATGAGACCAACCTCGCGCAGATCCCACACTCACAACTCCCAGAACAAGCAAAACAAGAATCCTTCAGAAGAGGATTTCCAAATTTTCTCTACAATTCTATTTTCAAATTGTGAAAAGTGATTTATGAAATCACTTTTTCAATACTTATTCACTTTTATTGGGTGAATAGTCAATTCTGGAAAATAGCTAGTTGGAGTAGTTAAACTCCAAATTGACCCAAACAAAAAAAAGTTATTATCCACAATGGGATTTCACCTAAGGCAAAGCTACCAAAAATTAAATCAGAAAAGATTAAAATCCAAAAAACCCAAAAACATAGAAAAACACTTAACACTTTCACAATAAATGCAAACTTCTAAATGCATAGACACACTCATAGGTCTAATCATATAATGCAAATGAGTTCGGATTTACTAATCACCGAAAAGTTTTGATCTAAAAAATAACAATAAGGCTATGTCGACCAAATAGGAATGACATGGGTAAATATGAATAGCTGAATCACTAACTCCATATGCCACTGCCAGGGATATAATGTAATGCCCTGCCCGGAGATCCTTGGAAACAAGGATTCAAATCAAGCCAAGATATTTTTTTTTTACAAGTATGAATGCACATGACAACATCATACAGGGATCACAACGATTGCAACAGAAAACTTCACCACAATCTTGGCAACCAACGAATCTCCGAACGCCACTACCCAACTGACACACACAAAAATCCAACAATGACAACGCACATGATGAGGGCACAAGAAACAACCACTCATCAACAAAACACCAAGCTGGGGGTAAAATGCAGAATCCTAAAATTTGGCTAAGCCTGAAATCCTGAAGCCCTGAAAATTGGCTAAGTCTGGATTTCTAAAGCCCTGAAATTTCCTAGATTCCATAACTTATCTCCGAGAGGTCTGAAACCTATCTCAAACGATTTGTCACATATATTAAAATATATCTTAAGTATAAGGAATTAAATATACGTCAACTTATACTTAATCGATATATTTTAAACCCCTAGGAAATTTGTTTTGAACCAAGAAGGTGTAAAAACCAAAAGGGTGTCCAAAACCAACTTCCAAACTTTCATCTGACAAGCCTAGATAGCCCCTGTTTCTCGCGCGAGAAAGAAAATTGGTCTCGAGTTTTGTGCGAGATCTTTCACTACTTCGTGCGAGAAAAAATGCACTTCACGCGAGGACTACTGAGCTTCGCATGAAGATTCACATTCTCGCACGAGGATTCCTATGCGCCGCGCAAAGATTTACATTCTTGCGCAAGAAGTGTATTCTTTCGCGCGAGGAAGAAACAGTCTCACATGAGGAAGAAACAGTCTCGCGCGAGGAAAATACAATCTCATGCGAGGAAAAAAATCAGCGCGACACAAAACACAAACAAAAAGCTAAACAAACAAGGAAACCTCCACACCGGGGAGTACCAGATCCACGTAAATCGAGGAATGAACTCTCGAGAGCACTAGCAGCAAGGAAAGAGGAACATCTAACCATCTAAAACATAAAAGTAAAGCACATACTGAAATAAACATCGCAATGAACAAAAATACATTTCAGAACTAAACAACCAAATAAGTGCGCGGTTCCTCCCAACCATCAATAGCATCATAAGACCATCGTGGGTCCTAGCCATCCCCCGCACGTAACATCCCAAGCCACCGACCAAATCGTCGGTACTATCGTAATAGGGATGTCACTACTAAAAACATGCACAATATCAGCATAAGGAAATCTAACATGCTAGTAGTAAAGCATAAGATAATCCTACAGTAGGTAACATCTCCTATTACATGCTAAACAGTAATAAGCAATAGATGTACTACTAAATCAAATAACATCATCTAATCATATGCTAAACATCATAAAATAACATCATCTAAACATGATATACAAGCATCCCAATGAAAGTATAAATCACAAGAAAGCATACTCCAGAACCTGAAGTACCAAGTGAAAACATCCAGCAACAGTCGCACTAGGACAAAAGATCATCTTTGTACACCAGTCCCTAGCAGTGGTGAAGGTAGCTACGCCTCCCAACCACATGGCACCTGTAGGTCCACACCCACTATGCTGATGGAGATAATGATCCAACCACAAACACACAAAAAATACAACATCCATGGCTAACACTCACGCCAGACAGTATGATGGCTGCAACCAAGAACCTAAGACAATGCAAGGAGTAAAGGTCCTGGTCAGACACTCAATAGGCTACTATGTAGGGGCTGACATCATGGAGAGTTGCTTGGAATCGACAAGCCCAAGCTCAGATCGTGTGTTTCAACTCCTCAATGGAGGGCCCCGCACACACATTTTATTATCTTAAGTTTTATTACCAGTCACACATTTTCTTTAATTATCACTTATTTAAAACTTCCTCTGCCAACCCTATGGGACTAAGGTCACCAGGCTGCAAGATAGAAGCCCCCTCCATATGCTACCCTACCCTACCCATGCTCATCCTACGACAAGTGCTCGTGGGCATGCATACTCCCATCCCAACCCCAATGATCATAACTTCTGGCAAATCCATGGAAGATCGGGCCTCACAAGTCACCCAACAAATGTATGCGTACGTACTCATGTGTGGCGCACCACCATCACGAAGATCATAACACAAGGACAGGAATGAGAACACAATGCAAAGAAAACACCCAACTGAAAGCAACATGGGAAGGATGAATTCTACACGAATCCCAAAGCCAGTAAAATCGTACATCAAAAATCACTCAACTGGCCTCAATTCGAGAGTACGGATTCTACACAAATCCCAATGATGTAACAAGACCAAAAGTCATGAACTTACTCAACCGGCCTCAATCCGAGAGTATGGATTCTACACGAATCCTAGCATTCACAAAACAAAAGCAAAGGTCCAAAAGAAACCATAACAGGTGTAAAATCACTCAACCGAACACGACGTTGGGAGTACAGATGTGACATGCATCCCAATGCAACATAAAAGTGCAAAAGTGGTTTGACTGATATCCAAATAGATCATCAAGGTCCACGACCCACATTGTGCCAGGAAAACTCGAGAAAACAAGGTAGCACACAAAACAAGGTAAAAACCCCAAAATTTTGGAAAACTTCAAAATTAAAACCCATTTGGCCTTTGGGTTCAAAAATCCCAAAAATCCAAAAATAAATGAAATCGGATACCGTATGCAAAAATGACCAGCATAACAGCGTAAAATCCAAAACCCTCATCTCAAAAAATAGAGAAATGTTCATACCCACCCAACCGGGTAGAACTAGCATACAAAAATGGAGGGGAACACTAGTTCTTAGCCTCTAAACAAATGGCTACCAAAAATAGAAGCAAAAATGGAGCAGAAACAATAAAACGAGAAAGCCCTAGCTCACAGCCAAAAGGGAAAAATGGGAATCTGAACCATAAAATAAATATCTCGCAGAAGTAGCTGAAAATTGCGGCAATCCAAGATTTCCCCAAGCTAGATCCAACGAGCCCAACCTCATGACGATCCCACGCCCGTAGCTCCCACAACGAACAAAAAAGTAAATCCTCATGAAGAGGATTTTTGGGTTTTACTCTCCAACTTTCCAATTTGAAAGTGAGAAGTGAGGAATTAAATTCCTCTTTGGATATTTATTCACTTTTTGGGTGAATAATCGATTAGGGCATTTAACCAGCCAATCTAGTTAACCCCGAATCGACCCAAATGAAAACAGGCTATTCCTATAAATAGGAATTCATCTAAGGCAAAGCTGCCAGAAATTAAAATAAATCAATTAAAAAGCCCAAAAACCCAAAAACACATAAATCTCCTTAACAACTTCGCGATAATGCGAACCTCTAAATGCACAAACACGCTTACTATTCTAATCACATAATGCAAATGAGTTCGGATTTAATAATCACCGAAAGGTTTAAATTAAACATTTAATTAAGGATACGTTGACCATACAAGGGCGACATTGGTAAAATATGAACGGCTGAATCACTAACTCCATGTGCCACTGCCAGGGATATAATCCTGCACACTAAACAACACGGTCAAGTGGAATTGCATATAATAATATAGTTGAAGCAATAAATGCATTAAATCACTTAATTTAACCATTTATTTAATTATATTAAAATAATCTATTTACATCACTCATGTTCACAAAAGGAATAGCAACGCAGGAATGAAGTAAATAACCATAGCATTAAATCCATCACATAACAAAATCAGAGGTATGTCCAAATACCAGATAACTAGATATCATCATAAAACACACTGTCATCTCAAAATGGCATCATCATGAAATATGATTAACTGAACAACATAGTAGTCTAATATCTATGATACTGGAATCAAAGAGCAACATTTGACCCTCAGGTCATCTCAAATGTAAAACATCACATGAGTAATAAATATCTCTCTAATCAGAAATATAACAAGGTAAATGTCTGCAGCATATAACCAAATAATCCAACATGAAAAATCCATTCTAATTACTTAAGCATTTAATAATGATTGATTACTCTGCATTAAAAGGGCATTTAAAACACATAAGAAAACATAGTCATAAACATGACTAACCACTGCTATAGGAGCCTAGTCCGGTGTAGCATGGTAATAGTAAATAGTGCAATCTCTGCACACATCTCAGGGTAATCACGGAACAACCTCATGATACCACATCGGTCTTGGTAACCACTGGCACAAACCTCAGTGAACCAAAAATCACATCATAATCTGATAGATCAGTCAAAAGCATAAACAAAGCAACTGATACAAAAATATAAATCCAAACACCTCGACGGTGTAGACCACTCAGGGTCACAATCATGATCCATCACAACAAAAGATTAGCAAGGGTGCATCCATCAGGATGACTTACAAAAGTCAAATGGGAGAGGCACTACATCATCCCCCCCAAAGACTAGTCTTACTCCTGGAAGCCCGCAATCCAAGAATAGAACCCAAAACACACAAGAACCAAAATCAAAGGCGAGCAATAGGAATGACTCAAGAAACTCTCTACAAGTCAAACCCAAATCACTCCAACATTCTCAAACCATCATGTTAACCCCCAAATAGGTTAACCATGAGAGAATGGGTGTCACATAGACATAAGGTCCTCCAACAAGGAACCTTCTATGCGCTAGGAAGAACCCATCTAGCCATAGAGTCAACAATACAAGGTAAGGAACAAGCCACTCTACCTTGTCAACAGGTGCCCAACCACGACATGCACTAGCCACATGACCACAAAACTAGGTCAAAACACTAAGCTCTTCCAAAAAAAGTTGGAATCATGGGGAATAACCATCCCAAACTCCCAAGAATACTATCATGTCACACATGATCATTCTGGAATCCACGTAAACTCACCCTTAGAACAAAGAGGATGAAATTTTACCAACAAAAGGACACACTCCAAAGGACTACTCACCACCAAGCATAGGAGCACAACACCTCACCAAGGCACAAAAACTCAACTACCACTGGAAACTAGGGTAACACAACCCAACTAGACAAGATATCACCTTCTCACAAGGTTCAATGATTGTCGTCAGTGGACACAATCATCAAAAGTTTGCATACCAAATCACGAGATGGTAACATGTGTCCAACGATACCATGTCCCTCTAGCACCATGCTAGGAAAACTACACCCAAACTACCGCTAAACTCAATCTCTAGCCTCAAGTCACCAGTTAATGAGAAAACTTGACTGAGACAAACCAAAAGAAGATATAAGCTTAGGGAGAAGGATACTACAGAGTATTAGGATAGAGAGGGAGTCTCTCTCTCAACCTCTACACTAACTAGTCCATGATGCATTAGGAAACTCACAATTTCACCAACCAACAACATACTCATAAGAAAACACTAATTGAGCTAGTGGCATAACCACACTAGCCTACTCTCTCAAGAGAGAAAGAATACATAGATGTGCCAAGGTCAACATCCAGAAAGGAGAATGTAGACTCATTAAAGAATTGAGTCACTCCCAAATGATAAGGCAACATCATTCACAACAAGGAATGCTCACAAACCACACTACAGCTCACAAGGGTGGGTCAGTGTAATAGGAAACACAAAAAACCCAAGCACAAACTCCAACAAGTACCTAGTAGATTATGAAGACAAGATAACTCTTCCGTTATGAATAACATGAGGAGTTAAACTTCTCCAATGGCCATGAATACAATATGTCATGATTGAATTGGCCTCTACTTGAAAAGGTACTCAGAACATCGATCAACAACTCCACAAGCCAAAGCCTCATAGCCGGACTCGGATTGAATCCATTTGAAAAGCGTCGAAAAGATATCGACAAGGACTACAACAAGAAGAAGCTAAGAGAGACCAAGACCTACGATCTAAGCCACCACTCAAATCAAAACAACAAAGATAAAAACAACAGCCTTGGTCACCAAGACAAGCAACGGATGAAATGTCCAAATCCACACAAGACCACACATGCCCAAAACAACATAAGACATGGAATGAAAGGTAAATCACACATTGAAACCATCATTACTTTCTTTCATAAATTCATTAATTGAGCATAACATAAGCACTAATGCATAATGAACTGAAAGATTTTCAAGCAAGGGTCCAAGAGTCACTATAAGACAAGTACATACCTTTCAATAATTAACATTAAGTTTAATCACCATTTATACCATTCAATTACAATAACAACTTTAGATCTAACAAAGACACACTAGCATGTTCTCCATGATATTATCCCTTGAACATACTACCAGAGGTTTGAGATGAACATGATAGAGTCACAACACACAACTGGGCAGCAATAAAACACATCCAGAATAGTCATCATGAAAAATAATCAAAAGCCCAAATGGGGGAATTGTCGATTCCAACAGTAAGTACCAAAAAGAGCTCATTTCAAAAATAATTCAAATGTGACAACTGCCACAAAGAGAGTGATAGATAAAATTTGATGACTACTCCAAGAGAGAAAAATATTAAAAACCAATGCTAGCCCAACAACATGAGGAAAGTACCTCTAGCCAAATAAAATAAGGTGTCAAACAAATCACATTACAGGTGATGACTGAGTACAGTCACACGAGAGGGATAAATCACCATACAATGCTCAGGAATACATCATCCTAGCAATGTTAGAGAACACACTCACACACATCAAACAATATACCATTAGTAATCTCATGCATATGCAGAAACACTAATTTCCATGCAATGCAACATTTAAATATTCATCAATTTAATACAATTTTACATAAGCTTAAGAAACAATTAGATTGGGGACTTAAGTCATTAACCCAAAGATATAATGCAAACCTACTCTTTGCAATGATTCACAATAAACACTCATTTACAATGAAAGGAACCATTTCATTATTATAGATCAACAAAATAAGGAATAACCTGCAAATGATAGAAAGAACAAATTGTGATAGATAGCATCGGGTATAACATGGTACATCGATTTCATATACTTCCATAGAAAAAGAAAACCTTTCACCACTTGTGACACCATCATTTTGGATGGGCAACAAGACCATATACAATTACCAACTAGGGTAATCTGTGAAAACATTAAGGCTTATCAATGCTAATCAATGGAACTTACAAACCTAATTTCTCTCAAACATTTTTGTTATTCAACATCATTTTGGAATTAGGTGATGAAGTATCGCACGAGAAACAACTTCTTGCTCAGATTTCACTATAGCTCAAAGTAATGGAAGCTTAGCAAAGACTGAATAGTTCTCATTATATCAGTGATTACCTTAAGTAATTCCAGTCTATCATGAGATCGAATGGTATAATCCTTCTTAAAGTTATCAATACACTGAAATGATGCTTGGAGGAAGGAATGACAAGATTACAAGGGATGTCCCAGTGATCTTTCTAATAGTGATTTATTATATTTAAAGGTAAGTGACATTAATCATGATCTTATATATTTATTTAAAGGGTTATCAGTGTAATTTGGATGGAACCCCTGACCTTAGATTATATCTGACAATTTTTTTTTGACAAGTAATGGACAAGTAGGTAAGGTAATATAGGTAATTGAAGAATGAGTTTCTAAGACTCAATAAACCATAAGCAATAGAGTGTAGAACACCCTCTTGACCTATTCTTGGAAAGGATAGGAAATACAAGGGAAATGTTTTAACATACCGTTGATTTACCATGCAACTCTAGGACGACCATTCCTCTTTTGCCCATCAGGAAGACCCTGGTACAACTGCAATGTTTTTAAGAATTTGAATTGTTTTAAATTGTTGTTGTAGTCTTCAATTTTTGCACATTTTTCTAATTTTGTGGAATGTTCTTTTATGATGATTTCTTGGTATGATTTCCTTTTCGCCTTGGGACATGACTTGTTTAACGAAAAGTTTATCTTTGTGGCCACACTTATGTTTAAATGGTGATTTTATTTTATTATTTCATAAGGCATTTTTTTTGTGAGTGTGTTATGAGTCGGTCATATCCAATAGTATTCTTGACAACCATCATAAGGAAAATTAGAATACCATCCTTTCATTCACCATGAGATACAATTCTGTTCGACCCTATAGACATGGAAATACTTAAACCCTCGAATGAATATACTTCAATTTCACACCACGCTAAGGACTCTAGGTAAAGGTGTTGAATGTGATGAGTCTATAAGGACTGAAAGCAGAAGAATGTGCAATGTTATTTTGACCTAATATCTAATAGGTGTACCAAGCTAATAGTCGCAATGACCACTTTTCTCAATTAAGATGCAACCAAAGAACAGAGTAATTATTGAATGTCTACAATTGAGGACTTGTAAGTGGATCCTAATGTCAACTACAAACCAATGTATTTATTTATATTTTTACAAAAGATATCGACTCTTCACCAATACGTTGATCTTGAACTATCATCATAGAACTTGTTAGTACTAAGGCGAGAGAGTGACAAGGAAATTAGTAAGGAGTAACATAGTCGGTAAGAACTAATGAAGAATATGATGGCATTGGTAAATGGATAGTTACCCAAACAAGATAGAGTATATAAGACCACAAGCTACTAGTACAGAAAGAAAACCCTAAATAAGAGGAAAATCAAGTGTACAAAAGAGACCAATGTCCCCTGCCATCCAGTCTCTATTGTTCTTTAATTATGATGCAAAAGATATTTATCTTTGATTGAATACGAAGGGAAAGGTTATTTTTTTTTAAAAAAATAATTTAAAAAAATAAAAATTGTTCATATTTAAACCATGTAATCTACCTCCTTGTTCTCCCTAGTTCGTATATTCAAACCACAACTAAGTCTTGTGGAATTTTTATGAAAAGAGGTATAATTGAAAAGGATCATTGTAAGCTAGGTTGATTTAATTTTATGGTTCACCATTATGGAATGAAATGCAATGAAAGTAGTAAGTTCTAAATAGTTCATATGTACACCTAGATATAGATATATCTTTCTGAAGAGGAAGTTAACCTCACTTGGGAATGTATTTATACTTTAAAAGGTTAGTAGTTGATTAATGGAATATGAACTTTTGGGTGCATTTAAGTATTTTAAACCATTCTTAATTGCTAAGAGACTGGAAATGTTGCAATGAGCTTGAACATTCTAGATATAAACGACAGCCACCCTATCCATCTAGAAAGTAGTAGCACAAATATATTTATACTAGGTATTGGTAGGTACCCTAACTTGGGATGTTCTCAAACAAATCAATGGTGAGTTAATCAATGTTAAGAAGAATTATTCCTCAAGTAGCTATGGGACAATCTTTTTTATATAAGTCTATATTTCGATTATATATAAAATTCTAGGAATATGAACGGGTCTTAAGGCAAGGCCTAAGTGGAACAATTATGTTGAATTAAGTAAGCTTTCATGTGAGATTTTTTCCCTAATTATAGAAGACTTCTAGGAGGAAGTCGATAGCTAGGGGGGGAGGATGTAAGGCCCACTCTAATACCCTATCATGGATCTGATGAAAGGAGCATGAATAGGAGTCAACTAGGTTATGTATGACATTCTATTACTAATAACAATTATGAGATCCTATTAGAGACTAATGTAGATTTGGGTTATTATAAGAGTAATATTGATCAATAATACTAGATCACGTGAAAATAAGACTCAACATGTTCAAGCTAAGAACCTAGTCATGAGATTTAAGGTTTGATTTACTAGACAATTAGGGGAGATGAATTAACATTCACTCTCGTAAGGAATAACAATGAATATAGATCATATGAAAAAAAAACATAATGATTTCACTCAAAGATTGGTTTTAAAATATGATGACCTAGTTTGGAAACATTTAATGGCATGAGAAATCAACCCTAGGGACACACACACCTCGTAACAAGATAAAAGGACAATGTTAGAAATACTACTTGGTCAGTTGATTTGAAAAGATACTAGTGAACAAGTTTGCACAATAGTGATTTTCACTTATGACATATATACTAAGATCTATTTTACATATTTTATAATTAGGACTTCTGTGTTTCATTGTTATGATAGACAAAGATTGTGATGGTATTTAGAATGGTAGTTTTGTTATGATTAGAAAGAGTAGTGTTATATATATCTTGACATTTTAATGTTTTGTAATATTTTATGGAAATCATTATATGGAAATTAATTGAATATGTTAATAAAATTATGTGATTTTGGATCATTCTGCACTTATTGGTATGTATTTCTATAATATTTCATTGGACTATTGATAGTTAAGTTGAGTGTGCAGGAAATTTGAACCATGGAAATTATTGGGGGAAACAAGTTCCAAACCCTGTGAACATAGTTTAACCAAGGTGAATCTTTGGAAGATTCAAAATCCTCATTGTGAAAGTATTTTTCTTTGTAATGGTATAGTTTCTTGCTTGTGCATATGTTTAATCATAATGTAGATGCATTAAAGGCATGTCAAGGGGAGTGTAATACATTTTTATGTGTCACTTGACACTTGTATTTGTCTATGTGTTGATAACATGTCACTTTGAGTGTTAGTCACAAGGTCACTTAATCTTGGTCCTTTTCCTTCCTTTCAATTAATGCTTTAGTACACCCATTTGGGAGAGAGTGTCAGGATGGGTCACCATCATATTGAATTTCGAATTCAAACTTGACAAGGAGTTTAGGGGGTCTAAATGGAATCCTAAGGTGTTATTTTATTGTTAAAAAGCCACCCTAATGGTAGTATAGTAGGTTAGGGGCCTAAATTTAAGTATTTTAATGTTTTCCTAGCTTTGGGAACCCTTTAAACAAAGCCAACTTGAACCAATTCGAAATTTGATTTTTTCTATGATAGAACCCTCTCAACCCCACTTGGTCAACCTTCTTATTTTGGAGGAGCAACAATGTAAGATAGGGAGGCTTGATGCTTCCTACTAAAAAGGGTTAGTGGAGAGTCTTTTAAGGGGGAAGTGACAAGTTAGTGGGTTGTTCACCCACTCTCTAATTTTAGAGACAACTAAGTTTTGGAGGGAGATTAAGGGAGCTCTTCTACAACTATCCTTACCCTTGCTTGGACCAAGGTTGGTGGCTTAAACATGTTCTTTTATTCCTTTTCTTTAGTATGGATAAGAAAATCTGCAAGTGTGAAAGGTTATCAATGGAGTATGCATTGCATTGTCAATCTTGTGTTATGAGCTTGTCATTGTGTTGGGAAGAAGTGAATGTGTTTTGTGCTTTTGGAGATATTTTCTTAGTTTTGTTTTGTTATTCTTCATTTTTTTTGTTGTTGTTTCTTGTTTGAATGTGAGTGTTTATTGTGATTATGGGTGTGAAGGCTTCACTCACCCTTGGGAGGGCAGAGAAGCCTTGGGTGAAGGGCACAAGTTGGGCTTGACATTGCAGGTGAGAAAGAAAATCTTTTTCTTTTACCTCATGATGAGGTTTTTTATTATCATGGAGCATGGGCTCCATCATGACCATGAATCTTGTTGTTTGGGAGGTATAAGGAGGTTTGGTGGATGAGGAGAAGATGGTTGTTTTGAAGGCCTTGAGAGGCAATGCAGTGGCAATATGTTGTTTATGTTGTGGTGGCCTTGAGAGGCAAAATGCATTGGCAATATGTTATTTATGTTGTTAGAATTGCTCCTCCTTGAAGAGCCCACCTTCACCCAACGTTTTATGATTCCAATGGTGAATCATTGTGCAAGCCATGGAAGGGTGTTGATTGTGTTTGTGTTGTGTATTCATGCAAAATTTTGTAATATATGTGTGTAACCTATTTGGTCCTTGTTTCCCCTGCTCAGTGGGTGGCTTCATAGAAGCCTAGGTTGGGAGGTGAGCCTCCATGGTTCATTATTTTATCTCTCATTGCAGGTTCGGGTTGGATGGTCTTGTAAACTTGAAGCTCTTACTGTCTTTCATGTGCATAGGAGAAGAAGACACAAGCCACATCTTGATATGTGAACCTAAATGTGTTGTATGAATAATGTCATTGTTTCATTAAATTGTCAATTGGAAGGGTTAAGAGTGCCTATGTATTGTGGAAGGTATTATGTTGTGTATATTTGGGATATTTATTTCCACCACCTTTGTGTGTCATGAGAATTATCATGAAAGAGAAATTTATTGTAATGATAAGATTGTTTTTGTGTCTTGAATATGATTGTATTGATGTGAAGACTTAAGAATCCTAGTTGAATTTTTATTTTGAGATAATGGAATTATATTTGGCCTTTAGTCATGTTATGAATGACAATTAGGAATTTACAATACTTGAAGATTCTTAAGTTGTATACATAAGTTTCTCCAGGATAAATTTGATATCATAAAAGGGTTGTAATGATTGGGAGATTATCTCATTTGCATTATCTTACTATTCAACTCCATTGTATAATTGTCATGCACAAATATTCAAATTGATCCTCTCAAGAGATAGTATTGATAGCAATGAGTATCCTTGTTGAATGTTATTATCATTTTAGTTCTATTGCATAATAGTTGTGAATGTACATTCAAATTTAAATTTTTATGAGAATTGAATGTTAATCCCCATCCTTGAGAAAATCATTTCTAAACTTCATTAAGCATAGATAGGATCAAATCAGATAGTTTCATATAAAACCTTGTCATGAAATGTTTATTTATTGCATTGAGTTTAATGTTTAAAAGTTAAATGGAGATTATCAACTTAAACTATACAAGTATGAAGAGTTCTTCAAATTTGCATAGTAATAATCTATATAAAAAAATAAAAATTATGGACTTAGAGGTAGGAAATCAATTGAGAACAAGGAAGCTTATTGTGTGAAGCAAATAAACATAAACTGTAGATGCACAAAACTCTCTTTGGAAATTGTATGGAGAAAGTGAATTAATGCCTCTTGCCATTACAGAACAATAAAATAATAGGCCTAAATAATATAAGATTATCTTGGAATTTTATAAGATAGAAATCAATAATTTAAAAATCACCCCATTAATTGTGTGACAGTCTTGAGATTGATGTCTTAGATCATGACAAGACCTTGTGTGTAAATAAAAGAATATAAATATTTTGTTTAGAAAAACAACATGCATGTCAATATCAAAGAAAAACCTAGAAAAAAAAATAATACCAAATTATAAAGTGCAATGTGATATAAAAACTAATTATGCCAATTCAAATGCCTGCCTTGACTTGGGTGCAAATTTAGGAAACAATAATGATAATAATAACAATATGTGGTGGAGACAAACCTGACATGATGGCAGCCCCCCAACTTTCAAATCACATACACCTTGGGCTAATAAAGGACCTGCTTGTCTTAGGCGCTAAACTAGAGGAAGAGAAAATTAGAATTGTGGAATTTGATGCAAAGTAAAGAAATTCACCTTTTTTCAGCCCCATACACATAAAAAAACGTGAACCCATGTGCTTGGGAGAAGGGGAGAAGCTAGTAAATGAGGGTGTACTTTCCAAGCCAAGTTGTGATAAGACCTTGCTGCTACATTTTTATTTCAATTTGTCAACATCCTTGGGGAAGGGGTTAAGTACTTGTGACCCATGCCTATGCATACAAAATTGATTGAAGAGGGGCTATGATATTTGTAAAAAGATGGGAGTAGGTGTCTAGGAGTAGTTAGGAAATGATGGGTGTTTATATTTTTATTTTTATTTTGAAGGGAGAGGAGTTTGGTAAGATATTATGTAGGAAGCATAGAGTAGTATATTAGTAATATTAAATATTGAGATATATAGATTGTAAATTTCTATAGAATAATAAACTTGAGATAGTAAAAATGAAAATAGAATAAAATAAACTAGGTATTAAATTAAGCCCAAAAATATGAATGTTGCTTGTGTGTATTACCTAAAGTTGATGGGTTAAGAAAATTAAGAATGGGTTAGAGATTGGCTAGGTAGTACTAAAAGCATAATTGGCATTAGCATAATTAAATGTAGTTGATTATTAAAATGTAAGATTTGCATTTAATTGTTTCTCTTTATAATTAATTGTAATAAACTCAACGTTAGCAAGGGTTGGTGTTAAACGACTTGGGAGATATCTTGTTAAAAATAGGTTATTTGTATCTAATATATATGCATAAAACCCCTATATAATTAAATTCTTCCCATATAGGGTGTATTGGAAGTTCATAACCAACACAAAGAATGAGTGGTCATTGAATGTGTAATATTTATGTGATGGCAGATACATCATGAACAAGTATCAATCGTTACTATGAGCATAAATCTTATGGTTAAGTAATATGGTATTAGCCCTCACCCGATGCACATGCTGGGTACAACATATCATATATGTCAAAGAGATCAAGTTGTTATACTCGCAATACACATAATATACTATCACTATGAAATTTAATAAGCATGTACCACCTCGATCTCCTTTGGAACGGGTATTGGTGAGTGACGTCATTCATGAAACTTCCTCTATTTGGGATGCACCCATCATTTGACCATTTTAAATAACGAGGTAGATCTATGCAATCTTATCTCATCTTACATACATCTAGACCTAAATTACATCTATCGATGATTCCTAGGACTTAATTGTTTTAGTGGATGTAAGCATGACAACAAACTTGACTAGGTGTATTGAACTACTTAAATGCAAGAATTCTATATTTAGTGTAAAGTCCATTCAGATAGGATTCGTCATAATAATGTTGATTTCTAAGTATTTAAAAAAAAAAAAAAAAAAAATTGGTTGTGTTTTTCCCTGTGAGTTTGGGCATGACAGCATCCATCCATACATATATGTATCCATGTATATCCATGCATGCATACATACATGTATCTATGTATATGCATGCATGCATGCATACATACATGTATCTTGTATGTATGTATATACATGTATGCATGCATGCATACATACATATATATGTATGTATGCATGCATGCATATGTATGTATGTACATATATATATCTATATATACATGCATGCATGCATAGATATATCTATGTATGTATGTATGGATGGATGCATTCATACATGTATACATACAGGATACATGCATGCATGCATACATAGATACATGGATGTATGTATGTATGCATGTATACATACATACATGTATACATCCATAGATACATGTATGTATACATAGATGCATGCATGCATGCATATATCTATGTACAAATGTATGCATGCTTGCATATGCAATATGTATGTGTACATAGATACATGTATGTATGGATGAATGGATGCATACATGTATACATACATGGATACATGCATGCATATATCTATATATGCAATATGTATATACATACATACATGTATGTATGCAAGTATATAGAGATGCATGCATGGATGTATGCAACCATACAAATATATGTATGCATGCATATATATACATACATCCATACATGTATGCATTTATGTGTGCATGTATACATAGATGCTTGCATGGATGTATGCATCCATGCATGCATAAATACAAGATATATACATGTATACATGTATGTATGTATGTATGTATCCATGCATGTACATATAGATGCATGCATGGATGTATGCATCAATGCATGCATATATATAAATACATACATACATACATAGATACATATATGTATGGATGCATGCATATATCCATACATATATCTATGTATGCATGCATGCATACATGCATCCATACATACATGCATGCATGCCTCCATACATACATACATTTATGTATACATTGCATACATACATAGATATATCTATGCATGCATGCATGTATGTGTAGATATAGATATGTATGTATGCATGCATGCATATCTATGTATGTATGCAATGTATACATAGATATATGTATGTATGGATGCATGCATGCATACATACATATATATGTATGCATCTATATACATACATACATGTATACATGTATGTATGCATATATACATAGATGCATGCATGGATGTAGCATCTATGCATAGATGCATGGATGTATGTATGCATGCATACATGCATATGCATACATACAAGATATATACATTACACATGTATGTATGTATGCATGCATCCATGCATACATACTTGCATGCATCCATGCATGCATAGATGCATACATACATGCATGCATCTATGTATGCATGCATAGATAGATGCATGCATATGCATGGATGCATACATACATATATGCATCCATGCATGTATGGATGCATACATGCATGTATGGATATACAAGATCTATACATGTATACATTTATGTATGGATGCATCCATGCATGCATCTATGCATGGATGGATAGATACATAAATGTATGGATGGATGCATGCATACATACAAGATATATACATGTATACAGGTATGTATGTATGCATGCATGCATGCATCCATACATGCATGCATCCATCCGTGCATGTATGCACAGATGCATGCATGGATGCAATGCATATCTACATACATGCATCCATACATGCATGGATGTATGCATCCATACATGCATCTATGCATGAATGCATCCATGTATGCATGCATGCATACATACATGCATGGATGCATACATACATCCATGCATCGATGCATGTATGCATAGATGCATGCATGTATACATCCATATGCATATATAAAAGATATATACATGTATACATGCATGTATGTATGTATGCATCCATGCGTACATGCATGCATGGATAGATACATGTATGCGTGGTTGGATGCATGCATATGTATCCATCCATACATACATGTATCTATGGATGCATGTATGGATGTATGCAATGTATGAATGTATGTATGCATGCATGCATACATCCATACATACATGCATCTATGTATGTATGCATGGATAAATAAATGCATCCATGCATGTATGTATGCATACATAGAAGCATTTATATATGTAGGCATACATGCATACATACATATATACATATATATATTTTGCATGCATGCATACATATATCCATACATATATCTATGTATGCATGCATGCATGCATCCATCCATACATACATGTATCTATGTATGCATGTATGGATGTATTCAATGCATAGATAAATAAATGCATGCATGCATGTATGTATGCATACATAGATGCATGTATATATTTATGCATACATACATATATACATCTATACATATATATATTTTGTATGGATGCATATGCATGTATGCATGCATCCATACATGCATCCATGTATGGATGCATACATACATGCATGCATCTATGCATTTACGCATCAATACATACATATATGTATGTATGCATGCATGCATACATACATAAATGTATGTATCTATGCATGCATGCATGTATGCAGTGTATGTATGTATGTATCCTTCCATCCATACATACATAGATATATCTATGTCATACATAGATACATGCATGTATGTATGCATCCATGTATGCATAGATGCATGCATGTATATCCACAGATGCATGCATGTATGTATGCATGGATACTTATATGCATGTATGTATGCATCTATGTATGTATACATACATACATAAATACATCTATACAAGTATATATCTTTTATGTATGCATATGCATGTATGCATGCATACATATATGGATGCATCTATGGATGCATACATGGATGCATGCATCTATGCTTGTATGCATCATTAGATGCATGCATGTATGTATGCATCAATGTATGCATCAATGCATACATGTATCTATGTATGTATACATAGATGCATGCTGTTGGCGCTCAAAATTGTAGTCTAAATTTTGAGCACTATCGATCATTTTGAGGCCTATAAATGCTTTGTGAAGCCTATGTACCTAGCTGTACCATTGACCCCTAAGGTGTTTAATGCTTTTGGTACCTTTCATTCAACATGCCTAAGCATTTCGTGAAGTTAGATTGAGTTTCTGAGTCATTTGGCAAAGTTCTGTTTTGAGCTAGTATCAATTTTGCATTTTCACCTAAGTGTCAAATAGCGACAGGAGGCTGTGTTTGAACTCGAATATCTTTTGCCCAGAATTGTGTCATGACTTACCACTTTGAGATTATCTTGTTTCCATACCCAAGAACCTATGTTTCAATTTTCAATTCATTCCAAATCCGTTTGACTAGGTTTTGTACCCCACAAAGTTGGTCATTTATTGTTTTGTGCATTTAACTAGTTGTTCACAATTCTGGGAAGCCCTGTTCGACCAATAATATCTTTAACCCAGTTGACCCAAATGAAAAAATTCTTTTTTCATTGTGTTCTAAGGGTAAGACACTTCATATGTTCTAATTTTGAGATCATTTCGAATCCATTTGATCAGTTTGCTAAACATGATCAAAAACTTAGTTTGCATTGTTTTGTTACGGCTAAGGTATCCAGATTGATCTGTACCCCTGTTCGGCATGTTATAACTTTGATCCTGTGATTGGCTAGCCTAAATGGATTGTACCATTGTTTTGTGTCCTAGAAATCCTTGAAGTAGACATGTATGCAAAATGTGGAATCTCACACAAGGCAAATGAACTGTTTGGCAAAATGCTTCAAAGAGATGTAGGTTCATGGACTACAATGATTACAGGGTATGCACAAAATGGTTTTTGCAAGGATGCCTTGAAACTCTTTGAACTAATGAAGCACTCTAGAACATATCTTGATCATTTAAGCCACGCTTGTGTTTTATTAGCATGTAGCCATGCAGGTCTGGTGGACGAGGGCTGCAAATACTTCAATGGCATATGTGATTCTTATTGCATTGTACCTACAACTGATCACTATGTTTGCATGATCGACCTTCTTAGCCATGCTGGCTATCTTAAGGAAACTCTAAGTTATATCATAAAAATGCCAATAAAGCCTATGGCATTTGTGTGGATGTGTTTTCTTGGTGCATGTAGACCACATGGAAATCTAGGATTAGGAGTATTTGCAGCAACTCATCTTTTTGAGCAGAACCCTACAGATGCCACGATTTATGTTTTTCTGTTAAGAAATTTGATAAAAGATAAAGGAATAAAAAAGATGCCCAGATGTAGTTGGATTGAAATCGATAAACTAGTACATGCTTTTTGTGTGGGAAAATATAGCACACCCATAGACATTGGAGATCCATGCAAAGTGTGGGCAATCTATATTGGCAGTTTAAGGTACCAAGGCATTTTCCTCTGCATAGGAAAGTGAATTATTTTTCTGCCACCATTGGGCCAAGCTGGTGATTGCATTTAGATTTTCAAGCATGCCCTCTGGGAAAACAATTAAGTCATCAAAAACCTCCGAGTATGGGTTTACCAGGACATGCAAAGAAGTTTACATCCAAGATTGTTCACAGAAAATTGCTATGAGAGATGTGTACAGATTGCACTATTTGAAACAAAAATAATGCCCTTACGAAGATGTTTTGAGATCCTGAGTGAAGCAAGATCTAGCAAATGTGTTTGAGAAGGGACTGCATTTCATTTCTGGTTCGTAGAAGAAAACAAAATTCTGAGTTCATAGAGATCTAGACCATGCTGTTGACTTCATAGAGATCTAGACCATGTAGGCAGATAGAAGAAGTGGCTTAGATAAGGGCAGAGCATCGACTTGAAATAAATATTCATGCCACCAGTGAAGCAACCCTGCGCAAAGAAAAGACAGAGATAAAATGCAAGCAAAAAAGTTAAAAGCAGCAGGCATATTAACACAAGCTCTCACGCATCAAAAGAAAATAGGGGAAGCAATTAGAAGTAGACTCACGTTGAAGGAGATAGACAAGGAAGCCATCCATGTTTCAAAGAACCCGCAAATTCAACGTTAAGGGTAGAAGGAAGCCACGCAGTGCAGAGTATGCAAAAAGCAATAATCCCACATCACTCGCAGGAGGGTACCTTTTAATATTTAAATACAATAGCATGCAAAAGGCATTGTGTCTAAAGACAAAGCACTTTTTGTGGAGGTCATGAGCAATTAAAGTGGGACCCGACCCAGATGAGGTGGACTGACATCAGCATGAAAAAGCAATATTTTAAACAAACTAACTGACGTGATGAGGTGGCAGGAAATAGACCGAGGAAGGAGATGGTGACACGTGTCTTGATCGAGCGGGTGTTGCTAACTTGCCAACCGAAAGTGCTCACCGGTTACCATAGCGAGATAGTGACCTTGCGACACATGGTAGTAGGCCCGGTTTGGGTGATGACATGGTGACTCTATCAACGTGCTGAGGTGGCAGTACAGGACAATTAAATCTGGACACGTGGTAGACAACAGAAGATCATGCAGTGAGCAGGTCTCAAGATCGCACCAGATCACGCCATGTGGCACAGATCTGATGGTAGGTGCTATGTTGCTATCGAAAGTTGCTCACTAGTTACCATAGCGACATAGCATGAGTGAATCAAAGGGCACCATGTGGCAGAAGCTGGTTGACCCGGATGGAAGGAGAGGGAAATATGAAGGCAAATAAAAATAATAATTTTTATTATTTCTCATTTTTTGAAGTCACATTCAGGCTTTTGAAATCAAATAAAGGATATATTCTAAAGTTTGGACTTTAGAGTATTTTAATTTTTTTGAAATTTTAAATGTGAGTTGCAGACTTAAGCATTTTTATAGCTAGAGGGGACATTTTCAAATGGCAATTTTAGGCACTTTCAATAACCAAAATATGAAGTGTTATATATTGCCGAAATCGAGAGAAGATGAACTTTGCGATTCTGGAGTCAATTTTTGCACAGGTATCAGTCAGTTTGAGCTACACGAGGTTTTCTATTAGGTACCTAAAATGCAACCATATTCATACCAGGAAGTTCAAATTTGTTTTTTGTCAAGATAATGACCTGGATATCAGTAGAAGGCAATGGAAATGCAGTTAGGGTCGAATTTGTTCTGATTTACTCAGTAAAAACTCATTTTCACTGGCTTTTTCATGGGGCAATCAGATATTTTGGCAAGTAAAGGGTTTTCATCATTAGGCAAGGATATTTTGCAAATTAGTTACAATATAATGATGAAATAGAAAATCAGTTAAAATGGTAGAGAGATGAAAGAGGTTTTCAGTTGCACAAGATGGGATTCCAAATGGACACTTGTCGTCTTTAGTTTCAATCCAAGAATTCATCTCCTTGCTATATCTTTCTTTCTTTCTTCATTTGTAAGGGTTCCATTTTTTGTCACTGAGAAACTAGGGGGTTCCAATTTTTGGGAAGAAAAGGTTCAGTGCTGTGATACCATTAGGGATTCCAGTTTTTGCACTGTGAGACCATTGGTTCCAGTATTTTGACATGTTTCCATGACTGTGACACCATTTTTCTTCAGCAATATTCTTCTTGTATGAACAAGAGTAGGAAGATAAATACAGATAGTTCAGATCTGTTAGGTTGTTTTCATGTCTTTCATTTCATGCATATGATTGTATATTTTCAAGGAAATAATGCAAAGAGTAGCAGATGATTAATTTTTAGTTGAATCTTGTCTCCATTCTCATTGAATTTCAATGTTTTACGATCTTTGAACAAAGAGTTTAGGTTGTAGTTGCAGTCCCCTAAGACTGTATGTTGTTTCATTGTTGCTGATAGTTCAAAGAATTGTGTAAATGCTTCATAGAAATCAATAGGGTTGTAGATTTATTGAGGAGGATATCAGGTAGGAACGAGATTTTAAACTAAATATAGATGTCTATTTACAAGTTAAATAGATAGATCTATATCTAAAGATACACATATGTCTCAAATATTCGTATGTATGTTTGTGATCCATGAATTTTCCCAAATGGACTAGGCACTAATCAGCTACAAGGTCATTACTTTCTCACTGTTGCATATCTGATGGTTGTTGAAATCAACATCAAAAATCAAACACTTTTCCCCTTTCATGTTGAAGAGCTATAATAGAATGCCCTCACTCAGCTTATGAGGTTCTTAGATCTGCATTTAGCTATTGTAGATTTATGTTATTTCATGAGTTATTAGGAGAAATAAGGGTTTTATCTATTTCATAATAGATTCAGTGTATGCTTTGACAACTGGTACCATATAAGGAATCTATAGGTTCACCCGCCTAGGTTTTGCAGAGCCTGAAGTAGAAGAAGGGTCATGCCTTATAGTTGGCCTGGTGTCTGAATGGATGTGTTGATAATGGGAGTTAGCTACCCCTAGATGTGTCATATTCTCATTAGGGTAATTGGAATTGGGTAACATTTTCAAAAACCAACACATGCATGTATACATAGATCCATGTATGTATGCCTCTATGTATGTATGTATGTATACATACATACATCTATACATGTATATATCTTGTATGTATGCATATGCATGCATGCATGCATGTATGGATTGCATACATGCATGGATGCATCAATGCATGCATAGATGCATACAGGTATCTATGTACGTATGCATAAATGTATCCATGTATGTATGCATGCATGTATCCATGCATGCATCTATGTATACATGCATAGATACATGTATGCATACATGTAGTGCCTCTCCCATTTGACATCTATAAGTCATCCTGATGGATGAAACCTTGCTGATTTTTTGTTGTGATGGGATCATGATTATGACCCTGAGTGGTCTACACCATTGAGGTGTTTGGATTTATGTTTCTTTATCAATTTCTTTGATTATGCTTTTGAATGATCCTTGAGATTATGATGTGATTTATGGTTCACTGAGATTTGTGCCAGTGGTTACCAGGATCGATGTGGTATTGTGAGGTTGTTCCATGATTACCCTGAGATGTGTGTAGAGATTGCACTATGTTCTATTACCATGCTACACTTGACTAGGTTCCTATAGCAGTGGTTAGTCATGTTTATGACTGTGTTTTCTTATGTGTTTTAAGTGCCTTTTTAATGCAGAGTAATCAATCATTATTAAATGTGAAAGTAACTGAATGGATTGTTCATGTGGGATTATTTGGTTATGTGCTACAGACATTTACCTTGTTATATTTTTTATTAGAGAGATATTTGTTACTCGTGTATGTTACATTTGAGATGACCTGAGGGTCAGATAGTATACCTAGTTTTTCAGTATCATAGATGTTATACTACTATACTATTCAGTTAATCATATTGCATGATGATGCCATTTTGAGATGATAGTGTGTTTTATGATGATATATGGTATTTGGACATACCTCTAATTATGTTATGTGATGGATTTAATGCTATGGTTATTTACTTCATTCCTGTGTTGTTATGCTTTATGCGAACATGAGTGATGTAAACAGATTATTTTAATATAATTAAATAAATGGTTAAAATTAGGTGATTTAATGCATTTATTACTTCGGTTTCTTTTGCCAAGAATGGATGATCTTATGGACTGCTTGAGTGGAGCTTAGTACTTCACAAAGATAGATCTCAAGAGTGGCTATCATTAGATACAGATACGAGAAGGAGATGAGTGGAAGATAGCCTTCAAGACCAAGGAGGGTCTTTATGAGTGGTTAGTCATGCCCTTTGGATTGACGAATGCCCCAAGAACCTTCATGCAGCTTATGAATGAGGTACTTAAGAAGTTCTTGGGAAAATTTTTTATTGTCTATTTGGATGATATTTTAATTTTCAGCAAGACTTTGGAAGAACATTTATTTCATATTCATAGTGTCCTTGAGAGGTTGAGGGAAGAGAACCTGTTAATTAATCTGAAGAAGTGTATCTTTGCAAAAATAGAATTAGTCTCTACTTGGGGTTTGTTATATCACCTGAAGGTCTTAAAATGGATTCAGAGAAGTTAAAAGCCATCTTGGAATGGCCTACTCCAAGGTCTGCTACTACATACATACATAGATATTCTATACATGCATGCATGTATACATTGATATATATATGTATGTATGGATGCATGCATATCTATGCATATGCAATGTATACATAGATATATGTATGCATGGATGGATGCATGGATGCATGCATCCATACATACATATATCTATGTATACATTGCATACATACATAGATATATCTATGCATGCATGCATGTATACATAGATATATATGTATGTATACATTGTAGTGCCTCTCCCATTTGACTTCTATAAGTCATCTTGATGGATGCAACCTTGTTGATCTTTTGTTGTGATGGATCATGATTGTGACATTGAGTGGTCTACACCATCGAGGTGTTTGGATTTATGTTTCTATTTCAGTTGCTTTATTTATGCTTCTGCTGATCTATGAGATTATGATGTGATTTAAGGTTCACTAAGGTTTGTGCTAGTGGTTGCCAGGATTGATGTGATATCATGAGGTTGTTCTATGATTATCTTGAGATGTGTGCAGAGATTGGACTATGTTCTTTTTACCACACTACATTGGACTAGGTTCCTGTAGTAGTGGTTAGTCATGTTTATGACTATGTTTGCTTTTGCATTTTAAGTGTCTTTTCATTGATTCTATAAAATATCATTATTAAATGCTTAAGTAATTAAAATGGGTTGTTCTTGTTGGATTATTTGGTTATGTGTTGCAGAAATTTACCTTCTTATATTTCTTATTAGAGAGATATTTGTTACTCATGTGATACTTTACATTTGACACGACCCGAGGGTCAGATATTATACCTTGATTTTAGTATCATAGATATTAGACTACTATGTTGTTTAGTTAATCATATTGCATGATGATGCCATTTTGAGATGAAAGTGTGTTTTATGATGATATCTGGTTATCTGGTATTTGGACATACCTCTGATTATATTATGTGATGGATTTAATG
This sequence comes from Cupressus sempervirens, assembly GCA_028749045.1. Taxonomy (NCBI): domain Eukaryota; kingdom Viridiplantae; phylum Streptophyta; class Pinopsida; order Cupressales; family Cupressaceae; genus Cupressus; species Cupressus sempervirens. The sequence goes on from CM053790.1 coordinate 415,453,057, forward strand.
CTATGGTTATTTTCTTTATTCCTATGTTGTTATGCTTTATGCAAACATGAATGATGTAAATGGATTATTTTAATATAATTAAATAAATTGTTAAATTAGGTGATTTAATGCATTTATTGCTTTGGCTATGTTATTATATGCAATTGCACTTGATTGTGTTGTTTAGTGTGCAGGATTTATATCCCTCACAGTGGCACATGGAGTTAGTGATTCAATCTTTCATATTTTACCAATATCACTCTTATATGGTCGATGTATCCTTTATTAAATGTTTAAATTAAACCTTTCAATGATTATTAAATCCGAACTCATTTGCATTATGTGATTAGACTAGTGAGCGTGTCTGTGCATTTAGAGTTTCGCATTGTCACAAAAGTCATTAAGGTGATTTTTGTGTTTTTGGGTTTTTGAGCTTTTTAATTGATTTATTTTAATTTCTGACAGCTTTTCCATAGATGAATTCCTATTTATAGGAATAGCTCGTTTTTCTTTGGGTCGATTCAGAGTTTAACAAGGTTGGCTAGTTATTTGCCCTAATCAATTATTCACTCGAAAAGTGAATAAATATCCAAAGAGGAATTTAATTCCTCACTTCTCACTTTTGAATTAGAGAGTTGGAGAGTAAAACCCAAAATCCTCTTCATGAGGATTTACTTTTTTGTTCATTGTGGCAGCTATGGGCATGAGATCGTCACGAGGTTGGGCTCATTGGATCTAGCTCGGAAAAACCTTGGATTACCGCGATTTTCAGCTACTTCTATGGGCTATTTATTTTATGGTTCAGATTCTCATTTTGCCCTTTTGGCTGTGAGGTAGGGCTTTCTCGTTTTATTATTTTTTCTTTGTTTCTACTTCTATTTTCGGTAGCCATTGGTGTGGAGGCTGAAAACTATTGTTTCCCTTGATTTCTTTATGTTAGTTCTACCTAGTTTGGCAGGTATGAACATTTTCCTATTTTTTAGGATGAGGGTTTGGGATTTTATTCCATTATGCTAGCTATTTTTGCATACAGTGTCTGATTCCATTTATTTTTGGACTTTTGGGATTTTTGTGCCCAAAGGCCAAATGGGTTTTTTGCAATATTTCAAAAATTTGAGGTTTTTACCCCGTTTTAAATGCGGCCCTATTTTCTCAGGTTTTCTTGGCACAATGTGGGTCGTAGACCTTGATGATCTATTTGGATATCAGTCAGACCACTTTTGCACTTTTATGTTGCCTTGGGATGCTTTTTTGCATCCATACTCTTGACATTGTGTTTAGTTTAGTGATTTTATACTTTTTATGGTTTCTTTTGGAGCTTTTCTTTGTTTCATGGACATTGGGATTCATGTAGAATCCATACTTTTGGATTGAGGCCGGTGGAGTGAGTTCATGACCCTTGGTTGATGGGGACACCACCCAAGCACAGAATGGACACAATAGGAAAGGGAAATTTTATTAACTTTGTAAATAAGCTAATACATCCAGTACAAAGAAAATAGACTTCAAAACATGCCCTATGGGCTTACAATAGCATAAATCTGGAGATAAGTTCTCTTTTCAGTACCTCCTCTCAAACTCTACTCTGAATTGTCTTTTACAATGCCAAAATTGTCCTTAAATAGACCTTGGAGGGTTAAGGACTAGGAATACATTCTTGAAAGTGCTAGTAGGCATCCATCGACCAAGTAGAAGGATCCAAAGCTATGTTAGAAGTTGGTCCAAATCTAGAAGAATTCAAAAATGATAACCGAACTTTCGAGGGGCATAACTTTTGAACCGTAGCTTCTATTGATGAACCGTTTACATTTTTAGAAAGCTCTCAAAGTTCTCTATAGCCCTATGGACCAACTTTTCTCATTTCCCATTTTTTGGCCCTTTTTGAGGTCATTTAATGCCCCTAACCTAACTTTGAAGCATTCTTAGGAGATCTCCAAAAACTAAAAAACCGCGATAACTTTCAAACCGTGGGGCCTTTTGACCTTATTCTTTTTCTGGAATGCTCTAAATTGTAATTAAATTCATTTGGACAATTTACACCTCCAAGTTCACCAAAATTATGGCTCAATTACATAATCCTATTTTTTTGACATTTACATGTATCCCAAGGTGTTCAAATACTCTATCCTAGAACACTAATAGTGGAACTGTGAGAGTTGGAACCTTTATTTGACCCAAATGGGTATCCAGAAATGAAAACACATGAAGTAGAAACTAAGTCTAAGTACATTTTTTTTTGGGCGACATAGGATTGCCCTTATACCTTTGGATGCTCCTGCATTAGACACCCAGGGTAGATTGAAAAGTGACCCTATCACTTTATGAATGGTAGAGGAAATTCCAAATGGGAAACCTCAGCTGCTGAAATCCAAGTTGAGTCCTCTATGAACCGTCCTTTCCACTTAACCAAATGCTCTTCATACTACCTATTTCTGGTACTCCTACCCATAGAATGATCTAGAATGTCTTCTATCTCCTCCTTCTTAGAAGCAAGAATTGGACATGGCTCTAACATCAGTTCCTCATCTGCACCATCATCATGATACTCTGTTAAGTCTGCAATGTTGAAAATAGGAAAAATGTGAATACCATCTAGCAACTCCACCTCATATGCATTTCTTGAGTCATGTTTCTTCAAAATTTTGCAAGAACCAAATTTCTTCATTTTTAGCTATTTGTAAGTGCCAGCTAGAAATGTTTCTTTTCATACGTGTACCATGACTAGATCCCCTACTTGGAATTCCTTATATCTTCTCCTTTGATCAGCCCTACCTTTATACTCTTGATTCATCTTGGTAATGTGTTCTTGAACCTCCTCATGTAGATGCTTGATATGTTCAGCAAATTCTTCAGCTTCAACTCTTGTCGTCTCCCCTTGCTCTATCTTCCTCAATTTTGGCACAGTCCTTGGGCTACTTCCATATACAATTTGTAATGGTGATCTACCAGTACTCCTATTTATAGAGTTATTGTAAGAAAACTCAGCTTGTGGTAGAATCAAATCCCATCCCTTGCGCTTATCCCCAACTAAACATCTCAGAAAATTGCCCAGACTTCTGTTTACCACTTTTGTTTGGCCGTTAGTCTATGGGTGATGTGTGGAACTAAATTTTAAGTCTATTCTCAACTTTTTTCATAATGTTCTCTAGAAATACCCTACAAATTTAGTATCTTTATCAAAAACTATACTTCTTGGAAGACCATGTAGTCTTACCACCTCTCTGAAAAACAAGTCTACAATATGGACAACATCATGAGTTTTGTGGCATGGAATGAAATGTGCCATTTTGGAGAACCTATCAACCACCACAAATACTAAGTCATTACCCCTTTGTGTCCTCGAAAATCCAAGAACAAAATCCATACTTATGTCCTCCCATGGCTTTGATGGAACAGGCAATGGCTAATATAGTTTAGTATTATGGCTAAATCCCTGGGCAACTTGACAAACCTGGGAACTCTGTACAAACTTCTTCACATGTTATGAAATCTGAGGCCAAAAATAATGTTCTCTAATAATGGAAATGGTCTTATCTCAACCAAAATATCCTACCATTCCTCCATTGTGTTTCTTGTTAATCATATTTTCCCTCATGGAACTCCTTGGAATGCACAATTGGTTGCCCTTGAATAACATACCATCCTAAATCAGATAGTCTAACCACTTAGTTCTATCTATAGAAAAAGGCTCTTTACAAGCTTTCCATGCTTCAGCAAAATCAGGATGATCAGGGTATAGATTCTTGAGTTCATCAAACCCAACTACTTCAACCTACATTACTGTAAGCAACAACTACCTCCTACTTAGTGCATCTACAACCCTATTAGATTTTCCACTTCTATGTTTCAACACAAATGTATAGCTCTACAAGAACTCTACCCAATTCATATGCCTCTGATTCAATTTCCATTGGCTATTTAGGTACTGTAATGCCTGATGATTAGTATACAAAATAAATTCATTTGGCAATAAATAATGCCTCCATTTCTTTAAGGCCTGAACTATTGCATAGAACTCTTGATCATAAACAGAATACTTCTTCTTTTCATCATTCAATGTTTCACTAAAATATGCAATAGGCTTACCTTCTTGGATTAATACAGCCCCAATAATGTTTCCACTTGCATCACAATCCACCTAGAACACCTTTCTAAAATTTGGAAGTGCCAACACAGGTTGTTTTGTCACCTTCTTCTTCAACATTTCAAAATTTCTCACAGCTGCTGTAGTCCATTTGAACTCTTTTCTATCCCCTCTTATTGTGTCAGTTAGGGGTGCACATATGCCACTAAAATTCTTAATAAACTTTTTGTAAAAACTAACTAGACCATGAAATGATCTTACCTCAATAGAAAACCTTGGAGTAGGCCATTCCAAGATGGCTTTTACCTTCTCTGGATCCATTTTGATACCTTCAGGTGATATAACAAACCCCAAATAGATTAACTCCCATTTTACAAAGATACACTTCTTCAAATTAATTAACAATTTCTCTTCCCTTAACCTTTCAAGGAAACTACGAATATGCAATAAATGTTCTTCCAAAGTCTTGCTGAAAATTAAAATTTTATCCAAACAGACAATAACAAATTTTCCCAAGAACTTCTTAAGTACCTCATTCATAAGACACATGAAGGTGCTTGGGGTGTTCGTCAATCCAAAGGGCATGACTAATCACTCATAAAGACCCTCCTTGGTCTTGAAAGTTTTTTGCCACTCATCTCCTTCTCATATTTGTATCTGATGATATCCACTCTTGAGATCTATTTTTGTGAAGTACTGAGCTCCACTCAAGTAGTCCATAAGATCATCCATTCTTGGCAAAGGAAACTGGTACTTGATGGTTATCCTATTTGTAGCTCAAGTGTCTGTACACATCCTCCACTCTCCATCCTTCTTTGGTGCTAGTACTCCAAGTACTACACATGGACTAAGGCTCTCCCGAATCAAGCCCTTCCTCAATTGGTCCTGATCCTATCTATTTAGCTCCTCTGTTTCAATAGGAGTCATCCTGTGAGAAGCCTTGTTAGGCAAGCTGCTCTTGAAATTAGATCTATCTAATGACTAATTTTCCTTATTGGTGGCAATCCTTCTGGAACATTATCAGATATAATATCTCCAAACTCTCCTAGTAAATCTAAAACTTCAAGTGGTATTTCACTACTACCTTCTTTATCTTTCCTGAGAATCAAAGCATAGCACATACGCTGATGTTTCACTCCATCTAAAAACTTTCTTCCATCAATATGAAAAATCGTAGCACTACTATATAGCTTTTCACCTTCCTTTTTCATGGGCTTCAGTTTGTGGTGAACTCAATCCTTTGTTAGAGAGTATGTGTTTGCATGACCATCATGTACTGCATGCCTATCAAACTGCCACAGTCTATCCAATAATAGATGGCAAACATCCATTGGAATAACATCATAGAGAACTTCATCATGGTAACTCCCAATTTTGAATTTCACTAGACATTGTTCACTTACTAGGACCTTATGATCATCTTTCACCCAAGAAATCTAATAGGGCTGGGGGTGTTTCTCCCTCTTGAGCTTTAGCTTAGAGACCATCTCCTCTGACACCAAGTTGTCAGTGCTACCACCATCAATGATCACATCACAACATTTTTTCTCACATTTTCAACTGGTATGGAATAAACTCCTCTTTTTTCCTAGTTCAGTATCACCACTTAGTAGGACCCTTTCATTCACTAAAGTCTCTCCTCTTTCTACATCCTTTGAATGTGTTGACTATGCATCCTCATCCATATGAGCAACCCTAGCTTGACGCTTAGCTCTCTTATCTGTCCTTCCTTGTCATTGAGGGCATTCAAAGGCACGATGACCTTCTTCATTGCAATGAAATTAGGTACCACAGAAGCCTCCTCTTCCTTGTCCATTTCCTCTACCTCTTCCTCTCTGATTTTCAAAGTCTTGATCACAAGAGTAGTAGAAACCCTCATTCATCTAGTTCCTACTAATACCCACATCTTCATTTTTCTTTTGGGTTTCATTTCAACCTCCAGATGACCTACCACTTGCCCTTTCTCCTTGACCACACCCTCTTTCTCTCCCTTCAAACTTTTTATTTAGCTTCTCTTCAAATCATAGGGCAAACTGGTATGCCTCTTCAATGCTGGTCATTCTTACCAGACTTAATTCCTCTTGGATGCTAGGTCACAACCCATTGATATAATGAGAAACCTTCTCCTTATTTGCTTTTGCATGCTCTGCTCTAATCAAAAGTCAATAAAACTCCTCTGTATATTCTTGGACTGATCTTCCTACTTTCTTTAGCCCATGCATCTTCTTAAACAAATCAAGCTCGTAGTCCATAGGAATGAACTGCTTCTTCAATTTGTCCACCATGCGATCCCACCTTGTGATCTTCTCCTTTCTTCTTTTGTTTCTTTCCAATTGAACCTCTTGCCACCAAATTTTGGCATGTCTTTTCAGTTTGGCCTTTGCAAACTTAACCCTATCTAGGTCGCTGATATCCTCATACTCAAAGTATTCTTCCAGTTCATTGATCCAATCAATCAACTCATCTGGTTTCAGATTTCCTAAAAATACACCCACATCAATTGTAGGTCTTTTCCCAAACTTAGTAATGGAACTAAAAATCCTTTCCTCTATGTGATTCAGAACTTCCCCATCAAATTCCCCTTCTAGTCCAATTTCTTCTCCTTCATTGTCATCTTCACTATCATCACTTGCAGCAACATTTGTTCCTCTACGGAGCTCGTCATGTAATGCTTGTACTTGCCTTTGGAGGACTCTAACCTCCTTAGGATTAACAGCTTCAACCCTTCCACCATGCTCTCTTCGTGGATGCATCTTCTTAACTCAAACCCACAACCACATAGTCTTGGTGCAAACTACCTCACAGTCGGTGCTCTGTCTACACACTCAGGAAAATCAGCTCTTATACCACTTGATGGGGACAACACCCAAGCACATAATGGACACAGCAAGAAAGGGAAATTTTATTAACTTTGTAAATAATATAATACATCTAGTACAGAGAAAATAGACTTCAAAACATGCCCTATGGGCTTATAATAGCATTAATCTGGAGATAATTTCTCCTTTCAGTACCTCCTCTCAAACTCCACTCCGAACTGCCTTTTACAATGCCAGAAATGTCCTCAAATAGACCTCAAAGGGTTAAGGACTAGGAATACATTCTAAAAAGTGCTAGCAGGCATCCACCAACCAAGTAGAAGGCTCCAGAAGCCATGTTAGAAGTTGGTACAAATCTAGAAGAATCCAAAAATGGTAACCGAACTTTTGGGAGGCATAACTTTTGAACTGTAGCTCTTGTTGACGAACCATTTACATTTTTGGAAAGCTCTCAAAGTGCTCTATAGCCCTATGGATAGCTTCACTCATCCTCCATTTTTTGGCCCTTTTTGAGATCATTTAATGCTCCCAACATAACTTTGAAGCATTCTTAAGAGGTCTCCAAAAATTGAAAAAATTGTGATAACTTTCAAACCGTGGGGCCTTTTGACTTGATTCTTTTTTTGGAATGCTCTAAATTGCAATTACATTCATTTGGCCAATTTACACCTCCTAGTTCACCAAAATGATGGCTCAATTACATACTCCTATTTTTTTTGGATTTACATGTATCCCAAAGTGTTCAAATACTCTATCCTAGAACACTCATAGTGGAACTGTGAGAGTTGGAACCTTTATTTGACCCAAATGGGTATCCAGAAATGAAAACACATGAAACAAAAACTAAGTCTAAGTACTTTTTGTTTTGGGTGACACAGGATTTCCCTTATACCTTTGGATGCTCCTACATCATTGGTCTTGTTGCATCATTGGGATTCATGTAGAATCAATACTCTCACATTGAGGCCAGTTGAGTTATTTTATGATGTATAGTTTTATTGGCTTTGGGATTCATGCAAAATCCATCCTCTTGAGTTGCTTTCGGTTAGGTGTTTTTTTTGCATTTTTTTCTCATCCTGTCCTTGTGTTATGATCTTCATGATGGTGGTGCACCACACATGAGTACGTGTGCATACATTTGGTTGAGGACTTGCGGGTCTCAACCTTTCATGTCTTTTTTGGAAGTTTTGATCATTTGGGTTGGGATGGGAGTATGCATGCCCACGAGCACTTGTTATAGGATGAGCATGGGTAGGGTAGGGTAGCATATGGAGGGGGCTTCTATCTTGCAGCCTGGTGATCATTCTACCCCAAGGGTTAGCAAAGGATATGAAGTTTTAAATAAGTGATAATTAAAGAAAATGTGTGACTGGTAATAAAATTTAAGATAATAAAATGTTGTGCCGAGCCATTCCATTGAGGGATGCTGAATCCACATGATCCAAGCTTGGGCTTTTTGATGCCAAGTGACTCTCCATGATGTCAGCCCCTACTTAGTAGCTTTTTGAGTGTCTGACCAAGACTTGTACTCCTTGCATTGTCTTAGGTTCTTGGTTGTAGCCATCATACTATTTGGCATGAGTGTTAGCCATGGATGTTCTTTTGTGTGTTTGTGGTTGGATCATTATCTCCATCAGCACGACGGGTCTGGCCCTACAAGTTCCACATGGTTGGGAGGCATAGCTATCTTCACCACTGCTAGTGACCGGTGTACAGAGATGATCTTTTGTCCTAGTGCGATTGTTGTTGGATGTCTTTACTTAGTACTTCAGGTTCCAGAGTATGCTTTCTTGTGATTTATGCTTTCATTGGAATGCTTGGATATCACATTCAGATGATGTTAGTTTATTTGACACATTCCCATGTTATGATGCTAAGCATATGATTAGATGATATTTTTTGATTTAGTAGTATATCTGTTGGTTACTATTGTTTAGCATGTGATAGGTGATGTTATCTACTGTAGGATTATCTTATGCATTTTCACTAGCATGTTAGATTTCCTTATGCTGATATTGTGCATGTTTTAGTAGTGACGTCCCTATTATGACAGTACTGACAATTTGGTCAGTAGCTTGGGATGTTACATGCGGGGGATGGCTAGGACCCATGATGGTCTTATGATGCTATTGATGGTTGGGAGGAACCACGTACTTAGTTTTTTTGTTCAGTTCATTGTGATGTTTATTTTACTATGTTCTTTGTTGTTGTAGTTTAGATGGATAGATGTTCTTCATTCTGTGTTGTTCTTTCACTCGAGATGTGAATCCAGTTCTCCCTGGTGTGGAGGTTCTTTAGTCTATTTTTCCCCTTTCTGAGTTTTGAAAGTGTCTTTTTTTCTATGGGCAACATTTGTTCAGCAATGTGCAACATTTAAAAAGTATTGCATGCCCATACAAACTATATCATACAACACTATAAAGTATCACACGCCTTTTAGAGAAGAGTCACGTGACACTTTTTCAGTATCACACGCCTCTTAGAGAAGTGTCATATGACACTGTTGAAGTGTCACATGCCTTAAAAGAAAAGTATCACCCAGTCCCTGAAAGTGTCGCACTCTTTGAGAAATGTTGTACGACACTTTTCTATGCTGCATTATAGTATCACACAGTTTTTGTAAAAACCTGCATGACCCAACAACAAGCATTTTTCTTCATGATCTGAACTTTCTGAGAGTTGTTTTGGGTACCCTTTTGGGCGTTCCTCGACCCTATGTTGTTGCATTTTGAATTTTGTTGGCTTCTCTTGAATCCAATTTTCGTGTTTGTGTTTTAGTCTCTTGGGGTTTAAAATATATCGTTTAAGTATAAGTTGACATATATTTAATTCCTTATACTTAAGATATATTTCAATATATGCAACAAATCTTTTGAGATAGGTTTCAGACCTCTCAAAGAGAAGTTAAAGATTCTAAGAAATTTTAGGGCTTCAAAAATCCAGACTTAGCCAATTTTAAGTGCATCAAAATTTTAGGCTTAGCAGAATTTCAAGATTCTACACTTTACCCCAGCTTAGTGTTTTATTGATGAGTGGTCATTCCTTGAGCCCTCATCTGATTTGGTAGTGGCGTTCAGAGATTCGTTGGTTGCCGAGATTGTGGTGAAGTCTTCTGTTGTGATCTTTGTTTGATGTTGTCATGTGCATTTATACTTGTTAAAAAAAAATATATCTTGACATGATTTGAATCCTTGTTTCCAAGGATCTCCAAGCGGAACATTACATACATAGATATATGTATGTATGCATCTATTTATATACATACATGTATGAATGTATGCATCCATGCATGCATATGCATGCATGTATGTATGCATCCATACATATATATGTATTCATGCATATATATACATACAAACATACATGTATGCATGTATGTATACATGTATACATAGATGCATGCATGGATGTATGCATCCATGTATGCATAGATGCATGCATGTATGTATGCAAGCATATATTCATATGCATACATACAAGATATATACATTTATGTATGTATGTATGCATCCATACATACATATATCTCTGTATACATTGCATACATACATAGATATTCATGCATGCATGCATACATACATACATATATATATCTATGTATACATGTATGCATAGCTATATCTATGTATGTATGCAATGTATATGTAGATATATGTATATATGTATGTATGCAATATGTATGTATTCATGTATGAATGCATCCATCCATATAAACATTTATCTATGTATACATACATATTCCATATGCATGCATGCATGCATCTATGTATACATACATGTATCTATTTATGTATCCATGTATGTATGTATGCATGCATGCATCCATACATACATGTATCTATGTATGTATGCATGCATGAATACATACATCCATATGTATGTATCCATAGATACATGTATGTATGGATGGATTCATGCATCCATGCATCCATACATATATCCATATATCTATGTAGGCATTCATGCATGCATGCATCCATACATACATATATCTATCCATGCATGTATACATAGATATATATGTGTATGTATGCATGCATGCATATCTATGTACGTATGCTATGTATACATAGATATATGTATGTATGGATACATGCATGCATACATACATACATACATGTATGCATGTATACATAGATGCATGCATGGATGGATGCATGCATGTATGTATGCATCCATACATATATATGGATGCATGCATATATATACATACATACATACATACATGTATACATGTATGTATGTGTATATACATAGATGCACGCATAGATGTATGCATCCATGCATGCATGTATACATGCATGCATACATGCAAATGCATACATACAAGATATATACATGTATGCATGCATATGGATGCATGCATGTATGTATGCATGCATACATGCATATGCATACATACAAGATATATACATGTATACATGTATGAATGTATGTATGCATCCATGCATACACACATGCATGCATCTATGCATGTATGGATATACACATGTATGTATGCATGCATGTATGCATAGATGTATGCATGAATGGATGCATCCATGCATCCATCCATGCATGCATTTATGTATGCATGCATGCATGCATATGCATACATACAAGATATATACATGTATGCATGTATGTATGCATATGGATGCATGCAAGATACATACATGTACACATGTATGTATGTATGTATCCATCCATGCATACATAGACACATGTATGTATGGATGGATGTATGCATGCATGTATGCATAGATGCATGCATGGATCGATGCATCCATGCATGCATGTATACATACAAGATATATACATGTATGCATGTATGTATGCATATGGATGCATGTAAGATATATACATGTATACATGTATGTATGTATGTATCCATCTATGCATACATCCATGCATGCATCTATGCATGCATACATCCATGCATGCATCTATGCATGCATGGATGATGTATGAATCCATGCATGCATTCATACATACATATATCTATGTATACATTGCATACGTAAATAGATATATCTATGCATGCATGCATTCATAGATATAGGTATATGTATGTATGCACGCATGCATATCTATGTATGTATGCAATGTATACATAGATATATGTATGTATGGATGCACGCATGCATCTATATACATACATGCATGTATACATGTATGTATGCATATATATCTATGTATACATTGCATACATACATTAGATATATCTATGCATGCATGCATGTATACATAGATATATGTATGTATGTATGCATCCATGCATGCATATCTATGTATGTATGCAATGTATACATAGCTATATGTATGCATGCATCTATATACATACATGCATGTATACATGATATATGCATGTATATCTATGTATGCAATATGTATGCATGGATGTATCCATCCATGCATGCATAGATTCATATATGTATGTATGCATCCATAGATGCATGTATGGATGTATACTTGCACACATGTATGTATGCATCCATAGATGCATGCATGTATAAATGCATGCATACATGCATATGCATACATACAAGATATATACATCTAGACATGTATGTATGTATGTATGCATCCATGCATACATACATGCATGCATCTATGTATGCATCATGCATATATACATCTATGTATGACATAGATACATGTATGTATGTATGCATGCATGCATGCATGCATGAATGTATGCATCCATGCATGCATAGATTTATGCATGTATGTATGCATGCATACATGCATATGCATACATACAAGATATATACATATATACATGTATGTATGTATGCATGCATGCATGCATAGATTCATGCATGTACGTATGCATGAATACATGCATATGTAGACATACAAGATATATACATGTATACATGTATGTATGTATTTATGCATCCATGCATGTATGCATCTATGTATGACATAGATCCATGTATGTATGCATCCATGCATCCATACATTATCTATGTATGCAATATGTATGTATACATAGATACATTTGTCTATGATGTATGCATGCATGGATAGATATATTTATGATGTATGCATGCATCCATGGATATATCTATGCATACATCCATACATACATGTATCTATATATACATTACATGCATGCATAGATATATCTATGCATGCATGCATAGATATACATGTATCTATGTATGTATTCATATATACATAGATGCATGCATGGATGCATCCATGCATAGATCCATCATGCATACATGCATCCATGCATAGATATGCATGCATCCATGGATAGATGTATCTATGCATGCATGCATGCATGTATCTATGTATGGATGCATGCATAGATACATGTATGTATGCAATATGTATGTATCCATAGATGCATGCATGCATGCATAGATACATATATATATATATATATATATATATATATATATATATATATATATATATATATATATATATATGTATGTAATATGTATGTATACATAGATACATGCATAGATACATATATATATCTATGTATGCAATATGTTTGCATACATAGATACATGTATATATATATATATATATATATATATATGGATGCATACATACATAGATACATGCATGCATGCATGCATAGATACATACATATATTGATGCAGGAGCATCCAAAGGTATAAGGGCAATCCTGTGTCACCCAAAAAAAAAATGTACCTAGACTTAGTTTCTGTTTCATGTCTTTTCATTTCTGGATACTCATTTGGGTCAAATAAAGGTTCCAACTCTCATAGTTCCACTATCAGTGTTCTGGGATAGAGTATTTGAACACTTTGGGATACGTGTAAATGTCAAAAAAATAGGAGTATGTAATTGAGCCATCATTTTGGTGAACTAGGAGGTGTAAATTGGCTGGTCCATAGGGCTATAGAACATTCTGAGAGCTTTTCAAAAATATAAATGGTTCGTCAATCGGAGCTATAGTTCAAAAGTTATGCCTCCCGAAAGATCGGTTACCGTATCTGGATTCTTCTATATTTGTGTCGACTTCTAACACAACCTCTAGGGCCTTCTATTAGGTCTCTGGATTCCAACTAGCACTTTCTAGAATGTATTCCTAGTCCTTAACCCTCCAGGGTCTATTTATGGTCATTTTTGGCATTGTAAAAGACAATTTGGAGTGGAGTTTGAGAGGTGGTACTACAAGGAGAAATTATCTCCAAATTTATACTATTGTAAGCCCATAGGGCATGTTTTAAAGTCTATTTTCTTTGTACTGAATGTACTAGATAATTTTCATAGTTAATACAATTTCTCTTTTCCTGTTATGTCCATTCTGTGCTTGGTTTGTGTCCCCATCAAGTGTTATCAGAGCTGGTTTTCCTGAGTGTGTAGACAGAGTGCTGACTGTGAGGTAGTTTGCACTAGGACTGTGTGGTTGTGGGTTTGAGTTAAGAAGATGCCTCCATGAAGAAAGCATGGTGGAAGGGCCAGAGCTATTAATCCTGAGGAGGTTAGAGCCCTCTAAAGGTAGGTAGAAGCATTGCAAGAGGAGCTCCGTAGAGGAACAAATGTTGCCACAGGTGACGACAGTGAGGATGACAATGAAGAAGAAGAAATTGGACCAGAAGGGGAATTTGATGGGGAAGTTCTGAATCAGGTAGAGGAAAGGCTTTTTAGGGCCATTACTAAGTTTGGGAAAAGACCTACAATTGAAGTGAGTGTATTTTCAGGAAATCTCAAACCAGATGAGTTGATCGATTGGAAAAATGAACTGGAAGAATACTTTGAGTATGAGGATATCAGGGACCCAGATAGGGTTAAGTTTGCAAAGGCCAAACTGAAAGGCCATGCCAAAATCTAGTGGCAAGATGTCCAATTGGAAAGAAACAGAAGAGGAAAGGAGAAGATCACAAGGTGGGATCGCATGGTGGACAAATTGAAGAAGCAGTTCATTCCTGTGGACTATGAGCTTGATTGGTTTAAGAAGATGCATGGGTTAAAGCAAGCAGGAAGATTAGTCCAGGAATATATAGAGGAGTTTTACTGACTCTTGATTAGAGTAGCGCATGTCGAAGAAAATAAGGAGAAGGTTTCTCATTATATCAGTGGGTTGCGACCTAGCATCAGGGAGGAATTAAGTCTGGTAAGAATGACCAGCATTGAAGAGGCATACCAGTTTTCCCTATGAGTCGAAGAGAAGTTGAATAAAAGGTTTGAAGGAAGACAAAGAGGGCATGGTCAAGGAGGAAGGGGAAGTGGTAGGTCATCTGGAGGTCAAAATGAAACCTAAAAGAAAAATGAACATGTAGGTACTAGCAGGAACCAGAGGAATGAGGGTTTCAACTGCTCCCATGATCAAGACTTTGGAAATCAGAGAAGAAGAGGTAGATGATGTGGACAAGGAAGAGGAGGTTTCTATGGTACTTGTTTCCATTGTAATGAAGAAGTTCATTGTGCCTTTGAATGCCCTCAATGAGAAGGAAGGATAGATAGGAGAGCTAAGGGCCAAGATAGGGTTGCTCATGTGGATGAGGATGCACAATCATCACATTCAGAGGATGAAGAAAGAGGAGAGACCTTGGGGAATGAAAGGGTCCTACTAAGTGGTGAGATTGAACCAGGACAAAGGAGGAGTTTGTTCTATACTAGATGCAAGTGTGAGGATAAATGTTGTGACGTGATCATTGATGGTGGTAGCACTGATAACTTTGTATCAGAAAAGATGGTCTCTAAGCTGAAGCTTAAGAGGGAGAGACATCCCCAGCCGTCGATTTGCTTGGGTGAAAGATGATCATAAGGTCCTGGTAAGTGAAACATGTTTAGTGAAATTCAAAATTGGGGGTTACCATTATGATGTTCTCTATGATATTATTCCAATGGATGTTTTCCATCTATTGTTGGGTAGACCGTGGAAGTTTGATAGGCATGCAGTACATGATGGTCATGCAAACACATACTCTCTAACAAAGAATGGAGTTTACCACAAATTGAAGCCCATGATAAAGGAAGGTGAAAAGGTATGTAGCAGTGCTAGGATTTGTCTTGTTGATGGAAGAAAAATTTTAGATGGCATGAAACACCAGCATATGTGCTATTCTTTGATTCCTAGGAAAGATAAAGAAGGTAGTAGTGAAATACCACTTGAAGTTTCAGATTTACTAGGTGAGTTTTGAGATATTGTCTCTAATAATGTTCCAAAAGGATTGCCACTAGTAAGGCAAATTAGTCTTCAGATAGATTTAATCCCAGGATCTAGTTTTCCTAACCAGGCTACTCACAGGATAACTCCTACAGAAACTAAGGAGCTAAATGGACAAGTCCAGGTGCTATTGAGGAAGGGCTTGATTTGGGAGAGCCTGAGTCCATGTGTAGTACTTGCAGTACTAGCACCAAAGAAGGATGGAGAGTGGAGGATGTGTACAGACTCTCGAGTTATAAATAGGATAACCATCAAGTATCGATTTCCTTTGCCAAGAATGGATGATCTTATAGACTACTTGAGTGGAGCTCAGTACTTCACAAAGATAGATCTCAAGAGTGGTTATCACCAGATACAGATTTGAGAAGGAGATGAGTGGAAAATAGCCTTTAAGACCAACGAGGGTCTTTATGAGTGGTTAGTCATGCCCTTTGGATTAACGAATGCCATGAGCACCTTCATGCAACTTATGAATGAGGTACTTAAGAAGTTCCTTGGAAAATTTGTTATTGTCTATTTGGATGATATTTTAATTTTCAATAAGACTTTGGAAGAACATTTATTTCATATTTGTATTTTCCTTGAAAGGTTAAGGGAAGAGAAACTATTAATTAATTTGAATAAATGTATCTTTGTAAAAAGGGAGTTAGTCTATTTGGGGTTTGTTATATCACCTGAAGGTCTTAAAATGGATCCAAAAAGGGTAAAAGCCATCTTGGAATTGCCTACTCCAAGGTCTCCTATTGAGGTAAGATAATTTCATGGTCTGGTTAATTTTTACAAAAATTTTATTAAGAATTTTAGTGGCATATGTGTACCCCTAACTGACACGATAAGAGGGGATAGAAAAGAGTTCAAATGGACCATAGCAGCTGCGAGAGGTTTTGAATTGTTGAAGAAGAAGGTGACAAAATAGCCTATGTTGGCACTCCTAGATTTTAGAAAGGTGTTCTAGGTGGATTGTGATGCTAGTGGCATTGCTATTGGGGCTGTATTAAGCCAAGAAGGTAAGCCTATTGCATATTTTAGTGAAAAATTGAATGATGCAAAGAAGAAGTATTCTATTTATGATCAAGAGTTCTATGCAATAGTTCAGGCCTTAAAGAAATGGAGGCATTATTTATTTCCAATGGAATTTGTTTTGTATACTGATCCCCAGGCATTAAAGTACCTAAATAGCCAAGGTAAATTGAATCAAATGCATATGAAGTGGGTAGAGTTCTTGCAGAGTTATACATTTGTGTTGAAGCATAGAAGTGGAAAATCTGATAGGGTTGCAGATGCACTAAGCAGGAGACAGTTGTTGCTTACAGTAATGTAGGTTGAAGTAGTTGGGTTCGATGAACTCAAGAATCTATACCCTGATGATCTTGATTTTTCTAAAGCATGGAAAGCTTGTAAAGAGCATGTTGTTGTAGACAGAACTAAGTGGTTAGACTATCTGATTCAAGATGGTATGCTATTCAAGGGTAGTCAATTATGCATTCCAAGGAGTTCCAAGAGGGAAAATCTAATTAAGGAGAAACATAGTGGAGGGATGGCAAGACATTTTGGTCAAGATAAAACCATTTCCATTCTTAAAGAACATTATTTTTGGCCTCAGATTTCATAGGATGTGAAAAAGTTTGTACAGAGTTGCCAGGTTTGTCAAGTTTCCAAGGGATTTAGTCACAATACTGGACTATATCAGCCATTGCCTATTCCATCAAAGCCATAGGAGGGCATAAGTATGGATTTTGTTCTTGGATTTCCAAGAACACAAAGGGGTAATGACTTAGTATTTGTGGTGGTTGATCGGTTCTCCAAAATGGCACATTTCATTCCATGCCACAAAACTCATGATGTTGTCCATATTGCAGACTTGTTTTTCAGAGAGGTGGTGAGACTACATGGTCTCCCAAGGAGTATAGTTTCTGATAGAGATACTAAATTTGTGAGGTATTTCTGGTGAACATTGTGGAAGAAGTTGAGAACAGATTTGAAATTTAGTTCCACACATCACCCACAGACTGACGACCAAATAGAAGTGGTAAACAAAAGTTTGGGCGATTTGCTAAGATGTTTAGTTGGGGATAAGCCCAAGGGATGGGATTTGATCCTACCACAAGCAGAGTTTTCTTACAATAACTTTGTAAATAGGAGTACTAGAAAATCACCATTCTAAATTGTATATGGAAGTAGCCCAAGGACTGCACCGAAATTGAGGAAGATAGAACAAGGGGAGAGGACAAGTGTTGAACCTGAGGAATTTGCTAAACATATCAAGCATCTACATGAGGAGGTTCAAGAACACATTACCAAGATGAATAAAGAGTATGAAACTAGGGCTGATCAAAGGAGAAGACATAAGGAATTTCAAGTAGGGGATCTAGTAATGGTACACTTACGAAATGAAAAAAATTCAGCCGGTACTTACAACAAGCTAAAAATGAAAAAATTTGGTCCCTGCAAAATTATGAAGAAACATGACTTAGGAAATGCATATGAGGTCGAGCTAGCAGATGGTATTCACATTTCTCCTATTTTCAACATTACAGACTTAACAGAGTATCATGATGATGGTGCAGATGAGGAGCTGGTGTTAGAGCCATGTCCAATTCCTACTTCTAAGAAGGAGGAGATAGAAGACATTCTAGATCATCGTGTGGGTAGGAGTACCAAAAATAGGTAGTATGAAGAGTATTTGGTCAAGTGGAAAGGATGGCCGATAGAGGACTCAACTTGGATTTTAGTAGCTGAGGTTTCCTATTTGGGATTTTCTCTACCATTCTTAAAGTGGTAGGGTCACTTTTCAATCTACATTGGGTGTTTGATGCAGGAGCATCCAGAGGTATAAGGGCAATCTGTGTCACCCAAAAAAAAATGTACTTAGACTTAGTTTTTGTTTCATGTGTTTTAATTTTTGGATACCCATTTGGGTCAAATAAAGGTTCCAACTCTCACAGTTCCACTATCAATTTTCTAGGATAGAGTATTTGAACACCTTGGGATACATGTAAATGCCAAAAAAATAAGAGTATGTAATTGAACCCTCATTTTGGTGAAATAGGAGGTATAAATTGGCTAGATGAATGTAATTGTAATTTAGAGCATTTTAGAAAAAGAATCAGGTCAAAAGGCCTGATAGTTTGAAAGTTATCGCAGTTTTTTGAGTTTTGGAGACTTCCTAAGAATGCTTCAAATTTAGGATAGGGGCATTAAATGACGTTGAAAAGGGACAAAAAATGAGGGATGAGTGAAGCTGGTCCATAGGGCTATAGAGCGCTTTGAGAGCTTTTAGAAAATGTAAATGGTTCATCAATCAGAGCTATGGTTCAAAAGTTATGCCTCTCGGAAGATCCGTTACCATTTTTGGACTCTTCTAGATTTGTATCGACTTCTAACGCAGCTTCTAGAGCCTTCTATTTGGTTGGTGGATGCCAACTAGCACTTTCTAGAATGTATTCCTAGTCTTTAACCCTCCAGGGTCTATTTATGGAAAATTCTAGCATTGTAAAAGACAGTTCGGAGTGGAGTTTGAGAGAAGCTACTACAAGGAGAAATTATCTCCAAATTTATGCTATTGTAAGCCCATAGGGCATGTTTTGAAGTCTATTTTCTCTGTACTAAATGTACTAGCTTATTTTCATAGTTAATACAATTTTTTTTTTCCTGTTGTGTCCATTCTGTGCTTGGGTTGTGTCCCCATCATATATCTATGTATCCAATATATATATATCTATATCTATATCTATATCTATATCTATATCTATGGATGAATCCATACATAGATACATGCATGCATGTATGCATAGATACATACATATATCTATGTATGCAATATGTATGTATACATAGATACATACATGCATGCATGCATACATCTATGGATGCATGCATGCATAGATACATACATATATCTATGTATGCAATATGTATGTATACATAGATACATGTATGTATGGATGCATGCATGCATACATGTATACATACATAGATACATGCATGCATACATACATAGCTACATATATGTATGGATGGATGCATGCATACATGTATACATACATAGATACATGCATGTATACATACACAGATACATGTATGTATGGATGCATGCATGTATACATAGATATATATATGCATGCATGCATGCATGGATACATACATATATATGTATGTATACATACATAGATACATGTATGTATACATAGATATACCCATGAATGCACAAATCCATAGATATATCTATATATGCATGCATACATACATACATACATACATACATACATACATATATATATATATATACATGCATGCATGCATAGATATATCTATGCATGCATACATGTATACATAGATATATGTATGTATCTATGTATGCATGCATGCATGCATAGATATATTTATACATGCATGCATGTATACATGTTTGTATGCATGCATAGATATATGTAAGGATATGTATGGATGCATCCATCCATACATACATATATCTTGCATGAATGTATGCACATATGGATGCATACATACATACACACATGTATACATGTATGTATGCATACATCTATCTATGTACATGCATGCATATGTATGTATGTACATATATATTTATGTATACAAGCATGCATGCATAGATATATCTATCCATGCATGCATGTATCTATATATGTATGCATGCATGCGATACATGTATTTATGAATGTATGCATCCATCATGCATGCATGCATCCATATATTCATCCATCCATATATCTATGCATGCATGCATGCATGCATATATCTATGTATACATGCATGCATGCATAGATATATCTATATTTATGTATACATTCATGCATGCATAGAAATATCTATGCATGCATACATGGATGCATAGATATATGTATGTATCCATCATGCATGCATGCATGGATATATGTATGAATATATGTATGGATGCATGCATGCATGTATACATAGATATATGTATGGATGCATGCATGCATGTTGGATGCATACATCCATACATACATGTATCACATGCATGCATACATGCATCCATCCATACATGCATACATACATGCATGCATCTATGTAGACATGCATGCATACATGCATGCATCTATATATACATGCATACATACATACATACATAGATGCATGGATGTATGTATGCATGCCCACATACAAGATATATACATGTATGTATGTATTCATGCATGAATGCACACACATGCATTCATGCATCCATGCATACATGCATGCATATGCATGGATGCATACATACATGCATGCATATGCATCTATGTATGCATGTATGCATAGATGAATGCATCCATGCCTGCATGGATAGACGCATGCATACATGCATATGGATACATAAAAGATATATTCATGCATTGATGTATGTATACATGTATGCATAGATGCATGCATGATGCATGCATACATGCATATGCATACATACAAGATATATTGATGGGGACACAACCCAAGCACAGAATGGAAACAATAGAAAAGGGAAAATTATATTAATTGGAAAAATAAGCTAGTAGAAACAGTATAGAGAAAATAAACTTCAAAACATGCCCTAATGGCTTACAATAGCATAAATCTGGAGATAATTTCTCCTTTTAGTACCTCCTCTCAAGCTCCACTCCGAACTGCCTTTTACAATGATAGAAATGTCCTTAAATAGACCTCAGAGGGTTAAGGACTATGAATACATTTTAGAAAGTGCTAGTAAGCATCCACCAACCAAATAGAAGGCTCCAAAAATTCTGTTAGAAGTCAACGCAAATCTAGAAGAATCCAGAAACGGTAACCAAACTTTTGGGAGGCATAACTTTTGAATCGTAGCTCCAATTGACGAACTGTTTACATTTTCGGAAAGCTCTCAAAGTGCTCTATAGCCCTATGGATGAGCTATGCTCCTCTCCCATTTTTTGGCCCTTTTAAAGGTCATTTAATGCCCCTAACCAAACTTTGAAGCATTCTTAGGAGGTTTCCAAAACTCGAAAATTTTTAATAACTCTCAAACCATGGGGCCTTTTGACCTGAGTCTTTTTTTACTATGCTCTAAATTACAATTACATTCATCTAGCCAATTTACACCTTCTATTTTACCAAAATGATGGCCCAATTACAAACTCCTATTTTTTTGGCATTTACACGAACACTAGTAGTGGAACTGTGAGAGTTGGAACCTTTATTTGACCCAAATGGGTATCCAGAAATGAAAACACATGAAATAGAAACTAAGTCTAAGTACATTTTTTGGGTGACACAGGATTGCCCTTATACCTCTGCATGCTCCTGCATCGGACACCCAAGGTAGATTGAAAAGTGACCCTATCACTTTATGAATGGTAGAGGAAATCTCAAATGGGAACCCTCAGCTACTGAAATCCAGGTTGAGTCCTCAATCGGCTGTCCTTTCCACTTGACCAAATACTCTTCATACTCTCTATTTCTGGTACTCCTTCCCACATGATGATCTAGAATGTCTTCTATCTCCTCCTTCTTAGAAGCAGGAAAGTGACATGGCTCTAACACTGGCTCGTCATCTGCACCATCATCATAATACTCTATTAAGTCTACAATGTTAAAAATAGGAGAAATGTGAATATCATCTGGTAGCTCCACCTCATATGCATTTCCTAAGTCATGTTTCTTCAAAAATTTTCAAGGGCCAAATTTCTTCATTTTCAACTTGTTGCAAGTACTGACTGGAAATCTTTCTTTTCATAAGTGCACCATGACTAGATCTCCTACTTGGAATTCCTTATGTCTTCTCCTTTGATCAGCCCTAGCTTTATACTCTTGGTTCATCTTAGTAATGTGTGCTTGAACCTCCTCATGTAGACGTTTGATATGTTCAGAAAATTCCTCAGCTTTAGCACTTGTCCAATCCCCTTATTCTATCTTCCTCAATTCTGGTGCAGTCCTTGGGCTACTTCCATATACAATTTGGAATGGTGATTTTCCAGTACTCCTATTTACAGAGTTATTATAAGAAAACTTTGCCTATGGTAGAATCAAATCTCATCCCTTGGGCTTATTCCCAACTAAACATCTCAGCAAATTTCCTAGACTTCTGTTTACCACTTCTGTTTGGCTGTCAGTCTGTGGGTGATGCGTGGAACTGAATTTCAAGTCTGTTCTCAACTTCTTCCACAATGTCCTCCAGAAATACCCCACAAATTTAGTATCTGTGTCAAAAACTATACTCCTTGGAATACCATGCAGTCTTACCACCTCTCTAAAAAACAAGTTTACAATATGGATAGCATCATGAGTCTTGTGGCATGGAATGAAATGTGCCATTTTGGAGAACTTATCAATCACCACAAACACTGAGTCATTAACCCTTTGTGCCCTTGGAAATCCAACAACAAAATCTATACTTATGTCCTCCCATGGCTTTGATGGAATAGGCAATGGCTGATACAGTCCAGTATTGTGGCTAAATCCCTTGCCAACTTGACATACCTGGCATCTCTGTACAAACTTCTTCAGATCCTATGAAATTTGAGCCCAAAAATAATGTTCTCTAAGAATTGAAATGGTCTTATCTCAACCAAAATGTTCTACCATCCCTCCACTATGTTTCTCCTTAATCAGATTTTCCCTCTTTTAACTCCTTGGAATGCACAATTGACTACCCTTGAACAACATGCCATCCTGAATCAAATAGTCTAACCACTTAGTTCTATCTAGAGCAACAGGCTCTTTATAAGCTTTCCATGCTTCAGCAAAATTAGGATCCTTAGGGTACAAATTCTTGAGTTCATCAAACCCAACTACTTCAACCTACATTACTGTAACCAACAACTGTCTCCTACTTAGTGCATCTGCAACCCTGTTAGATTTTTCACTTCTATGCTTCAACACAAATGTATAGCTCTGCAAGAACTCTACCCACTTTATATGCCTCTAATTAAATTTACCTTGGCTATTTAGGTACTCTAATGCCTGATGATCAGTATACAAAAAAAATTCCTTTGGCAATAAATAATGCCTCCATTTCTTCAAGGCCTAAACTATTGCATAGAACTCTTAATCATAAACAGAATACTTCTTCTTTGCATCATTCAATTTTTCACTAAAATATGCAATAGGCTTACCTTCTTGGCTTAATACAGCCCCAATAGCACTTCCACTAGCATCACACTCCACTTGGAACACTTTTCTAAAATTTTGAAGTGCTAACATAGGCTGTTCTGTCACCTTCTTCTTTAGGAATTCAAAACTTTTCACAGCTACTGCAGTCCATTTGAACTCTTTTCTATCCCCTCTTATTTTATCAATTAAGGGTGCACATATGCCACTAAATTTCCCAATAAACTCCTTGTAAAAACTAACCAGACCATTACCTTAGTAGTAGACCTTGGAGTAGGCCATTCCAAGATGGCTTTTACCTTCTCTTTTGAGACCTTTAGGTGATATAACAAACCCCAAATAGACTAACTCCCTTTTTGCAAAGATACACTTCTTCAGATTAATTAATAGTTTCTCTTCCCTTAGCCTTTCAAGGACACTACAAATATGCAATAAATGTTCTTCCAAAGTCTTGCTAAAATTTAAAATATCATCCAAATAAACAATAACAAATTTTCCCAAGAACTTCTTAAGTACCTCATTCATGAGCCGCATGAAGGTGCTTGGGGCGTTCATCAATCCAAAGGGCATGACTACGCACTCATAAAGACCCTCCTTGGTCTTGAAGGCTATTTTCCACTCATCTCCTTCTCAAATCTGTATCTAATAATAGCCACTCTTGAGATCTATCTTTGTGAAGTACTGAGCTCCACTCAAGAAGTCCATAAGATCATCCATTCTTGGCAAAGAAAATCGGTACTTGATAGTTATCCTATTTATAGCTCGAGAATCTGTACACATCCTCCACTCTCCATCCTTCTTTGGTGCTTGTACTGTAGGTACTACACATGGACTTAGGCTCTTCCAAATCAAGCCCTTCCTTAATAGCTCCTGAACCTATCTATTTAGCTCCTCTATTTCAATAGGAGTCATCCTATGAGCAGCCTTGTTAGGAAAACTAGCTCCTGGAATCAGATCTATCTGATGACTAATTTGCCTTACTAGTGGCAATCCTTCTAGAACATTATTAGAGATAATATCTCCAAACTCACCTAGTATATCTAAAACTTCAAGTAGTATTTCACTACTACCTTCTTTATCTTTCCTAGGAATCAAAGCATAGCACATACACTGATGTTTCAGGCCATCTAAAAACTTTCTTCCATTAACAAGACAAATCCTAGCACTGCTACATACCTTTTCACCTTCCTTTTTCATGGGCTTTAGTTTGTGGCAAACTCCATCCTTTTTTAGAGAGTATGTGTTTGCATGACCATCATGTACTGTATGGCTATCAAACTGCCATGATCTACCCAACAATCAATGGTAAACATCCATTGGAATAACATTATAGAGAACTTCATCATGGTAACCCCCAATTTTGAATTTCACTAAATATTGTTCACTTAATAGGACTTTATGATCATCTTTCACCCAAGAAATCTGATAGGGCTGGGGATGTTTCTCCGTCTTGAGCTTCAGCTTAGAGACCATCTCCTATGACACCAAGTTATCTGTGCTACCACCATCAATTATCACGTCACAACATTTATCCTCACACTTGCATTTGGTAAAAAACAAGCTCCTTCATTGTCCTAGTTCAATCTCACCACTTAGTAGGACTCTTTCATTTACCAATGTCTCTCCTCTTTTTGCATCCTCTGAATGTGATTATTGTGCATCCTCATCCACATGAGAAACCCTAGCTTGGCCCTTAGCTCTCCTATCTATCCTTCCTTGTCATTGAGGGCATTCAAAGGCATGATGACCTTCTTCATTGCAATGGAAATAGGTACCACAGAAGCCTCCTCTTCCTTTACCATGTCCTCTACCTCTTCCTCTCTGATTTCCAAAGTCTTGATCATGAGAGGTGTTGAAACCCTCATTCTTCTGGTTTCTGCTAGTACCCACATCTTCATTTTTCTTTTGGGTTTCATTTTAGTCTCCAGATGACCTACCACTTCCCCTTCCTCCTTGACCATGCCCTCTTTTTCTCCCTTCAAACCTTTTATTCAGCTTCTCTTCAACTCATAGGCCAAACTTTTATGCCTCTTCAACATTGGTCATTCTTACCAGACTTAGTTCCTCCTAGATGCTAGGTCGCAACCCACTGATATAATGAGCAACCTTCTCCTTATTTTCTTCTGCATGTCTTGCTCTAATTAAGAGTCTGTAAAACTCCTCTATATATTCTTGGACTAATCTTGCTACTTTCTTTAACCCATGCATCTTCTTAAAAAAATCAAGATCATAGTCCATAGGAATGAACTACTTCTTCAATTTGTCCACCATGCAATCCGATCTTGTGATCTTCTCCTTTCCTCTTCTATTTCTTTCCAATTGGACCTCTTTCTACCAAATTTTGGCATGACCTTTCAGTTTGGCTTTTGCAAACTTAACCCTATTTGAGTCCCTGATATCCTCATACTCAAAGTATTCTTCTAGTTCATTGATCCAATCGATCAACTCATCTGGTTTCAAATTTCCTAAAAATACACCCACTTCAATTGTAGTTCTTTTCCCAAACTTAGTAATGGCCCTAACAAGCCTTTCCTCTACCTGATTCAAAACTTCCCCATCAAAATCCCCTTCTAGTCCAATTTTGTCTTCTTCATTGTCATCCTCACTTTCATCACCTGTGGCTACATTTGTTCCTCTACGGAGCTCCTTCTGTAATGCTTGTACCTACCTTTGGAGGGCTCTAACCTCCTCAAAATTAATAGCTTTGGCCCTTCTTCCATGCCCTCTTTGTGGAGGCATCTTCTAACTCGAACCCACAACCACACATTCCTGGTGCAAATTGCCTCGTAGTCGGTGCTCTATCTACACACTCAAGAAAACTTGCTCTGATACCACTTGATGGGGACACAACCCAAGCATAGAATGGACACAACAAAAAAGGGGAAATTATATTAATTGGGAAAATAATCTAGTACAAATAGTACAGAGAAAATAAACTTCAAAATATGCCCTAAGGGCTTACAATAGCATAAATTTGGAGATAATTTCTCCTTTCAGTACATCCTCTCAAACTCCACTCTGAACTACCTTTTACAATGCCAAAAATGTCCTTAAATAGACCCCAGAGGGTTAAGGACTAGGAATACATTATAGAAAGTGCTAGTAGGCATCCACCAACCAAATAGAAGGCTCCAAAAACTATGTTAGAATTCAACACAAATCTAGAAGAATCTAAAAATGGTAACCGAACTTTCGAGAGGCATAACTTTTGAACCGTAGCTCCGTTTGACAAACCGTTTACATTTTTAGAAAGCTCTCAGAGTGCTCTATAGCCCTATGGATTAGATATGATCTTCTTCCATTTTTCTGCCATTTTAGAGGTCATTTAATGCCCCTAACCTGACTTTGAAGCATTCTTAGGAGGTCTTCAAAACTTGAAAAGCTGCAATAACTCTCAAACCACGGGGCGTTTTCATCAGATTCTTTTTTTGAAATGCTCTAAATTACAATTACATTCATCTGGCCAATTTACAACTTCTAGTTTATCAAAATGGTGGCCCAATTACATACTCTTATTTTTTTGGCATTTACACGAACACTGATAATGGAACTATGAGAGTTGGAACCTTTATTTGACCCAAATGGGTATCAAGAAATGAAAACACATAAAACAAAAACTAAGTCTAAGTACATTTTTTTAGGTGACACAAAATTTCCCTTATACCTCTGGATGCTCCTGCATCATATATACATGTATACATGTATGTATGTATGTATGCATCCATACATACATGTAGTCATGCATCCATACATACATATATCTATGTATACATGCATGCATCCATACATACATGCATGCATGCATACATATATACATACATATATCTATTTATACATTGCATACATACATAGATATAGCTATGCATGGATGCATGTATACATAGATATATATATGGATGTATGCCTGCATCCATATCTATGTATGTATGCAATGTATACATAGATATATGTATGCATCTATATACATACATACATGTATGGATGTATGCATGCATCCATGCATGCATAGATGCATGCATCCATGCATGCATAGATGCATGCATGTATGTATGCATCCATACATACATATATATATATATATATATATATATGTATGTATGTATGTATGTATGTATGTATGTATGTATGTATGTATATACATACATATATACATGTATACATGTATGTATGCATAGTTGCAAGCATGGATGTATGCATCCATGTATGCATACATGCATATGCATACATACAAGATATATACATGTATCTATGTCATACATAGATGCACGCATGTAGGCATCCATGCATGCATAGATGCATGCATGCATGTATGTATGGATGCATACATACATACATCCATGTATACATGTATATATCTTGTATGTATGCATATACATACATACAAGATATATACATGGATGCATGCATACATACATGATATATACATGGATGGATGCATACAAGATATATACATATATACATGGATGTATGTATGTATGCATCCATCCATACATGCATGCATGCATCTATCTATGACATAGATAATGCATCCATCTATGTATGCATGTATAGATGCATACATACATACATCCATGTATAAATGTATATATCTTGTATGTATGCATCCATGCAAATGCATGCATGTATGTATGGATAGATGAATACATAGATACATCCATGTATACATGTATATATCTTGTATGTATGCATATGCATGCATACAAGATATATACATGTATACATGGATGTATGTATGTATTCATCCATCCATACATACTGTATGCATCCATGCATGTAAGCATGCATACATCCATTCATGCATCTATGTATGAAATAGATACATGTATGTATGTATGTATGCATGCATTGTAATGTCTCGTCTAGAGATCTTTGGTAGCAAGGATGAAATACAAGCCAAGATTTTTTTTTTTACAAGTATGAATGCACATGACAACATCATACAAGGATCACAACGATTGCAACGGAAGACTTCACCACATTCTCAGAAACCAATGAATCTCCAAACGCCACTACCAAACTGACACACACAAACAAAGCCAACAACAAAAATGCACATGATGAGGGCACAAGAAACAACCACTCATCAACAAAACACCAAGCTGGAGTAAAATGCAGAAACCTAAAAGTTTGGCTAAGCCTAAAATCTTGAAGCCCTAAAAATTGGCTAAGTCTAGATTTCTGAAGTCATGAAATTTCCTAGAATGCATAACTTATCTTCGAAAGGTCTGAAACCTATCTCAAAAGATTCATCGCATACATTAAAATATATCTTAAGTATAATAAATTAAATAAATGTCAACTTATACTTAAACGATATATTTTAACCCCCAAGAGACTAAAATAAAAACACGAAAAATTGATTCACGAGAAACCAACAAAATTCAAAATGCAACAACATAGGGTCGAAGAATGCCCAAAAGGGTATCCAAAACAACTCTCAAAAAGTTTGGATCACGAAGAAAAGTACCCGCTAATGGCACGTGCAGGTTTTTTTCAAAAATCATGTCACACTTTTTATTAAGGGAGGGTGACACTTCTCCTTAAGGCGTACGACACTCTTCTAGTGTTGTACGACATTTCTCAAGAAGGCATGCAAAACTTCTTAGCATCGTATGACATTTCTCAAGAAGGTGTGCGACACTCTTCTAGTGTCGTACAACATTTCTCAAAAAGGCATACGATACTTTATAGTGCCGTACGACATAGTTTGCATGGACATGCGATACATTTTTATGTCGCACAATGCTGACAAAATGTCGTCGATAGAAACACAAAAACACTCCCAGAAGAAAAAATGACCAAAAAAAGAGCAAAGAACCTCCACACTAGGGAGTACTAGATCCACAAAGGCTTTAGGAATGAACACTTGAGTGAAAGAACAACACAGAAAGAAGAACACCTATCCATCTAAACTACAATAGTAAAGAACACACTGAAATAAACATCACAGTGAACTAAACAACCAAACTAAGTGCGCGGTTCCTCCCAACCGTCAATAGCATCATAAGACCATCATGGGTCCTAGCCATCCCCCACACATAACATCCCAAGCCACCGACCAAATCATCGGTACTGTTGTAATAGGGACGTCGCTACCAAAAACATGCAACAATATAAGCATAAGAAAATCTAACATGCTAGTAGTAAAGCATAAGATGATCCTATAGTAGATAACATCACCTATCACATGCTAAACAACAATATGCAACAGATATGCTAATACAACAATTCATGACATCTAATCATATGCTAAACATCATAATAAGGGAATGCGTCAAATAAAATAACATCATCTAAACATGATATACAAGCATCCCAATGAAAGCATAAATAACAAGAAAGCATACTGCGGAACTCCAAGTACCAAGTGAAAACATCTAGCAATAGTCACACTAGGACAAAAGACTGTCTCTTTACACTAGTCCCTAGCACTGGTGAATGTAGCTACGCCTCCTAACCATGTGGCACCCATAGGTCCACACCCGTCGTGCTGATGGAGATAATGATCCAACCACAAACACACATAAAGCACAACATCCAAGGCTAACAATCATGCCAAACAGTATGATGGTTGCAAACAAGAACCTAAGATAATGCAAGGAGTAAAGGTCTTGGTCAGACTCTCAAAAGGCTACTAAGTAGGGGCTGACATCATGGAGAGTCACTTGGCATTGACAAGCCCAAGCTTGGATCATGTGTGGAAACACTTGCAAGGTACTTCCCTCTCGAGGTACTCCCTTGGAACAGTCACACGAAGTTTTATTATCTTAAGTTTTATTACCATTCATACATTTTTTTTAATTATCACTTATTCAAGCTCCTCTCAGCCATAACTATGGCATCATAATTGCTGGGCTACGAGATAGAAGCCCCCTCCATATGCTACCCTACCCTACCCATGCTCATTCTACGACAAGTGCCCATGGGAATGCATACTCCCATCCCAACCCCAATGATCATAACTTTCGACAAATCCACGGAAGATCAGGCCTCGCAAGTCACCCAAAAAATGTACGCGCATAAACTGGTGTGTGGCATACCACCATCAAGAAGATCATAACCCAAGGACAGGAATGAGAACACAATGCCAAGAAAACACCCAGCTGAAAGAAACACAGGAAGGATAGATTCTACACGAATCCCAAAGCTAATAAAACCATACATCATTAAATCACTCAATCGGCCTCAATTTGAGAGTATGGATTCTACACAAATCCCAATGATGCAACAAGACCAAAAATCATGAACTCACTCAACTGGCCTCAATCTGAGAGTATGGATTCTACACGAATCCTAGCATTCACAAAATAAAAGCAAAGGTCCAAAAGAAAACATAACAGGTAACAAATCACTGAACCAAACAAAAAGTTGGGAGTATGGGTGCGACATGCATCCCAATGCAAAAAATAGTGCAAAAGTGGTCTGACTGATATCCAAATGGATCATCCAAGTCCACGACCCACATTGTGCCAAGAAAACGCAAGAAAAGAGGGCAACGTGTGAAACGAGGTAAAAACTACAAATTTAAAAAAAAATTCAAAATTAAAACCCATTTGACCTTTGGGTTCAAAAACCCTAAAAATCCAAAAATAAATGAAATCAGACACCATATGAAAAAATGGCTAGCATAACGGCATAAAATCCCAAACCCTTATCCTAAAAAAAAGGGAAATGTTCATACTTGCCCAACCGGGTAGAACTAGGATATAGAAACGGAAGGGAACACTAATTCTTAGCCTCCAAACAAATGGCTACAAAAAATAGAAGCATAAATGGAGCAAAACTAATAAAACAAGAAAGCCCTACCTCACAACCAAAAGGGTAAAATGGGAATCTGAACCATAAAATAAATATCTCACAGAAGTAGCTGAAAATCGTGGCAATCCAAAGTTTTCCCAAGCTAGATCCAACGAGCCCAACCTCGTGATGATCTCACGCCCATAGCTCCCACAACGAACAAAATAGTAAATCCTCGTGAAGAGGATTTTGGGTTTTACTCTCCAACTTTCCAATTTGAAAGTGAGAAGTGAGGAATTAAATTCCTCTCTAGATACTTATTCACTTTTTGAGTGAATAATCGATTAGGGAAAATAACAAGCCAACCTAGTTAAACCCCAAATTGACCCAAACAAAAATAGGCTATTCCTATAAATAGGAATTCATCTATGGAAAAGCTACCAAAAATTAAAACAAATCAATTAAAAAGCCAAAAAATCCAAAAACAGAAAAATCTCCTTAATAACTTTCACGACAATGCGAACCTCTAAATGCACAGACACGCTTATTGGTCTAATCACATAATGCAAATGAGTTCAGATTCAATAATCACCAAAAGGTTTTTTTTAAACATTTTAAGAAAGGATATGTCAACCATATAAGGATGACATTGGTAAAATATGAAAGGCTGAATCACTAACTCCATGTGCCACTGCCAGGGATATAAATCCTACACACTAAACAACACGATCAAGTGCAATTGCATATAATAACATAGCCGAAGTAATAAATGTATTAAATCACCTAATTTTAACAATTTATTTAATTATATTAAAATAATCTATTTACATCACTCACATTTGCATAAAGCATAACAATGCAGGAATGAAAAAAATAACCATAGCATTAAATCCATCACATAACATAATTAGAGGTATGTCCAAATACCTGATATCATCATAAAACACACTGTCATCTCAAAATGACATCATCATGCAATATGATTAACTGAATAGCATAGTAGTATAACATCTATGATACTGAAAAACTAGGTATACTATCTAACCTTCAGGTCATCTCAAATGTAACATACATGAGTAACAAATATCTCTCTAATCAGAAATATAACAAGGTAAATGTATGTAGCACATAACAAAATAATCCCACATGAACAATCCATTCAGTTACTTACGCATTTAATAATGATTGATTACTCTGCATTAAAAAGGCACTTAAAACACATAAGCAAACATAGTCATAAACATGACTAACCATTGCTACATGAACCTAGTCTAGTGTAGCATGGTAATAGAACATAGTGCAATCTTTGCACACATCTCAGGGTAATCACAGAACAACCTCATGATACCACATCGATCCTGGTAACCACTGGCACAAATCTTAGTGAACCATAAATCACATCATAATCTCAAAGATCAATCAAAAGCATAATCAAAGCAACTGATAAAGAAACATAAATCCAAACACCTCAATGGTGTAGACCACTCAGGGTCATAATCATGATCCCATCACAACAAAAGATCAACAAGGTTTCATCCATCAAGATGACTTATAGAAGTCAAATGGGAGAGGCACTACATCATCTCCCCCAAAGACTAGGCTTACTCCTAGAAGCCTGCAATCCATGAATAGAAACCAAACACACCAAGAAAAAAAATCCAAAGTGAGCAATAGGATTGACTCAAAAAATCTCTACAAGTCAAACCCAAATCACTCCAACATTCTCAAACCATCATGTTAAGACAAAAATAGGTTAACCACAAGAGAATGGGTGTCACACAAGCATAGGTTCCTCCAACAAGGAGCCTTCTATGCGCTACAAAGAACCCATCTAGCCATAGATTCAAAAAATACAAGGTAAGGAAAAACCCACTCTACCTCATCAACAAGTGCTCAACTACAACATGCACCAACTACCAGACCACAAACAAGGTCAAAACTAGACACACTTCCAACAAGAGTTGGAATCTCGAGGAAAAGCCATCCCAAAATTCCCAAGAATACTATCATGTTCTACATGATCATTCTAGAATCCACGTAAGCTCACCCTTAGAACAAAGAGGATGAAATTTTACCAACAAAAGGACACACTCCAAAAGACTTCTCACCACCAAGCATAGGAGCACAACACCTCACCAAGGCACAAAAGCTCAACTACCACTAGAAACTAGGGTAACATAACACAACTAGAAATGATATCACCTTTCCACAGGGTTGCACAGACTTTCATCAGTGGACACAATCATCAAATGTCTGCATACCAACTCACGAGATGGTAACATGTGTCCAACGATACCATATCCCTCTAGCACCATGCTAGGAAAACTACACCCAATCTATCGCTAAACTCAATCTCTAGCCTCAGTCAACAATTAATGAGAAAAATTGATTGAGACAATCCACCTAAAGATATAAGCTAAGGGAGAAGGATACTATAGAGTATTAGGACTAAGAGGGAGTCTCTCTCTCAACCTCTACACTAACTAGTCCATGATGCATTAGGAAACTCACAATTTCACCAACCATCAACATACTCACCTAAAAACACTAACTGAGCTAGTGGCATAGCCACACTAGCATACTCTCACAAGAGAGAAAAGGATACAGAGGTGTGCCCAAGACAACATCCAAGAAAGAGAATCTAAACTCATCAAAGAACTGAGTCACTCCCAAAAGATATATCATGATTGAATTGGCCTCTACTCGAGAAGGTACTCGGAACAATGATCAACAACTCTAGAAGCCATAGCTTCACATCTAGACTTAGATTGGCTCCATCAGAAAAATGCCAAAAAGATAACAACAAAAACTACAAGAAGATGGATCTTTGAGAGTCCTAAGACCCAAGATTTGAGTCACCACTCAAAACAAAACTAGAAAGGCAAAATAACAGTCTTGGCCACCAAGACAAGTGACAAACATAACATCCAAATCCACACAAGAGCACACATGCCTAGAACAACATAAGACATGGAATGAAAGGTAGTTCACACATTGAAACCATCATTACTCTTCTTTCATAATTTCATTAATTAAACATAATATAAGCACTAATGCATGATGAAACTGAAAGATTTTCAAGAAAGGGTCCAAGAGTCACCATAAAAAAGGCACATACCTTTCAATTTCTTTAAGAATACACTATGTTTACTCATATTTTAAACCATTTAATAACAATAACAACTTTAAATCTAACAAAGAAACACTAGCATGTTCTCCATGATATTATCCCTTGAACGTACTACCAGAGGTTTGAGATGAACATGATAGAGTCACAACACACAACTGGGCAGCAATAAAACACATCCAGAATAGTCATCATGAAAAATAATCAAAAGCCCAAATGGGGGAATTGTCGATTCCAACGGTAAGTACCAAAAAGAGCTCATTTCAACAATAAGTCAAATGTGACAACTGCCACAAAGAGAGCGATAGATAAAATTTGATGACTGCTCCAAGAGAGGAAATTACTGAAAACCACTACTAGCCCAACAACATGAGGAAAATACCTCCAGCCAAATAAAATAAGGCATCAAACAAATCACATTATAGGTGATGACTGAGTAGAGTCACACAAGAGGGATAAGTCACTGCACAATGCTAAGGAATACATCATCCTAGCAATGTTAGAGAACACACTCACACACATCAAGTAGTATACCATCAGTAACCTCATGCATATGTAGACAACAATAATTTCCATGCAATGCAAAATTTAGATATCCATCAAATTAATACAGTTTTACATAAGCTTAAGAAGCAATCAAATTGGGGACTTAAGTCATTAACCAAAGGATATAATGCAAACCTACTCTTTACAGTGATTCACAATAAACACTCATTTTCAATGAAAGGAGCCATTTTATCAGCCTAAAGATAAAACATAGAATCACAAATAAGATTCATCTATATACGTGCAATAAGGAGAAAAATAGGGAAACAATGCACCTTACTCTACAAGGAGAAACAAAAAGTAGCACTCAAAGCCAACACATGGACACCAATCAGTGGTTCCATCCAAAAATGGTCACACAAGCAACCAACCAAACAAGGCACAATGATTCCACTCACAAAATTAGGAAGACTCGCTTCCTTCTCCACATACTGCTCTAGTCACATCTACTGGAAAAGAAAATCCTTCACAAGTAGAAAACAAAGCAACAAAGATCACGAGTTCTCACCAAGACACTCGCACTCAACCAATGCAGCAATAAGTACAAGGGCAACATACACACAAAGATCCTAATGTTTGAACATGGGCTCTGATACCAGATGTAATGCCCTGCCTAGAGATCCTTGGAAACTAGGATGAAATACAAGCCAAGATTTCTTTTTTTTAAAAGTATGAATGCACATGATAACATCATATAGGGATCACAGCGATCGCAACGAAAGACTTCACCACAATCTCGGAAACCAATGAATCTCCAAACGCCACTACCAAACTGACACACACAAACAAAGCCAACAATGACAACAAACATGATGAGGGCTCAAGAAATGACCACTCATCAAAAAAACACCAAGTTAGGGTAAATTCAGAATCTTGAAATTTGACTAAGCCTAAAATCTTGAAGCCCTAAAAAATTGGCTAAGTCTGGATTTCTGAAGCCCTAAAATTTCCTAGAATCCATAACTTATCTCTGAGAGGTCTGAAACCTATCTCAAAAGATTCGTTGCATATATTAAAATATATCTTAAGTATAAGAAATTTTCTTATACTTAAACGATATATTTTAAACCCCTAAGAGACTAAAACAGAAACACGAAAAATTGATTCAAGAGAAACCAACAGAATTCAAAATGCAACAACATAGGGTTGAAGAACGCCCAAAAGGGTATCCAAAACAACTCTCAGAAAGTTTGGATCATGAAGAAAAGTGCTTGCTAACGGCACATGTAGGGTTTTTTCAAAAATTGTGTGACACTTCTCCTTAAGTTGTGCGAGACTCTTCCAGTGTCATATGACATTTCTCAAGAAGGCATGCGACACTTTTCAGCATTGTACGACATTTCTCAAGAAGGCATGCAACACTCTTCTAGTATCCTATGACATTTCTCAAGAAGGAGTGTGTTACTTTGCAGTGTCGTACAACATAGTTTGCATGGTCGTGCGATACATTTTTATGTCACACAATGCTGACAAAATGTTGCCCATAGAAACAAAAAAACTCTCCCAGAAGAAAAAAGGACCAAAAAAGAGCAAAGAACCTCCAAACCAAGGAGTACCAGATCCATAAAGGCTTGAGGAATGAACACTCAAGTGCAAGAACAACACAAAAAGAAGAACACCTATCCATCTAAACTACAACAGT
Source organism: Cupressus sempervirens (assembly GCA_028749045.1). NCBI lineage: Eukaryota > Viridiplantae > Streptophyta > Pinopsida > Cupressales > Cupressaceae > Cupressus > Cupressus sempervirens. Next base: position 415,490,209 of record CM053790.1, read on the forward strand.
AAAGAACACACTGAAATAAACATTGTAGTGAACTGAACAACCAAACTAAGTGCGTGGTTCCTCCCAACCATCAATAACTTCATAAGACCATCGTGGGTCCTAGCCATCCCCCGTGTATAACATCCCAATCCATCGACCAGATCATTAGTACTATCATAATAGGGATGTCCCTACTAAAAAAATGCAACAATATAAGCATAAGGAAATCTAACATGCTAGTAGTAAAGCATAAGATAATCTTATAGTAGATAACATCACCTATCGCATGCTAAACAACAATAAGCAACAGATATGCTAATACAACAATTCTCAGCATCTAATCATATATTAAACATCATAATAAGGGATTGCATCAAATAAAATAAAATCATCTAAACATGATATACAAGCATCCCAATGAAAGCATAAATCACAAGAAAGCATACTCCGAAACCCGAAGGACCAAGTGAAAACTTCTAGCAACGGTCGCACTAGGACAAAATACCATCTCTATACATCAGTCCCTAGCAGTGGTGAAGGTAGCTATGCCTGCCAACCATGTGGCACCTGTAGGTCCACACCTGCCGTGCTGACGGAGATAATGATCCAACCACAAACACACATAAAGCACAACATCCAAGGCTAACACTCATGCCAGATAATATGATGGCTGCAACCAAGAACCTAAGACAATGCAAGGAGTAAAGGTCCTGGTCAAACACTCAAAAGGCTACTAAGTAGGGGTTGACATCATGGAGAGTCGCTTGGCATCGACAAGCCCAAGCTCGAATCACATGTGGAAACACTCACAAGGTACTTCCCTCTCGAGGTACTCCCTTGGAACCATCACACAAAGTTTTATTATCTTAAGGTTTATTACCAGTCATGCATTTTCTTTAACTATCACTTATTCAAGCTCCTCTCAACCATACCCATGGTGTCATGATTGCTGGGCTATGAGATAGAAGCCCCCTCCATATGCTACCCTACCCTACCCATGCTCATCCTATGACAAGTGCCCGGTTGCATAAATACTCCCATCCCAACCCCAGTGATCAAAACTTTTGACAAATCCACAGAAGATCGAGCCTCGCAAGTCACCCAACAAATATGCATGCATGTACTGGTGTGTGGTGTACCACCATCACCAAGATCATAACCCAAGGATAGGAATGAGAACAAATTGCCAAGAAAACACCCAACCGAAAGCAACATAGAAAGGATGGATTCTACATGAATCCCAAAGCCAATAAAACCATACATCATTAAATCACTCAATCGGCCTCAATCTAAGAGTATGGATTCTACATGAATCCTAATGATGTAACAAGACCAAACATCATGAATTCACTCAACCAGCCTCAATCTAAGAGTATGGATTCTACACGAATCCTAGCATTCACAAAACAAAAGCAAAGGTCCAAAAGAAAACATAATAGGTAACAAATCACTCAATCGAACACGAAGTTGGGAGTACAGGTGCGTCATGCATCCTAATGGAACAAAAGGTGCAAAAGTGGTCTGACTGATATCCAAATGGATCATCCAAGTCCACAACCCACATTATGCCAAGAAAACTCGAGAAAACAGGGTGGCACGAGAAACAAGGTAAAAACTGCAAATTTTAAAAAAAATTCAAAATTAAAACCAATTTGACCTTTGGGTTCAAAAACTCTAAAAATCCAAAAATAAATGGAATCAGGCACTGTATGCAAAAATAGCCAGCATAACGGCATAAAATCCAAAACCCTCATCCCAAAAAATAGGGAAATGTTCATACCTGCCCAACTGGGTAGAACTAGCATAGAGAAACAGAGGGGAACACTACTTCTCAGCCTCCAAACAAATGGCTACCAAAAATAGAAGTAGAAATAGAGCAGAAACAATAAAACAAGAAAGCCCTGCCTCAGAGCCAAAAGGGCAAAATAGGAATTTGAACCATAAAATAAATATCTCACAGAAGTAGCTAAAAATTATGGCAATCCAAGGTTTTCTCGAGCTGGATCGAATGACCCCAACCTCATGATGATCTCACACCCATAGTTCCCACAACGAACAAAATAGTAAATCCTCATGAAAAGGATTTTGTGTTTTACTCTCCAACTTTCCAATTTGAAAGTGAGAAGTGAGGAATTAAATTCCTCTTTGGATACTTATTCACTTTTTGAGTGAATAATCAATTAGGGCAAATAGCCAGCCAACATAGTTATACCCTGAATTAAAACAAATCAATTAAAAAGCCCAAAAATCCAAAAACACAAAAATCTCCTTAATAACTTTCACGACAATGCGAACTTCTAAATGCACAGACACGCTTACTGGTCTAATCACATGATGCAAATGAGTTTGGATTTAATAATCACTGAAAGGTTTAATTTAAACATTTTAATAAAGGATACATTGACCATATAAGGATGACATTGGTAAAATATGAAAGGATGAATCACTAACTACATGTGTCACTACCAAGGATATAAATCCTACACACACTAAACAACATGATCAAGTGCAATTGCATATAATAACATAGTTGAAGAAATAAATGCATTAAATCACCTAATTTTAACCATTTATTTAATTATATTAAGATAATCTATTTACATCACTCACGTTCACATAAAGCATAACAACGCAGGAATGAAGTAAATAACCATAGCATTAAATACATCACATAACATAATCAGAGGTATGTCCAAATACCAGATATCATCATAAAACACATTTTCATCTCAAAATGGCATCATAATGCAATATGATTAATTGAATAGCATAGTAGTATAATATCTATGATACTAAAAAACCAAGTATACTATCTGACCCTCAGGTCATCTCAAATGTAACATACATGAGTAACAAATATCTCTCTAATCAGAAATATAACAACGTAAATGTCTGCAGCACTTAACCAAATAATCCCACATGAAAAATCCATTCAGTTACTTATGCATTTAATAATGATTGATTACTCTGCATTAAAAAGGCACTTAAAACACATAAGCAAACACAGTCATAAACATGACTAACCACAACTATAGGAACCTAGTCCAGTGTAGCATGGTAATAGAACATAGTGCAATCTCTGCACACATCTCAGGGTAATCACGGAACAACCTCATGATACCACATCGATCCTAGTAACCACTGGCACAAACCTTAGTGAACCATAAATCACATCATAATCTCAAAGATTAGTCAAAAGAATAATCAAAGCAACTGATAAAGAAACATAACTCCAAACACCTCAATGGTGTAGACCACTCAGGGTCACAATCATGACCCCATCACAACCAAAGATCAACAAGGTTGCATCCATCAGGATGACTTACAGAAATCAAATGGGAGAGGCACTACATCATCTCCCCCAAAGACTAGGCTTGCTCGTGGAAGCCTGCAATCCATGAATAGAAACCAAACACACCAAGAACAAAAATCCAAAGTGAGAAATAGGAATGACTCAACAACTCTCTACAAGTCAAACCCAAATCTCTCCAACATTCTCAAACCATCATGTTAACCCCCAAATAGGTTAACCATGAGAGAATGGGTGTCACACAGACACAAGGTCCTCCAACAAGGAGCCTTCTATGCACTATGAAGAACCCATCTAGCCATAGAGTCAACAATACTAGGTAAGGAAAAACCCTCTCTACCTCATCAACAAGTGCCCAACTACAACATGCACCAACTACCAGACCAAAAACAAGGTCAAAACAAGACACAGTTCCAACAAGAGTTGGAATCTCGAGGAAAAGCCATCCCAAAATTCCCAAGAATACTATCATCTCACACATGATCATTCTGGAATCCACATAAACTCACCCTTAGAAAAAAGAGGATGAAATTTTACCAACAAAAGGACACACTCCAAAAGACTGCTCACCACCAAGCGTAGGAGCACAACACCTCACCAAGGCACAAAAGCTCAACTACCACTAGAAACTAGGGTAACATAACCCAACTAGACAAGATATCACATTTCCACAAGGTTGCACAGACTTTTGTTGGTGGACACAATCATCGAATGTCTGCATACCAACTTAGGAGATAGTAACATGTGTCCAACAATACCATGTCCCTCTAGCACCATGCTAGGAAAACTACACCCAATCTATCGCTAAACTCAATCTCTAGCCTCAAGTCAATAGGTAATGAGAAAACTTGACTGAGATAATCCACTTGAGATATAAGCTTAGGGAGAAGGATACTATAGAGTATTAGGACTAAGAGGGAGTCTCTCTCTCAACCTCTACACTAACCAGTCCATGATGCGTTAGGAAACTCACAATTTCACCAACCATCAACATACTCACCTGAAAACACTAACTGAGCTAGTGGCATAGCCACACTAGCCTACTCTTACAAGAGAAAAAAGGATACAAACCACACTACACCTCACAAGGGCAGTTCAGTGCAATAGGAAACATAAAAACCCAAGCACAAACCCCAAAAAGTACCTAGTAGATTATGAAGACAAGATAACTCTTCCATTATGAATAACATGAAGAGTTAAACTTCTCTAATGGCCATAAATATGATATATCATGATTGAATTGGCTTCTACTCAAGAAGGTACTCGGAAAAATTATCAACAACTCCAGAAGTCATAGCTTCACATCTGGACTCAAATTGGCTCCATCAGAAAAGCGCCAGAAAGACAACAACAAAAACTACAACAAGATGGAGCTTCGAGAGTCCTAAGACCCAAGATCTGAGTCACCACTCAAAAAAAAACCACAAAGGAAAAACAACAATCTTGGCCACCAAGACAAGCGATGGACAAAACGTCCAAATCCACACAAGAGCACACATGCCCAGAACAACATAAGACATGGAATGAAAGGTAGTTCACATATTGAAACCATCATTACTCTTCTTTCATAATTTCATTAATTAAACATAATATAAGCACTAATGCACGATGAAACTGAAAGATTTTCAAGCAAGGGTCCAAGAGTCACCATAAAACAAGCACATACCTTTCAATTTCTTTAAGAATACACTAAGTTTACTCATCTTTTAAACCATTCAATAACAATAACAACTTTAAATCTAACAAAGACACACTAGCATGTTCTCCATGATATTATCCCTTGAACGTACTACTAGATGTTCGAGATGAACATGATAGAGTCACAACACACAACTGGGCAGTAGTAAAACACATCCAGAATATTTATCATGAACAAAATCAAAAGTCCAAATGGAAGAAATTATCAATTCCAATAGTAAGTACCAAAAGGAGCTCATTTCAACAATAAGTCAAATGTGACAACTGTCACAAAGAGAGTGATAGATAAAATTTGATGACTGCTCCAAGAGAGAAATATACTAAAAACCATTGCTAGCCCAACAACATGAGAAAAATACTCCTAGCCAAATAAAATAAGGCATTAAAAAATCCACATTATAGGTGATGACTGAGTAGAGTTAGACAAGAGGGATAAGTCACTGCACAATGCTAAGGAATACATCATCCGAGCAATGTTAGAGAACACACTCACACACATCAAGTAGTATAACATTAGTAACCTCATGCATATGTAGACAATAATAATTTCCATGCAATGCAAAATTTAGATATCCATCAAATTAATACAGTTTTACATAAGCTTAAGAAGCAATCAAATTGGGGACTTAAGTCATTAACTGAAGGATATAATGCAAACCTACTCTTTGCAGTGATTCACAATAAACACTCATTTTCAATGAAAGGAGCCATTTTATCATCCTAAAGATAAAACATAGAATCACAAATAAGATTCATCTATATACTTGCAATAAGGAGAAAAATAGGGAAACAATGCACCTTACTCTACAAGGAGAAACAAAAAGTAGCACTCAAAGCCAACACATGGACACCAATCAGTGGTTCCATCCAAAAAGGGTCACACAAGCAACCAACCAAACAAGGCAAAACAATTTCTCTCACAAAATCAGGAAGACTCACTTCCTTCTCCACATACTACTCTAGTCACATCTACTGGACAAGAAAATCCATCATAAGTAGATACCAAAGCAACAAAAATCACAAGTTCTCACCAAGACACTCACACTCAACCAATGCAGCAATAACTACAAGGGCAACATACACACACAGATCCCAATGTTTGAACATGGGCTCTGATACCAGATTTAATGCCTCATCTGGAGATCCTTGGAAACAAGGATGAAATACAAGCCAAGATTTTTTTTTTTTAGAAGTATGAATGCACATGAAAACATCATACAGGGATCACAACGGAAGACTTCACCATAATCCTCACAACCAACGAATCTTTAAACTCCACTACCAAACTAACAGACACAAACAAAGCCAACAATGACAACACACATGATGAGTGCTCAAGAAATGACCACTTATCAACAAAACACTAAGTTAGGGTAAATGCAGAATCCTAAAATTTGACTAAGCCTGAAATCTTGAAGCCTTAAAAAATTGGCTAAGTCTGGATTTCTGAAGCCTTGAAATTTCCTAGAATCCATAACTTATCTCTGAGAGGTCTGTAACCTATCTCAAAAGATTTGTCACATATATTAAAATATATCTTAAGTATAAAAAATTTTCTTATACTTAAATGATATATTTTAAACCCCCAAGAGACTAAAACAGAAACACGAAAAATAGATTCAAGAGAAACCAACAAAATTCAAAATGCAACAACATAGGGTCAAAGAACACCCAAAAGGGTATCGAAAACAACTCTTAGAAAGTTTGGAACATGAAGAAAAGTGCCTACTAATGGCAAGCGCAGGTTTTTTACAAAAATCATGTGACACTTTTTACTAAGGGAGGGCAAGACTTCTCCTTAAGGCATGCAACACTCTTCCTATGCTATAGGACATTTCTCAAGAAGCGATGCGACACTTTTTAGCATTTCACAACATTTCTCAAGAAGACGTATGACACTCTTCCAGTGTCATACAATATTTCTCAAGAAGGTGTGTGATACTTTACTATGTCGTACGACATAGTTTTTATGGGTGTGCGATACATTTTTATATCATAGAATGCTAACAAAATGTCACCCATAGAAACACGAAAACACTCCTAGAAGCAAAAATGACCAAAAAGAGAGCAAAGAACCTCCGCACCAGAGAGTACCGGATCCACAAAGGCTCAAAGAATGAACACTTGAGTGCAAGAACAACACAAAAAGAACACCTATCCATCTAAACTACAGTAGCAAAGAACACACTGAAATAAACATCACAGTGAACTAAACAACCAAACTAAGTGCACGGTTCCTCCCAACCGTCAATAGCATCATAAGACCATCGTGGGTCCTAGCCATCCCCCATGCATAACATCCCAAGCCATCGACCAAATCATCAGTACTATCATAATAGGGACGTCACTACTAAAAATATGCAACAATATAAGCATAAGGAAATCTAACATGCTATTAGTAAAGCATAAGATAATCCTATAGTAGATAACATCACCTATCACATGCTAAACAACAATAAGCAACATATATGCTAATACAAAAATTCATAACATCTAATCAAATGCTAAACATTATAATAAGGGAATGCATCAAATAAAATAACATCATCTAAACATGATATATAAGCATCCCAATGAAAGCATAAATCACAAGAAAGAATACTCCAAAACCCAAAGTACCAAGTGCAAACATCCAACAATGGTCGCACAAGGACAAAAGACCATCTCTATACACCAGTCCCTAGTAGTTGTGAAGGTAGCTACGCCTCCCAACCACGTGGCACCCATAGATCCACACCCACTGTGTTGATCAAGATAATGATCCAACCAAAAAGACACGTAAAGCACAACATCCAAGGCTAACACTCACGCCAGATAGTGTGATGGCTGCAACCAAGAACCTAAGACAATGTAAGGAGTAAAGGTCCTGGTTAGACACTCAAAAGGCTACTAAGTAGGGGCTAACATCATTGATAGTCACTTGGCATTGAAAAGCTCAAGCTCAGATCACGTTTGGAAACAATCGCAAGGTACTTCCCTCTCGATGTACTCCCTTGGAACCATCACACAAAGTTTTATTATCTTAAGTTTTATTATCAGTCACACATTTTCTTTAATTATCACTTATTCAAGCTCCTCTCATCCATACTCGTGGCATCACGATCATTGGGCTATGAGATAGAAGCCCCCTCCATATGCTACCCTACCCTACTCATGCTCATCCTATAACAAGTGCCCGTGGGCATGCATACTCCCATTGCCACCCCAGTGATCATAACTTCTGGCAAATCCATGGAAGATCAGGCCTCACAAGTCACCCAACAAATGTACATGCATGTACTAGTGTGTGGCATACCACCATCACAAATATCATAACCCAAGGATAGGAATGAGAACACAATGCCAAGAAAACACCCAACCGAAAGCAACATAGGAAGGATGAATTCTACATGAATCCCAAAGCCAATAAAACCATACATCATTAAATCACTCAATCGGCCTCAATCCAAGAGTATAGATTCTACACAAATTTGAATAATGCAACAAGACCAAACATCATGATCTCACTCAACCAACCTCAAACCAAGAGTATGGATTCTACACAAATCCTAGTGTTCACAAAACAAGAGCAAAGGTCCAAAAGAAAACATAATAGGTAACAAATCACTGAACCGAACACAAAGTCAGGAGTATAGGTACCCCACGCATCCAAATGCAATAAAAGGTGCAAAAGTGGTATGACTAATATCCAAATGGATCATCCAAGTCCACGACCCACATTGTGCCAAGAAAACTTGAGAAAATAGGGCAGCACACGAAATGAGGTAAAAACCCCAAATTTTAGAAAATTTTCAAAATTAAAACCCATTTGACCTTTACATTCAAAAACTCTAAAAATCCAAAAATAAATGGAATCAGACACCGTATGCAAAAAGGGCCATAATAATAGCATAAAATCCCAAATCCTCATCCCAAAAAATAGAGAAATGTTCATACCGGCCCAACCGGGTAGAACTAGCATACAGAAACAGAGGGGAACACTAGTTCTCAGCCTCCAAGAAAATGGCTACCAAAAATAGAAGCAAAAATGGAGCAAAAACAATAAAATAGGAAAGCCCTACCTCACAGCCAAAAGGGCAAAATGGGAATCTGAACCATAAAATAAATATCTTGTAGAAGTAGTTGAAAATTGCGGCAATCCAAGGTTTTCCCGAGCTGGATCCAACGTGCCCAACGTCGCGACGATCCCATGCCCATAGCTCCCACAACAAACAAAACATGAAATCCTCATGAAGAGGATTTTGGGTTTTACTCTCCAACTTTCCAATTTGAAAGTGAGAAGTGAGGAATTAAATTCCTCTTTGGATAATTATTCACTTTTTGAGTGAATAATCGATTAGGGCAAATAACCAGCCAACCTAGTTAAACCCCGAATTCACCCAAATGAAAATAGGCTATTCCTATAAATAGAAATTTGTCAATGGCAAAGCTGTCAAAAATTTTTAAAAATCAATTAAAAAGCCCGAAAATCCAAAAACAGAAAAATCTCCTTAATAACTTTCACGACAATGCGAACCTCTAAATGCACTGACACTTTTACTGATCTAATCACATAATGCAAATGAGTTTGGATTAAATAATCACCAAAATATTTAATTTAAACATTTAATAAAGGATACGTTGACCATATAAGGACGACATTGGTAAAATATGAAAGGCTGAATCACTAACTCCATGTGCCACTACCAGGGATATAAATCCTGCACACTAAACAAAACGATCAAGTGCGATTGGATATAATAACATAGCCGAAGCAATAAATGCATTAAATCGCCTAATTTTAACCATTTATTTAATTATATTAAAATAATCTATTTACATCACTCACGTTCACATAAACCATAACAACGTAGGAATGAAGTAAATAATCATAGCATTAAATCCATCACATAACATAATCAGAGGTATGTCCAAATACTAGATATCATCATAAAACACACTGTCATCTCAAAATGGCATCATCATGCAATATGATTAACTGAATAGCATAGTAGTATAACATCTATGATACTGAAAAACTAGGTATACTATCTAACCCTTAGGTCATCTCAAATGTAACATACATGAGTAACAAATATCTCTCTAATCAGAAATATAACAAGGTAAATGTCTACAGCACATAACCAAATAATCCCACATGAACAATCCATTCAGTTACTTACACATTTAATAATGATTGATTACTCTTCATTAAAAAGGCACTTAAAACACATAACCAAACACAGTCATAAACATGACTAACCGCTCCTATAGGAACCTAGTCCAGTGTAGCATGATAATAGAACATAGTGCAATCTCTACACACATCTCAGGGTAATCATGGAACAACCTCATGATACCACATCAATCCTAGTAACCATTGGCACAAACCTCAGTGAACCACAAATCACATCATAATCTCAAAGATTAGTCAAAAGCATAATCAAAGCAACTGATAAAGAAACATAAATCTAAACACGTCAATGGTGTAGACCACTTAGGGTCACAATCATGATCCCATCACAACAAAAGATTAGCAAGGTTGCATCCATCAAGATGACTTACAGAAGTCAAATGGAAGAAGTACTACATGCATGCATACATGTATGTATGCATGTATACATAGATGCATGCACGGATACATGCATGCATACATACATGGATACATTTATGCATATGTACATAAATACCTGTATGCATCTATGCATGCATGGATCCATCCATGCATGTATGTAATTCATACAAGCATGCATGTATGCATGCATGCATGCATATGCATACATACAAGATATATACATGTATAGATGTATGTATGTATGCCTACATACATACATAGATGCATACATACATGGATCTATGTATACATGCATACATACATGCATGCATCTATTGATGCATACTAGCATCGATGCATGCATCCATGTATGCATCCATAGATGCATGCATGTATGTATGCATGCATACATGCATATGCATACATACAAGATATATACATGTATAGATGTATGTATGTATGTATGCATACATACATGCATCTATGTATCCATGCATACATACATGCATGCATCTATGTATGACATAGATACATCTATGCATGTATGTATGCATACATAGATATATGCATCTATGTATACATGCATACATGCATGCATGCATCTGTGTATATACATGCATGCATCTATGCATGCATGGATGCATACATACATGCATGCATCTATACATACATGCATCTATGTATGACATAGATACATGTATGTATGTATGTATGGATGGATACATACATACATACACTACATACATCCATACATTTATACATACATACATATATAAATGCATACATATATAAATGCATCTATGTATACATACATGCATGCATGCATGCATTTATTTATCCATGCATACATACATAGATACATGTATGTATGGATGTATGCATGCATGCATACATACATTCATACATTGCATACATCCATACATGCATACATAGATGCATGTATGTATGGATGGATGCATGCATCCATCCACACATACATGTATCTATCCATACATGCATAGATGTATGTATGTATGCATGGATGCATACATACATACATACATGTATACATGTATATATCTTTTATATATTCATATGCATGTATCCATGCATGCATCTATGCATCGATCCATGCATACATGCATGCATCCATGCATACATGGATGCATTCTTGCATAGATGCATGTATTCATGCATGGATGCATACATCCATGCATGCCTAGATGCATGCATCGATGTATACATGGATGCATGCATAAATGCATGCATGTATGGATGCATTGCATCCATGCATGCATCTATGTATACATGCATGGATGGGTGCATGCATGTATGGATGCATGCGTGCATGCATACATAAATACATGTATACATGTATAAATCTTGTATGTATACATTCATCCATCCATACATTCATGTATGTATCCATCCATGCATAGATGCATGCATGTATGCATGCATGGATGCATCCATACATAAATGTATATATGTATAGATCTTGTATGTATGCATGCATACATACATGCATGCATCTATGTATATATGTATACATACATGTATACATGTATGTATGTATATAGATGCATCCATGTATATGTATGTATGCATGCATGCATCCATACATACATATATCTATGTATACATTGCATACATACATAGATATGCATGCATGCATACATACATATATATATCTACATATACATGCATGCATGCATGGATATATCTATGTATGTATGCAATGTATACAGTAATATATGTATGTATGGAGGCATCTTTGCATGTATGTATGGATGCATGCATACATAGATATATGTGTAGATATATGCATGCATGCATGCATGCATCCATACATACATGTATCTATGTATACATACATATATCTATGTATGTATGTATGTATATATATGCATGCATAAATATATATTTATCGATGCATACATAGATGCATGCATCTATGCATGCATTGATGCATACATCCATGCATGCATCTATGTATACATGCATGGATACATACATACATACATACATGTATATATCTTGTATGTATGCATGCATACATCCATGCAAGCATCTATGTATCCATGCACACATACATGCATACATGTATGGATGTATGTATATATATGCATGCATACATATATATTTATCGATGCATCCATACATGCATGCATCTATGCATGCATTGATGAATACATCCATGCATGCATCTATGTATAGATGCATGGATACATACATACATACATGTATACATGTATATATCTTGTATGTATGCATGCATGGATGCATACATCCATGCAAGCATCTATGTATCCATGCACACATACATGCATACATGTATGGATGTATGTATATATATGCATGCATACATACATATGTATGGATGCATACATCCATGCATGCATCTCTTTATACTTCCATACATACATGTATGTATGTATATACATATTGCATACATAGATTATGTATGTATGGATGCATGCATGTATCTATGTATGTATACATGTATGCATCCATCCATCAATACATACATGTATCTATGTATACATACATATTGCATATGCAAGCATGCATGCATGCGTACATAGATATATGCATGCATGCATGCATCTATGTATACATATATGTATCTATGGATGTATACATATATGTATGTATACATGCATACATACATACATCCATGTTTCTATGTATGGATGTATGCATGTATCCTATATGTATACATGTATGAATGCATCCATCCATACATACATACATAGATATATCTATGCATGCATGCATGTATATATAGATATATATATGTACATACATACATATGCATGCATGCATACATATATATACATACATACAAGATACATATATATACATATATATAAGATACATGTATGCATGCATGCATGCATGCATATACATAGATACATGTATGTATGGATGGATGCATGCATATACATAGAGACATACATAGATAGGTACATGTATGTATGCATGTATAGATATACATGGATAGATGTATGTATGGATAGATGCATGTATATACATTTATACATGGATGGATGCATGCATGCATATACATGGATACATGTGTGTATGGATGGATGCATGTACATGCATACATACATAGATAGATACATGTATGTATGCATGCATGCATATAAATGAATACATGTATATATGGATGCTTGCATATACATAGATATATGTATGTATGTATGGAAGGATGCATGTACATGCATACATACATAGATAGATACATGTATGTATGTAGGAGCATCGAAAGGTATAAGGGCAATCCTATGTCACCCAAAAAAAAGTACTTAGACTTAGTTTTTGCTTCATTTGTTTTCATTTTTGGATACTCATTTTGTTCAAATAAAAGTTCTAACACTCACAGATCGACTATTAGTGTTCTAGGTTAGAGTATTTGAGCACCGTAAGATACGCAAAAATATTTCAAAAATAGCAGTATGTAATTGAGCCATCATTTTGGTGAACTAGGAGGTGTAAATTGGTCAAATGATTGTAATTGTATGAATCTATGTAAATGCATGCATCTATGTATACATGCATACATCTATGTATATATGCATCCATCCATCTATACATACATGCATACATACATAGATACATGTATGTATGGATGTATGCATGCATGCATGTATACATACATTGCATACATACATAGATATATCTATGCATGCATGCATGTATACATAGATATATATATGTACAGACTTACATATGCATGCATGTACATAGATACATGCATGCATACATGTATACATACATAGATACATGTATGTATGGATGGTTGGATGTATGCATGCATCCATACATATATCCATACATATATCTATGCATGCATACATACATGTATACATGTATGTATGTATGGATGGATGCATGCATACACATACATATGCATGCATGGATACATACATATATATGTATGCATGCATATATATGCATACATACATGTATACATGTATGTATGTATGGATGTATGCATGCATGCATACATACATAGATGGATATATGTATGTATACATAGATACATGTGTGTATGGATGGATGCATGCATACGTGCATACATACATGTAAGATAGATGTATGTATGCATGGATGCATGCTTACATGTATACATACATAGATATATGTATGTATACATAGATACATGTATGTATCGATGAATGCATGCATGCATGCATACATACATGTATACATGTATGCATGTATCTATGCATCCATACGTGCATACATACATGCAAGATATATGTATATATGGATGGATGTATGCATGCATGCAACCATAGATATATACATACATATATCTATGCATGCATGCATGCATACATACATAGTAATGCATGCATACATACATACATATATATGTATGCATGCATACATATATATCTATGTATGCATGCATGCATTATATATACATACATACATACATGTATGTATGTATGTATGCATGCATGCATCTACGTATATATGCATACATACATACATACATGTATGAATGGATGTATGCATGCATGCATACATACATACATTGCATACATACATAGATATATCTATGCATGTATGCATGTATACATAGATATATATGTACATACATACATATGAATGCATGCATACATACATATATATGTATGTATGCTGCATACATACAAGATATATGCATATACATAGATACATGTATGTATGGATGGATGCATGCATATACATAGATACATTAATGTATGTATGGATGGATGCATGTACATGGATACATACATACATGTATCTATGTATATACATGCATTCATCCATACATACATGTATCTATGTATATGCATATATCTTGTATGTATGCATGCATGCATACATACATAGATAGATACATGTATGTATGAATGGATGCATGCATGCATATACATAGATACATATATGTATGGATGGATGCATGCATATGGATATATGTATGTATGAATGGATGCATGCATACATGCATGCATATCCATAGATACATGTATGTATGTATGTATGGATGCATGCATACATATATATACATGCATACATACATGCATGCATCTATGTATACATGCGTACATACATAGATACATGCATGTATGGAAGCATGCATGCATATACATGGATACATACATAGATAGATACATGTATGCATGCATCCATGCATGCATACATACATGGATCTATCTATGTATGTATGCATGTACATGCATCCATCCATACAGACATGTATCCATGATCCATGTATGTATGCATGCATATACATAGATACATGTATGTATGGATGGATGCATGCATATATACATGCATGCATCTATATATACATGCATACATACAGAGATACATGCATGTATGGATGGATACATGTATGGATGGATGGATGCATGTACATGCACACATACATAGATAGATCCATGTATGTATGCATGCATATACATAGATACATGTATGTATGGATGGATGCATGTACATGCATACATACATAGATAGATCCATGTATGTATGCATGCATGCATATACATGAATACATGTATGTATGACTGGATGCATGCATGCATGCATGCATATACATAGATACATATATGGATGGATGGATACATGTATGTATGGATGGATGCATGCATACATACATATAAATACATATTTACATGCATGCATTTACGTATACATGCATACATACATAGCTACATGCATGGATGGATGTATGCATGCATGCATACATCCATACATACATGTATCTGTGCATACATGCATGCATGCACAAATATGTATGCAATGTATGTATGTATGCATGCATGCATACACAAATGCATGTATGTGATGCAGGAGCATCCAAAGGTATAAGGGCAATCCTGTGTCAACCAAAAAAAAAGGGTACTTAGTTTTTGTTTCATGTGTTTTCATTTCTGGATACCCATTTGAGTAAAATAAAGGTTCCAACTCTCACAGTTTCACTATCAGTGTTCTAGGATAGAGTATTCAAACAATTTGGGATACATGTAAATGTCAAAAAAATAGGAGTATGTAATTGATCCATTATTTTGGTGAACTAGAAGGTGTAAATTGGCCAGATGATTGTCCTTGTAATTTAGAGCATTCCAGAAAAAGAATCAGGTCAAAAAGTCCCATGGTTTTAAAGTTATTGCAGTTTTTCAATTTTTGGAGACATCGTAAGAATGCTTCAAAGTCAGGATATGGGCATTACATGACCTTGAAAAGGGCCAAAAAATGGGGGATGCGTGAAGCTAGTCACAGAGCTATAGAGCGCTTTGAGAGCTTTCTGAAAATGTAAACGGTTCGTCAATTGGAGCTACGATTCAAAAGTTATGCCTCTCGAAAGGTTGATTACCATTTCTGGATTCTTCTAGATTTGTGTTGACTTCTAATGTGGCTTCTAGAGCCTTCTATTTGATCAATAGATGCCAACTAGCACTTTCTAGAATGTACTCCTAATCCTTAACCCTCCAGAGTCTATTTAAGAACATTTATGACATTGTAAAAGGAAGTTCGGAGTGGAGTTTGAGAGGAGGTACTAAAATGAGAAATTATCTCTAGATTATTACTGTTGTAAGCCCTTAGGGCATGTTTTGAAGTCTATTTTCTCTATACTAAATGTAATAGCATATTTACATAGTTAATACAATTTTTCCTTTCCTGTTGTGTCCATTCTATGCTTGGGTTGTGTCCCCATCAAGTGGTATTAGAGCTAGCTTTCCTGAGTGTGTAGAAAAAGCACTGACTTTGAGATAGTTTGTACTAGGACTATGTGGTTTTGGGTTTGAGGTAAGAAGATGCCTCCATAAAGAGAGCATTGTGGAAGGGGTAGAGGTGTTAATCCTGGGGAGGTTAGAGCCCTCCAAAGGTAGGTAAAAGTGTTGCAGGAGGAGCTCTGTAGAGGAACAAATGTTGTTGCAGGCGACGAAAGTGAGGATGTCAATGAAGAAGAAGAAATTGGAGTAGAAGGGGAATTTCATAGGGAAGTTTTGAATCAGGTAGAGGAAAGGCTTTTCAGGGCCATTACTAAGTTTGGGAAAAGATGTACAATTGATGTGGGTGTATTTTCAGGAAATATGAAACCAGATGAGTTGATCAACTGGATCGATGAACTGGAAGAGTACTTTGAGTATGAGGATATCAGGGATGTAGATAGGGTTAAGTTTGCAAAGGCCAAACTGAAAGGCCATGCAAAAATTTGGTAGGAAGAGCTTCAATTGGAAAGAAATAGAAGAGGAAAGGAGAAGATCACAAGGTGGGATCGTATGGTGGAAAAATTCAAGAAGCAATTCATTCCTATTGATTATGAGCTTGATTTGTTTAAAAAGATGCATGGGTTAAAGCAAGCAGAAAAATTAGTCCAAGAATATATAGAGGATTTTTACTGACTTTTGATTAGAGTAGGGCATACAAAAGCAAATAAGGAGAAGTTTTCTCGTTATATCAATGGGTTGCTACCTAGCATCCAGGAGGAATTAAGTCTGGTAAGAATGACCAGCATTGAAGAGGCATACCAGTTTGCCCTAGGAGTTGAAGAGAAGCTAAATAAGAGGTTTGAAGGGAGACAAAGAGGGCATAGTAGTGGTAGGTCATCTGGAGGCTAAAATGAAACCCAAAATAAAAATGAATATGTGGGTACTAGCAAGAACCAGAGGAACGAGGGTTTCAACTGCTCCCATGATCAAGACTTTGGAAATCAAAGAGGAAGAGGTAGAGGACGTGGACAAGGAAGAGGAGGGTTTTTTGGTACATATTTCCATTGTAATGAAGAAGGTCATCATGCCTTTGAATGCCCTCAATGAAAAGAAAGGATAGATAGGAGAGTTGAGGGTCAAGCTAGGGTTGCTCATGTGGATAAGGATGCATAATCATCACATTCAGAGGATGCAGAAAGAGGAGAGACTCTAGTGAATGAAAGGGTCCTACTAAGTGGTGAGATTGAAATAGGACAAAGGAGGAGTTTGTTCCATACCAGATGCAAGTGTGAGGACAAATGTTGTGATGTGATCATTGATGGTGGTAGCACTAATAACTTGGTATCAAAAGAGATGGTCTCTAAGCTAAAGCTCAAGAGGGAGAAACACCCCCAGCCCTATCGGATTTCTTGGGTGAAAGATGATCATAAGGTCCTAGTAAGTGAACAATGTTTAGTGAAATTCAAAATTGGGAGTTACCATGATGAAGTTCTCTATGATTTTATTCCAATGGATGTTTGCCATCTATTGTTTGGTAGATGGTGGCAGTTTGATAGGCATGTAGTACATGATGGTCATGCAAACACATACTCTCTAGCAAAGGATGGAGTTTTCCACAAACTGAAGCCCATGAAAAAGGAAGGAAAAAAGGTATGTAGTAGTGCTAGGATTTGTCTTTTTGATAGAAGGAAGTTTTTAGATGGCATGAAACATCAGCATATGTGCAATGTCATATGTGCTATGCTTTGATTCTTAGGAAAGATAAAGAAGGTAGTAGTGAAATACCACTTGAAGTTTTAGATTTACTATGTGAGTTTGGAGATATCATCTTTGATAATGTTCCAGAAGGATTGCCACTGATAAGGCAAATCAGATATTAGATAGATTTAATCCCAAGAGCTAATTTTCCTAACAAGGCTGCTCACAGGATGACTCCTACTGAAACTGAGGAGCTAAATAGATTGGTTCAGGAGCTATTGAGAAAGGGTTGGATTCGAGAGAGCCTAAGTCCATGTGTAGTACCTATAGTACTAGCACCAAAGAAGGATGGAGAGTAGAGAATGTGTATAGATTCTCGAGCTATAAACAGGATAACCATCAAGTATCAGTTTCCTTTTCCAAGAATGGATGATCTTATGGATTGTTTAAGTGGAGCTCAGTACTTCACAAAGATAGATCTCAAAAGTGGCTATCACCATATACGGATTTGAGAAGGAGATGAGTGTAAAATAGCCTTCAAGATCAAGGAGGGTCTTTATGAGTGATTAGTCATGCCCTTTGTATTTTCGAATGCCTCAAGTACCTTCATGCAGCTTATGAATGAGGTACTTAAGAAGTTATTGTGAAAAAATTTTATCGTCTATTTGGATGATATTTTGATTTTTAGCAAGACTTTGGAAGAACATTTATTGCATATTCATAGTGTCCTTGAAAGGTTAACGGAAAAGAAATTGTTGATTAATCTGAAGAAGCATATCTTTACAAAAAGGGAGTTAGTCTACTTGGGATTTTTTATATCACCTGAAGGTCTCAAAATGGATCTAGAGAAGGTAAAATCCATCTTAGAATGGCCTACTCCAAGGTCTATTGCTGAGGTAAGATCATTCCATGGTCTGGTTAGTTTTTACAAAAAGTTCATTAAGAATTTCAGTGGCATATGTGCACCCCTAACTAACACAATAAGAGGGGATAGAAAAGAGTTCAAATGGACTGCGGCAACTGCGAGAAGTTTTGAATTGTTGAAGAAGAATGTAATAGAACAACCTGTTTTGGCACTCCCAAATTTGAGAAAGGTGTTCCAAGTGGATTTTGATGCTAGTGGCAGTGCTATTGGGACTGTATTAAACCAAGAAGGTAAGGCTATTGCATATTTTAGTGAAAAATTGAATGATGCGAAAAAGAATTATTCTATATATGATCGAGAGTTCTATGCAATAGTTCAGGCCTTAAAGAAACAGAGGCATTATTTATTGCCAAAAGGAATTTATTTTGTATACTAATCATCACACATTACAGTACCTAAATAGCCAAGGTAAATTGAATCAGAGGCATATGAAGTGGGTAGAGTTCTTGCAGAGCTATACATTTGTGTTGAAGCATAGAAGTGGAAAATCTAATAGGGTTGTAGATGCACTAAGTAAGAGATAGATGTTTCTTATAGTAATGCAGGTTGAAGTAGTTGGGTTTGATGAACTCAAGATTCTATACCCTAAGGATCCTTATTTTGCTAAAGCGTGAAAAGCTTGTAAAGAGCCTGTTGCTGTAGACATAACTAAGTGCTTAGACTATTTGATTTAGGATGGTATGTTATTCAAGGGTAGTCAATTATGCATTCCAAGGAGTTCCATGAGGGAAAATCTGATTAAGGAGAAACACAGTGGAGTGATGGCAGGACATTTTGGTCGAGATAACACCATTGCCATTCTCAAAAAACATTATTTTTGGCCTCAAATGTCACAGGATGTGAAGAAGTTTGTACAAACTTGTTAGATTTGTCAAGTTGCCAAGGGATTTAGTCACAATACTGGACTATATCAGCCATTGCCTATTCCATCAAAGCCATGGGAGGATATAATTATGGATTTTGTTCTTGGATTGCCAAGGACACAAAGGGGTAATGACTCAATATTTGTGATGGTTGATAGATTCTCCAAAATGGCACATTTCATTCCATGTCACAAAACTCATGATGTTGTCCATATTGCAGACTTGTTTTTTAGAGAAGTGGTAAGATTACATGGTCTTCCATGGAGTATAGTTTCTAAGAGAGAAACTAAATTTGTAGGGTATTTCTGGAGAACATTGTGGAAAAAGTTGAGAACAGACTTGAAATTTAGTTCCACACATCACCCATAGACTGACGGCCAAACAGAAGTGGTAAATAGAAGTCTGGGAAATTTGCTGAGATGTTTAGTTGGGAAGAAGCCCAAGGGATGGGATTTGATTCTACCACAAGTCAAGTTTTCTTACAATAACTCTGTAAATAGGAGTACTGAAAAATCACCATTCCAAATTGTATATGGAAGTAGCCCAAGGACTGCACCAGAATTTAGGAATATAAAACAAGGGGAGAGGACAAGTGTTGAAGTTGAAGAATTTGCTAAACATATCAAGTGTCTACATGAGGAGGTCCAGGCACACATTGTCAAGATGAATCAAGAATATAAAGCTAGGGCTGATCAAAAGAGAAGACATAAGGAATTCCAAGTAGGGGATCTAGTCATGGTACATTTACGAAAAGAAAGATTTTCAGCTGGTACTTATAGCAAGCTGAAAATGAAGAAATTTGGCCCCTACAAAATTTTGAAGAAACATGACTCAGGAAATGCATATGAGGTGGAGTTGCCAGATGGTATTCACATTTCTCCTATTTTCAATATTGCAGACTTAATAGAGTATCATGATGATGGTGCAGATGAGGAGCTAATGTTAGAGCCATGTCCAATTCTTTCTTCTAAGAAGGAGGAGATAGAAGACATTCTAGATTATCATGTGGGTAGGAGTACTAGAAATAGGTAGTATGAAGAGTATTTGTGCAAGTGGAAAGGATGGCCGATAGAGGACTCAACTTGGATTTCAGCAGCTGAGGTTTCCCATTTGGGATTTCCTCTACCATTCATAAAGTGATAGGGTCACTTTTCAATCTACTCTAGGTGTCTGATGCAGGAGCATCCAGAGGTATAAGGGCAATCCTGTGTCAACCAAAAAAAAAAGTACTTAGACTTAGTTTCTGTTTCATGTGTTTTCATTTTTGGATACCCATTTGGGTCAAAAAAAGGTTCCAACTCTCACAGTTCCACTATCAGTGTTCTAGGATAGAGTATTTGAACACTTTGGGATATGTGTAAATGCTAAAAAAATAAGAGTATGTAATTGAGCCATAATTTTGGTGAATTAGAATGTGTAAATTGGCCAGATGATTGTCATTGTAATTTAGAACATTTCAAAAAAAGAATCAAGTCAAAAGGCCGCACGGTTTGAAAGTTATTGCAGTTTTTCAATTTCTGGAGACATCATAAGAATGCTTTGAAGTTAGGTTAGGGGCATTACATGACCTCAAAAAGGGCTGAAAAATGGAGAGCAAGTAAATCTAGTCCATAGGGCTATAGAGCACTTCAAGAGCTTTCCAAAAATGTAAATGGTTCATCAATCGGAGCTACAGTTCAAAAGTTATGCCTCCCGAATGTTCGATTACCATTTTTGGATTCTTCTAGAATTGTGTCCACTTCTAACGCAGCTTCTAGAGTTTTCTATTTAGTCGGTGGATGCCAACTAGCACTTTCTAGAATGTACTCTTAATCCTTAACGCTTCAGGGTCTATTTAAGAACATTTTTGGCATTGTAAAAAGCAGTTCAGAGTCAACATTTAAGAACTGTTGTAAGCCCTTAGAGCATCTTTTGAAGTCTATTTTCTCTATACTAAATGTAATAGCATATTTACATAGTTAATACAATTTTTCCTTTCCTATTGTGTCCATTCTGTGCTTATGTTGTGTCCCTATCAGTATGCATGGATGGATGGATGCATACATACATATACATGCATACATACATGCATTTATCTATGCATGGATGCAGTGTATGTATGTATGCATACATCATACATAGGTGCATGTATGCATGCATGCATAGATATATCTATGCATGGATGCAATGTATGTATGGATGCATACATCATACATAGATACATCCATACATACATGTATCTATGTATATGTATGCAATGTATATATTTATGCATGCATGGATACATAAAAGCATGCATGCATAAATATATCTATTCATGGATACAATGTATGTATGTATGCATACATCATAGATAAATGCATGTATGCATGCATGCATGCATAGATATTTCTATGCATGGATGCAATGTATGTATGGATGCATACGTCATACATAGATACATGTATGTATGTATGCATACATACATACATATATATATATATATATGTATGGATGGATGCATGCATACAAGATACATGTATGTATGGATGCATGCATGCATATACATAGATACATGTATGTATGTATGGATGGATGCATGTACATGCATACATACATAGAGAGATACATGTATGTATGCATGCATGCATATACATGGATACATGTATGCATGGATGGGTGCATGTACATGCATACATACATAGATAGATACATTTATGTATGCATGCATGCATACATACATATATATATATATATATATATATGCATGCATGTATCTATGTATGTATACATGTATGCATGCATCCATCCATACATACATGTATAAATCCATCCATACATATATGTAGCTATGTATGTATGCATGCATGTATCTATGTATGTATCTATGTATGTATATATGTATGCATGCATGCATCCATACATACATGTATCTATGTATACATACATATTGCATATATAGATATATGTATGTATCTATGAAAGCATGCATCCATAGATGTATGCATGCATGCATGCATGTATCTATGTATACATACATCTATCTATGTATGGATGCATGCATCCATATATATATATTGCATACATAGATATATGATGGGGACACAACCCAAGCATAGAATTGACACAACAGGAAAAGGGAAATTGTATTAACTGTGAAAATAGGCTAGTACATTTAGTACAAAGAAAATAAACTTCAAAATATTCCTTATGGGCTTACAATAGCATAAATTTGGAGATAATTTATCCTTGTAGCACCTCCTCTCAAACTCCACTCTGAACTGTCTTTTACAATGCCAAAAATGTCCATAAATAGAACCCAGAGGGTTAAGGACTAGGAATGCATTTTAGAAAGTGCTAGTTGGCATCTACCAACCAAATAGAAGGCTCTAGAAGCTGCGTTATAAGTCGACACAAATTTAGAAGAATCCAAAAATGGCAACCAATCTTCCGGGAGGCATAACTTTTGAACCGTAGCCCCGATTGACAAACCATTTACATTTTCAAAAAGCTCTCGAAGCACTCTATAGCATTATGGACCAGCTTCAGTCATCCTCCATTTTTTGACCCTTTTTTAGGTCATTTAATGCCCCTATCCTAACTTTGAAGCATTCTTAGGAGGTCTTCAAAACCCAAAAAAATGCGATAACTTTCAAACCGTGGGGTCTTTTGACCTGATTCTTTTTCTAGAATGCTCTAAATTACAATTACATTCATCTAACCAATTTACACCTCTTAGTTCACCAAAATGATGGCTCAATTACATACTCTTTTTTTTTGGCATTTACACGTATCCCAAGGTGTTCAAATACTCTATCCTAGAAAATTGATAGTGGAACTGTGAGAGTTGGAACTTTTATTTGACCCAAATGGGTATCCAAAAATGAAAACACATGAAACAAAAACTAAGTCTAAGTACATTTTTTTTTGGGTGACATAGGATTACCCTTATACCTCTAGATGCTCCTACATCAGACACCCAAGGTAGTTTGAAAAGTGACCCTGTCACTTTAAGAATGGTAGAGGAAATCCCAAATGGGAAACCTCAGCTGCTAAAATCCAAGTTGAGTCCTCTATCGGCCATCCTTTCCACTTGACCAATACTCTTCATACTATCTATTTTTGGTACTCCTACCCACACAATGATCTAGAATGTCTTCTATCTCCTCCTTCTTGGAAGTAGGAATTGGACATGGCTCTAACACCAGCTCCTCATTTGCACCATCATCATGATACTTTGTTAAGTCTACAATGTTGAAAATAGAAGAAATGTGAATACCATATGGCAGCTTCACCTCATATGTATTTCTTGAGTCACGTTTCTTCAAAATTTTGTAGAGACCAAATTTTTTCATTTTTAGCTTGTTGTAGATACGGGCTGGAAATCTTTCTTTTCGTAAGTATACCATGACTAGATCCCTTACTTGGAATTCCTTATGTCTTCTCCTTTGATCGGCCCTAGTTTTATACTCTTGATTCATCTTGGTAATGTGTGATTGAACCACCTCATGTAGAGGCTTGATATGTTACAAAAATTCCTCAGCTTCAGCACTTATTCTATCTTCCTCAATTCTGGTGCAGTCCTTGGGCTACTTCCATATACAATTTGGAATGGTGATTTTCCAGTACTCCTATTTACAGAGTTATTGTAAGAAAAATTTTCTTGTGGTAGAATCAAATCTCATCCCTTCGGCTTGTCCTAATTTGGTGAGATGTTTAGTTGGGGATAAGCCCAAAGGGTGGGATTTGATTCTACCACAAGCCAAGTTTGCTTCCAATAACTCTGTAAATAGGAGTACTAGTAGATCACCATTCCAAATTGTATATGGAAGTAGCCCAAGGACTGTGCTAGAATTGAGGAAGATAGAGCAAGGGGAGAGGACAAGTGCTGAAGTTGAAGAATTTTTTGATCATATCAAGCATCTACATGAGGAGGTTCAAGCACACATTACCAAGATGAATCAAGAGTATAAAGCTAGGGCTGATCAAAGGAGAAGACATAAGGAATTCTAAGTAGGGGATCTAGTCATGGTACACTTAGGAAAAGAAAGATTTCTAGCCAACACTTACAACAAGCTAAAAATGAAGAAATTTGGTCCCTGCAAAATTCTAAAAAAACATGACTCAAGAAATGCATACGAGGTGGAGTTGCTAGATGGTATTCACATTTCTCCTATTTTTAACATTGTAGACTTAACAGAGTATCATGATGATGGTGCAAATGAGGAACTGGTGTTAGAGCCATGTCCAATTCTTGCTTCTAAGAAGGAGGAGATAGAAGACATTCTAGATCATCGTGTGGGTAGGATTACCAGAAATAGGCAGTATGAAGAGTATTTGGTCAAGTGGAAAGGATGGACGATTGAGGACTCAACTTGGATATCAGTAGCAAAGGTTTCCCATTTGGGATTTCCTCTACCATTCATAAAGTGACAGGGTCACTTTTCAATCTACCCTGGTTGTCTAATGCAGGAGCATCCAAAGGTATAAGGGCAATACTGTGTGACCCAAAAAAAATTTACTTAGAATTAGTTTCTATTTCATGTGTTTTCATTTCTAGATACCCATTTGGGTCAAATAAAGGTTCCAACTCTCACAGTTCCACTATCAGTATTCTAGGATAGAGTATTTGAACACCTTGGGATGCATGTAAATGTTGAAAAAATAGGAGTATATAATTGAGCCATCATTTTGGTGAACTTGGAGGTGTAAATTGGCCAAATGAATGTAATTACAATTTAGAGCATTCTAGAAAAAGAATCATGTCAAAAGGCACCACGGTTTTAAAGTTATCACGATTTTTCAATTTTTGGAGACCTCCTAAGAATGCTTCAAAGTTAGGTTAGGGACATTAAATGACCTCAAAAAGGGACATAAAATGGATGACAAGAAAAGCTGGTCCATAGGGCTATAGAGTGCTTTGAGAGCTTTCCAAAAATGTAAACGGTTCATCAATCGGAGGTACGGTTCAAAAGTTATGCCTCCCAAAAGTTTAGTTACCATTTTTGGATTCTTCTAGATTTGGACTAACTTCTAACGTGGCTTCTAGAGCCTTATACTTGGTCGGTGGATGCCAACTAGCACTTTCTAGAATGTATTCCTAGTCCTTAACCCTTCAAGGTCTATTTAAGGACATTTTTGGCATTGTAAAAGACAATTCTGAGTGGATTTTGAGAGGAGGTACTGAAAAGAGAAATTATCTCTAGATTTATGGTATTGTAAGCCCATAGGGCATGTTTTAAAGTCTATTTTCTCTGTACTAGATGTATTAGCTTATTTACAAGGTTAATAAAATTTACCTTTCCTGTTTTGTCCATTATGTCCATGAAACAAATCTGAAAGTATGGATTCTACACGAATCGCAATGTCCACAAAACAAAGAAAAGGTCCAAAAGAAACCATAATAGGTATAAAATCACTCAACTAAACACAATGTCAGGAGTATGGATGCAAAACACATCCCAAGGAAACATAAAAGTGTAAAAGTGGTCTGATTGATATCCAAATGGATCATCAATGTCCACGACCCACATTGTGCCAAGAAAACCCAAGAAAACAAGGTAGCATGCAAAAGAGGTAAAAACCTCAAATTTTGAAAAAATTGCAAAATTAAAACCCATTTGTCCTTTGGGCACAAAAATCCCAAAAGTCCAAAACGAAATGGAATCAGACATCGTATGCAAAAATAGCCATCATAATGGTGTAAAATCCCAAACCCTCATCCTAAAAAATAGGGAAATGTTCATACCTGCCCAACCAGGTAGAACTAACATAAAAAAATGAAGGGGAACACTAGTTCTCAGCCTCCACACAAATGGCTACCAAAAATAGAAGTAGAAACAATAAAATGGGAAAGCCCTACCTTACAGCCAAAAGGGCAAAATGGGAATTTAAACCATAAAATAAATAGCTCGCAGAAGTAGCTGAAAATCATGGCAATCCAAGGTTTTTACGAGCTAGATCTAATGAGCCCAACCTCATGATGATCCCACACCCATAGCTCCTACAATGAACAAAATAGTAAATCCTCATGAAGAGAATTTTCGGTTTTACTCTCCAACTCTCTAATTCAAAAGTGAGAAGTGAGGAATTAAATTCCTCTTTGGATATTTATTCACTTTTTGAGTGAATAATTGATTAGGGCAAATAACTAGCCAACCTTGTTAAACTCTGAATCGACCCAAACAAAAACAATCTATTCTTAGAAATATGAATTCATCTATGGCAAAGCTACTAGAAATTAAAATAAATCAATTAAAAAGCCCGAAAACCCAAAAACACAGAAATCACGTTAATGACTTTCATGACAATGCGAAACTCTAAATGCACAGACACGCTCACTGGTCTAATCACATAATACAAATGAGTTTGGATTTAATAATCACCAAAAGGTTTTATTTAAACATTTAATAAAGGATACGTTGACCATATAAGAGCGATATTGGTAAAATATGAAAGGTTGAATCACTAACTCCATGTGCCACTACCAGGGATATAAATCCTACACACTAAACAACATGATCAAGTGCAATTGCATATAATAACATATTCGAAGCAATAAATACATTAAATCACCTAATTTAACAATTTATTTAATTATATTAAAATAATCTGTTTACATCATTGACGTTCACATAAAGCATAACAATGCAGAAATGTAGTAAATTACCATAGCATTAAATCCATCACATAATATAATCAGAGGTATGTCCAAATACCAGATAACCAGATATCATCATAAAACACACTGTCATCTCAAAATGGCATCATCATGCAATATGATTAACAGAACAACATAGTAGTCTAATATCTATGATACTAAAATCAAGGTATAACATCTGACCCTCGGGTCATCTTAAATGTAAAGCATCACATGAGTAACAAATATCTCTCTAATAAGAAATATAAGAAGGTAAATGTCCGCAACACATAACTAAATAATCCAACAAGAAAAACCCATTTTAATTACTTAAGCATTTTATAATAATTGTTTATAGAATCAACAAAAAGACACTTAAAATGTAAAAGAAAACATAGTCATAAACATGACTAACCACTACTACAGGAACCTAGTCCAGTGTAGTGTGGTAAAAAGAACATAGTCCAATCTCTACACACATCTCAAGATAATCATGGAACAACATCATGATATCACATCGATCTTGGTAACAACTAGCACAAACCTTAGTGAACCTTAAATCACATCATAATCTCATAGATCAGCAGAAGCATAAACAAAGCAACTAAAATAGAAACATAAATCCAAACACCTCGATGGTGTAGACCACTCAGTGTCACAATCATGATCCATCACAACAAAAGATCAACAATGTTACATCCATCAAGATGACTTATAGAAGTAAAATGGCAGAGGCACTACAATGTATATATATATATATATATATATATATATATATATATATATATATATATATATATATATATATATACATGCATGCATGCATAGATATATCTATGTATGTATGCAATGTATACATAGATATATGTATGTATGGATGCATGCATGCATGCATCCATCCATGCATACATATACATATATATATATATATATATATATATGTATGTATACATGCATGCATGCATAGATATATCTATGTATGTATGTAGTAGCAGACCTTGGAGTAGGCCATTCCAAGATGGCTTTTACCTTCTCTGGATCCATTTTAAGACCTTCAAGTGATATAACAAATCTCAAGTACACTAATTCTCCTTTTGCAAAGATACACTTCTTCAGATTAATTAACAGTTTCTCTTCCCTTAACCTCTCAAGAACACTATGAATATGCAATAAATGTTCTTCCAAAGTCTTGCTGAAAATTAAAATATCATCCAAATAGACAATAAAAAGTTTTCCCAAGAACTTCTTAAGTACCTCATTCATAAGCCACATGAAGGTGCTTGGGGCATTTGTCAATCCAAAGGTCATGACTAACCAAACATAAAGACCCTCCTTGGTCTTGAATGCTATCTTCCACTCATCTCCTTATCGTATCTGTATCTAATGATAGCCACTCTTGAGATCTATCTTTGTGAAGTACTGAGCTCCACTCAAGCAGTCCATAAGATCATCCATTCTTGGCAAAGGAAACTGATACTTGATGGTTATCCTATTTATAGCTCGAGAGTCTATACACATTCTCCACTCTCCATCCTTCTTTGGTGCTAGTACTACAAGTACTGCACATGGACTTAGGCTCTCCCAAATCAAGCCCTTCCTCAATAGCTTTTGAACCTGTCTGTTTAGATCCTTAGTTTTAGTAGGAGTCATCCTATGAGAAGCCTTGTTAGGAAAACTAGCTCCTAGGATTAAATCTATCTGATGACTGATTTACCTTACTGGTGGTAGTCCTTGTGGAATATTATCAGAGATAATATCTCCAAACTCACCTAGTAAATCTGAAACTTCAAGTGGCATTTCACTACTAGCTTCTTTATCTTTCTTAAGAGTCAAAGCATAACACATATGTTGATGTTTTATACCATCTAGTTATACTAGTGATGGTTGTATGATCTCATAGTTATACTAGTGATATACTCATATCCTCATAGTTATACTAGTGATGGTTGTATGATCTCATGATGTCCCTAATAAATGCTCAATGATGAAATTAAGAGTCTAAATGTTATGCGCTTCTTGCTGGTAAACCACTTTGCATACTAGCTTGCATTTTAGGTTCATTTTCTAGCTTAGTCTTGCATTCTTGCATATGGGGAGAGCTCTCTCTTCATCTTTTTGTGGACATATCAGCTAACTCCTTTCATATATTTCTTTACTTTCTTCTTGTTCATGTCTTTTCACCTTCTTAATCTTTCGCTTCATCTCTTTTCTATCTTGTCATCACATTATCTAAAGTTTTGACCTCTTAAATAATTTTGACGTCCTAGATTTATTTTCGGGATCAAAATCCAAATTTGAGTTCATCTTGATGGTCAAAATTGTCTTTTAAAATTCTACTTTCTTCTGAGCAGTTAGCTGACCTTTTGAGGTCTAATCTCTGAATCATCACTGGGGCATCTTCATTTCTTCATGTCTTCATCATTTCCATACTGGGGCATTTTATCAAATTTTTTATATAGTCATTCTTGGGTTCTAATCATCTATCTATCATCTTGGACATTGCTATATTCTAATTTTCTCATTTCTAGCCAGTTTTTGCATCCCCTTACCTCATTTCAATTTCGATCCCGAGGGGGCAGAAATACTCTATCACTGCTTAGGAGCATTTGTTTGATCGTCTCACTTGCTCTCACTCTATCTACTTTTCTAAGTGTTAGTATTCTTCTTGAATTCTGACATCATCTCTTCCTAGTGTTCAGTACTACTACTATTAGGCTATGCATTTAGGACTTGACATCTATTTCTGCATTTCATTCTTTGAAATCAGATATCTATATCTATCACCGCCTACTTGGCTTTCTATTTTCTTTGACATAATGTGTTCCTAGATCGATCACGCATTAGTTAAAGAGGGGCAAATGTAATCACCTAAAAATGGTCATCTAGACTATTAGCCCCCTTTTCAACATTTTGGCTAAATTAATTTAATCACTTACCTAAGCCAAATTGCTAATAATCAATTTATTTGATTATAACCTATAGTTTTACTATGCTATCCTAAGTTCATTATTTGATTAAAAGAACATGTCCCCTTTTAATTAAATAAAAGACCCCATTCTTATAACCCACTTAAAGTGCACACATAAAGTCCTTTTTCTATTTTGCAATTAAAAGAAAAGGCTTTGTGACTTTTGTCTTATATGACAAGTCAACTTATATTCTATTGGTTGATTTGTGTGTGCACATGGATCACTCCTATTTTCAAATTCCACCATTGATCATCCACCATCTTCATCTTGATCTCCACCGTCCATACATCTTTAAAAGGGAGAGAGCTTTCCCCATCCAGGATATCATCTTTTGAATATTGTTATGCTGCAGGTTTTCTAACAGATTTCTTTGGAGCTTTGTGGAGAACTTCTATTTCTTGTCTACATTCTCTCATACCATAGCATCTTAGCTTAGCTTTCATTTTTACATGTAGCTTAATCTCACATAGTCTAATAGTTGGATAGTAACACTCTCATCCATTCTTAGAATAGCTGCACTTTTCATATTCATTTTAGCTTAATCTTTAGTTGCATTGCATTCTTGAGGAACTCCTTGAGACATTTGCATTCTTGCATCTTGTCTTTGGAACCTCCCATTGCATGGTTTACTAGCAAGAAGAGTATCTCTAAGGCTCATCTGAGAGCTTTCTTATTCTTGAAATATACTCTCTTGCACTCCATGGATAGGGAGCTCTAAGCCGGCATCTGAACATTCCAACTCATGGAATCGTTTGGATAGAAGGGTTTAGAGTGGGACACTTTCGAGTGTACAGTACCCACATCTTCATTTTTCTTTTGGGTTTTATTTTGGCGTCCAAATGACCTACCACTACCCCTTCCTCCTTGACCATGCCCTCTTTGCCTTCCTTCAAACCTTTTATTCAACTTCTCTTCAACTCATAGGGAAAATTGGTATGCCCCTTCAACACTGGTCATTCTTACCAGACTTAATTCCTCCTAGATGCTAGGTTGCAACCCACTGATATAATGAGAAACCTTCTCCTTATTTGCTTCTACATGCCCTACTCTAATCAAGAGTTGGTAAAACTCCTCTATATATTCTTGGACTGATCTTCCTACTTGCTTTAACCCATGCATCTTCTTAAACAAATCAAGCTCATAGTCCACAAGAATGAACTACTTCTTCAATTTGTCCACCATGTGATCCCATCTTGTGATCTTCTCCTTTCCTCTTCTATTTCTTTCCAATTGAACCTCTTGCCACCAGATTTTGGCATGGCCTTTTAGTTTGGCCTTTGCAAACTTAACCCTATCTGGGTCCCTGATATCCTCATACTCAAAGTATTCTTCCATTTCATTGATTGAATCGATCAACTCATCTGGTTTTAGATTTCCTAAAAATACATCCACTTTAGTTGTAGGTCTTTTCCCAAACTTAGTAATGTCCCTAAAAAGCCTTTCCTCTTCCTGATTCAGAACTTCCCCTTCTGGTCCAATTTCTTCTTCTTCATTGTCATCCTCACTATCATCCCCTGTGGCAACATTTGTTCCTCTATGGAGCTCCTATTGCAATGTTTGTACCTACCTTTGGAGGGCTCTAGCCTCCTTAGGATTAATAGCTTTGGCCCCTCCACCACGCTCTCTTCAATGGAGGCATATTCTAACTCGAACCCACAACCACACAATTTTGGTGCAAACTACCTCATAGTCGACACTCTGTCTACACACTTAGAAAAACTAGCTCTGATACTACTTGATGGGGACACAACCCACAAGTAAAAAATGGACACAACAGGAAAGGGAAATTTTATTAACTATGAAAATAAACTAGTACATTTAGTACAGAGAAAAATAGACTTCAAAACATGCCCTTAGGGCTTATAATAGCATAAATCTGGTGATAATTTCTCCTTTTAGTACCTCCTCTCAAACTCCACTCTGAACTTCCTTTTACAATGCTAGAAATGTCCTTAAATAGACCTTGGAGGGTTAAGGACTAGGAATACATTCGAGAAAGTGCTAGTAGGCATCCATCCACCAAATAGAAGGCTCCAAAAGTTGGGTTAGAAGACACCGCAAATCTAGAAGAATCTGATTGACAAACCGTTTACATTTTTGGAAAGCTCTCAAAGTGCTCTATATCCCTATGGACAAGCTTTGATTGTCTCCCATTTTTTGGCCCTTTTTTAGGTCATTTAATGCCCCTACCCTGACTTTGAAGCATTCTTAGGAGGTCTCCAAAACCCAAAAAACTGCAATAATTTTCAAACCGTGGGGCCTTTTGACCTGATTATTTTTTTGGAATGCTCTAAATTACAATTACTTTCATCTAGAAAATGTATGCCTTCTAGTTTACCAAAATGATGGCCCAATTACATACTCCTATTTTTTTGGCATTTACACATATCCCAAGGTGTTCAAATACTCTATCCTAGAACACTGATAGTGGAACTGTGAGAGTTGGAACCTTTATTTGACCCAAATGGGTATCCAAAAATGAAAACACATGAAACAAAAACTAAGTCTAAGTACATTTTTTTGGGTGACACAGGATTGCCCTTATACCTCTTAATGCTCTTGCATCAAAAAGTTTCTCCATAATCAACTCTTTCTTCTTGAGCATAACCCTTGCATACCAGTCTTGCCTTGTTTCTTGTTACCTCTCCATTTTCATATTTTTTTTCTAAAACCCTAGTGTTTCCCAATAACATTTTTATCTTTAGGTCTTGATCTTGGCACTAAATTCCAAGTATTATTCTTCTCAATCTGGTCAATTTCCTTATTCATTGTTTAAAGCATCTTTTACTATCTTGCCCACTCAAATTCACAAAGTAAGAATGTGTCATCTTTGAGTCTTTTCCTTGTCATAACACTTGATTTAACATCACCAATGATTTGTCTAGGTTTGTGGTGTCTTCTCACATATTTTTCTAGCACAAGTAGTTCCCTTCTCGGTTCTTCTACAAGTTCATCTAGAAAAATAATCTCAATCTCATTTGATCTTTCTTGTTTAGGTTCCAATTCGTGTTCAGCATCCTGAGCATTTTCTATCAGATGGTTAGCATTCCCTATCTATGACTCAGCATCTTTAGTTTAATGCTCAACACCCACTCTGTATTGCTCAACAATTAGTATTTGTACTTCATCATTTCTTGTTTTTTGGGAAATTGTATATTGATTTTTTTGTTTATTTTAAGTGCTAGTGCTCATCTTGGATTGGTTTTGACAATTGAGTGTCAACACACTTATGTCATTTACTTAGTTTATGCCAAACTAGTAATATATGTTGAGTATAATATGTAAATACAAGATTGTGTCAAGTTGAAATGAGTGTCAACTCACTCATGTGTCAAGTCACTCAAGTGTCGAGCAGATAGACCATGCTGAGTGATTCAAGTGCTAAGTAAATAGCAAATGCCAAGTAGTTTAAGTGTTGAGTCAGAAATAGAATTATAGTATGTGCCAAGCATCAGTAACTTCAAGTGTCAAGAAACACAAATTGAACATATTTTTTTGTGATTGCACAAATAACTATGTAAACCATTTTTCATCTGACCAAAGCATAGAATATGATCCTTTGAAGATAAGGATGAATCTATATATAGATTCCACATGCAATTACATACAACCAATCCAAAAATAGGAAGGATTAAGTAGTAAAAAGGATGAATCTCAGTCATAGATTCATAGTTAACCCTAAGTCTTCTAGTCTTCTTAAGGATGATGAAACCCTAAACTTGATATGAGCATGTAAGGAATTGAAGGAGAAATATAAAGAAGCTTGTATGTGAAAAATAGAGCATTTCATGGAGACTTAGAAGTTATAGAGAGTGAATTGCAAAATCAATTAGAGGAGAACAAAGAACAAAGGAATACAACAATTGTTACATCAGATTAGGAAGGATCAAGAAGGACACTATATGGATTTTATCTTTAATCAAGCTACCAAAGCTAATCACAAGATCCATGTTGAAACATCCTAATGGGTGATTTTAGTTAAATCTCCTAAATAGACTAGTCATTACAGATATTGTAAATCCTTTAATAAGATGACATTCCAAGTGGATATTCTGAAGTCCTTTAGCCAAGAATACTTCTAACAAGGTGTTGAAATCCTCTAACAAGGTGGGACTTAATAGTCCTTGTAAGCCTTTAATAGGACATGTCTTTCATAGGGTAGATCATGATTCATGGTCAATCTAGTGTAACCTTAATTGTCTACACTTTATTGCTACAATAGTGAACAATTGTGGGTATCATCCCCACCCCAATTTTACCTTTTTTTGGAGGTTGTCTTGGTAATCATATTAGTTGTCAAATGTGTGATTGATTATATGTTTACATGATTTAGATGTATATGGTTTACATGTTATTTCAGTTTATCTATTGAATGCATGAGATGGATAAGTGGTGAAAAGTTTTATGGGTTCATGTTTTGACTTCTGATTCACCCCCTGCAACCCCCCCACCACCCACCCTCTCACAAATTTATCTTTCCTACTTGTAATCCCAACAATTGGTACTAGAGCTAAGTTCTAAGAAGAATAAGCTTTGCAGCTTAAAGAAAAGATCTTGAAATGGAAGTCTACAAGTTCAGAAAGACCATTGAGAACCAAGAGATTAAGATACATCTCATACTACATCTACTAAATAAAGCTAGAGATGCTTTGAAGAGTTCCTTAAAGAGAAGGAAAGAGATTGCTATAGTAGAAAATGATACACAATACAAAGATATCAACACCACTAAGCTATTTATAGATGGTAACTCTAGTGAATTTGATGTAGCAATTATAGATCTAATGGAAAAGAAAAGAGCACAAGCTAAAGAAATCATAAATCTCAAGTTGGAGTAAGAATCACAAGCTATACTGCTAGGTGAAGTGATTGAACAAAAGAAGAAAGCTATAGAAGATAAGGCCATGATTGAAGAAGACAAAATAATTTTGGCAAATAGATTGGAAGAAATGTCAATAGAACTATCTAGGATCTCAAACATGCAATTGGATACCTTAATCCAAATGATGAATGCTCATCATGAGTTGAATGTCAAGGACATTGAGATAACTACATTGAAGTTGCAGAATGAACAACTGCAGAATGACCTAATAAGAGAAAAAGAATTTATTGAAAGGTTCAACAAGCCAAATGAAGCCATCAAGTACTTTGAGAAACTAATAAAATCCCCTAGATCTAGTATAGATACATCAAGATTGGGCTACACAAGCACTAAAGAAGGAGAATCATTCAAAGCTATTACAAAAAGGAACAACAAAGGTAAGAACTCCAAACCTACTTGTCATCATTATGGTAAGAAATGACATACTGCTAATGTGTGCATGAGCAACAATACAAATTAGAATGCTAATCCTAAGAACATGACTCATTGTAATAAGTGCAAAAAACAAGGTCATCAGGGACATGGAATGTAGAACTAGAACCATGCATGCACCAAAATTTTAAGGACACTGCTCTAATTGTGAGAAGAATGGGCATAGAGCCTTTAAATGCACATCCAAGTCCACCTGATCATCAAGCAAACCAAAAAAGGTAAGAATCCATGAAAAATCTTATGATTGGGATTACAATACAAGTTATAGCTATCACTATTGCCAAAAATATGGACATGTACCTAAAAACTACATTAGGAATCACTTCAATGGTAACTAAAAAAGATGGTTGAGTCAAACTATATGTTTCAGCTATCACAAGACTGATCACATAAGTAAGTATTGTTTAGCTAGGTCCAAGGAACCAAGTTGTGAATTTGATAAAGGTAAAGGCAAGGTAGAAGTTGAACATATCAAAAATGAGATGAACAAGACATGGAAGAAGAAATATGGTGGCAGTACATCAAATGAAGGGACCACTTCACCCAATGGGTCAAGTGGTCACACTTCATCAAACTAACCAAACAAGAGGTATGTGGGACTGATAGTTAAAGTCTTGCATTATACATTAATTCCAAAAGAAATTATCACTAAAAAGATTACATTAGCATGAATTAAGATGCAAGAAGTTGTGGAAAATTCAATGTTAAATCTTCAAGTTCTCATATTTTTGTCAAGCATTAAAAGTCTTCTGTATATACTGAGTGAAATACTATTGAGTACCAAGCTACTAGTCAAAGATAGTTAGAGCTAAGCCTATAGTAATTGTCGAGTGAGAAAAGTATCTATAGATAATGAGTGGAAAAAAAATTGTGTTGATGTCGAGTTTATAGTTGTACAAGAACCAAGCATTGAATGCAAAGGTTTGAAGGGTATAAGGTTAATTTTCACCTATTTTTTTTTATTACAAATTCAAGCAAGAGGTAGAGAAAAGAGGTGATTCAAAATCTAGTTTGAAGTGTATTTCAAAGATCCTAGCAATAATCAAGCACTAGTTCATCAAATTTTTGAGGTATTCTCCATAAGCTGAGTTACACAGTTTAAAATTTGTAAAACCCTAGTTTGATAGAATGTCTTCTAGTTCAAAGAATGTGAAGGAGAAAGAAGTTTTTGATGTCCAATTAGTCAGCAATGAGGTCAAACAACTAAATTCGAAAGCCATCCTAGACATAGCCTAACAAAATGGCTCATTGGGTACATTATCCATGATTCCACCTAAGGTTATAATGGTCCAAGATGTAAGAAAATATTGTAACTAAAATGTAGGAGTCATAGGTGATATGGAAATAAGGCAAGATTATGATAAGTTGTGTGAAAATGACATTTTAAAGGATGAATTTAAGATAGTAGAGAGAAAGGGTTTGATCCATGCCCTAGATTTTTCCACAATTTTCAAGATGCAATGGATCAAGATAGTGTTAAGTAGGATACATCATGGATGTCTATGGTTGGAAGGAGTACCAATCAATATTTCAAAAAGAATTGTTCACAGGGTGACTAGTTTTCCAACCTGAGATCGACCAAAGACCCTATGAAGTGACTCAAAAGAAGTAATTGAGAAGAACACATGAGCTAAATGGAGCAAGAGAGGAATGCAAATTGATACCATCATTGATCATCTACTTGAGTTTTTTGTTAGGGTTATTTCTCAAAAAAATTATTAGTCAAGCAAGTTAAATAATGTATGATGCATTGCAGTTGATGTTGGCTATAAAATTGTCAAGAAAGATCATACTTATGATCTTGCAAAACTTTAATTGCAATAGATAAATGAGAACCTAGGTGCCATTAGAAAGATAAAAAGTGCACAGTGTAAATTTGGATCAATACTTGTATCCATATTTTTCTATGTACAGAATGAATTCCCATCCTTTGGCAAAATAGGCTAGAAGACCAATAGATTAGTAGTTGTACAGATCAATGAATATATTGAGCAGATGGGTGAGAACTTTGAAATAGTTATGAAAAGCTATTTTGAAGACTTTGAGAAGTCTATGAAGTAGAGGTTGAGGATACCTATCTCCATAGTTGAACAATACTACAATGACATATGTTTTCTTGTAGATATTGATTACACATACATACAAGTAGTACTACCTAGGGTAAGATGGTTAAGACCTCTAGGATATGAGATAAATGTTGATGAAGCCTTAGCTACCATCACTACACTCCTAGTAGAGGAGATTGATAAAGGTGCCAAGATATTTGGTTATTATGATGTTATGAAATCCAAATTTGAAATTGAATTGAAGACTACTTCTATACTAAAGAAGAAAGATAAGTTGATAAAGAAGCTTAAGGCTAAATTTTTTGAGAGTGTAGAAGAGGAAGAAGAAGATGATGAAGAAGAAGAAGAGGAAGAGAAAGAACAAGCCCAAGAACCTCTTTCTTTGACCCAAGGCATGGGTAAGGATTTTGAAGAAGAAGGTGTTGAGGAAGTAGAGGAAGCACCAGAATAGGTAGAACCAAAGAAGAGAAAGGCCAAAGCACAACCTGTAGTAAAGACAAAGGCTAAAAGAATTGTTAAGCCAAGCCAAGAAAATATTACAACACCAACAACTAGGAAAAAAACAAGGGCCACTACAAAAAATGCCAAAGAGCAAGCCAAAGAAAAGGCTAGGGCTACAAAATAAGAAGGGCTAGAGCAGAAGATGCAAAGGAGAAAATGCATTGCATAGCAAGAGACTGATGATGAAAGAAAAAAATTTGAAGATACAAGCATGTTTAGAGTGGTAAGTCATCCACAAAAATATAATCTTGAGAATCTCTATGAAACTGTTAGAAACAATGCAAATTTGATAGATTTGCAAAATATTGATTTTGGGAAAGTTGGTAGCCAAGAAAAAAATTTGATTGAGGAATTAATATATGCAATGATGTCAAAATTCAAGAACAATCCACTTGAATTGGATAATACAATGCCTAAAGATCTATATAAAACTATTGAAAATAAGTGGCATTATTGTTTAAACCTAGAGAAACAAATCAGAGAATCCACACTAGCCCAAGTGATACCAGATGTGACAAAAGGACAAATTGTCAAAGAAAATAAGCAATATGGTGGATTTTTTGCACCAAAATATAGGGCATTTAGCATCCTTCAGAACAATTTTGAAGATGTTGTCAAGAAATCCACTCAAATGTGGAAATTGATCTATGGGTTGACAACTGTCAAAGAAGGAGAAGAAGAATCCTTTGAGGGAAGAAATAATGATAATGAAAACAATGATAAGGAAGAAGAAGATATAGAAAAAGATACTAATATAGAGGAGACATAAAAGGAAAAAGATAACATAGCTACAGCCGAAGAGAAGCAAGAAGAATAGAGTGTGTAAGACACACAAATGCCTAGCATGAGACCTCCACATGACACAAGCATACCTGTAGAAACTGTAAATGTTAAGGATTTTCCTAATAATTCAGCTCAAAACATCAATCCTTTAACTCCAGAAGATCTCAAGAAGATTCTTGACCAATCCACACTACAAGCCAGATTGTGTGAAAATACAGTATTGGTTAGTGTTGATGAACATCAAAAGGTAGTAGCTGACATTACAAGGGATAAGGTGAATATAAAAGAACCACCTTTTTCCATCCCTTTAGCTACTAGTTCTCAACCTTTAATACAAACATCAGTAGACATATCGGCAAAGGTTGACACAAATGTGAAATTTGATTTGGTTAAATAGCAATAGGTTGTAAGAGAAGAGAAAAAGGAAACCACAATAGAGCAAATAGGATAGAAAGACACATCTGTACCTACAACAAAAACTGTGATGTCCCCACTCTAATATATAAATTAAATAATAAATAAGTATTATATATAAATTTATATTAATAAAAATATTAAAGTAATCACATTTTATATGTAATATTATATAATAATATCCTCACATTATAATAACAATATAGAATTATGAAATTAATTAAATAATAAGCTAATATAATTATAAATAAATAATTATATTTTAATTATTAAGATATGATTTAGTATAGAAACACTATTAATATAAAGTATTATAATATAGTAATATAATTTATTTAGTTGATATATTATTAAAATAATATATGTTACAATATAATTATTATTAATATAATATATCTTATGATATTAATTAATCAAGCTTATTAATATAAGTATATAATTAATATAAATATATAATTATATTATTATTAATAATATAATATAATTAATATTATAAAAAGACGTGACTCCTAGAAATGAAAACTATATATACATTGAGAAATATAATATTGAGGGGGATATGATAAGGAGAAATATAAAGGGAAATAAAAAGGAATCATTCACAATCTAGGAACAAAAGGAGAAAATATATACACAATAAGGTTATAAACCCTAATGTCCCAAAAGGGGACATTACAGAAACCCAACATGAAACTCAAATCATTATAATTGTAAGAATTTGTTTTAGGAAAAATTCACCCAAGATCGAAGAACTCGAATACAAGCACAACTATAGACCAAAAAAGAGTATGATCAATATATCAAAGTATGCCCTCATTCATTACTCTATATTGTATGTACAAACACACTAGGAGTGCCTATATATAAAGGCCTCTCAAGAAGCACTAGAATGTCTCCAGAAAGAGCTAGGAGACAAGATAAACATAGCAACTAAGCACACATCTTATCCATAATTCCAGATGAGAGGATAAGAATGACAAGGTGTATCTCAAGTGGAGATGTTGTAGACAACATGTGCTTAATTAGTGTGCTAACTCCTATGTTGTCAAGATGACAACTCACAAGAGTGCACATACTCTTAGGTGACTAATAAATAAATATTAAAGTAATGCATTAACCTAAGTAAACTTAAGTAAGTGTAAATAGTGAATAATTATTTACACAACCACCCCCCTCTAAGTGAAACTTAGGGGAATGCACTTAAGCTCATGAAAACTAGGATGAAATGCAAAATGGGTCCTGGCTACTAGGACATGTTAGGTACCCATGTACATAATAAAAATAAAGTCCCTCATAAAGTGAAGAGAGAGGGAAAATCTCATGGGTAAAACCCTCCACCAAAAAGAGAGATGAAGAGACAAGATGCATGGATGGATGGAGTAATCAAGACCCACACCCCCCACCCCCCTAAAACATACATCTAGTATATACAAGAGAGAAATGGGAGAAGGACAAAACCCCTTAAGAGGAAAAACTCCCCCCCCCGCCCCCCCCCCTTGTAAAGGAGAAGAAGAAGGAGAAAAGGTAGTCTTGCCCCTAAAGGTAGTTTTTTGATCAGTGAGAAATGCTCCAATGTAGAAGCTAATCCATGACCATTGAATGATGTTCCTCCCCTTTAGAAGAAACAATAGTAGAGGTACTGGTGAGACACTTCCCCTTTGTATAGAAAGAATCTCAATGATGTAAGGTGTCTCTGAAACCTATTCAAGTTTCCCTATGTCAATATTAATGATGGCTCCTTCCAAATCTATTGAGAAGAAGTGTAGATCTAGCAAGGAGTGGTGTAGAACCTATTTCAAGTAACCATCTATCTCCTCAACTAACAAAGAGACCATCGACAATTGTTGTACATAATTATCCACAATCACATTAGCCTGTAAATGTGGATCATGTAGAGAATGGACATGAGGCTCAAAGTGAACCCTCACAACAATTGTAGAAGGATCATCATCATCAAAGAGAAGATGAAAATCATCAAGGTTGTCTCCCAAATCTATGGTGTGTGACTCTACGAAGATACCTACAATGTCTGCCAAGAAGTCATCAACTAAAGCTAGAGTTGGAAGACAACATGTACCCTACTATACTGGACCTTTCACTATGGCAATATAAGCATGTGGACTATATTGATGCCATGACCTTTTGCTACAACTATTGATAGAACCCCATGTATCTAAATGTGTTGAAGCACTATCATTGGTGTCACAATTAGTTTCCATAGTGTATGAAGTGTGGAGAGGATTAGATAATAAGTTGGGTGAACTTTCCTCAAAGTGAACATCCTTCTCCACAAAAATCTCAAAGTCTCAAGATCCATAAATCTATAAGCCTTAACACCATCTAGCCTAGGTGTTGGTTCCTTGCATCCCCTAGAAGATAGGTTTGCCCATGCTAGACAACTAAGGACTCTAAAGTGACTCACAACTACTTTTCTACCACACCATGCCTCAAAAGGGATCTTCCCATCTAGGGCATTATGAGGAGACCTACTAAGTATGTGAGTGGCACTGCTAATGGCTTCAACTTCAAGTGTTAAATCAAGAGACTTGGATTTAATCATGCAACTTTCCATGGACTTAAGAATTCTAATCCTCATGGCTACAATATTTGTCTTTTGTGGACTGAATGCTGGTGGATTTTGAAGATCAATTCCCTCAAGTTTGGAAAAGTCCTTAAGTCTTCTGTCCACATATTTGCTTCCATTGTCCATCTGTAGAACCTTGATGGCTTTCCTAGATTTGTGTTAAACATGAATCTTAAAGGCTTGAACCTTATCAACCACTTCATTCTTTTGATGAAGGAAATAGACCCATGTGAACCATGAAAAGTCATCAAAAAAATTAAGGATGTAGTAGCCTTGGCTAACTGAAGTCACTACAAAGGGTCCTTCTAATACCATGTGAACCAACTGGAGAACAATTGGTGCTCTAGAAGACTTCCTTTTATCATACTTCTCCTCAAGATGCATATCCACTAAACATGAAGAACACTCACCCTTAGAAAAGTTGATGTTAGGTAGACCTTTGACCATTTGTTTTGAGAAAAGTTACTAAAGATAGCAGAAGGCAAGATCACCAAACTACTCATGCCATATTTTGATTTTTGAATTAGACTGAGTTAATAAGGCATGTGAAGGAGACTTAGGCACAAAGTGGGAGAAGGAATAAAGCCTTTTTCCATGATTGACTTTCTCTACTACAACCAATGAATCATCTGTAAGACTTT
Organism: Cupressus sempervirens; assembly: GCA_028749045.1. NCBI lineage: Eukaryota > Viridiplantae > Streptophyta > Pinopsida > Cupressales > Cupressaceae > Cupressus > Cupressus sempervirens. Next base: position 415,533,758 of record CM053790.1, read on the forward strand.
GCATGATCACTAAATCTAGAAGGACCTCAAATTTATGACCATCTCCAAGGTGAATGATTTGGTAAACTAAGAGGAGATTGGAGCTAAGGTTTGGAAGATAGAGAACATCCCTAAATTCCCCATTTTCCATTTCCACATGTCCCTTCCCTTCAACTTCCATTTTTGTATCATTTCCCATGAAGATGTGTGGTACTTGTGATTGCTTCAATGAAGAAAAGCCTCCCTTTGAAGAACCCATATGATAGGAGGTACCTAAGTCAAATATCCATTCTAAAGAAGAACTTGTGTTTGCCATAAGTGCTTTCCCTTTTTCCTTTGAAGTGGTTGGATTTGAATCCTTGGAAGTACTTGGCACTTGAATTTTGTTCTTCTTGAGTAGGTTTTCCAACTCATTGATTCTTTTAGTCTTGCAATGATGCTCATCATGGTTTGGCTTTTTGCAATATGTACAAAAGGGTTTGTCCTTCTTTTCATTACTTTCCTTCTTATTGGAAGAATAATTGTCTTGCTATGAGGAGGATTGCTACGTCTCATATTGTGATTTCTACTTCCACTACTTCTTCTTGCTATAGTTAGAACTTTTCCCTCCTTGACTTGATTAATGCTCATCACTAGTGACCAATGCTTTGGTCTTTGATGTCATGAGAAGTTCCAAATCTATCAAGTGAGATTGTTCAACAATCAAAATCTTTGCAAATGCATAAAATGTAGGCTTCTAGAAAGCACTTCCCATGGTCAACCTGTAAGTATTATAACTCAAAATAAAGGAAGCATACTTTGAAAGTATCCTCTTTAGGATGTGATGAATCAACTTGTCATCCTTCATGGGATTTCCACAATCTTTAATTAGTGTCCTATACTCATTGGCTTTGTTTTTGCAATCATGAATTGTGTCAAAGTTCTTTGGATCCAAGAGAAGTAGATCATCCTCAATCTAAAATCCCTTTTTTGTCATCCACCTTACCATACAATTATTCAAGTTTGTCCCATGTAGGTTTGGATTCCATGAAACTAGCAATGTGGAAGAAGAGATCTCTATCTACAAAACTCCTCATAATTCCTAATGCTTGATTGTCTATAATTTTCCAATCAATGAGTTCTTTAGAATTAGTTGGTTTTAGAATTGTACCATCAACATAAATATTTAGACCTTTTTCCATTAATCTACTCCATACAATATCTTTCCATATAGAAGAATTGTGTAAAGTTAGAAGAGGACATTTAGATGAACCCATGATGCAGAAAAGTAAAAGAGCACAAGAGAGAGATACAATACACAATACACACCCCCCCTTTTCATTCAATCAAAAGACACCCACCCCCCCCCCCCCCCCCCTCAGGAGAAAAAAATAAGATGCTTTTGGCACTTTATATGTAGTGCGTGTACAATAGGCCAGTTGTCAAAATGAACAAAGTGGATTTGTAATTTTTCTTTTTCTACACCTTTTGAGCCCCAAATCTATCACTAAGCACTGTAGCTTAGATGTACAAAACTTCTAAAAAGTAATCAAAGTAATACAATGTAGAAAAAGACCTAGTTCTAAAAGTGAGATTTTTGTCCAAACAACCCTAGAATCTAACTACAAATCTAGAAAGTAGATGAAAAATAATGTACTTTCAAAAAAATGGAACCTATTTTTTTGTCCAAATGAGCCTGTATGGAGCATTTGAAGTTGCAATATGTAGGATTGAATAGGTATAGTCACCAAAAAATGTAATTTCTAACAAATCATTTCACCAAAACTAGAAAAGAACACCACCACTGAAATTCTTAGGAAATTCTACCCAAATTCAAAAAAAAATTGCACCTAATTTGGAATCTTGATGTATGAGTTATGGGATCTCAAAGTCAGACTGCCAAATCAAAAAACAATTTGGAGAGGGATCTGGAAGGAAAATTGTGTGCTTAAATTTGATGGTAAAATGGCCTTCATAGTGGATAAATAATGCCTAGTTTTGATGGTCAAATGGTCATCAAATTTAACTTCATGTCTAGCTGACATCAGCAAAAAAAGTCCCCTACGATGACGTGGTGTACGATCATATGGTTGGATGACATCACCTATATGGAACAGTATAGACAATTGTGACATGGCTCCTTTTTGGCAGTCCTTGTGGTAGTCTACAAGTTTGTCTAGCCAGTGGTACGGTTGGCTGAGTCGTCAGTCCACCATGGTAGACAAGTGTCAAACCTGATGTGGGTGGGTCTATTTATATGGCAAGTGAGCTACATTTTGTAGGCCACAAGTGGCAATCTAGATTACTGCATGGTGAGGCTAGGAAATGCCATGTGGCAAATAGTCAATAGTGCCCAAAATCCTCATGTGGTTACTAGGTTTCTGAAAACCAATGCCGAAAGTGTATTTTCAAGGGTTGAGAAAGGAGAATGGTTGGGAAAATTTGATAGTAGTCTTCAACTTGGTAGCAGCCAAAGCCTTAACAACTACACTAGAAACATGAAAAGAATGACTAAAAAATGCAGTGTTCATGACACTAGATTACAATAGATGTGCCACACAAACAAAATGTTGCTAGGAGGGAAATCCATTCATGGGGGCTGAAAGTTGAAACAATTGCTATCAGAATGGAAAAAATGTTGGGAAGAGTTGTTACTTGTTGTTGGAAAAGGAGTAAGTAGGCCCTACTTAATAAAAACCAACAGGGTAAAAATTTTATCCCACATCGATGGCGATTTAGGAATGCAAAGGGTTTAAAAACCCATTCCCATAGTAGTAAAATAACAAGCTGCCAGATGTGGAAAGAGCTTCCCAAAATTTGTAGCTTGGTCAACTCACTAGAGCTGTGTGTGGATTTGGCTAGTTTGATTATGGAAGGTGGAATAGCCAAAATTTTTAGTCCAATCTAGATTTGGTTTAGTTTGTTGTTTGCAGGGAATATTTTGTGAAATAGGAGGAATATTCCACATGTGCATAGGGCTGGGACATGACTAGCTGGTTTTGCACAAAAAATTTATCTACAAGGCCGCCTAACCTTAAAAAAATTCAAAAAAAAATGCAGAGAAAAACAAATTACAGATCTGAAAAACAATTAATTAGATTTGCAAAATGACCATGCCTAAATTGTAAATCAGAGCCTCTAGGTCCTAATTTGCAAAATAAATTTTCCTCACAATTGACTTTGGCCTAGGGTACCCAAATTTATAGCCAATCTTCACCAAATTAACATTTTGGATGCAATGGAAATGTCCATTCTGGCTCTAGATACTCCCAATTTTTGTAGTATTCCAAATTCAAGTTGAGGTGTTGAAGCAACAATGGTCTCAAATGACTATGTGAAGAGAGATTCTCCAAGCTCTGATACCATGTAAGAATTTGGTATAGCTCTAATAATATGTAAGAATTTGTCTTAGGGAAAATTTACCCAAGATCAAAGAACTTGAACACAAGCACAACTGTAAACCAAAAAGGAGTATGTTCAATATATCAGAGTATGTCCTCATTCATTGCTATGTATTGTATGTAAAAAAACACTAGGAGTACCTGTATATAAAGGCCTCCCAAGAAGCACCTAGAATGTCTCCAGAAAGAGCTAGGAGACAAGATAAACATGACAACTAAGAACACATCTTATCCATCATTCTAGATGAGAGGATACGAATGACAAGGTGTATCTCAAGTGGAGATGTTGTAGACACCATGCGCATAAAAGAGGTGTGAACTCTTGTGTTGTCAAGATGACAACTCACAAGAGTGCACATACTCCTAGCTGACTAATAAATAAATATTAAAGTAATACATTAACCTAAGTAAACTTAAGTGTAAATAGTGAATAATTATTTACACCAACAATAATTGATCATAGAATATTTGAAGAAAGTAAGGACATACCAAAGGAGAAGGAATAAAAGGCTGCCCAAGCATTGGTAAGATTACCAACATCTAGCACTCCTAAAAAAGTCCTTCAAGAGCCAAATATTGAAGCTGTACCATTGTAGATCTTAGCACTGGGCTCAAGTTCCTTCAAATTTGCTAAGGTAGTTCACTATAGAGATGTAACTCTAGATGAAGAAATAGTGATACCTAAGTATGATTATGCAACCATAATGTTAGAATAGATAGGCATAATGCAACAAGCCTTAGTAAAGAAGAAAAATCAAGAAATGCTGAGAAAGGAGTATAGACAGAGGCAAGCATTAAAATAAATCAAAGAAATCTTCTTAGATGCATTCATCTTGAAAACACTTTCTTTGTGAAACTAGTGAACAATGAAGATCATGACACTAATGCAAAACTTTTGGAATGGTCTGAAAGGAAATTTCAAGAAAAAGTGAATGAAAAGATATCTGGTTACATAGCATTGATGCAAGTGTAATTGGCTACAAAAATTGAGAAAGTAAATAAGGTACTTGAGAACATTTTCTCATTGTGCACCAAAGTAAATTAGTTTTTGACCCCAATGATATATATTTTGAAGAAAATAGATATAGAGACAAATACAGAGCAAAGCATATATCAGATGATAGAGCATCAGATGAAAATACATTGAAGAGAAAGAGTATCATCAAGAGACCGATCTACTCATAATGGAGAACAAATTTTTGATGTAGATTAGGCACATTAACTCAGAGGGGGTTACAAAATTTTGAGGTATATAGTCTATTACAAAATTTTGAAATTTTCAAGTTTTGTATATAAGAAGAGTTGTGAATATATTATACTCAAGAATATTAGATAGTTATGTAATGTCAAGTTTTTTTGACACTCGTGTCAAAGGGGGAGATTATTGATCTCCAATTGGTTTTGACAATTGAGTGTCAACACACTTAAGTCATTTACTTAGTTCATGCCGAACTAGTAATACATGTGATGCCTTGTCTGGACATCCTTGGAACAAGGATGAAATACAAGCCAAGATTATCATTTTTTACAAGTATGAATGCAAGTGTCAACATCATATAGGGATCACTATGATTGCAATAAAAGACTTAACCTCCATCCTAGCAACTAGCGGACCTCCTGACACTGCTACTGAACTGACACAACACTACAAGAACAAAAACACTAGAAACTAACAATAGAAAAAGAAACCTCCAAACTACCCAACATAGGTAAATTGGGTCAACCCCATGGGTATTAGAAACTCAAAAAACTGAAGGAGACATGTCTTGTTTCTTGCCGTCTACTAGGGTTTCATGCAAAGAAGTGCATCATGGCACATGAAGAAACACATTTTCATGCAAGAAAGTGCATTTTTACATGAGGAAGTGTTGGTTGTACCAAAAAAACACCTTAGGATTTGCATAGGGCTTGGTGAAAGAAAGTACCAAGCTGTGCCAAGAAACCCAACACACCACGTGAAGACTTCCATCCTTGCATGAGAAAGTGCAATCTCGCATGAGATCTTAAATCAACACACAAACACAAAACACAACAAAAAGCTAAGGAATTAAGGTAATTTTATTCCTCCAAACTAGGGAGTATTGGATCCATATTTCAAGGAGAAAACACTTGACAAGCATTGAAAGACAAACAAGTAGAATCTAACCATCTAATCATGCAATGAAGGAAAAGAACAGAAGGAACATCACAGCAAACTAAAAGCAATATCGCACTTGGAAAAAAGACTATCTCTATACACTAGTCCCTAGTAGTGGTATGGGTAGCTATGCCTTCCAACCACATGGAAACCATAGGTCCACTCCCGCCATGTTGATGGTGATAATGATCCAACTACAAACACACAAGAACAACATCCATGGCTAACACTCACACCAGATAGTATGATAGTTGTAACCAAGAACCTAAATCAATGCAAGGAGTATAGGTCCTAGTCAGACACTCAAAAGGCTACTAAGTAGGGACTGACATCATGGAGAGTCACTTGGCATCAAAAACCCCAAGCTCAGATAATGCAGATTCAACATCCCTCAAGGAAATGGCTTGGCACAAGCATTTTATTATCTTTAGTTTTATTACAACCCAATATTTTCATTAGCTATAACTTAATTAAAAACTTCTTCAATCAAATGGGAAATGGACACCAAAATGCATGATAGAAGCCCCCTCCATATGCTACCCTACCCTACCCATGTTCAACCTATGAAAAGTGCTTGTGGGCATGCATATTCCCAACCCAACCCCAATGATCATAACTTTTGAAAGTACCATGGAAGATTAGGCCTCACAAGTCACCTAACAAATGTACATGCACATACTCATGTATGGTGCACCACCATTATGAAGATCATAACACAAGGACTAGATGAGAACACAATACAAAAGATCACTCAACTGAAAACAACTTGGGAGGATGAATTCTACACGAATCTCAAAGACATAAAACCATATATCATGAAATCAATCCACCAGCCTCAATTTGAGAGAATGGATTCTACATGAATTCCAATGATGCAACAAGACCAAAAATCATGAACTCAATAAACTAGCCTTAATCCAAGAGTATGGATTCTACATGAATCCTAGTGTCCAAAAAACAACAAGAAAATAGGGTGGCATGCAAAACGAGGTAAAAACCTCAAATTTTGAAAAAACTTTGAAATTAAAACCCATTTGGCTTTTGGGTAAAAAAAAAACCCAAAAATAATTAAGTTCGAACATCGTATGCAAAAATGGCCAGCATAATGGTGCAAAACCCCAAACCCTCATCCTGAAAAATAAAGAAATATTTGTACCTACCCAACCAGGTAGAACTAGCATACAAAAATGGAGGGAAACACTAGTTCTCAGCCTCCTAACAAACAACTACAAAAAAAAAATGCTGAAAGGGAGCAGAAACAAAAAAATGGCAAAGCCCTACCTCATAGCCAAAAGAGGCAGAATGGTAATCTAAACTAGAAAATAAAAAGCTCGTAGAAGTGGCTAAAAATTGTGGTAATCCAAGGCCTCCCCAAACTAGATCCAACAAGCTCAACCTCGTGATGATCCCATGCTCGTAGCTCCCGCAATGAACAAAACAGTAAATCCTCATGAAGATGATTTTGGGTTTTACTCTCCAACTTTTTAATTTGAAGGTGAGAAGTGAGGAATTAAATTTTCTTTTCAATACTTATTCACTTTTTGAGTGAATAATCGACTAGGGTAATTAACTAGCCAATTTAGTTAAACCTCAAATTGACCCAAACAAAAATAGGTTATTCCTGGTAATGAAAATTAATTTAAGGAAAATCTACTACAAATTAATTTCGAGAAGATTTAAAGCCTGAAAACCCAAAAACACAGAAAATCACTTAACACTTTCACGACAGAGTGACCTCTAAATACACATACATGCTCACAGTTCTAATCACATAATTCAAATGAGCTCATATTTAATAATCACCAAAAGGATTAACTAAACAATTAAAATAAGGATATGTCAACCATACAGGGATGACATTGGTAAATTATGAATAGTTGAATCACTAACTCCATGTGCCACTACCAGGGATATAAATACTGCATGCTAAACAACACGATCAAGTGCAATTGCATATAATAATATAGCCAAAGAAATAAATGCATTAAATCACTTAATTTAACTATTTATTTAATTATATCAAAATACTCTATTTACATCGCTCACATTTGCATAAAGGATAACAATGTAGGAATGAAGTAAATAACCATAGCATTAAATCCATCACATAGCATAATCAAGGATATGTCCAAATATCAGATAACCATATATCATCATAAAACACATTGTCATCTCAAAATGGTTATCATCATGCAATATGATCAACTAAACAACATAGTAGTCTAATATCTATGATGCTAAAATCAAGGTATAACATCTGACCCTTAGGTCATCTCAAAACTAAAACATAACATAAGTAGCAAATATCTCTTGGATCCAAAACATAACAAGGTAAATATCCTCAACACAAAACCAAATAATCCAACATGTACAATCCATTTATGATTATTTAACCATTAAATAATGGTTGCTAATGCAACATAAAAAGGCACATAAAATACATTAGCAACCATAGTCATAAACATGACTAACCACTGCTATAAGAACCTAGTCCAGTTTAGCATGGTAAAAGTACACAGTGCAATCTTTGCACACATCTCAAGGTAATCACAGAACAACCTCATGATACAACATTGATCCTAGTAACCACTAGCACAAACCTCAGTGAACCATAAATCATCATAATCTCAAAAATTAGTCAAAGCATAAACAAAGCAATTGATATAGAAATATGACTCCAATCACCTCAATGGTGTAGACCACTCATGGTACCAATCACAATCCCATATCAAGGAGAGATCAACAAGGTTGCATCCATCAAGATTACTTACAAAAGTCAAATTGGAAAGACACTACATCATCCCCCCCAAAGACTAGGCTTACTCCTGGAAGCCTGCAATCCAAGAATAGAAACCAAAACACACCAAGAGAAAAATAAAAATTGAACAATAGGAATGACTCAAGAAGCTCTCCACAAGTCAAACCCAAATCACTCCAACATTCTCAAAGCATCACATCAACCCCAAACATGTCAACCACAAGAGAATGGGTGTCACACTAACATAAGGTCCTCCAACAAGGAACTCCCTAAATGTTAGGAAAAAATCCATCTAGCCATAAAGTCAACAATATAAGGGAAGGAAAAAGTCACTCTACCTCATCCACAGGTGCCCAACTAAACATGTGCCTACCACATAACCACAAAACAAGGTCAAAAAAACTACACGCTTCCAACAAGAGTTGTAATCATGAGAAAATAACCATCCCAAAATTCCCAAGAACACAATCATGTCACACATGAGCATTCTTGAAACCACGTAAACTCATCCTTTGAACAAAGTGGATGACAATTTACTAACAAAATTGCACACCCCAAAAGACTACCCACTACCACTAACCACCAAGTGTAGGAGCACAATGCCTCTCCAAAGTACAAAAGCTCAACTATCATCGAGAACTAGGGTTACAAAACCCAAATAGACAAGATATCACCTTTCCACAAGGTTGCAAAGAATTTCATCAGTGGAAACAATCATGTAATATTTTCATACCAATTCATAAGATGGTAACATGTGTCCAATGATACCATGTCCCTCTAGCACCATGTTGGGAATACCACACCCAACCTACTGCTAAACTCAATCTCTAGCATCAAGTCAATGGTCAAAGAGAAAACTTGACTAAGACAATCCTCTTGAAGAAACAAGCTTAGGGAGGAAGAAACTATAGAGTATTAGGACTGAGAGGGAGTCTCTCTCAACCTTTGTACTAAATCAACCCAAGGTGCATTAGGGAACTCGCAATCCCACCAACCATCAACATACTCATTTGAAAACACTAACTGAGCTAGTGGCATAACCACACTAGCCTACTTTCTCAAGAGAGAAAAGAATGTGGAGATGTACCAAAGTCAAAGTCCAAAAAGCAGAATCTAGACTCATCAAAGAACTAAGTCACTCCCAAATTACAAGGCAACATTAACCTTGAGCAAGGAATGCTCACAAACCACACTTCACCTCATAAGGGTGGGATGGTGCTATAGGAAACACACAACCCCAAGAACAACTTCAAACAAGTACCTAGTAAATTATCAAGATTTGTTAACACCTCCCTAAGAATAATCATAAAGGGTTAAACTTCTCCAATAGCCATAAATGTGACATGTCACGATTGAATTGGCTTCTACTCAATAAAGAGTACTCGAAATAGTGATCTGCACCTTCAGAAGTGCAAAAGAATTGCTTGATGTTCCCCATGAGAAATTTTTCATTAGCACAATCTCATGTGAATTTTCTCATCAAAACAAGTGAGAAAGTGTAATGAACCAGGTGAGAAAGTGCATGACCACTAGATTCTTGCATGAAATTTCAAAACAACACAAAACTACCTACACTTTGGAGGCCATAACTTTCACATTCAAATTCTGATTGGCTCCATTTGAAAAGTGTTAGAAAGATATCAACAAGGCCTACAACATGATGAAGCTTAGAGAGTTCTAAGACCTAGGAGGTTTAATCACCACTCCAGACAAAACATCATAGGCAAAATCAACAGTCTCAGTTACCAAAACAAATGACAGACAAAATGTCGAAAACCACTCAAGAACACACATGCCCAACACAACATAAGGCATGGAATGAAAGGTAGTTCACACACTAAAAGCATCATTACTTATCTTTCATAATTTCATTAGTTAAACATAACATGAGCACTAATACACAAAGAACTTAAAGGTTTTCAAAGCAAGGGTTCAAGAGTCACTTACCCTAAAACAAGTACATATCTTTTAAATTTATTTCAATAATAACATTACATTTACTCATAATTTAAACCATCCAAATACATAAGAAATTTTACATGTATGACAACCACACTAGTATATTCTCTATGATATTATCCCTTGTACATACTACCAGAGGTTCAAGATGAACATGGTAGAGTCACAATACACAACTGGGCATCAGTTAGAAACACATTCAAAATAGTCATCATGAACCAAAAGGAAAGTCCAAATGGTGAATTGTCAATTCCAATAATAAATAAAAAAGGATATTAGTTCAACAATAAGTTGAATGTGACAACTATCACAAAGAGAGCAATAGAGAAAATTTGATGACTACTCCAAGAGAGAAAAATACTAAAAACCAATGCTAGCCCAACAACATGAGGAAAATAGCTATAGCCAAATAGAATAAGGCCTCAAAAAAATCACATCACATGTGACAACTGAGAACAGTCACACAAGAGGGATAAATCACCACACAATTCTAAGGAATACATCATCCTAGCAATGTTAGAGAACACACTCAGACACACCAAGTAGTATACCATTAGTAACCTCATGCATATGCATACAACAATACTTTCTATGAAATTCAACATTTAGATATCCATCACTTTTAATACAAATCTCCACAATGCTCAAGAAGTAATTAAATTGGGGACTTAAGTCATTAACCCAAGTATATAATACAAAACCTACTTCTTTGCAATGATTCATAATAAACACTTATTTCTCAAAGAAAAGAACCATTTCATTAGTATAACAACATAATACAGAGTCACAAATAAGAATCCTTTATGTACTTATAGGTAGGAGAAAATAGAGAAACAATGCACCTTACTCCAAAAGGAGAAATAGAAGAGGCACTCTAAGCCATCACATGAACACCAATCAATGGTTCCATTGAATATGATCACACAAGAAACCAACCAAACAAGGCACATCAATTCCATCTACAGAACTAGGAAGACTCACTTCCTTATCTTCACATTGATCTAGTCACATCTTTTGGACAAGCAAGTCCATCACGAGTAGATACTAAAGCAACAAAGATCATGAGCTCTTTACCAAGACACTTGCACTTACACAATGCAATATCAACTATATGGGCAACATATATGCTGAGATCCCAATGTTTGAACATGGGCTCTAATACGAGAAGTGATGCCCCACTCGGAGATCCTTGGAACAAGGATGAAATACAAGCCAATATTTTTTTTTTAACAAGTATGAATGTACATGTGAACATCATATAGGGATCACTAAGATTAGAACGGGAGACTTAACCACCATCCTAGCAACCAACGGACCTCCTGATGCCACTACTGAACAAGCACAACACTAAAAGAACCAAAACACTAGAAACTGACAATAGAACAAGGAATCTCCAAACTTCACAACCAAGGTAAATTAGGTCAACCCCATGGGTATTAGAAACTCTAAAAATTGAAGGAGACACCTCCTATTTCTCGTACAAGAACTTACCTCTACCAAGGTTTCGCATGAAGAAGTGCATTTTGGTGTGTGAAGAAATCCATTTCCACATGAGAAAGTGCATTTTCATGTGAGGAAGTGTTGGTTGTACCACCAAAACACCTCAAGACTAGCATAGGGTTTCACATGAGAAAGTATTGATTTGCGCAAAGACTTGTATCCTCACGCAAGAAAGTGCAATCTTGCTTGAGATCTTAAATCAACACACAAACATGAAACATAACAAAAAGCTAAGGAAACAAGGTAACAACATTCCTCCACACTGGGGAGTACTGGATCCATATTTCAAGGAGAAAACACCCGACAAGCACTGAAAGACAAACAACTAGAATCTAACCATCTAATCATACAATGAAGGAAAAGAATAGAAGGAACATCACAGCAAACTAAAAGCAATATCACAATTAAATAGAATTAACATCACAATGAGAAATACAAAAAAACTAAGTACGCAGTTCCTCCTAACCGTCAATAGCATCATAAGATCATCATGCATCCTAGCCATCCCTCATGCATAACATCTCAAGCCACTAACTAGATCATTGGTACTATCATAATAGGGACATCGCTACTAAAACATGCTACAATAAAAGCATAGGGAAATCTAACATGCTAGTAATAAAGCATAAGATAATCCTATAAAGTAGATAACATCACCTATCACATGCTAACATCATACAAATAGGAAATCTAACATGCTAAACCAATAAGCAATAGATAATGCAATAAAGTAATTCACATCATCTAGTCATATGCTAAACATCATAATATGGCAATGCATCAAATAAACTAACATCGTCTTAACATGATATATAAGCATTCCAATGAAATCATAAATCAAAAGAAAGCATACTCTAGAACCCAAAGTACCAAGTGAAAACATCCAGCAATGGTTACACTAGGACAAAAGACTATTCATTAGTCCCTAGTAGTGGTATGGATAGCTATGCCTCCCAACCACATGGTACCCATAGGTCTACTCCCACTGTGCTGAAGGAGATAATGATCCAACCACAAACACACAAGAACAACATCCATGGCTAACACTCACACCAGAAAGTATGATGGCTATAAACAAGAAATTAAGACAATGCAAGGAGTATAGGTCCTATTTTTTTTGCCAAGAATGGATGATCATATGGACTACTTGAGTGGAGCTTAGTACTTTACAAAGATAGATCTTAAGAGTGGCTATCATCAGATATGGATACGAGAAGGAGATGAGTGGAAAATAGCTTTCAAGACCAAGGAGGATGTTTATGAGTGGTTAGTCATACCCTTTGGATTGATGAACACCCCAAGCACCTGCATTCGGCTTATGAATGAGGTACATAAGAAGTTCTTGGCAAAATTTATTATTGTTTATTTGGATGATATTTTAATTTTCAGAAAGACTTTGGAAGAACATTTATTGCATATTTGTAGTGTCTTTGAAAGGCTAAGGGAAGAGAAATTGTTAATTAATCTGAAGAAGTGTATCTCTGCAAAAAGGGAGTTAGTCTATTTGGGGTTTGTTACATCACCTGAAGGTCTCAAAATGGATTCAGAGAAGGTAAAAGCCATCATGGAATGGCCCACTCCAAGGTTTGCTACTGAGGTAAGATCATTTCATGGTCTGGTTAGTTTTTACAGGAAGTTTATTAAGAATTTCAATGGCATATGTGCACCCCTAACTGATACAATAAGAGGGGATAGAAAAGAGTTCAAATGGACTGCAGTAGCTGCGAGAAATTTTGAATTGCTGAAGAAGAAGGTGATCTAACAGCCTGTGTTGGCACTTCCAGATTTTAGAAAAGTATTCCAAGTGGATTGTGATGCTAGTGGCAACGCTATTGGGGCTATATTAAGCCAAGAAGGTAAGCCTATTGCATATTTTAGTGAAAAATTGAATGATGCTAAAAAAAGGTATTCTATTTATGATCAAGAGTTCTATGCAATAGTTCAAGCCTTAAGGAAATGGAGGCATTATTTATTGTCAAAGGAATTTGTTTTGTATACTGATCACCAATCATTATAGCACCTAAATAGCCAAGGTAAATTGAATCAAAGGCATATGAAGTGGGTAGAGTTCTTACAGAGCTATACATTTGTGTTGAAACATAGAAGCGAAAAATCTAACAAGTTTGCAGATACACTAAGCAGGAGACAGTTGTTGCTTATAGTAATGCAGGTTGAAGTAGTTGGGTTTGATGAACTCAAGAATTGATACCCTATTGATCCTGATTTTTCTAAAGCATGGAAAGCTTGTAAAGAGCCTGTTGTTGTCGATAGAACTAAGTGGTTAGACTATCTGATTCAGGATGGTATGTTATTCAAGGGCAGCCAATTATGCATTCCAAGGAGTTCCATGAGTGAAATTTTGATTAAAGAGAAATACAGCGCAGGGATGGCAGAACATTTTGGTTGAGATAAGACCATTTCCATTATTAGAGAACATTATTTTTGGCCTAAAATTTCACAAGATGTAAAGAAGTTTGTACAGAGTTGCCAGGTGTCAAGTTGCCAAGGGATTTATCCACAATACTGGACTATATTAGCCATTGCCTGTTCCATCAAAGCCATGGGAGGACATAAGTATGGATTTTTTTCTTGGATTGCCAATGACACAAATGGGTAATGACTCAGTATTTGTGGTGGTTGATAGGTTTTCCAAAATGGCACATTTCATTCCATGCCACAAAACTCATGATGCTGTCAATATTGCAAACTTGTTTTTCAGAGAGGTGGTAAAACTACATGGTCTTCCAAGGAGTATAGTTTTTGATAGACATACTAAATTTTTAGGGTATTTCTAGAGAACATTGTGAAAAAAGTTGAGATCAGCCATAAAATTTAGTTCCACACATCACCCATAGAATGAAGGCCAAACAGAATTGGTAAACAAAAGTCTAGGCAATTTGCTGAGATGTTTTGTTAGGGATAAGCCCAATGGGTGAGATTTGATTCTACCACAAGCTGAGTTTGTTTACAATAACTCTGCAAATAGGAGTACTGGTAGATCACCATTCCAAATTGTATATGGAAGTAGCCCAAGGACTGCACCAGAATTGAGGAAGATAGAGCAAGGGGAGAGGACAAGTGTTGAGGCTAAAGAATTTGCTGAACATATCAAGCATCTATATGAGGAAGTTCAAGCACACATTACCAAGATGAATCAAGAGTATAAAGCTAGGGCTGATCAAAGGAGAAGACATAAGGAATTCCAAGTAGGGGATCTAGTCATGGTACACTTATGAAAAGAAAGATTTCCAGCTGGCACTTACAACAAGCTAAAAATGAAGAAATTTGGTCCCTGCAAAATTCTGAAGAAACATGACTTAGGAAATGCATATGAGGTGGAGTTGCCAGATGGTATTCACATTTCTCCTATTTTCAACATTGTAGACTTAATAGAGTATTATGATGATGGTGCAGATGAGGAGCTGATGTTAGAGCCATGTCCAATTCATGCTTCTAAGAAGGAGGAGATAGAAGACATTCTAGATCATCGTGTGGGTAGGAGTACTAGAAATAGGCAGTATAAAGAGTATTTGGTCAAGTCGAAAGGATGGTCGATAGAAGGCTCATTTTGAATTTCAGCAGCCAAGGTTTCCCATTTGGGATTTCCTCTACCATTCATAAAGTGATAGGGTCACTTTTCAATCTACCTTGGGTGTTTAATGTAGGAGCATCCAAAGGTTTAAGGATAACCCTGTGTCACCCAAAAAAAAATGTACTTAGACTTAGTTTTTGTTTCATGTGTTTTAATTTTTGGATACCCATTTGAGTCAAATAAAGGTTCCAACTCTCACAGTTCTACTATCAGTGTTCTAGGATAGAGTATTTGAACACCTTGGGATACATGTAAATGCCAAAAAAATAGGAGTATGTAATTGAACCATCATTTTGGTGAACTTAGAGGTGTAAATTGGCCAAATGAATGTAATTGCAATTTAGAGCATTCCACAAAAAGAATTAGATCAAAAGGCCCCACGATCTGAAAGTTATCGCAATTTTTCAATTTTTGGAGACCTCCTAAGAATGCTTCAAAGTCAGGTTAGGGTCATTAAATGACCTCAAAAAGAGCCAAACAATAGGTGATGAGTAAACGATTCAAGAGCTTTCCAAAAATGTAAACGGTTTGTCAACTGGAGCTACGGTTCAAAAGTTATGCCTCCCGAAAGTTTGATCAACATTTTTTGATTCTTCTTGATTTGGACCAACTTCTAACGTAGGTTTTGGAGCCTTCTACTTGGTCAGTGGATGCTTGCTAGCACTTTCTAGAATGTATTCCTAGTCCTTAACCCTCCAAGGTCTATTTAAGGACATTTCTGGAATTGTAAAGACAATTCAGAGTGGAGTTTGAGAGTAGGTACTGAAAAGAGTAACTATCTCCAAATTTATGCTATTGTAAGCCCATAGGGCATGTTTTGAAGTCTATTTTTTTTTTACTGGATGTATTAGCTTATTTAAAAAGTTAATAAACTTTTCCTTTCTTGTTGTGTCCATTCTATGCTTGGGTGGTGTCCGCATCAACCAAGGGTCATGAACTCACTCCACTAGCCTCAATTCAAAAGTATGGATTCTACATGAATCCCAGTGTCTATGAAACAAAGAAAATGTCCAAAAGAAGTCATAACAGGTATAAAATCACTCAACTGAACAAAATGTCAAGAGTATGGATGCAACATGCATCCCAAGGCAACATAAAAGTGCAAAAGTGGTCTGATTGATATCCAAATGGATCATCAAGGTACACGACCCACATTGTGCCAAGAAAACTCAAAAAAATAAGGCAACATGCAAAACGAGGTAAAAATCTCAAATTTTAAAAAAATTGCAAAATTAAAACCCATTTGACCTTTAGACACAAATTTATAAATACACGCTCACGCACACTATATCTATATATGTATAGATATATCTATGTATGTATGCAATGTATACATAGATATATGTATGTATGGATGCATGCATGCATGCATCCATTCATGCATACATATATCTATGTATACATTGCATATGCATAGATATGCATGCATGCATACATACATATATATATCTATGTATACATGCATGCATGCATAGATATATCTATGTATGTATGCAATGTATACATAGATATATATATGTATGGATGCATGACTGCATATATGTATGGATGCATGCATCCGTACATACATGTATCTATGTATACATACATGTATCTATGTATGTATACATGTATGCATGCATCCATCCGTACATACATGTATCTATCCATATATGCAAACATGCATGCATGTATGAATGCATGAATGCATACATACATACATACATGTATACATGTATATATCTTGTATGTATGCATATGCATGTATGCATACATGGATACATGCATCTATGCACACATGCATACATACATAGATGCATGCATGTATATATGCATCCATGCATATGCATGCATCCATACATACATGTATCTATGTATGACATAGATACATGCATGGATGTATGCATCCATGCATGCATGCATATCCGTGGATGCATGCATGGGTGTAGGTGCATGCATGCAACCATGCATGCATCTATGTATGTATGCATAAATGCATGGATGTATCTATGATGTATGTATGCATGCATACATGGATATGCATACATACAAGATATATACATGTATACATTTATGTATGTATGCATGCATGGATGCATGCACATACATGCATGGATGTATGCACATACGTGCATGCATCTATGTATGTATGCATGTATGCATGGACGGATACATGCACATACATGGATTCATGCATACATATATACAAGTATGTATGTATGTATGTCTGCATCCATGCATACATAAGAGCATGCATGTATGCATACATGGATAGATACATGTATGTATGCATGGATGCATGCATCTATGCGTACATATATAGATACATCTATGCATCGATGCATGCATGCATACATTCATGCATGTATACAAGATATATACATGTATGTATGTATGTATGCATCCATGCATACATACATGTATGGATTGATGCATGCATACATGTATACATACATAGATACATGTATGTATACATAAATACATAGATATATCTATGTATGGATGCAATGTATACATAGATATATGCATGCATGCATGCATTCATCCATCATACATATATCTATGTATACATTGCATACATACATAGATATATGTATGCATGCATGCATATATCTATGTATACATTGCATACATACATAGATATATCTATGCATGCATGCATGTATACATAGATATATCAATGTATGTATGCAATGTATGCATAGATATATGTATGTATACATAGATATATGTATGTATGGATGCATGCAAGCATACATACATATATATGTATGCATCTATATACATACATACATGTATGGATGTATGCATCCATGCATGCATACATCCATGCATGTATGCATCCATACATATATATGTATGGATGCATATATATATATATATATATATATATATATATACATAGATACATGTATACATGTATGTATGCATGTATACATAGATGCATGCATGAATGTATGCATACATACAAGATATATACATGTATACATGTATTTATGTATGTATGCATCCATACATACATATATCTATGTATACATTGTATACATACATAGATATGCATGCATGCATGCATCCATCCATATTTATATCTATGTATAAATGAATGCATGCATAGATATATCTATGTATGTATGCAATGTATACATAGATATATGTATAGATATGTATGCATGTATGGATGCATGCATGCATACATACATATATGTATGCAATATACATACACACATGTATTTGTATGTATGTATGTATGCATGCATACATACATATACATCTACATATGCATGCATACATACATATACATACATATACATGTACATATCCATGCATACATACATATACATATATATATACATATACATATATGTATGCATATGCATGCATACATATACATATACGTATATACATATATATATGCATGCATGTATATATACATATATACATGTATGAATAGATGCATCCATCCATACATGTATGCATACATTTATACATGTATGTATACATCGATGCATGCATGCATGCATGCATATGCAATATGTATGTATACATAGATACATGTATGTATGAATGGATGCATTCATACATGTATACATACATATATACATACATATTGCATACATAGATATATCTATACATACATATGTATATGTATGTATGCAAGCATGCATACATACATACACATACATACATACATGTATGTATGTATGTATCGATACACACACATGCATGCATGCATGCATCATACATACATTTATTTATGTATGCATACATGCATGTATGGATGTGTATGTCTGTATGTATTGACACAAACACATGCATGTATACATACATATATATATGTATGCATGCATGCATGCATACATACATGCATGCATATGTGCATGCATTGATGGATACATCCATCTATATATGTATATAGATGCATACATATATATATATATGTATGTATGCATGCCTGCATCCATACATATATATATATATCTATTTATACATTGTATACATACATAGATATGCATGCATGCATGCATACATATATATATCTATGTATACATTGGATATGCATACATACATACACACACACACACACACACACACACACACACACACACACACACACACATACATACATACATACATATATATATATATATATATGTATGTATGCAATGTATACATAGATATATGTATGTATGGATGGATGCATGCATGCATCCATATGTACATGCATCTATGTATACATACATGTATGCATGCATCCATCCATACATACATCTATCTATCCATGCATGCATAAATGCATGCATGTATGTATGCATGGATGCATACATATATACATACATGTATACATGTATATATCTTGTATGTATGCATGCATATATCCATGCATGCATAGCTGCATGCATACATGCATACATACATAGATGCATGCATGTATGTATGCATCCATGCATATGGATGCATCCATACATACATGTATATATTTATGACATAGATACATGCATGGATGGATGCATCCAAGCATGCATAGATGCATGCATATGCATGGATGCATAAATACATGCATGCATCTATGGATGACATAGATACATGGATAGATGCATACATTATGCATCCATGCATGCATATGCATGGATGCTTAAATACCCACATCCATCTATGTATATATGCATGTATGCATGGATGTAAATGCATGCATGCATCCATGCATGCATCTATGTATGTATGCATGTATGTATGGATGCATCAATAGATGCATTGATGTATGTATGCATGAATACATCCATATGCGTACATACAAGATATCTACATATATACATGTATGTATGTATGCATGCATATGGATGGATGCATACTTATATGCATGCATCTATGTCTGTATGCATGCATGATTGGATAGATGCATGCATACATGCATATGCATACATACAAGATATATACATGTATACATGTATGTATGTATGCATGCATCCATGCATACATAGATGCATGCATGTATGCATGCATCCATATATACATATATCTATGTATACATTGCATACATACATAGATATATCTATGCATCCATACACATATATGTATGCATGCATATATATACATGTATGGATGCATGTATACATAGATGCATGCATAGATCTATGCATCCATGGATGCATAGATGCATGCATGCATACATGCATATGCATACATGCATATGCATACATACAAGATATATACATGTATACATGTATGTATGGATGGATGCATGCATACATGTACACATAAATACATATATGTCATCATGCATCCATACATACATGTATCTATGTATACATTGCATAGATACATAGTTATATCTATGCATGCATGTATGTATACATAGATATATATATGTATGCATGCATGCATATCTATGCATATGCAATGGATGCATATATATATGCGTGTATGGATGAATGCATGCATGCATGCATACATATATATATGTATGCATCTATATACATACATACATGTATGGATGTATGCATCCATGCATGCATAGATGCATGCATTTATGTATGCATCCATACACATATATGTATGCATGCATATATATACATCCATACATACATGTATACATGTATGTATGCATGTATACACAGATGCATGCATGGATGTATGCATCCATGGATTCATAGATGCATGCATGCATGTATGCATCCATACATACAAGATATATACATGTATACATGTATGTATGTATGTATGCATTCATACATAGATTTATATATGTATATGTTGCATGCATCCATAGATATGCATGCATACATACATACATATATACATACATACATACATATACATATATATATATATATATACATGCATGCATGTATAGATATATCTATATATGTATGCAATGTATTCATAAATATATGTATATATCCAAGTATGCAATATGTATGTATACATGTATGAATGCATCCATCCATCCATACATGTATCTTTGTATACATACATATTGCATATGCATGCATGCATGCATCTATGTATACATACATGTATCTATGTATGTATACATGTATGCATGCATGCATGCATACATCCATTTATAAATCTATTTATGTATGTATTCATGTATACATAGATGCATGGATGTATGTATGCATCCATGCATGCATGTATGGATGGATGCATCTGTACATCCGTGTATCCATGTATGTATACATGCATGCTGTAGTGCCTCTTCCATTTGACTTCTGTAAGTCATACTGATGGATGCAACGTTGTTGATCCCTTGTTGTGATGGGATCATGATTGTGACCTTGAGTGGTCTACACCATCGAGGTGTTTGGATTTATGTTTCTGTATCAGTTGCTTTGTTTATGCTTTTGACTGATCTTTGAGATTATGATGTGATTTTCGGTTCACTGAAGTTTGTGCCAGTGGTTACTAGGATCGATGTGGTATCATGAGGTTGTTTTTTGATTATTTTGAGATGTGTGCAAAGATTGCTCTGTGTACAATTACCATGCTAAACTTGACTAGGTTCCTGTAGCAGTGGTTAGTCATGTTTATGACTATGTTTGCTTATGTTTTTTAAATGCTTTTTTAATGTAGAGTAAACAATCATTATTAAATGCTTAAGTAATTAAATGGATTGTTCATGTGAGATTATTTGGTTATGTGCTGCGGACATTTACCTTATTATATTTCTAATTAGAGAGATATTTGTTTCTCATGTTATGTTCACATTTGAGACGACCTAAGAGTCAAATGTTACTCTTTGATTCCAGTATCATAGATATTAGACTACTATGTTGTTTAGTTAATCATATTGCATGATGGTGCCATTTTGAGATGACAGTGTGTTTTATGATGATATCTAGTTATTTAGTATTTGGACATACCTCTAATTATGTTATGTGATGGATTTAGTGCTATGGTTATTTACTTCACTCCTATGTTGTTATGCTTTATGTGAACGTGAGTGATGTAAATAGATTATTTTAATATAATTAATTAAATGGTTAAATTAGGTGATTTAATGCATTTATTGCTTCAGCTATGTTATTATATGCAATTACACTTGATCGTGTTGTTTAGTGTGTAGGATTTATATCCCTAGCAGTGGCACATGGAGTTAGTGATTCAGCATTTCATATTTTACCAATGTTGTCCTAGTATGGTCGACATATATTTAATTAAACCTTTCGGTGATTATTAAATCCGAACTCATTTGTATTATGTGATTAAAGCATTAAGCATGTCTGTGTATTTAGAGGTTCGCATTGTCGCGAAAGTCGTTAAGGTGATTTTTGTGTTTTTGGGCTTTCAGGCTTTTTAATTGATTTATTTTAATTTCTGGCAGCTTTGCCATAGATGAATTCCTATTTATAAGAATAGCCAATTTTCATTTGGGTCGATTCGGGGTTTAACAATGTTGGTTAATTATTTGCCCTAATCGATTATTCACTCGAAAAGTGAATAAGTATCCAAAGAGGAATTTAATTCCTCACTTCTCACTTTGAAATTGGAAAGTTGGAGAGTAAAACCCAAAATCCTCTTCATGAGGATTTACTGTTTTGTTCGTTGTGGGAGCTACAGGCATGGGATCATCGCGAGGTTGGGCTCGTTGGATCCAACTTGGAGAAACCTTGGATTGTCACAATTTTTAGCTACTTCTGCAAGATATTTATTTTATGGTTTAGATTCCCATTTTGCCCTTTTGGCTGCGAGGTAGGGCTTTCTTGTTTTGTTGTTTCTGCTCCATTTTTGCTTCTATTTTTGGTAGCCATTTGTTTGGAGCCTAAGAACTAGTGTTCCCCTCCATTTCTGTATGCTAGTTCTACCCGATTGGGCAGGTATGAACATTTCCCTATTTTTCGGGATGAGGGTTTGGGATTTTTCACTGTTATGCTGGCCATTTTTGCATACGGTGTTCATTATCATTTATTTTTGGATTTTTAGGGTTTTTGAACCCAAAATCCAAATGGGTTTTAATTTTGAAGTTTTTCCAAAATTTGGGGTTTTTACCTCATTTTGCATGTTGCCCTATTTTCTTGAGTTTTCTTGGCACAATGTGGGTCATGGACTTGGATGATATGTTTGGATATTAGTCAGACCACTTTTGCACCTTTTGTTGCATTGGGATGCATGTCACACCCGTACTCCTGACTTTGTGTTCAGTTGAGTGATTTGTTAACTGTTGTTTTTGTTCCTTTTAGACCTTTGCTTTTGTTTTGTGAACGCTAGGATTCGTGTAGAATCCATGCTCTCGGATTGAGGCTAGTTGAGTGAGTTCATGATGTTTGGTCTTGTTATATCATTGGGATTCATGTAGAATCCAATCTCTTAGATTGAGATCGGTCGAGTGATTTCATGATGTATCATTTTATTGGCTTTGGGATTCGTGTAGAATCTGTCCTTCCTATGTTGCTTTTAGTTGGGTGTTTTCTTCGCATTGTGTTCTCATTCTTGTCCTTGTGTTATGATCTTCATGATGGTGGTGCACCACACATGAGTACGTGTGCATACATTTGTTGGGTGACTTGTGAGGCCCAATCTTCCATAGATTTGCCGAAAGTCATGATCATTGGGGTTGGGATGGGAGTATGCATACCCATGGGCACTTGTTATAGGATGAACATGGGTAGGGTAGGGTAGCATCTGGAGGGGGCTTCTATCTCATAGCTCGGCATTCATGGCGTCAAAGGTTGACAAAGGATAAGAAGTTTTAAGCAAGTGATAACTAAATAAAATGTGTGATTGTTAATAAAACTTAAGATAAGTAAAATGTGTGAGCACCCGATTAAGTTCAAGGACACAATGTGTGAGCAACCGTTTAATTTTGAGGACACACGATCTGAGCTTGGACTTTTCAAGGCCAAGCTACTCTCCAGGATGTCAGCCCCTACATATTAGTCTATTGAGTGTCTGACCAGGACCTATACTCCTTGCATTGTCTTAGGTTCTTAGTTTAGCTGTCATAATGTTTGGCGTGAGTGTTAGCCATGGATGTTGTGATTTTTGTGTGTTTGTGGTTGGATCTTTATCTCCATTAGCATGGTAGGTGTGGACCTATAGGTTCCACATGGTTGGGAGGCATAGCTACCTTCACCACTGCTAGGGATCGGTGTATAGAGATGATCTTTTGTCCTAGTGCAACCATTGCTAGATGTCTTCACTTGGTACTTCGGATTTTGTAGTATGCTTTCTTGTGATTTATGCTTTCATTGGGATGCTTGTATATCATGTTTAGATGATGTTATTTTATTTGATGCATTCCCTTATCATGATGTTTAGCATATGATTAGATAATTTTATTTGATTTAGTAGTATATCTGTTGGTTACTGTTGTTTAGCATGTGATAGTTGATGTTATCTACTGTAGGATTATCTTATGCGTTATCACTAGCATGTTATATTTCCTTATGTTGTTATTGTTGCATGTTTTAAGTAGTGACGTCCCTATTATGACAGTACTGACAATCTGGTCAGTGGCTTGGGATGTTATGCGCAGGGGATGGCCAGGACCCATGATGGTCTTATGATGCTATTGATGGTTGGGAGGAACCGTGTACTTAGTTTGGTTGTTTTGTTCTTGAGATGTATTTCTATTGATTGTGATATTGCTTTTGTTCTCTTTTATTTTTATTTCAGTATGTTCCTTGCTGTTATGGTTTAGATGGATAGATGTTCCTCTTTCCCTTTTGTTGCTGCTTTCGAGTGTTCATTCCTTGATTCACGTGGATCCGGTACTCCCTGGTGTGGAGGTTCTTTGCTCTATTTTTTGGTTCAATTTTCTTTTGGGAGTGTTCTCATGTTTCTATGGGCAAAATTTGTTTAGCATGGTGCGATACTTTAAAACGTATTGCATGCCCATGCAAACTATGTCATACAACACTGTAAAGTATCGCACGCCTTCTTGAGAAATGTCGTACGAAACTGGAAGAGTGTCGCACGCCTTCGTGAGAAATGTTGTGCGATGTTGAAAAGTTTCCCATGCCTTCTTGAGAAATGTCGTACGCTATTGGAAGAGTGTCACATGCCTTAAAGAGAAGTGTCGCCCTCCCTTAGTAAAAAGTGTTGCACGATTTTTGTGAAAAACCTACGCGTGCCATCAGATCTAATCTTTTTGTGAGTTTTTTTAGATACACTTTTGGGTGTTCTTCGACCCTATGTTGTTGCATTTTTTATTCTGGTGGTTTTCATTGTTTGCAGTTTTTTGTATTCTGTTGTTGTCTCTTGGGGTTTAAAATATATTGTTTAAGTATAAGTTTCTTATACTTAAGATATATTTTAATATATGCAATGAATCTTTTGAGATAGGTTTCAGACCTCTCGGAGATAAGTTATGGATTCTAGAAAATTTTAGGGCTTCAGAAATCCAGACTTAGCCAATTTTCAGGGCTTTAGGATTTTAGGCTTAGCCAAATTTTTAGGTTTTTGCATTTTACCCCAGCTTGGTGTTTTGTTAATGAGTGGTTGTTTCTTGTGCCCTCATCATGTGCATTGTCATTGTTGGCTTTGTTTGTGTGTGTCAGTTTGGTGGTGGCATTTGGAGATTCATTGGTTGCCGGGATTGTGGTGAAGTTTTCCATTGCGATCGTTGTGATCCTTGTATGATGTTGTCATGTGCATTCATACTTGTAAAAAAAAAAAATTCTTGGCTTGCATTTCATCCTTGTTTCCAAGGATCTCCTAGCGGGGCATTACATATGGTATCAGAGCTCATGTTCAAACATTGGGATCTTTGTGTTTATGTTGCCCATGTAGTTGTTGCTGCGTTGGTTAAGTGCGAGTTTCTTGGTGAGAACTTGTGATCTTTGTTGCTTTGGTATCTACTTGTGATGGACATGCCTGTCCAGTAGATGCAACTAGATCTATGTGAGGAGAAGGAAGTGAGTCTTCCTAATTTTGTGAGCGGAATTGTTGTCCCTTGTTTGGTTGGTTGCTTGTATGACCCTTTTTGGATGGAACCACTAATTGGTGTCCATGTGTTGGCTTTGAGTGCTGCTTTTTGTTTCTCCTTGTGGAGTAGGTGCATTGTTTCCCTATTTTCTCCTTATTGTAAGTAAATAGATGAATCTTATTGTGATTCTTTATTTTGTTGATTATAATCATAAAATGGTTCCTTTCATTGAAAATGAGTGTTTATTATGAATCATTACAAAGTAGTAGTTTTGCATTATATCCTTGGGTTAATGACTTAAGTCCCCAATCTGATTATTTCTTAAGCTTATGGAAATTTGTATTAGATAGATGAATATCTAAATCTTTCATTTCATGGAAATTATTGTTGTCTACATATGCATGAGGTTATTGATGGTATATTGTTTGACGTGTGTGAGTGTGTTCTCTAACATTTCTAGGATGATGTATTCCTTAGCATTGTGTGGTGATCTATCCCTCTGGTGTGACTGTCCTTAGTCATCACCTATGCTGTGATTTGTTTGATGCCTTATTTTATTTGGCTGGAGATACTTTCCTCATGTTGTTGGGCTAGCATTGGTTTTTAGTTTCTTCCTCTCTTGGAATAGTCATCAAATTTTATCTATTGCTCTCTTTGTGACAATTGTCACATTTGACTTATTGTTGAAATGAGCTCTTTTTGGTACTTACTGCTGGAATTGATAATTCCCCCATTTGGGCTTCTTGATTATATTTCATGATGACTATTATGGATGTGTTTTACTGCTGCCCAGTTGTGTGTTGTGACTCTACCATGTTCATCTCGAACCTCTGGTAGTGTGTTTAAGGGATAATATCATGGAGAACATGCTAGTGTGTCTTTGTTAGATCTAAAGTTGTTACTATAACTGAATGGTTTAAATGGTGATTAAACTTCATGTTAATTCTTGAAAGGTATGTACTTGTTTTATTGTGACTCTTCGACCCTTGCTTGAAATCTTTCAATTCATTATGCATTAGTGCTTATATTATGTTTAATTAATGAAATTATGAAAGAGGAGTAATGATGGTTTCAATGTATGAATTACCTTTCTTTCCATGTCATATGTTGTTTGGGCATGTATGTTCTTGAGTGTTTTTGGACATTTTGTCCATCGCTTGTCTTGGTGGCCAAGACTATTGTTTTTGCCTTTGTGGTTTTGTTTGGAGTGGTGATTCAATCATAGGTCTTAGGTCTCTCTTAGCTTCTTCATGTTGTAGTCCTTGTCGATATCTTTTCAATGCTTTTCAAATGGATTCTATTCGAGTCTGGACGTGAAGCTATGGCTTCTAGAGTCACTGACCATTGTTCCAAGTACCTTCTCGAGTAGAGGCCAATTCAATCATGATATATCATATTTATGGCCATTGGAGAAGTTTAACTCTTCATGTTATTCATAATGGAAGAGTATCTTGTCTTCATAATCTACTAGGTACCTGTTGGGGTTCGTGCTTGGGTTTTTGTGTTTCCTATTGCATTGAACTGCCCTTGTGAGGTGTAGTGTGGTTTGTGAGTGTTCCTTGTTTGAGGATGATGTTGCCTTATCATTTGGGAGTGACTCAATTCTTTGATGAATCTAGATTCTCCTTTTTGGACGTTGTCTTGGGTGCATCTCTGTATCCTTTTCTCTCTTGTGAGAGTAGGCTAGGGTGGTTATGCCACTAGCTCAGTTAGTGTTTTTAGGTGATTATATTGATGGTTGGTGAAATTTTGAGTTTCCTAATGCATCATGGACTAGTTAGTGTAGAGGTTGAGAGAGAGAGACTCCCTCTCAGTCCCAATACTCTGAAGTACCCTTCTCCCTAAGCTTATATCTTCAGGTGGATTGTCTCAGTCAAGTTTTCTCTTTAATTGTTGACTTGAGGCTAGAGATTGAGGTTATTGGTAGTTTGGGTGTAGTTTTCCTAGCATGGTACTAGAGGAACATGGTATCGTTGGACAAATGTTACCATCTCATGAGTTGGTATGTAGACATTACATGATTGGGTCCATTGACGAAAGTCTTTGAAATTGGTGAGAAGGTGATATCTTGTCTGGTTGGGTTATGTTACCCTAGTTCCCAGTGATAGTTGAGCTTTTGTACCTTGGAGAGGTGTTGTGCTCCTACGCTTGGTGGTGAATAGTCCTTTGGAGTGTGTCCTTTTGTTGGTAAACTTTCATCCTCTTTGTTCTAAGGGTGAGTTTACGTGGATTCTAGAGTAATCATGTGTGACATGATAGTATTCTTGGGAAATTTGGGATGGTTTTTCCCCATGATTCCAACTTTTTTTGGAAGTGCTTAGTGTTTTGACATTGTTTTGTGGTCATGTGGTTGGTGCATGTCACAGTTGGGCACCTAGTGACAAGGTAGAGAGTGTTGTTCCTTACCTTGTATTGTTGACTTTTGGCTAGATGGGTTTTTCCTAGTGCATAGAAGGTTCCATTTTGGAAAACCTTTTATCTGTGTGACACCCATTCTTGTGGTTAACCTATTTGGGGGTTAACATGATGGTTTGAGAATGTTGGAGTGATTTGGTTTGACTTGTGGATAGTTTCTTGAGTCATTCCTATTGCTCGCTTTGGATTTTGGTTCTGGTGTGATTTGGTTTCTATTCTTGGATTGCAGGCTTCCAGGAGTAAGCCTAGTCTTTGAGGGGGATGATGTAGTGCCTCTCCCATTTGACTTCTATAAGTCATCCTGATGGATGCAACCTTGTTGATCCCTTATTGTGATGGGATCATGATTGTGACCCTGAGTGGTCTACACCATTGAGGTGTTTGGATTTATGTTTCTGTATCAGTTGCTTTGTTTATGCTTTTGACTAATCTTTGAGATTAGGATGTGATTTTTGGTTCATTCAGGTTTGTGCCAGTGGTTACCAGGATCGATGTGGTATCATGAGGTTTTTCCGTGATTACCCTGAAATGTGTGTAGAGATTGCTCTGTGTACTATTACCATGCTACACTAGAGTAGGTTCCTATAGCAGTGGTTAGTCATGTTTATGACTGTGTTTGCTTATGTGTTTTAAATGCCTTTTTAATGTAGAGTAAACAATCATTATTAAATTCTTAAGTAATTAAATGGATTGTTCATGTGAGATTATTTGGTTATGTGTTGCGGACATTTACCTTGTTATATTTCTGATTAGAGCAATATTTGTTACTCATGTTATGTTCACATTTGAGATGACCCGAGGGTCAGATGTTACTCTTTAATTCCAGTATCACAGATATTAGACTACTATGTTGTTCAATTAATCAAATTGCATGATGATGCCATTTTGAGATGATAGTGTGTTTAATGATGATATCTGGTTATCTGGTATTTGGACATACCTCTGATTATGTTATGTGATAGATTTAATGCTATGGTTATTTACTTCATTCCTATGTTGTTATGCTTTATGCGAATGTGAGTGATGTAAATAGATTATTTTAATATAATTAATTAAATGGTTAAATTAGGTGAGTTAATGCATTTATTGCTTTGGCTATGTTATTATATGCAATTGCACTTGATCGTGTTGTTTAGTGTGCAGGATTTATATCCCTGGCAGTGGCACATGGAGTTAGTGATCCAGCCTTTCATATTTTACCAATGTTGTCCTAGTATGGTTGACATATCTTTAATTAAAGTGTTTAAATTAAACCTTTCAGTGATTATTAAATTTGAACTCATTTGCATTATGTGATTAGACTAGTAAGCGTGTCTGTGCATTTAGAGGTATGCATTGTCGTGAAAGTCGTTAAGGTGATTTTTGTTTTTTTTGGCTTTCGGGCTTTTTAATTGATTTATTTTAATTTATTGCAGCTTTTCCATAGATGAATTCCTATTTATAGGAATAGCCTATTTTCATTTCGATCCATTCGGGGTTTAACTAGGTTGGCTGGTTATTTGCCCTAATCGATTATTCACTCAAAAAGTGAATAAGTATCCAAAGAGAAATTTAATTCCTCACTTCTCACTTTCAAATTGGAAAGTTGGAGAGTAAAACCCAAAATCCTCTTCATGAGGATTTATTGTTTTGTTCATTATGGGAGCTATAGGCATGGGATCGTTGCGAGGTTGGGCTCATTGGATCCAGCTCGGGGAAACCTTGGATTTTTGCGATTTTCAACTACTTCTACAGGATATTTATTTTATGGTTTAGATTCCCATTTTGCCCTTTTGGCTATGAGGTAGGGCTTTCCTATTTTTTTGTTTCTGCTCCATTTCAGCTTCTGGTTTTGGTAGCCATTTGTTTGGAGGCTGAGAACTAGTGTTCCCCTCCATTTCTGTATGCTAGTTCTACCCGGTTGGGTGGGTATGAACATTTTTCTATTTTTCGAGATGAGAGTTTGAGATTTTGCACCGTTATGCTGGCTGTTTTTGCATATGGTGTTCATTTTCATTTATTTTTGGATTTTTGGGGTTTTTAAACCCAAAAGCCAAATGGGTTTTAATTTTAAAGTTTTTCCAAAATTTGAGGTTTTTACCTCATTTTGCATACCGCCCTATTTTCTTAGGGTTTTCTTGGCACAATGTGGGTCGTGGACTTGGATGATCTGTTTGGATATCAGTCATACCACTTTTGCACCTTTTGTTGCATTGGGATGCATGTTGCACCCATACTCTCGACTTTGTGTTCGGTTGAGTGATTTGTTACCTATTGTTTTTGTTCCTTTTAGACCTTTGGTTTTGTTTCATGAACGCTAGGATTCGTGTAGAATCCATACTCTCGGATTGAGGCTAGTTGAGTGAGTTCATGATATTTGGTCTTGTTACATCATTGAGATTCATGTACAATCCAATCTCTCAGATTGAGGCTGGTTGAGTGATTTCATGATGTATGGTTTTATTGGCTTTGGGATTCGTGTAGAATCTGTCCATCCTATGTTTCTTTCAGTTGGGTGTTTTCTTTGCATTGTATTCTCATTCCTGTCCTTGTGTTATGATCTTCATGATGGTGGTGTGCCACACAGAAGTACATGCACATACATTTGTTGGGTGACTTGCGAGGTCTGATCTTCCATGAATTTGCTGGAAGTCATGATCATTGGGGTTGGGATGGGAGTATGCATGCCCACGAGCACTTGTTGTAGGATGAGCATGGGTAGGGTAGGGTAGCATCTGGAGGGGGCTTCTATCTTATAGCTTGGCATTCATGGTGCTGGAGGTTGACAGAGGATAAGAAGTTTTAAGCAAGTGATAACTAAATAAAATATGTGATTGTTAATAAAACTAAAGATAAGTAAAATGTGTGAGCACTCGATTAAGTTCGAGGGCACAATGTGTGAGCACCTGTTTAAGTTTGAGGACACACGATCCGAGCTTGGGCTTTTTGATTCCAAGAGACTCTCTAGGATGTCAGCCCCTACTTAGTAGCCTATTGAGTGTCTAACCAGGACCTATACTCCTTGCATTGTCTTAGGTTCTTGATTCAGCCATCATACTGTCTAGCATGAGTGTTAGCCATGGATGTTGTGATTTTTGTGTGTTTTTGGTTGGATCTTTATCTCCATCAGCACAGTGGGTGTGGACCTACAGGTTCCACGTGGTTGGGAGGTGTAGCTACCTTCACCACTACTAGGGATCGGTGTACAGAGACAATCTTTTTTTCTAGTGCGACCGTTGCTGGATGTCTTCACTTGGTACTTTGGGTTTTGTAGTATGCTTTCTTGTGATTTATACTTTCATTGGGATGCCTGTATATCATGTTTAGATGATGTTAGTTTATTTGATGCATTCCCTTATCATGATGTTTAGCATATGATTAGATGATGTTATTTGATTTAGTAGTATATCTATTCCTTACTACTGTTCAGCATGTGATAGGTGATGTTATCTACTGTAGGATTATCTTATGCGTTATCACTAGTATGTTAGATTTTTTTATGCTATTATTGTTGCATGTTTTTAGTAGTGATGTCCCTATTATGATAGTACCAACGATCTGGTCAGTGGCTTGGGATGTTATGCACGGGGGATGGCTAGGACCCACGATGGTCTTATGATGCTATTGACGGTTGGGAGGAACCACATACTTAGTTTGGTTATTTTATTCTTGAGATGTATTTCTATTCATTACGATGTTGCTTTTGTTCTCTTCGATGCTTATTTCAGTATGTTCTTTTCTGTTATGGTTTAGATGGATAGATATTCCTCTTTCTCTTCTGTTGCTGCTTTCGAGTGTTCATTCCTCAATTTGTGTGGATCCGGTACTCCCTTGTATGGAGGTTCTTTGCTCTATTTTTTGGTCCATTTTTCTTCTGAGAGTGTTTTCATTTTTCTATGGGCGACATTTGTTCAGCACAGTGCGACACTTTAAAAAGTATCGCATGCCCATGCAAACTATGTCGTACGACACTGTAAAGTATCTCATGTCTTCTTGAGAAATGTCGTACGACACTGGAAGAGTGTCGCACGCCATCTTGAGAAATGTTGTGCGATGCTGAAAAGTGTCACATGCCTTCTTGAGAAATGTCATACGACACTAGAAGAGTGTCGCACACCTTAAAGAGAAGTGTCACCCTCCCTTAGTAAAAAGTGTCGCACAGTTTTTGTGAAAAACCTGCGCATGCCATCAACGGGCACTTTTCTTCATGATTTGATCTTTTTGTGAGTTGTTTTGGATACCCTTTTGGGCATTCTTTGAGCCTATGTTGTTGCATTTTATATTCTTGTGGTTTTCATTCTTTGCAATTTTTTGTGTTCTATTGTTGTCTCTTGGGGTTTAAAATATATCGTTTAAGTATAAGTTTCTTATACTTAAGATATATTTTAACATATGCAATGAATCTTTTGAGATAGGTTTCAGACCTCTCGAAGATAAGTTATGGATTCTAGGAAATTTTAGGGCTTCAGAAATCCAGACTTAGCCAATTTTCAGGGCTTCAGGATTTCAGGCTTAGCCAAATTTTCAGGTTTTTGCATATTACCCTAGCTTGGTGTTTTTTGATGAGTGGTTGTTTCTTGTGCCCTCATCATGTGCATTTTCATTGTTGGCTTTGTATGTGTACAAAGCCATATGCGTATATGTATGTATGCATGCATGCATCCATACATGCATAGATATATTTATATATGCATGCATATGCATACATATATGTATATGAATATGTATGTATGCATGCATATGTATATGTATGTATGTATGCATGCATGCATTTATACATGCATGCACACATACATACACATACATACATACATACATACATACATGCATGCATACATACATACACATACATACATACATGTATGTATGTATGTATATATATGTAACCATACATACATACACATACATACATACATACATACATGTATGTATGTATTAATACACACACATGCATGCATCCATGCACACACATACGTATATGTATGTATGCATACATGTATGTATGGATGTGTATACATGTATACATACATACATACACGTATGCATGTATGTATCTATGTATTGACACACACACATGCATGCATGCATCATACATACATATATGTATGTATGCATACATATATGTATGTATGCATACATATATGTATGTATGCATACATGTATGTATGTATGTATGCATCCATGCATACATAGCATACATGCATAGATATATCTATCCATGCATGCATAGATGTGTAGATACATGTATGCATCTATGTATACATGCATACATTCATAGATACATGATCTAAGAGCATCCAGAGGTATAAGAGCAATCCTATGTCAACAAAAAAATAATTTACTTAGTTTCTATTTCATGTGTTTTCATTTTTGGATACCCATTTGGGTCAAATAAAGGTTCCAACTCTCATAGTTCCACTTTCAATGTTCTAGGATAGAGTATTTGGACACCTTGGGATACATGTAAATCCTAAAAAAAATAGGAGATTGTAATTGGGCCATCATTTTGGGTAAACTACAAGGTGTAAATTGGCCAAATGAATGGAATTGTAATTTAGAGCATTCCACAAAAGAATCAGGTCAAAAGGCCCCATGGTTTGAAACTTATTGCAGTTTTTTGAGTTTTGGAGACCTCCTAAGAATGCTTCAAAGAAAAGTTAGGGGCATTAAATGACCTTGAAAAGGGTCAAAAAATGAGGTATGAGCAATGCTGGTCTATAGGGTTGTAGAGCGCTTCAAGAGCTTTTCAAAAATGTAAACAGTTCGTCAATCGAAGCTACGGTTCAAAAGTTATGCCTCTCGAAAGTTTGATTACCATTTTTGGATTCTTCTAGATTTGTGTTGACTTCTAATGCAGCTTCTGGAGCCTTCTATTTGGTTGGTGGATGCCTACTATCACTTTGTAGAATGTATTCCTAGTCCTTAACCCTCTGGGGTCTATTTAAGGAGATTTTTGGCATTGTAAAAGGTAGTTCAAAGTGGAGTTTGAGAGGAGGTACTGAAAGGAGAAATTATCTCCAGATTTATGTTATTGTAAGCCCTTAGGGCATGTTTTGAAGTTTATTTTCTCTGTACTATATGTACTAGCTTATTTTCCCAATTAATACAATTTCCCCTTTTTTTTTGTTTCCATTCTGTGCTTGAGTTGTGTCCCCATCAAGTGGTATCAGAGCCAATTTTCCTGAGTGTGTAGACAGAGCACTGACTGTGAGGTAATTTGCACCAGGACTGTGTGGTTGTGGGTTCAAGTTAGAAGATGCCTCCATGAAGAGAGCATGGTGAAAGGTCCAGAGCTATTAATCTTGAGGAGGTTAGAGCCCTCCAAAGGAAGGGACAAGCATTACAAGAGGAGCTCCGTAGAGGAGCCAATTTTAACGTAGGTGATGATAGTGAGGATGACAATGAAGAAGAAAAAATGGGACCAAAAGGGGAATTTGATAGGGAAGTTTAGAATCAGGCAGAGGAAAGGATTTTTAGGGCCATTACTAAGTTTGGAAAAAGACCTACAATTGAAGTGGGTATATTTTCAAAAAATCTGAAACTAGATGAGTTGATCAATTGGATCAATGAACTAGAAGAATACTTTGAGTATGAGAATATCAGGGACCCAGATAGGGTTAAGTTTGCAAAGGCCAAACTAAAAGGCCATGCAAAAATCTAGTGGCAAGAGGTTCAATTGGAAAGAAATAGAAGAGGAAAGGAGAAGATCACAAGGTGGGATCGCATGGTGGAGAAATTGAAGAAGCAGTTCATTCATGTGGACTACGAGCTTGATTTGTTGAAGAAGATGCATGGGTTAAAGCAAGCAGGAAGAACAGTCCAAGAATATACAGAGGAGTTTTATTGACTTTTGATTAGAGTAGGGCATGCAAAAGAAAATAAGGAGAAGGTTTCTCGTTATATCAGTGGGTTGCGACCTAGCATCTAAGAGGAATTAAGTCTGGTAAGAATGACAAGCGTTGAAGAGACATACCAATTTTTCCTACGAGTTGAAGAGTAGCTGAATAAAAGGTTTGAAGGAAGACAAAGAGGGCATGGTCAAGGAGGAAGGGGTAGTGGTAGGTCATCTAGAGGCCAAAATGAAACCAAAAAGAAAAATGAAGATGTGGGTACCAGCAGAAACCAGAGGAACAAGGGTTTTAAACGCTCCTGTGATCAAGACTTTAGAAATTAGAGAGGAAGAGGTAGAGGACATGGACAAGGAAGAGGAGGCTTCCATGGTACCTATTTCCATTGTAATGAAGAAGGTCATTGTGCCTTTGAATGCCCTCAATGACAAGGAAGGACAGATAAGAGAGCTAAGGGCCAAGCTAGGGCTGCTCATGTGGATGAGGATGCATAATCATCACATTTAGAGGATGTAGAGAGAGGAGAGACCTTGGTGAATGAAAGGGTCCTACTAAGTGGTGAGATTGAACCAAGAAAACAGAGGAGTTTGTTTCATACCAGATGCAAGTGTGAGGATAAATGTTGTGACATGATCATTAATGGTGGTAGAAAAGATAACTTGGTATCAGAGAAGATGGTCTCTAAGCTGAAGCTCAAGAGGGAGAGAGATCTCCAGCCCTATCGGATTGCTTGGGTGAAAGATGATCATAAGGTCCTGGTAAGTGAACAATATTTATTAGAATTCAAAATTGGGAGTTACCATGATGAAGTTCTCTATGATGTTATTTCGATGGATGTTTGCCATCTATTGTTGGGTAGACCATGACAATTTTGTTAGGATAAACCACGGACAGAAATAAAAACTACATGCAAATATAACCAATAACAGAAAATAATAGAACACACAGAAATGAACACAAGGCACCAAGATTTAATGTGGTTCACCCAATCCTTGGGCTACGTCCACCAAACAGAAAGTTCGATCTTATTACAATCCAGTGATTACAACCTGATTACAATCTGTAATCCCTTACAGCTCAATACCACCGCAAGAACCAATTTTGTATCACCACATATATAAAATACCCAACCCTAAGTCCTTTTTATACAAGTATTAAACTACTTTAGGTTTATAACATGTCGGTCATATGTCGGCCATAATATGTCGGCTACCATGTCGGCTACCATGTCGGCTACTTCCAAAAAAATTTGAAAGATATGTACTTTCCTGATCAATCACCACAATCTAACAAATTTGAAAGACATGTAGTACATGATGGACATGCAAACACATACTCTCTAAAAAAGGATGGAGTTCACCACAAATTGAAGCCCATGAAAAAAGAAGGTGAAAAGGTATGTAGCAGTGCTAGGATTTGTCTTGTTGATGGAAGAAATTTTTTAGATGGCATGAAACATTAGCGTATGTGCTATGCTTTGATTCCTAGGAAAGATAAAGAAGGTAGTAGTGAAATACCACTTGAAGTTTCAGATTTACTAGGTGAGTTTGGAGATATTATCTCTGATAATGTTCCAGAAGGATTGCCACCAGTAAGGCAAATCAATTATCAGATAGATCTGATCTAGGAGCTAGTTTTCCTAAAAAGGCTACTCATAGGATGACTCCTACTAAAATAGAGGAGCTAAATAGAAGGGTTTAGCAGCTATTAAGGAAGGGCTTGATTCGAGAGAGCCTAAGTCCATGTGTAGTACCTACAGTACTCACACCAAAGAAGGATGGAGAGTGGAGAATGTGTATAGATTCTTGAGCTATTAATATGATAACCATCAAGTACCAGTTTCCTTGCCAAGGATCGATGATCTTATGGACTACTTGAGTGGAGCTCAATACTTCACAAAGATAGCTCTCAAGAGAAGCTATCATTAGATATAGATACGAGAAGGAGATGAGTGGAAAATAGCCTTCAAGACCAAGGAGGGTCTTTATGAGTGGTTAGTCATGCCCTTTGGATTGACGAATAACCCAAGCACCTTCATGCGGCTCATGAATGAGGTACTTAAGAAGTTCTTGGGAAATTTTGTTATTGTTTATTTGGATGATATTTTAATTTTTAGCAAGATGTTGGAAGAACATTTATTGCATATTCATAGTGTCCTTAAAAGGCTAAGGGAAGAGAAATTGTTAATTAATCTAAAGAAGCGTATCTTTGCAAAAAGGGAGTTAGTCTATTTGGGGTTTGTTATAGCACCTAAAGGTCTCAAAATGGATCCAGAGAAGGTAAAAGCCATCTTGGAATGGCCTACTCCAAGGTCTGTTGCTAAGGTAAGATCATTTCATGGTCTAGTTAGTTTTTGTAGGAATTTTATTAAGAATTTTAGTGGCATATGTGCACCCCTCACTGATACAATAAGAGGGGATAGAAAAGAGTTCAAATGGACTGCAGCAGTTGCGAAAAGTTTTGAATTGCTGAAGAAGAAGGTGACAGAATAGCCTGTGTTGGCACTTCCAGATTTTAGAAAAGTGTTCCAGGTGGATTGTGATGCTAGTGGGGCTGTATTAAGCCAAGAAGGTAAGCCTATTGCATATTTTAGTGAAAAAATGAATGATGCAAAAAAAAAGTATTATGTTTATGATCAAGAGTTCTATGCAATAGTTCAAGCCTTAAAGAAATGGAGGCATTATTTATTTCCAAAGGAATTTGTTTTGTATACTGATCACCAGGCATTACAGTACCTAAATAGCCAAGGTAAATTGAAAGAGACGCATATGAAGTGGGTAGAGTTCTTGTAGAGCTACACATTTGTGTTGAAACATAGAAGCAAAAAATCTAACAGGGTTGTAGATGCACTAAGCAAGAGATAGTTGTAGCTTACAGTAATGCAGGTTGAAGTAGTTGAGTTTGATGAACTCAAGAATCTATACCCTGATGATCCTGATTTTGCTAAAGCATGGAAAGATTGTAAAGAGCCTGTTGCTATAGATAGAACTAAGTGGTTAGACTATCTGATTCAGGATGGTATGTTATTCAAGGGCAGCCCATTGTGCATTCCAAGGAGTTCCATGAGGAAAAATTTGATTAAAGAAAAACACAGTGGAGGGATGGTAGGAAATTTTGGTTGAGATAAGATCATTTCCATTCTTAGTGAACATTATTTTTTGCCTCAGATTTCACAAGATGTAAAGAAGTTTGTATAGAGTTGCCAAGTTTGTTAAGTTGCCAAGGGATTTAGCCACAATACTGGACTATATTAGCCATTTCTTATTCCATCAAAGCCATGGGAGGACATAAGTATGGATTTTGTTCTTGGATTGCTGAGGACATAAAGGGGTAATGACTCAGTATTTTTGGTGGTTGATAGGTTTTCCAAAATGGCACATTTCATTCCATGCCACAAAACTCATGATGCTATCCATATTGCAGACTTGTTTTTTAGAGCGGTGGTAAGACTACATGGTCTTCCAAGGAGTATATTTTGTGACAGAGATACTAAATTTGTAGGGTATTTTCAGAGAACATTGTGGAAAAAGTTGAGAACAGACTTAAAATTGAGTTCCACACATCACCCATAGACTAACGGCCAAACAGAAGTGGTAAACAAAAGTCTGGGCAATTTGCTAAGATGTTTAGTTGGGGATAAGCCCAAGGGGTGGGATTTGATTCTACCACAAGCCGAGTTTTCTTACAATAACTCTGTAAATAGGAGTACTGGTAGATCACCATTCCAAATTGTATATGGCAGTAGCTCAAGGACTGCGCTAGAATTGAGGAAGATAGAGCAAGGGGAGAGGACTTGTACAAAAGCTGAAGAATTTGCTAAACATATCAAGCATCTACATGAGGAAGTTCAAGCACACATTACCAAGATGAATCAAGAGTATAAAGCTACGGCTGATCAAAGGAGAAGACATAAGGAATTCCAAGTAGGGGATCTAGTCATGCT
The DNA here is from genome assembly GCA_028749045.1 of Cupressus sempervirens. NCBI lineage: Eukaryota > Viridiplantae > Streptophyta > Pinopsida > Cupressales > Cupressaceae > Cupressus > Cupressus sempervirens. The sequence continues at coordinate 415,573,094 of CM053790.1, forward strand.
ACACTTATGAAAAGAAAGATTTTCAGCCGGCACTTATAACAAGCTAAAAATGAAGAAATTTGGTCCCTGCAAAATTCTGAAGAAACATGACTTAGGAAATGCATATGAGGTGGAGTTGCCAAATGGTATTCACATTTCTTCTATTTTCGACATTGCAGACTTAACAGAGTATCATGATGATGGTGCAGATGAGGAACTGATGTTAGAGCCATGTCCAATTCCTGCTTCTAAGAAGGAGGAGATAGAGGACATTCATGATCATCGTGTTGGTAGGAGTACAAGAAATAGGCAGTATGAAGAGTATTTGGTCAAGTGGAATGGACGGTCAATAGAGGACTCAACTTGGTTTTTAGCAGCTGAGGTTTCCCATTTGGGATTTTCTCTACCATTCATAAAGTGACAGGGTCACTTTTCAATCTACCCTGGGTGTCTAATGCAGGAGCATCCAAAGGTATAAGGGCAATCCTGTATCACCCAAAAAAAAATGTACTTAGACTTAGTTTTTGTTTCATGTGTTTTCATTTTTGGATACCCATTTGGGTCAAATAAAGGTTCCAACTCTCATAGTTCCACTATTAGTGTTCTAGGATAGATTATTAGAACACCTTGGGATACATGTAAATGCAAAAAAAATAGTAGTATGTAATTGAGCCATCATTTTGGTGAACTTGGAGGTGTAAATTGGCCAAATGACCTCTTAAGAATGCTTCATGGTTAGGTTAGCAGCATTAAATGACCTCAAAAAGGTCCAAAAAATGGGGGACAAGTGAAGCTAGTCCATAGGGCTATAGATCACTTCAAGAGCTTTGCAAAAATGTAAACAGTTCATCAATCAGAGCTACAATTCAAAATTTATGCCTCCTGAAAGTTTCGGTACCATTTTTGGATTCTTCTAGATTCGGACCAACTTCTAACGCGAGTTTTGGATGCTTCTACTTGGTCAGTGGATGCCTGCTAGCACTTTCTAGAATGTATTCCTAGTCGTTAATCGTCCAATGTCTATTTAAGGACATTTCTAGCATTATAAAAGACAATTCGGAGTGGATTTTGAGAGGAGGTACTAAAAAGAGAAATTATCTCCAGATTTATGCTATTGTAAGTGCATAGGGCATGTTTTGAAGTCTATTTTCTCTGTACTGGATGTATTAGCTTATTTACAAAGTTAATAAAATTTCCCTTTCTTGTTGTGTCCATTATGTGCTTGGGTGGTGTCCCCATCAACCAAGGGTCATGAACTCACTCCACCAGCCTCAATCCAAAAGTATGAATTCTACACGAATCTCAATGTCCATGAAACAAAGAAAAGGTCCAAAAGAAATCATAACAGGTATAAAATCACACAATCAAACACAATGTTAGCAGTATGGATGCAACACGCATCCCAAAGAAACATAAAAGTTCAAAAGTGGTCTGACTGATATCCAAATGGATCATCAAGGTCCACGACCCACATTGTGCCAAGAAAACTCGAGAAAATAGGGCGGCATGCAAAAAGAGGTAAAAACCTCAAATTTTGGAAAAATTGCAAAATTAAAACCCATTTGGCCTTTGGGCACAAAAATCAATAAAGTCCAAAAAGAAATGGAATCAGGCACCATATGCAAAAATAGCTAGCATAACAACGTAAAATTCCAAACCCTCATCTTGAAAAATAGGAAAATATTCATACCTACCCAACCAAGTAGAACTAACATAAAGAAATGGAGGGGAACACTAGTTCTCAGCCTCCACACAAACGGCTACCAAAAACAAAAGTAGAAACGGAGTAGAAACAATAAAATGGGAAAGCCCTACCTCACAGCCAAAAGGGAAAAATGGGAATCTAAACCATCAAATAAATAGCTCGCAGAAGTAGCGGAAAATTGTGGCAATCCAAAGTTTTCCTAAGATGGATCCAATGAGCCCAACCTCGCAACGATCCCATGCCCATAGCTCCCACAACGAACAAAATAGTAAATCCTCATGAAGAGGATTTTGGATTTTACTCTCCAACTCTCCAATTCAAAAGTGAGAAGTGAGGAATTAAATTCTTCTTTGGATATTTATTCACTTTTTGAGTGAATAATCGATTAGGGCAAATAACTAGCCAACCTTGTTAAACTCTGGATCAACCCAAATGGAAAAAAGATATTCCTATAAATAGGAATTCATCTATGGAAAAACTGCCAAAAATTAAAATAAATCAATTAAAAAGCCTGAAAACCCAAAAATATAGAAATCACCTTAATGGCTTTCGTGACAATGCGAAACTCTAAATGCACAGACATGCTCACTGGTCTAATCACATAATGCAAATGAGTTTGGATTTAATAATCATTGAAAAGATTAATTTAAACATTTAATAAAGGATACATTGACCATATAAGAGCGATATTGGTAAAATATGAAAGGTTGAATCACTCAATCCATGTGCCACTGCTATGGATATAAATCATGCACACTAAACAACACAATCAAGTGCAATTGCATATAATAACATAGCCGAAGCAATAAATGCATTAAATCACCTAATTTAACAATTTATTTAATTTTATTAAAATAATCTATTTACAACACTCACGTTGACATAAAGCATAACAATGCAGGAATGAAGTAAATAACCATAGCATTAAATCCATCACATAATATAATCAGAGGTATGTCCAAATACCAAATAACTAGATATCATCATAAAATACACTTTCATCTCAAAATGGCATCATTATGCAATATGATTAACTGAACAACATAGTAGTCTAATATCTATGATACTGAAATCAAGGTATAACATCTGACCCTCGGGTCGTCTCAAATGTAAAGCATCACATGAGTAAAAAATATCCCTCTAATAAGAAATATAAGAAGGTATATGTCCGTAACACATAACCAAATAATCATACAAGAACAACCCATTTTAATTACTTAAGCATTTAATAATGATTGTTTACAAAATCAACAAAAAGACACTTAAAACACAAAAGCAAACATAGTCATAAACATGACTAACCACTACTATAGGAACCTAGTCCAATGTAATGTGGTAAAAAGAACATAGTCCAATCTATTCACACATCTCAAGATAATTATGTAACAACCTCATGATATCACATCGATCCTAGTAACCACTGGCACAAATCTTAGTGAACCTTAAATCACATCATAATCTCATAGATCAGCAGAAGCATAAAAAAAGCAACAGAAACAGAAACATAAATTTAAACACCTTGATGGTGTAGACCACTCAGTGTCACAATCATGATCCATCACAACAAAAGATCAACAAGGTTGCATCCATCAAGATGACTTATAAAAGTCAAATGGGAGAGGCACTACAATGTATACATACATATATATATATCTATGTATACATGCATGCATGGATAGATATATCTATGTATGTATGCAATGTATACATAGATATATGTATGTATGGATGGATGCATTTATACATCCGTCCATGCATACATATATCTATGTATACATTGCATATGCATAGATATGCATGCATGCATAAATACATATATATATATATATATCTATGTATACATGCATGCATGCATAGATATATCTATGTATGTATGCAATGTATACATAGATAGATGTATGTATGGATGCAAGCATGCATGCATCCATATATGCATGTATCTATGTATACATACATGCATCTATGTATGTATACATGTATGCATGCATCCATCCATACATACATGTATCTATCCATACATGTATGCATGTATGCATGAATGCATACATACATACATACATATATACATTTATATATCTTGTATGTATGCATGCATCTATCCATGCATGCATTGATGCATGCATAAATATATCTATGTATGTATGCAATGTATACATAGATATATGTTTGTATGGTTGTATGCATGCATGCATCCATCCATGCATACATATATCTATGTATACATTGCATATGTATAGATATGCATGCATGCATAGATATATCTATGTATGTATGCAATGTATACATAGATATATGTATGTATGGATGCATGACTGCATATATGTATGTATGCAAGCATGCATGCATCCATACATACATGTACCTATCGATGCATGCATACATACATACGTAAGTGTAAACATGTATATATCTTGTATGTATGCATATTCATGTATGCATGCATCTATCCACGCATCTATGTATGCATCCATGCATATGGATGCATCCATACATACATGTATCTATGTATGACATAGATACATGAATCGATGCATGTATCCATGCATGCATGCATATGCATGGATGCATAAATACCTACATGCATCTATGTATATATGCATGTATACATGGATGCATGCATGGATGTAGATGCATGCATGCAACCATGCATGCATCTATGTATGTATGGATAGATGAATGGATGTATGTATGATGTATGTATGCATGCATACATGCATATGCATACATACAAGATATATACATGTATACATGTATGTATATATGCAAGCATGGATGTATGCACATACATGCATCCATGCATCCATGAATGCATGGATAGGTGCATGCATACATACAAGATATATACATGTATTCACGTATATATGTATGTATGCATCCATGTATGTGCATGCATGCATCCATCCATACATGCATGCATATGCATGAATGTATACATACATGCATGCCTCTATGTATGCATGCATCTATAAATGCATGCATGTATGCATGCATCTATCCATGCATGCATAGATGCATGCATAAATATATCTATGTATGTATGCAATGTATACATAGATATATGTATGTATCTATGCATGCATGCATGTATGCATCCATCCATGCATACATATATCTATGTATACATTGCATATGCATAGATATGCATGCATGCATACAAACATATATATCTATGTATACAGGCATCCATGCATAGATATATCTACGTATGTATGCAATGTATACATAGATATATGTATGTATGGATGCATGATTGCATATATGTATGTATCCATGGATATGCATGCATCCATACATACATGTATCTATGTATGACATAGATACATGCATGGATCCATATGCATGGATGCATAAATACTTGCATGCATCGATCAATATATGCATGTATGCATGGATGCATGCATGGATGTAGATTCATGCATGCAACCATGCATGCATCTATGTATGTATGATGTATGTATGCATGCATACATACAAGATATATACATGTATACATGTATGTTTGTATGGATGCATGGATGTATGCACACACATGCATCCATGCATGCATGGATAGATGTATGCATACATACAAGATATATACATGTATAGATGTATATATGTATGTATGCATCCATGTATGTGCATCCATGCATCCATGCATACATGCATGCATATGCATAGATGCATACATAGACGCATGCATCTATGTATACATGCATCTATCCATGCATGGATAGATGCATGCATACATAGATGCATGCGTGTATGTATGCATCCATGCATATGCATTCACGTATGCATGGATGCATGGATGCACATACATGGATGCATACATACATATATAATGTATACATGTATATATCTTGTATGTATGCATGCATGGATAGATGCATGCATACATAGATGCATGCGTGTATTTATGCATCCATGCATATGCATGGATGCATGCATGCACATACATGAATGCATACATACATACATGTATACATGTATATATCTTGTATGTATGCATGCATCTATCCTTGCATGCATGGATGCATGGATGCAGATGCATGCATACATGCATATGCATCCATAAAAGATATATGCATGTATGTATGTATGTATGCATCCATGCATCCATACATGCATGCATGTACGCATGCATGGATAGATACATGTATGTATGCATGGATGCATGCATCTATGCATACATACATAGATACATGTATGCATGGATGCATGCATGCATACATGCATGCATTTATACAAGATATATACATGTATGTACGTATGTATGCATCCATGCATGCATGTATGCATCCATGCATACATACATGTATGTATGGATGGATGCATGCTTACATGTATACCTACATAGATACATGTATGTATGTATACATAGATACATAGTTATATACATGCATACATGTATACATACATAGAGACATGTATATATATATATAGATACATAGATATATCTATGTATGTATGCAATGTATACATAGATATATGCATGCATGCATCCATACATACATATATCTATGTATACATTGCATACATAGATATATCTTTGCATGCATGCATGCATACATACATATGTCTATGTATGTATGCAATGTATACATAGATATATGTATGTATGGATGCATGCATGCATATATCTATGTATACATTGCATCCATACATAGATATATCTATGCATACATACATACATGATATATGTATTTAGGGATGCATGCATGCATCCATACATACATATATCTATGTATACATTGCATACATACATAGATATATCTATGCATGCATGCATGTATACATAGATATATGTATGTATACATAGATATATGTATGTATACATAGATATAAGTATGCATGGATGCATGCATGCATACATACATATATATGTATGCATCTATATACATACATACATGTATGGATGTATGCATCCATGCATGCATACATGCATGCATATACATACATACATACATACATGTATACATGTATGTATGCATGTATACATAGATGCATACATGGATGCATGCATACATGCATATGCATATATACAAGATACATACATGTATACATGTATACATGTATTTATGTATGTATGCATCCATATATACATATATTTATGTATATATTGCATACATACATAGATATGCATGCATGCATGCATACATACATATATATATCTCTATGTATATGTGTATGAATGCAACCATCCATACATACATGTATCTATGTATACATACATATTGCATATGCATGCATGGTTTCATACATACATAGATGAATGCATGTATGGATGGATGCATCCGTTCATACATGTATCTATGTATCTATACATGCATGGATACATATATATGTATATGTATGTATCCATGCATGCATCCATACATGCATGCATACGTACATACACATACATACATACATGTGTGTATGTATATTGCATACATATATGTATATATGCATTTATCATACATACATATATGTATATATGCAAGCATGCATACATTCATACATACACATACATACATGCATACATACATGTATGTATTGATGCACACACATGCATAAATGCATGCATCATACATACGTTTATGTATGTATGGATACATGTATGTATGTATAGATACATACATCTATGTATGCATGTATGTATGTATGTATTGACACACACACATGCATGTATATATATATATATATATATATATATATATATATATATATATATGCATGCATGCATGCATATCTATGTATGTATGCAATATATACATAAATATATGTATGTATGGATGCATACATACATACATACATACATGTATACATGTATATATCTTGTACGTACGCATATGCATGGATGCATACATACATGCATGCATGTATGCGTGCATGTATGCATATATGTATATAGATGCATACATATATATGTATGTATGCATGCCTGCATCCATACATAGATATGCATGCATGCACACATACATATATATATATATCTATGTATACGTTGCATATGCATAGATATGCATGCATACATACATACATACACACATATATATATATATATATATATGCATGCATAGATATATATATGTATGGATGCATGACTACATAAATGTATGGATGCATGCATGTATCTTTGTATACATACATGCATGCATCCATCCATCCATACATACATGTATCTATCCATGCATGCATGTATGTATGCATGGATGCATGCATACATACATACATATATACACGTATACATGTACATATCTTGTATGTATGCATGCATCTATGCATACATGCATACATAGATTGATGCATGCATCTATGCATGCATACATGCATGCATCTATGCATACATGTATAGATACATTGATGCATGCATGTATGTATGCATCCATACATACATGTATCTATTTATGACATAGATACATGCATGGATGCATGCATCCATGCATGCATGGATGGATGCATCCAAGCATGCATAGATGCATGCATGCATGGATAGATTAATGGATGTATGTATGCATGCATAGATGCATATGCACACATAAAAGATATATACATGTATGTATGTATGCATGCATGGATGTATGTATGCATCCATGCATGCATAGGTGCATGCATATATGTATGCAAATACATGCATGCATATGCATGGATGCATACATACATGCATGCATCTATGTATGTATGCATGCATGCATGGATGCATGAATGCATAGATGCATGCATACATGCATATGCATACATACAAGATAGATACATGCATACATGTATGTATGTATGCATGCATCCTTGCATACATACGTGCATGCATTTATGCATGCTTGGATAGATACATGTATATATGGATGGATGCATGCATACATGTATACATACATAGATACATGTATGTATGGATGCATGCATATCCATGGAGTCATACATACATATGCATACATACAAGATATATAGATGTATACATGTATGTATGTATGCATGCATGCATGCTTGGATAGATACATGTATGGATGCATACATATGCATTGAGTCATACGTACATGCATGCATCTATGTATGTATGCATGTATGCATACATGCATGCATGGATAGATCCATGCATACATGCATATTCATACATACAAGATATATACATGTATATATGTATGTATGTATGCATGCATCCATGGATACATACATCCATGCATGCATGTATGCATGGATGGATGCATGCATACATGTATACATAAATATGTATATGCAGTCATGCATCCATACATACATATATCTCTTCATACATTTCACACATAGATATATCTATGCATGCATGCATATATATATATATATATATATATATATATATATATATATATATATATATATATATATATATATATATATATATATATATATATATATATATATATATATGCATGCATGCATGCATATCTATGCATATGCAATGGATGTATATATATATGTGTATATGGATGAATGCATGCATCCTTACATACATATATCTATGTATACATTGCATACATAGATAGATATATCTATGTATACATGCAATGTATACATAGATATATGAATGTATGTATGCATGCATGCATACATATATATGTATGCATCTATATACATAGATATATGTATGGATGTATGCATCCATACACATATATGCATGCATGCATACATACATGTATACATTTATGTATGCATGTATACATAGATGCATGCATGGATGTATGCATTCATGGATGCATAGATGCATTCATGCATACATGCATATGCATACATACAAGATATATACATGTATACATGTATGTATGTATGTATGCATCCATACATACATATATCTATGTATATAATGCATACATCCATAGATATGCATGCATGCATATATATATATATATATATACATGCATGCATGCATAGATATATCTATGTATGAATGCATCCATCCATACATACATGAATCTATGTATACATACATGTATCTATGTATGTATACATGTATGCATGCATGCATACATCCATACATACATGTATTTATGTATGTATGCATGTATACATAGATGCATTGATGTATGTATGCATCCATGCATGCATGTATGGATGGATGCATCTGTACATCTATGTATCCATGTATGTATACATGCATGCATACATATATATGTATATACGTATATGTATATGTATGCATGCATATGAATACATATATGTATATGAATATGTATATGTATATGTATGTATGCATGCATATGTATGTATATGAATACGTAGATGTATATATGTATGCATGCATATGTATATGTATATGTATGTATGTATGCATGCGTGCATGCATACATACATACACATGAATACATACATACATGTATGTATGTATATTTCATACATATATGTATGTATGCATGCATCATACATTCGTATATGTATGCATGTATGCATACATGCATGCATACATACATACACATACATACATACATACATGTATGTTTGTATTGATACACATGCATGCATGCACACACATGTATGCATGCATGCATCATACATACGTATATGTATGTATGCATACATGTATGTATGGATGTGTATATATGTATACATACATACATACATGTATGTATGTATTGACACACACACACATGCATGCATCATACATACGTATATGTATGTATGCATACATGTATGTATGTATGTATGCATCTATGCATACATACATACATAGCATACATGCATAGATGCATAGATACATGTATGCATTTATGTATACATGCAAAGATCCATAGATACACGATGCAGGAGCAGCCAGAGGTATAAGGGCAATCCTGTGTCACCCAAAAAAAAAATGTACTTAGGCTTAGTTTCTATTTCAAAAGTTATGCCTCCAGAAAGTTTGGTTACTGTTTCTAGAATCTTCTAGATTTGTGTCGACTTCTAATGTAGCTTTTGGAGCCTTCAATTTTGTCAGTGGATGCCTACTAGCACTTTCTAGAATTTATTCCTAGTCCTTAACCCTCTAGGGTCTATTTAAGGAGATTTTTGGAATTGTAAAAGGCAATTCAGAGTGGAGTTTGAGAGGAGGTACTGAAAGGAGAAATTATCTCCAGATTTATGTTATTGTAAGCCCTTAGGGCATGTTTTGAAGTTTATTTTCTTTGTACTATATGTACTAGCTTATTTTCCTAGTTAATACAATTTCCTTTTTTCTGGTGTGTCCATTCTGTGTTTGGTTCATGTCCCCATCAAGTGGTATCAAAGCTAGTTTTCCTCAGTGTGTACACAAACTGCCAACTGTGAGGCAGTTTGCACTAGGACTGTGTGGTTGTGGGTTTGAGTTAGAAGATGTCTCCATGAAGAGAGCATGGTAGAAGGGCCAGAGCTATTAATCCTAAGGAGGTTAGAGCCCTCCAAAGGTAGGTACAGGCATTGCAAGAGGAGCTCCGTAGAGGAGCCAATGTTGCCACAGCTGATGATAGTGAGGATGACAATGAAGAAGAAGAAATGGGACCAAAAGGGAAATTTGACAGGGAAGTTTTGAATCAGGTAGAGGAAAGCCTTTTTAGGGCCATTACTAGGTTTTGGAAAAGACCTACAATTGAAGTGGGTATATTTTCAGGAAATCTGAAACCAGATGAGTTGATCGATTGGATCAATGAACTGGAAGAATACTTTGAGTATGAGGATATCAGGGACCCAGATAGGGTTAAGTTTGCAAAGGCCAAACTGAAATGCCATGCAAAAATCCAGTGGCAAGAGGTTCAATTGGAAAGAAATATAAGAGGAAAGGAGAAGATCACAAGGTGGGATCGTATGGTGGACAAATTGAAGAAGCAGTTCATTCCTCTGGACTACGAGCTTGATTTGTTCAAGAAGATGCATGGGTTAAAGCAAGCAAGAAGATCAGTCCAAGAATATATAGAGGAGTTTTATCAACTTTTGATTAGAGCAAGGCATGGAGAAGCAAATAAGGAGAAGGTTGCTCATTATATCAATGGGTTGCGACCTAGCATCCAAGAGGAATTAAGTCTGGTAAGAATGACTAGTGTTGAAGAGGCATATTAGTTTTCCCTACGAGTTGAAGAGAAGCTAAATAAAAGGTTTGAAGGAAGAGAAAGAGGGAACGGTCAAGGAGGAAGGGGTAGAGGTAGGTCATCTGGAGGTTGAAATGAAACTCAAAAAAAAAATGAAGATGTGGGTACTAGCAGAAACTAGAGGAACGAGGGTTTTAACCGCTCCCATGATCAAGACTTTGGAAATTAGAGAGGAAGAGGTAGAGGATGTGGACAAGGAAGAGGAGGCTTCTGTGGTACCTATTTCTATTGTAATGAAGAAGTTCATCATGCCTTTGAATGCCCTCAATGACATGGAAGGACAGATAGAAGAGCTGAGGGCCAAGCTAGGGTTTCTCATGTGGATGAGGATGCACAATCATCACATTCAAAGGATGCAGAAAGAGGAGAGACCTTGGTGAATGAAAGGGTCCTACTAAGTGGTGAGATTGAACCAGGACAACGGAGGAGTTTGTTCTGTACCAGATGCAAATGTGAGGATAAATGTTGTGACATGATCATTGATGGTGGTAGCACAAATAACTTGGTATCAGAGCAGATGGTCTCTAAGTTTAAGCTCAAGAGGGAGAGACATCCCTAGCCCTATCAGATTGCTTGGGTGAAAGATGATCATAAGGTCCTAGTAAGTGAACAATGTTTAGTAAAATTAAAAATTAAGAGTTACCATGATGGAGTTCTGTGTGATGTTATTCCAATGGATGTTTTCCATCTATTGTTTGGTAGACCATGGTAGTTTGATAGACATGCAGTACATGATGGACATGCAAACACATACTCTCTGATAAAGGATGGTGTTCACCACAAATTGAAGCCCATGAAAAAAGAAGGTGAAATGGTATGTAGCAGTGCTAAGATTTGTCTTGTTGATGGAAGAAAGTTTTTAGATGGCATGAAACATCAGTGTATGTGCTATGCTTTGATTTCTAGGAAAGATAAAAAAGGTAGTAGTGAAATACCACTTGAAGTTTCAGATTTACTAGGTGAGTTTGTAGATATTATCTCTGATAATGTTCTAGAAAGATAGCCACCAGTAAGGCAAATTAGTTATCAGATAGATCTGATTCTAGGAGCTAGTTTGCCTAACAAGGCAGCTCATAGGATGACTCCTACTGAAATAGAGGAGCTCAATAGATAGGTTCAGGATCTATTAAGGAAGGGCTTGATTCAAGAGAGGAAGGGTTATTAATAGGATAACCATCAAGTACCAGCTTCCTTTGCCAAGGATGGATGATCTTAAGGACTGCTTGAGTGGAGCTCATTACTTCACAAAGATAGATCTCAAGAGTGGCTATCATCAGATATAGATACGAGAAGGAGATGAGTTGAAAATAGCCTTCAAGACCAAGGAGGGTCTTTATGAGTGGTTAGTCATGCCCTTTGGATTGACGAACGCCCCAAGCACCTTCATGTGGCTCATGAATGAGGTACTTAAGAAGTTCTTGGGAAAATTTGTTATTGTTTATTTGGATGATATTTTAATTTTTAGAAAGACTTTGGAAGAACATTTATTGCATATTCGTAGTGTCCTTGAAAGGCTAAGGGAAGAGAAACTATTAATTAAACTGGAGAAGTGTATCTTTACAAAAAGGGAGTTAGTCTATTTGGGGTTTGTTATATCACTTGAAGGTCTCAAAATGGATCTTTAGAAGGTAAAAGCCATCTTCGAATGACCTACTCCAAGGTCTGCTACTAAGATAAGATCATTTTATGGTTTGGTTAGTTTTTACGAGAAGTTTATTAAGAATTTTAGTGGCATATGTGCACCCCTAACCGATACAAAAAGAGGGGATAGAAAAGAGTTCAAATGGACTGCAGCAGTTGCGAGAAGTTTTGAATTGCTGAAGAAGAAGGTGACAGAATAGCCTGTGTTGGCACTTCCAGATTTTAAAAAAGTGTTTTAGGTGGATTGTGATGCTAGTGGCAGTGCTATTGGGGTTGTATTAAGCCAAAAAGGTAAGCCTATTGCATATTTTAGTGAAAAATTGAATGATGCAAAAAAAAAGTATTATGTTTATGATCAAGAGTTCTATGCAATAGTGCAAGCCTTAAAGAAATGGAGGCATTATTTATTGCCAAAGGAACTTGTTTTGTATACTGATCACCAGGCATTATAGTACCTAAATAGCCAAGGTAAATTGAATTAGAGGCATATGAAGTGGGTAGAGTTCTTGCAGAACATTTGTGTTGAAACATAGAAGCAAAAAATCTAACAGGGTTGCAGATGCACTAAGGAGGAGACAGTTGTTTCTTACAGTAATGCTGGTTGAAGTAGTTGGGTTTGATGAACTCAAGAATCTATACCCTAATGATCCTGATTTCACTGAAACATGGAAAGCTTGTAAATAGCCTGTTGCTATAGATAGAACTAAGTGGTTAGGCTATCCGAATTAGGATGGTATGTTATTCAAGGGCAGCCAATTGTGCATTCCAAGGAGTTCCATGAGGGAAAATCTGATTAAAGAGAAACACAATGGAGAGATGGTAGGAAATTTTGGTCGAGATAAGACCATTGCCATTTTTAGAGAACATTATTTTTGACCTCAGATTTCACAAGATGTAAAGAAGTTTGTACAGAGTTGCCAAGTTTGTCAAGTTGCCAAGGGATTTTGCCACAATACTAGACTATATTAGCCATTGCATGTTCCATCAAAGCCATCGGAGGACATAAGTATGGATTTTGTTCTTGGATTTATGAGGACACAAAGGGGTAATGACTCAATATTTGTGGTAGTTGATAGGTTCTCCAAAATGGCACATTTCAATTCATGCCACAAAACTCATGATGATGTCCATATTGCAGATTTGTTTTTTAGAGAGGTGGTAAGATTACATGGTCTTCTAAGGAGTATAGTTTCTGACAGAGATACTAAATTTGTAGGGTATTTCTGGAGAACATTGTGGAAAAAGTTGAGAACAGACTTAAAATTTAGTTCCACACATCACCCATAGACTGACGGCCAAAAAAAAGTGGTAAACAAAAGTCTGGGCAATTTGTAGAGCTATTTAGTTGGGGATAAGCCCAAGGGGTGGGATTTGATTCTACCACAAGCTATGTTTTCTTACAATAACTCTGTAAATAGGAGTACTGGTAGATCACCATTCCAAATTGTATATGAAAGTAGCCCAAGGACTACACTAGAATTGAGGAAGATAGAGCAAGGGGAGAGGACAAGTGCTGAAGCTAAAGAATTTGCAGAATATATCAAGTATCTACATGAGGAAGTTCAAGCACACATTACCAAGATGAATCAAGAGTATAAAGCTAGGGCTGATCAAAGGAGAAGACATAAGGAATTCCAAGTAGGGGATCTAGTGATGGTACACTTATGAAAAGAAAGATTTCTAGTCGGCACTTACAACAAGCTAAAAATGAAGAAATTTGGTCCTTGCAAAATTTTGAAGAAACATGACTCAGAAAATTCATATGAGGTGGAATTGCCAGATGGTATTCACATTTCTCTTATTTTCAACATTGCAGACTTAACAGAGTATCATTATGATGGTGCAGATGAGGAACTAATGTTAGAGCCATGTCCAATTCCTGCTTCTAAGAAGGAGGAGGTAGGAGACATTCTAGATCGTTGTGTGGGTAGGAGTACCAAAAATAGGCAATATGAAGAGTATTTGTTCAAGTGGAAAGAATAGTCGATACAGGACTCAACTTGGATTTTAGCAGCTGAGGTTTCCCATTTGGGATTTCCTCTAGCATTCATAAAGTGACAGGGTCACTTTTCAATCTACCCTGGGTGTTTAATGCAGGAGCATCCAAAGGTATAAGGGCAATCTTGTGTCACCCAAAAAAAAATGTACTTAGACTTAGTTTTTGTTTCATGTGTTTTCATTTCTGGATACCCATTTGGGTCAAATAAAGGTTCCAACTATCACAGTTCCACTATCAGTGTTCTAGGATAGAGTATTTGAACACCTTGGGATACATGTAAATGCCAAACAAATAGGAGTATGTAATTGAGCCATCATTTCAGTGAACTTGGAGGTGTAAATTGGCCAAATGAATGTAATTTCAATTTAGAGCATTCCAAAAAAAGAATCAGGTCAAAAGGCCCCACAGTTTGGAAGTTATCACGGTTTTTCAATTTTTGGAGATCTCCTTACAATGCTTCAAAGTCAGGTTAGGGGCATTAAATGACCTCAAAAAGGGCCAAAAAATGGGAGATGAGTGAAGCTGGTCCATAGGGCTATAGAGTGCTTCAAGAGCTTTTTGAAAATGTAAACGGTTCATCAATCGAAGCTATGGTTCAAAAATTATGCCTCCCAAAAGTTTGGATACCATTTTTGGATTGTTCTAGATTTGGACCAACTTCTAACACGGGTTTTGGAGCCTTCTATTTGGTCGATGGATGCCTGCTAGCACTTTCTAGAATGTATTCATAGTCCTTAACCCTTCGAGATTTATTTAAGGACATTTCTAGCATTGTAAAAGACAATTCAGAGTGGAGTTTGAGAGAAGGTACTAAAAAGAGAAATTATCTCTAGATTTATGCTATTGTAAGCGCATAGGGCATATTTTGAAGTCTATTTTCTTTGTACTTGATGTATTAGCTTATTTACAAAGCTAATAAAATTTCCCTTTCCTATTGTGTTCATTCTGTGCTTGGGTGGTGTCCCCATCAACCAAGGGTCATGAACTCACTCAACCGGCCTCAATGCAAAAGTATGGATTCTACATGAATCCCAATGTCTATGAAACAAAGAAAAGGTTCAAAAGAAACTATAACATGTATAAAATCACTCAATCGAACACAATGTCAAGAGTATGGATGCAACACACATCCCAAGGCAACATAAAAGTACAAAAGTGGTATGAATGATATCCAAATGGATCATCAAGATCCACTACCCACATTGTGCCAAGAAAACTCGAGAAAATAGGGTGGCATGCAAAATGAGGTAAAAACCTCAAATTTTGGAAAAATTGCAAAATTAAAACCCATTTGGCCTTTGGGCACAAAAATCCCAAAAGTCCAAAAATAAATAGAATCAGAAACCATATGCAAAAGTAGCTAGCATAACGGCGTAAAATCCAAAACTCGCATCCCAAAAAATAGGGAAATTTTCATACTTGCCCAACCAGGTAGAACTAACATAAAGAAATGGAGGGGAACACTAGTTCTCAGCCTCCACATAAATGGTTACCAAAAACAAAAGTAGAAATGGAGCAGAAACAATAAAATAGGAAAGCTCTACCTCACAGCCAAAAGGGCAAAATGGGAATCTGAACCATAAAATAAATGGCCTGTAGAAGTAGCTGAAAATCACGACAATCCAAGGTTTTCCCGATCTACATCCAATGAGCCCAACCTCATGACAATCCCATGCCCATAGCTCCCACAACGAACAAAATAGTAAATCCTCATGAAGAGGATTTTGGATTTTACTCTCCAACTCTCTAATTCGAAAGTGAGAAGTGAGGAATCAAATTCCTCTTTGGATATTTATTCACTTTTCAAGTGAATAATTGATTAGGGCAAATAACTAGCCAACCTTGTTATCAATAGATAACATCGATTATTGGAGTTAATAATCGATTAGAGAAAATAACTAGCCAACCTAATCGATTATGCCATAACTTGGTGTATGCATCTATGTATGTATGGATAGATGCATGGATGTATGTATGATGTATGTATGCATTCATACAAGATATATACATGTATACATGTATGTATGTATCCATGCATGGATGTATGCACATACTTGCATCCATGCATCCATGCATGCATGGATAGATTCATGCATACATACATGATATATACATGTATACATGTATATATGTATGTATGCATCCATGTATACATGCATGTATATGCATGGATGCATACATACATGCATGCATCTATGTATGCATGCAACTATCCATGCGTGCATGCATAAGAATCAAATTTGAAAGTCTTAGTAGTAAGTTTGATGATATGAGAGTACAAGAAGGTGAAAATATTGCTCAATATTGCTCTAGGATAAAATATGTTGTTAATGCAAGAAGAGGAGCTAGTGGTATAATAGATGATGAGACTATACTAAGAAAATTTTTGAGAACACTGCTTCCTATTTATGCTATTAGAGCTTCTGCAAAACAAGAACTAGGATGTGTACTAGGTTCAAACCCAACTCTAGAAGGTCTGGTAGGTAGGCTCACTACTTTTGAGGTATCTAATTTTGATAATTTCAAACCTGAAAATGTTGAATCTACATTCAAAGCCAAACTATCATTGAAAGAACCTAATGAGAAGAAGAACAAAAAGGCAAAATATGTTTCCAGTGATAGTGATATAGATGATGAAGATGTAGAACAACTTGAAGCACTACTAGCAAGGAGATTTCATAGGGGTAAAGGAAAATTCAAAGGTAAGTTAAATATCATTTGTTTCAATTGCAATGAGGTTGCTCATATTTCTGTTAGATGTTTAGAGAAGAAGAATTATAGAGGTGGAGACAAGTACAAAAATAGAAGAGATGAAGACAACAAAGATTACAAAGAAAAAGGTAGGAAGTCTTGCTACATTGTTGAAGAGGAAACAAAAAATGGATCTGATGAACATGATGATGAAGTGGTGTATGCTGCAATGAAGGATGAATTTGATGAGGATAAGGTAACTCCACTAGTTTCTTGTGTGAACAAAAATGATAGATGGATCATTGACAGTGGGTGTTCACATCACATGACTGGAGATAAATGTGAGTTCATTACCTTGAATTATTATGATGGAAATAGTGTAAGGTTTGGTAATGATGCACCCTATCTAATAAAAGTACAAGGTTCCATCAAACTTACAGAAAAGATTTTATGTAACAATTCTTATTATGTTGAAGGACTTAACTTTAATTTGTTGATTATGTTACAACTGAATAATCTAGGTTGTAAGGTTGAGTTTGAGAATAAGATTGCTAAGATATATGATACTAATGGAAAACTAATTCAAAAAGGTGATCAAACTAGAGATAATCTATTCTACCTTGATATAGAGGATATTACTAGTTTAATCGTAGAATTTGATGATGTGAAACTATGGCACAAGAGGTTATGTCATGTTAATTTTGATAACTTGGTTTATCAGTAGCATGAGAAGAGTGAGAGGTTTTCCTAAGTTGAAGAAACCTAACAATATAATTTGCAAACAATGTTAGATAGGAAAAATGACAAACTCAAGTTTTAAAAGTAAGATTCATACCTCTAAAGCAATATTAGAGATTGTTCATACTGATTTGTGTGGATCAACTGAAGTGCAAAGCTACAAATGAGATAAGTACATTATGCTATTTGTTGGTGATCATTCTAGAATGATGACAGTTATGTTTCTAAAATAGAAATATGTTGCTTTCCAATTGTTTAAGTGGTACTTAGCAAGAGTTGAGAAGGAAATATGTAAATTTCTAAAATGCTTAAGATCTAATAAAGGAGGAGAATATACATCAAATGATTTTGAGATGTTTTGTAATGACAAAGGAATCAAAAGAAAGACATTTTCTCCTAGGACCCCTCCACAAAATGGAATTGTTCAAAGAAGGATTTGATTTGTAATGGACTATGATAGGACACTCATGATGGAGAAAAATGTTGCTTTGAAATACTAAAGAGAAGTTGTATGTACAACTATATATACCTTGAACTGTGTGGAATTCAAGAAAGGTACTCATTCAACACCTTTTGAGCTATGGCATGGATACTCACCCAATGAAAAATATTTTAAGGTATTTGGAAGCAAGTGTTATATTCTCAAGAATTTTAGGAATGGTAAGATGCAAAAAGTGAAGAAGGTATATTCCTTGGTTATTCCATAAGCAGTAAAGCTTATAAGTGTTTAAATACTAACACTAACAAAGTTGTGGAAAGTGCAAATGTGAAATTTGATGAATATACAGAAGTGTATAAGATTGAATCTATGAAGGAACTAGAAGAATACAAATCATTTGTATACTTTTATGAAGGTATGCCTATTGATGAAGATGTTGTAAATCAAGTTACAAATTAGCAACATGTTTCAGTGACTGCTAAGTCACCTACCATGAATGTCAAGTTGCATTTAGGAACTAAACTGCATTCAAGTGCCAAGTTATAGAATGAAGATAAGGCACATTTTGATTCTAAGATTAGTGTACATGAAAGAGATGTACATAGTGACTCAGAAGTTGAAAGAGAAAATGAGAAAAATGAGTAGAGCTAAGATTGTCTAAGTATGTCAAGATACATCACCCTACTGTACAAATCATTGGAGATAAAGATGCTAGACTAATGAAAATGAAAAATATGAGAAATGATACATGTTTTCTGGGCATGCATGAACCTAAAATATTGAAAGATTCCTTAGAAGATGTGGACTAGAGTAAATCCATGAAAGAAGAGATTGAACAAATTAAGAAAAATAAGACATGGACTCTAGTTCCTAGACTAGAAGATAAGAATATGATTGGCACCAAGTGGGTGTACAGACACAACTTAGATGAAAATGGTGAAGTTGCAAGGAACAAAGCAAGATTAGTTTGTAAAGGATATGCACAAGAAGAATGGATAGACTATGGAGAAACACTCGCCCCTATTGCAATAATGGAAGGAGGAAAAATTCTACTTTCTTACTCTGCATACAAAGGTTTCAAAGTTTATCAAATAGATGTTAAGTCTGTATTTATGAATGGTATATTGGAGAAAGAGGTTTATATAGAACAACCAAAAGGATTTTCTGATGCTAACAACAAAAACATAGTATATAGATTGCACAAAGCTTTATATGGTTTAAAGAAAGCATTAAAAGCATTGTATGAAATGCTTCATAATTATCTTATCAAGATTGGATTTGAGAGGACTAATGATTAAAAAAATATGTACTTAAAGATAGAGAAAGGAAAAGATATTTTATTATCTAAATTTTTTGTTGATGATATCATATTTGGAGGTCAAGATACTTTATGTAAATCTTTTGCAAATGAAATGAAGAAAGAATTTGAGATGTCTATGTTTGGAGAGATCAAGTTCTTTGTGGGTTTGCAAGTACATCAAATGAAGTATGGTATATACATCACTCAATCAAAGTATGTAAAAGAGATACTGAAAACTTTTGGATTGAAAGATTCCAAGCTAGTAAGAACACCTACGGTGATAGGAAATAAGTTGCCAAAGAATGATGATTCAACTAAGATGACTCAAACATGTGACTCTCTCAACTCCTTATCAATATTAAAGGATGAAAACCTCAACAACCCATTATCACTCTTAAGGGAGATTCTTAGAATGATAACCCTCTTATAGTCCTTAAAGGGAAACCTAGTTATCCTTGAGTTACTCATACTTATTAGACACAAAATAATCCTCAACTAAATATCCCATTTGCTCCCATGAATTTACCACCTTCTCAACCAGTGTTTCCTTAAACAACTCATTTATCTAGTTCCTTTGGAAAGGAGTATGATTTATTTCAATAGTCTTGCTCTACTCTGCTAAGATCTCTTAATGGGAACTTCTTCGAACATCCCCTACTTATCATGAATATTTATAGAAGGATTTATCTACTCTTCCTAACCTCTACCTAATTAGGATAAGTTTAATTATTTCTTAGAGTGTATGCATGCTACACCTACTCCTCTTCAAATTATGTTTACTAAAAATGCTTTTCCCCTAAGGAAGTTCAAGATTAGTACCATACTCTTATGGTTGTGGTCCTTAATGATGGAAATATTATTTAAAGAACTTTAATCGATTAAGAAACATGATTGAATGTTTGTAGTTTGGATATGTTGAAAGATATTAATGCTAATAAATCCACTATCAAGTTGGGTAGTCCCCCTATCCATGGCTTCGATAACATTGCTAAGAATACTCAGGGAATTATAACTCTTCCTATTAAGGTTGGTCTTGCTATATTAGATACTCTTATTCATGTGATGTCTGAACCTCCAACTATAACCTTATTTTGGGAAGGCCATGGTTACATAATATGAATTATATTCCCTCTACTATTTACAAAAGGTTAATATTATCTATGGTAATGTGATGTATACTCTCCATGTGAATGATAGACCTAATAGTTTCTATAGTATTGCATAGTCTAAGGTGCTAGGACCTAGTGAAGAAAAAATAAAATAAAATTGAAGCTAAAAGTCAATTGAGTGAAGAACCTTCCTCTTATTTTTATGAAGGTTAATGAGATATTTTATACTTTAACCTGACATTTACTAGAGAATATGTAATTTCATATCACTCTTGTATGAAAACACTTGAACAATATAAGGATGAAAAACTTGTTTCAACACGTCTTTCTAGAGAATTAATCAATAACGTCATCACTGCTTCATCTAAGGAAACCATTGAAACTATTAAACTTGACTATCAAGAGGTAGTTTCATATGAAGCTCCTTTGACTATTTGTGACATGGTTGATTGTTATGGTTATGTGTATCATTTTATCACTAGGCATGGGTTTTATGGTCAAGGATGTAGAAAATTTGAAAAAGAAATATAGGTTCCTTTATCTAATGATGGTTGTGAGCATACCAATGGTTTGTGATTTAATCCTTATAAGAAATCTTCTTTATCTTTGAATGTGATTAAAAATTGTAGTGGTCCATTAAAGATATCAAATCTACATCTTATCACATTTGGTCAATCACCTTCTTTGGATATTTTCTCCTTTGATGATGCTTTGGTTGACTTTATAGGTGCATATGAAGATTTACCTCCTTTCAATCATCGTAAGAGAAAACCATATTTGTTGTATATTAATAGATATTTTGGAGAACACATTAAATCAGAACCACATTTATATATCCTCTTCCTTCTATGAAAGAAGAAAAAAAAACAATATTTTGATCACTGAAATGGTAGATGTGCCCGTTGATCAAGAAGATTCTCAAAATGTTATTAAGATTAGAAAATGTTTGGATAAAATAGAACAATAACAACTTATCAAGCTTATTTTTTAATTTCTTGATATCTTTTCTTGGAAATATTCTAATATACCTTTCATCGATCCTAAAAGTGTCACTCACAACTTAGTTTTGTCACTTGATGCTAAACCTATTAAGAAGAAGATTTGTAAAATAAGTCCTAGCATCACTCCTCATGTTAAAGCTAAGATATATAAAATCTTAGATGCTATCTTTATACATCCTATATATTATTCCCCTTGGATTTCTAACATTGTGGTTTTCTCTAAGGAAGAAGATAAGATAAGGATGTGTCCTTATTCCCATGATTTAAACAAGGATTTTTTGAAGGATAATTTTCCTTCACCAAACATTGATATGGTATTAGAATCAATATATGGACATGTGTTATTATCTTTTATGGATGGATTATCAATGTATAATCATATTTTTATTCCTCCCTATGTTCAATATAAGACCACTTTAATTACTCCTTGGGAAACATTCTTTTGGGTAATGATGCCTTTTGGATTAAGAAATGTAGGCACTACTTATCAACAAGCTATGAATTTTATTTTTAATGACTATATGCAAATGATTCTTGAAGACTAAGTGGATGATATTCTAGAGAAGTTTGTGAGTCCTAATAAACATATTCCTACTCTTAGACATTTCTTTGAGATAATAAAGAAGTATAATATGCATTTGAATCCAAAAAAATGTTCCTTTGGGGTATTGAGGTAGATGGATATAAAATTTATGCTATTATCAATATGCCTACTCCTTAGAATATCACACAACTTCATAGCTTATAAGGAAAGATGCAATCTATCCATAGGTTTGTTTCTAACCTAGGAGATTGTACTATCTCTTTCACTTCCTTTCTTAAAAAATATTCTACTTTCTATTGGAATGAATATCATAATCTCTCATTTGAACAATTCAAGATTTATCTCACTAGTCTTCATGTCTTGCAGTCAATTCAACCATTCTTTCTTAACACTTCTGCAGGATCAAGATGGTAAGGAACATCATATTTATTACATAAGTTTTACATTAATTGATTATGAAACACATTACACTAAAATTGAGAAATAATATTTTTATATAATTTTTTCTTGTCAAAAACTTGGACTTACCTCCTTAACATAGAAGTTAATGTTTATGTGAATTTTGATCCTTTAAATAATCTATTTATTTATTTGGATGACTTGCTAAATGGGCCATGCTCTTCACAGAGTTTGATTTAAAGTTCATTTCTCATAAATCTATTAAAAGGAAAGCCTTGAATAATCACTTAGGTAAGGATTCTTCTCCAACTTCAACAATATAATCATTTGAGTTTCTTGATGATTTCATTTTACCTATTGTTATAGATGAAATATTGGAATTATACTTCAATGGATCTAGATATAAGCTAGATCTAGAGTTGGTATCAAAACCATGTATTATATTCAAAGATTTTTAAAAGTCCCATTGACAAACCCTCTTTGATAAAGAGAATCTTGCTCTTAGTCAGTTGAAAGATACTAAATGACTAGGTAATTAGTTTTTATTCAATTACTTTTCTAAGAGAAATAAGAATACATGTAGTAAGTCATTTAAATGACAAGAATTTTAAAAGGATTGGACACTCTATGTGTTGGTTAAGTGTTGATGGTTGTTTTATCAATATCCATGTTAAAAATTTAGCTTTACAATAAGAAAATGAGGTCTTCAATTTTTTGTCTCATTGTTCACACTAAAACATTAATTTTTTGTGGCATAGAAGAGGAGAATGCTGTTGTGAGATTCAAACTTATTCTTTGTTTTCATAATCACACATTTAGAAATTCCAAAAAAATAAATTATAATGAACCCAAGGACATCTCTTTGCATCTACCTAAGAAATTATGTAACTTTCTAGGGAGAACTATCAATGATAACATGAATATTTTGAATAAAAATAGACAAGAATGAGCCAAAAAAGGGCAATCATATTTTTCTTGATTGCAAAAACTACTTTGGATAAGAGAGAAAGGGTAGAAAATTTTGATATTGTACTTGTATTTTCTATAGTTGGGTGATCTGATTTTAGGATCTAGTCAATAGTTGCCAAGTGAAATTGCATAATTTAGGTGTACACATATTTAACACCTAATTTATAACTAAAAGACATAATATATTAAAATAACATCAACAATATAAAGGGAGAAAAGAGAAACAAATTGATTATGGATTTCATCTTATCTAATTGGACTATATTTTTAGGTGTAGTTCAACTAAATGACCAATGTATTCATAACACTCCAAAGGTTTATTTAGAACCTCATGTATTCCATCCACAAATTCATGATAGAAAAACATCACTCAAACCACCTTGGATACTAATGAGGCCAATTTAAGGCCTATTTGGTTCATGTTTTTTAATATGTTTTTATGGCTAAGACCATGAAACTTTATGAGATTTTGATGGACTTGTTTAGACTACCTATGTTTATACTGCTATATGTGTGTGCACTTTGATATTTCTAAGTTTAAATGAATATGGTGTATATATATGTTATATAGTTACATGGAATAAAATATTGTATCTTTCTATCTTGCATTGATTGGGTGGTTCGTCTTGTCACCATGTGATAAGAAAAAAGCTAATATAAGAAAAACTTATTATGAATTTTATCTTGGATATGTATTGCAATTGTATCATGTGCACAATAATCTTTTGTAGAGAAATTGTGAGTTACCCAGGGAAGGAAAAGTTTACATAAGAAGAAAGTAATGATAAGAAGTTGGTTGACTATTTTGACCTTATAATGCTTCCATGACTTTTCAATTATTAGTGGTTAGCATTGTGGGCTGAATCAAAGATGTTATTAACCATTATAAAGTAAATCTAGATTTCATGAACTCTTGAATTCATGTCCAACTGAATGTAACCTACTCATGTACTAAATGATGTTGTTTTGTATCTTCAATATCATCATATCCATGATGTTGGAGGATCCTAGATTTAGGGAGTTATATTTTATTGTAATGTTATAAATAAGTTGGAGTTTAGATTCTTGAGGTAGTTATTTTTTGTGTGGACTTCTCTTGTAATCAAATAGTAGTGATCAATACAACTATGTTTCTATAATATGTACCTATGTTTTACTCATGAATGAAATGATAATTATAGTTCTTAACCTTTGAGTTGTAATTCATTCATTCTTCTATTGGGGCCCACACAGGAGGTAAACTTAGTTCATAGCTAGGTAGCAATCAATTTTTGGTTTCAATAGAAATATTCAAAACTATTTTACTCCTACAGCCATATGGTAACTTAGTTGTTGGTTGATTCTTGTAGTATACACAAATAGTTTAGTTTCCTATTTGTAGTAGTGCTAGGTTAGATTGCTATTTCATTTATTAGTTTGGTATTTTGTTCATAATTTGAGTTGCATAGTTATGATGACATTTAAGATGGGTTAGAGCATACACTTTGTGAGAATCATTTCAAGTTTACATCCCTAGTCAATAACTTAATAAGCCCAATATGTTATTCTAGTATGATATTTGAGATTGTTGAACAATACATAATCATTATACTGACCAACCATTTTTGGCATCATTGTCAGGGATGGTGTCAATCGATCTAGTCCTAGAGTCATTGCCTTAGTTTAGTTTGTACATTTTAAATTTTTTAATTTTTTTTGTATGCCTAGAAGAAGAGGTCATCTTTTGAGATTCTTTCCTTAGAAAACCCAAATTGCACTACAAGATATCTTTAATCTTGAACTTGAGCAACCCCAAATTAAGAATGAAGAACAAGAATAATTGTTTGAAAATCCATTTGTTGATACATAAGAATAACCACCTCCATCATCTAAAGAAGCATTGCATTTGAATGATCTTTTTTTTGAACATGAGTATCAAGGAAATCTATTAACTCTTGTTGTTTATCAGCCACAACAACTAGTTCCATGACCAAGGATGACTTAAGCTACCTTTCCTTTTTGCATCCCCGATTTGCATGACAACAATACTCTAAAACATATACCTAGCTCTATACTCCCCAAATTTTATGGCCTTATCAGTGAAGACCTTGAAACCTTCCTTTTTGAATTTGAAATCCTCTATAGGCGTTATGATTATACAATAGATGCCCATAAGATGAAATTGTTTTGACCTACTCTTGAAGAGGTCTCTCCAACATGGTTCATGGGATTAGGTGCCAATGTTTTAAGAGATTGGGATGCAATGAAGAATATATTTCTCACTAAATATAAGGAGTATTGTAGGGGTCATGATATCAAGGTTTATGCTTAACACACAACAAAATACCCAACATCAATTGAATGAAGACTCACAAAAAAATCTTTCTCTAAAAGGTGTATATGATGAAAGTATAGATGCTTCAGACCTTATGGTAGGAGGAGACATTACTCAAAGGGATCAAGATGATATAAAAAGTATATGTTTGAATTACACAATAGCTACTAGTTTAAAACAATTGGTTAATTGTGTATTGTCTTTGATGTTACACAACATGTCATATCTTTACTAGTCAATATATACCAAGCTCACTCATGTGATGAAGACAATTTCTTGTGTTTTCTAAGAATTCTAGAGTTTTCCAAGTTCAGAAGATAGTGTCTACCAAGTTCACTTGGGTGGCAAAGAAAAGTCTATAGAAAATTGAGTGTTAATCGAGGTCAATTGATTAATGAAGGAAAAGTTGGATGGAACTAGTGTTTACCGTGCTCACTTAGTTACCAAAGGAACTTTGTGAAATCAAGTGTTAACTAAGTTCACTTGCTTAACATAGGAAAATCATTTCTAAGTTAGTGTCTACTAAGCAAGGTTGGTTAATGAAGGATTTTCTTGTTTTGACATATTGGGCTCAATAGATTTGTTTGTTGGTTCTAACTGACTGAGGTAATGAATAATATTAATTATTTTAAGTTGTATTCAAGCCAACTTGATAATGCATAAGGTATAAATATAAGGTCAAGTTGAGGATTAAATGTGTAGAAGTGAATAGAAGATTTGAAGATGTTTAGAAGAAGCAAATTAGAAGGATAAGCATAATATCCTTATTGAGCTACAAAGATACATTCAATCAGAAAGGATTAGGTATACAAGTCAAAATTGAGATCTACAATCAAAAATTTGGTTGTATAAAAAATTAGGTCATCTCATTGGTACTCTCTAACCTTTTTAGCAGTGATCTAAATCTCTTAATAAAGTTGTCTTAATAGCTATTTGTAAATCCTCTAACAAGGTGGTATTTCTAGATTGAAGTGTCTAAAGACCTCTAATAAGGCCACTCCTAACACAATCCTCTGATAGGGCCACACCTAACAGTGTTTTTTGTAGCCTTTAATAGGGTTTCCTCCTAGCATCACTCACTTTAGAAGAGTGAAAAATAGTAACTAGTTGCAATAGGTGGTTTTTCCCAAATTGGGTTTCCACATTAAATCTTGGTACAAATTGTATTCATGTTATTTCTTTCATGTGTGCAACTAAGTTAAGTAAGGTTAAACATAGTTAATATCTTAAGTTCTAAAAGTTTAGTATTTACTAGGTTTTAGTTGCTATTTCAATGCTTATTGAGTTACAATATTTACTAGTGTAAACCGAGTGCTTGGGTGTTTACCGAGCATCAATATTTTGTAGTGAAGTTTTGTGTTCTCTATTGAAATCTAAGGGATTTGAGATTTGTTTTAGTGGTAACTGATTCACCCCTCACCTCTCAATTACTCCTCTTATACTTCCAACAATTGGTATCAGAGCTTTCTTTGTGCTTGTAGAGAAGGTTTCAAGGACCTAAGCTAAAGATTAGGATGTCTTACAAGAGATAGATTCCCAATTCGAACAAAGATAACTTCCAAACATGGAAAGAACTCATGAAGTTGGATTTGAAAACTATCAATGATTCAAGTTTCAAGTCCTTGGAAAATGCTTACAAGGCTCATATCGAAATATTGACAATGGAAGAGATTGCTGAAAAGAAAAATCATAACATCATGATGATTGAAATTGCATTAGCTCTTAACTATGCTAAGTTTGATGAGGTCAAAGGATGCACTACTACTCATGAAATGTGGAACAAATTGAAGGATATATATTGAGCTAATGATAACATAGAAAGAGCCAAGGTAAAAAGCTTGAGAGGTTAGTCTGGTTAGATGAAAATGAGAGAGCATGAAAACATTGCAAAATATGTTGAGAGAATCAAACCAAGTATCAATGCTATCAAAGCCTGTAGAGGAACAATTGAAAATGTGATAGTGGTAAGCAAGTTACTCAAAAACCTTTCCTATCTATCCAATCAAAGTGTCTGCTATTTAAGAGATGAGATTGGATCCAAATAAAAAGATAACATTGGATGCTCTAGTTGAAAGATTGACTACATTTGAACTAGATAACTATGATAATTATGCTCCTAGTTCTAGTAATCTTGAGTTTGCATTTGAAGCAAAGGTATCACTCAAGAACAAAGCTAAAAATTCTAAAAGAAAACAATTTAAAAGTGAAGAGGAAGATAGTTTTGATAGCGATCTTGAAGCCATTGAAGAATTACTTGCAAGAAGGTATCCCAAAGGAAAAGAAAAGTACAAAGGTAAGATTCCTTTAATCTACATTTCTTGTGAAGAAGTTGGACACATTGTTGCAAGGTGTCCAACTAGAGTGGACAAAGATGAAAAGAAGCACAACAAGTACAAAGGCAAGAAGGATTTGAAGAACTTCAAGGACTACAAGGACAAAGGTAAGATATCCTTTTTTATGGCTAAAGATTTAGATAGTAGTGAAGATGATGAAATGGTTTATATTGTTGTAAAAGATGAATCTCATGATGAAGCAGATAAAATGACACTTATTTCCCATGTTAGCAAAAATGATACATGGATAATTGATAGTGGTTGGTCACATCATATGACTAGTGACAAAATAAAGTTTGAACATATGGAACATTATGATGGTGGAAGTGTGATATTTGGAAATAATGAACCATGTTGCATAAAAGGAAAAAGTTGTATCTCACTAACCAATGAACTTAGATGTGATAATGCTTATTGGATTGAAGGCCTAAAGTATAATCTACTAAGTGTGGCATAGTTAAATAACATTGGATTCAAGGTAGAATTCATGAATGGGAAGGCCAAGTTGTTGGATGAAAAAGGAAATCCAGTTGGGTCTGGTAAACAAATAAAAGGTAACCTATTGTACCTAGATCTTAGTGAAAGTTCATGTTTCATTGCTCAAGTAAAAGAAAGTAGGCTATGGCATAAAAGGCTATGTCATGTGAAATTTTATTAGTTGAACAATATAAGCAAGAACAAAAAGTTGAGAGGTATTCCTAGTCTAGGAAACTTGATATGAGCCTATACAAAAAATGTAAAATTGGTAAGATGGAAAAGACAAGTTTCAAAAGCAAGAATCATCATTGTAAAGAAGTCTTCAAGCTAGTTCATATAGACTTATGTGGATGTATTGAAATAGAGAGATACTATAGAGATAAGTATTTTATTCTATTTGGTGATGATTATTCTTGAATGATGACTATAATATATTTGAAAGATAAGTCTGAAGCATTTCAAAAGTTTAAGTGGTATTTGGCAAGAGTAGAGAAAGAAATTGGAAAGAACCTAAAGTGTTTGAGTTTAGATAGAGGTGGTGAATTTATTTCTAATGAGTTCAATGAATTTTTCATTGAAAGAGGAATTAAGAGACAAGTATCAGCCCCTAGTACACCACAACATAATGGTATAGTTGGAAGAAGAAATAGATCCATCATGGATTGTGCAAGAACTTTGATGATAGAGAAGAGTATTGCAGTCAAATACTAGAAATAAGAAATCAATATTACAATACATACCTTGAATAGAGTACAATGTAAGAAAGACTCCAATCAAGCACCTTATGAACTATGGTATTGCTACAAACCTAATGTAAGTTATTTGAAAGAATTTGGTAGAAATTATTATATTCTGAAAGAGTCTAGGAAAGGTAAATTTGATGTCAAAGGTGATTAAAGCATATTTGTAGGATACTCCTACAGAAGTAAAACATACAAATTTTTGAACTTATCAACTCATAAGATCATAGAAAGTGTGCATGTAAGAATTGCTGAGTTTCCAAAAAAGAGTGAAGAAGAGAGCAAGAAAGAACCTGAGGATTACAAAAAAAAAATTCTACTATGAACCTAATACATTTCCAAATCCAATTGGAAGTCAGTAGACTTCACCTCCTGAGTCCTCAATATCTCCAAAGGCTATCAAGAGTCATATTTTGAAGGACCTGAGTTGCAACCAAAAGCTACCAAGTTGCTGCTAGAGCAATCTGAGTTTGATGGATTTGAGTAATAGACAATTGGGCCCAAGCTTGATATAGAACATCATAGAAGAGCTAGTGGAACAAGTTCTAAATCCAATGTACTTGTGTTAGCAAGATATGTTAGAATATGCCATGCACTTGATCAAATCATTAGACACAAGTAAGATGGTACAATGCCAAGAAACAAATTGAAATGTATATCTTTGCTTATTGAATTTGAACCTAGATCAGTAAAAGATTCTTTGGATAATGAAAGTTGGATTGAAGCTATGAATGAAGAGATAGAAAAAATAGAGAGGAATAAGAGTTGGACTCTTGTTTCTAGACCCAAGGATACAAATTTAATTGGCACAAAGTAAGTTTTCAAAAAAAAGTTAAGTGAAGATGGAGAAGTTTCCATAAACAAAACAAGGTTAATCTCAAGAAGAAGGTATTGATTATGGTGAAAAAATTTCTCCTATTGCAAGATTAGAAGGTGTTAGAACTTTACTTGCTTATGATAGACATAGAAGATTTAAAGTTTATCAAACAAATGTGAAATTTGCATTCTTGAAGAGGAACTTTACATAGAACAACTTGAAGGTTTTGTGGATGCTAGAAAAAGAGATATGATCTATAGATTGTACAAAGTGTTGTATGGTCTCAAGCAAGCTCCTAGAGCTTGGTACGAAAGACTTCATAACTATTTGATAAAGATTGGTATTCAAAGAACAAATGATAATAACAACCTATATATCAAAGAAGGACTAGACAAGAAGATTGTGTTGGTAGAAATCTTTTTGAACAACACATTATTTACTAGAAATGATGACTTATGCAAAGATTTTTTAGAAGAGATGAGTAAAGAATTTGAGATGTCCATGTTTGGAGATATAAAATTCTTTGTTAGATTATATATTCAATAGAAGAAAAATGATACCTACATTACTCAATCTAAATATCAAGCAGATACTAAAGAAATTTGAAATGGAAGATTCAAGAATAGTTGGAAAATATATATCCACTAGGCATACAATTTTCAAAAATGATGATTCCAAGGAGGTAGATCATACCACATATAGATCAATGATTGGAAAATTGCAATATGTAGTGCATATAAAGCTTGATATTACATTAGCAATTGGTATGGTGGTAAGATTCTCAACAAATCCTAAAAAAAACATATGATGAAAATCAAAAGAATCATGAGGTATCTAAAAGGTACTTAAGACTATCGATTATGGTACAAAAAATGAGGCAATTTAGATTTGAAAGCCTTCAAAGATGTTGATTAGGCAGGAAGTGTTGATGATAGGATGAAAACCATTGGCGTAGCATTCTTTCTTGGTAAATGACTACTATCTTGGACAAGTAAGAAGTAGAATTGCATTTCCCAGTGTACAATAGAGGCATAGTATGTGGAAGTAGCAATTAATAGCTCTAATGTTGTTTGGTTCAAACAACTGTTGGTAGGTATGAAGATAGAGATTAAGGATCCAATGGTTATCTTTTGTGATAACAATAGTGCAACTAATATATCAAAGAATTCAATAATGCATACCAAACCAAGCACATTGCTATACAATATCATTTTCTGAGAGAATTGGTGCAAGATAATGAGGTAAGATTGGAATATGTGAATACAAAAGAACAAATTGTAGACATATTCACTAAGCCATTACCTAAAAATGCATTTTTTTATTAAGAGGTAAGTTATGGCTCATTCCTCTATCTAAAGCTCATTAGAAGAAATTTAGTAATGCATCAACTAGAGCATGTTGAAGATCAATCAATTGATGAAGTATTGAAAAGAGCATACTACATAGGGACCAGTACATGAGATACACTAATATTCATTGAATATTGTCTTTGGCATGAGATGTCCAAGAGTGAGAGTTTTTTATCATATTAGAGAAATTTTCTAAAAAGTGAGAGTATACATTTTACAGAGAAATTTTGTTTGAAGATGTCAAAAAATGAAGATGAACTTGGTTTGATATCAAAGGAGAGTATGCTATCAGAAGATGTTGAAGGCAAAATTTTTTGATAGAGGGAGTAACTGAAGCCAGAGGGATTTCACATTGATAGAGGGAGTTCTCATGGATGAGAATTAGAATGAAACTAAGGATATCTTCCTTACTTTATTCTTTCTCTAAAATTTCATTGTATTATGACATGTTGTGTTGCCATCAATGCCAAAGAGTGATATTATTCAAAATAATTGGTTAATTGTGTATTGTCTTTGATGTTACACAAAATGTCATATCTTTACTAGTTAGTGTATGCCAAGCTCACTTAGGTGATGAAGATAGTTTCTTGGGTCTGCCAAGCATTCCAAAGTTTACTAAGTTCAAAATACAGTGTCTACTAAGTTCACTTGGGAAACAAAGAAAAGTTCATAGAAGATTGAGTGTTAACCAAGCTCACTCAATTAATGAAGAAAAATTTGGATGGAATCAGTGTTAACTGAGATCACTCGGTTACCAAAGGAACTTTATGGAAATGTAGTGTTAACCAAGTTCACTTGGTTAACATAGGAAAATCATTTCTAAGTTAGTGTCTATCGAGAAGCATTCACTAGTACAAAAACAACAATATATGATTAAACAAACTACTAAAAAGTGTGGCTATATGACTAATTTTGATCACATGACCAATGGTAGTTGATTTCCGATCATAAACCTATTACTAAATCTATGACTAAATTATTTTAATTATTGATTTGGTAGTATATTTTGTAGTCTATTTGGTAGTATATTTGGTAGTATATTTAATCATTAATTTATTCATAATTTTGTAGTTTATTTGGTAATTTATTTGAAAATCTATTTGGTAGTATATTTGATATTTTATTTAGTATTTGATTTGGTAGTTCATTTGGCAGATGATTAGGTATTTTATTTGGTAGTTTATTTGGTATTTGATCTGCTACTATATTTGGTAGCTTATTTAATCATTAATTTAATCATATTAGGGAACATTGGAATCAAACCACCATCCTCCTACTTGTAAAGTAAGTCTCTTCAATTAAGCTAGTGCCCTTTAAAGACTAGTGATGTTATTAAATGCATAATATAAAGATCAAGAAAATGTTTAAATTTTCAAATTCATTACATGTGACTCATTCCCCTTATTATAATAAAGTTGTGGAACAAAAAAAGAAAGACCTTTACTTGTACAAACAACGGAGAAAACTAAGTCTAAAAACTTTGGATGATAATTTACTACTATTTCAATTTCTTAATTTTTATTTTCCTCAATGAAATTGGTTTTTGTGTAGCTTCACCCAACATATAATATACATACACTTACCTCTAGGAGAGAAGAAATATTCATGATGATATAACAACAAGTTGAGTTTATCTAGACTAGTTAAGTATATGATTGTATAGAGATGAAAAGTGTAAGGTATATGCAAATCATCAAGGGGCAATGTGTGATTCACAATTACATGGAAGAAGGCATAATGACATTAACCAAAATGTATTATTATGCTAAATAATACATATTATACATGAAATATATGGATGGCTTCAAACTTTTTGAGCATGTTGGACTAGATATGGATTTTTCTGGATTTGTCTGTCATTAGTAAGCTCAATACTACATATCATTGTAGTGAATGTAATAAAAGACATTTCTATTCACATATGATCAAGGCTCTAATAATTAACATCAATAAGTAATATTTAAGACTATGCATTAGATCACCAATAGTAACAGATATCTTCCATGATAGGACAATTTGATAGCCTTACTACACTCACTATGTGATGAAGCCCAAATTATGTGAAATTTAGGCTTACATTTTTTAGGTAATAAAAAGTTTTTTATTAAGGTTATTGAATTTTCCCATCCATGTCATAAGTTAGAATAAAAATAAAAGTCAATGATTAATGATAATTAAAATATTATAACTACATGAGCATCTGAAGAAAGTTGGCAATAATAGTGGTAGTAATTTTTAGAATTGGAAGTTTTCAATTAGGCAGTTGATTAGTCGGATATGATGAATCCAAGGGCTATGTTGAATGAAAGAAAATTCTTAAAGAACCTTCACAATAAAGCTTAGGCTAAGGATGACCAAAGGAATTTATCTATTATTTCTTATATCATTTTGAGAAATCCATACAATACTTTAGTTATGATTCTAAAAACTCCGATGCAAAATTGTAATTAAGTAGAAGAATTATAATTGAAACAAACTCTATAAGAAAAAGTAAGTCATTTCTTTTGACCAGACATGAGAACTTGCATGAAGAAGTGATTATTAAACTTTTCTAGCAAAAAAGATCCACTGATGTAACAATATAGGGATATTAGAAAAGATATGATCTAGTGCATATGCTGGGAAGAGTTTCAACAACAACAAATAAACAAAACTGGACTACTCTTCTTTAAAGGACGTGGAATATCTTTAGTATCTGATCCAATGGGTATATGTTATCAAAACTAGTTACATATTGTTTCTTACAATTTAATGTTTGGAAGAATTGCTTAGGGTGGTTGTATTCCTCCTTGTCATTTTATGGAATTATTGAAATTGTGTGCTGGGACTCTTATAAAATATGACCTCAAAACTCCATCATTGACATGGTCAAGATGAAGTAAAGTGCTCAAGATTTGTATGAATATACTAATGCATTATATAATTCATAGGGTTCCAATGCTAAAATTTAGTACTAGAGATTCATAGATCAATGCATGACAAGGCTGGTTTGAAATATTTGATCTTTGGGTCTTGTATAATAAAAAAGGAAACTACTTGTAAGGGAGTTAAAGACTATCACATAATTTTGAATGTTATGATTGTTGGGTGCTATTTAGTAATTCACAATCTTGGCTCTATAGTAGCAAATAATATTTTAATTAGTAATTTGAAGAAGGCAAACTTCCAAAGTTAGTAAACAAGCATGATCTTGCTAATAGGTACTACCTACTATGTGTGCATTTCTACTACTGCTATAATGAATACTTGTTCATTGCATGTAGACTTCTAGAGGAAAACTTGTTTGAATTTTACAAATTCAATAGAGAGTGTGGAAAGAATCATATACCAAGACTACAACCAATTACTATCAAGTTCTTGGAGCCTTTATAGTTCTTACATAATCTTGGTCTTATTCATTACGAACTGAGAACATTAAGTACTGAAAGATGTTGCTACTGTCAAAAAGATGGAAGAAATATTTAGATGTAAAAATTGTTCATAATTTTTTCAAAGTATAGGCAGTAAAATGGTTCTAGGTCCAACAATTTGATTGTAGAGCCATTAGGCCTATCAATATCTCAAATTAATCTTAAGGATGTCAAGAGAAAGAAAAAAACATTATCAATATGTCCCAAACATAGATGTAGGAGAAATGCCAAAATTCTTCACCAATTAAGTGTTTGAAGGTCTGAGAATTTGTTTGCATAAGCATGCTAAAGCTTCAAACTTTTAGCATCCTCTATATCAGCCCTTTACAAATAGATTAATATTATTAAAAAATGTTTTCAAAAAGGTTTGGGCTGGTTCTATTCAAAATAGCCCATAATTATATGCATTAACCCTTCTAAATAATTATCTGATAGGGCTTTACCAGGTATCCTAAAATTAGTATGCCTATAGGTTACAAGAAATTTTGTGTTCCCTTTAGCATATATTTTTGTGGGAAACAAGGTTTAGAGCCTACTCTCATTGGAATTGCTTATGCATTTGAACAAGCTGCCAAAGTTAGGAAAAATCCTTTATTCAATGAATGAATACCCTATAAATCTATATCTTCATGGTTGTCCCTAAATTGGAAGTACGATTTCCAATTTCCCAAATGCAAGTGTATACGTTGACAAACTATATAACTATTGTTAATGTATACAAGTTGTAGTAGATTCTCTAGTTTGTAGAATATGGCACAGTGATCATTTTGGCAAGTCCAAAATCTCACACATCAACTTCCAAGTTATTGCCAAGTAGAATATTATTGGACTCTACATCTCAATGAATAATATGTGGTTTATAATCATGATATAAATAGGATAGCCCTTTGTTACTCCTAGAGTAATTTTGTATCTAGTTTCACAATCCAATATAGATGACTTTCCATGAAGCAATTTTCCTAAGGTTCCTTTTAGCATATACTCATACAAAATAAGATTCAATTCCTGATGATTAAAGCTTTACAATATTACAATGTCTGATTTTACCAAGTTTAGAGATCTCAACCTAAATCTTTTTTTACTTTTCTTCCTTCTCCTTGTGAAGCCAAATTTCTATCAACAATCAATTCTCCAAAAGGCATAGTTTCTTTATATTGTTCCACATGCTCCTCTACCAATAACAACATCCTTAGATAAATTCTCTGTGACCTTTACCAAATTCTAGTGTGTAAATCACTATTGTGGGAAAAAATAAATCTCTAAAGTAACAAGATGATGACCTTCAAATGGGATAATCACACACACTAGATGTGTAAGAAGAAAAAAATGTTACGAATAATAAACTATGAAATTTATCCTACTACTACAATAGTTATTGCCATGATTTGGCCTATTGATGTTTTAGTTTCTTGAAAATGAAATATAGATAGCCATGAATATGAGCATTGACATAAATTTGAAAAAGGTACTCAACACAACCCTTGATTTTCAATGAAATAGCTAACCGGCATCTTGTGAAATATAGTTATATTAGGAAATAGCCTGTTAAGATTACTGTATGAAACATTGCATGCTATAAAACTTGAAAGCTTAGAAAATGAAGGAGGAAGTTGATAAAAAAAATTATTATTATTGAGATAAATAGATCTTAACAAACTTAGGCTACCTAGTTCAACTATTATTTGCCAAAACAAGCTATTCCAACTTAGATCTAAAGCAATCTGCAAACCTATAAGTTGATAGAGCTCTGGTGGCACATTGCTTGAAAAGCAATTTCTGCACATCTACAGTTCTGTCAAATGGGAAATCCTTCCAATAATGTCATGCAACCTTCCAAATAGTTTTTTATTATAAAGAATGAGAGCTCCAAAAGAATAAGATTTCCAAGTTCTTTTGGAACAATGTAAATAATATAATTTCTAGATAGATCAAGTTGTTGTAGTTTTATACAATGGAAAGCTACATGGGAACATTTCAAGCAAGCTAATTTGATGATACATTAAAGCTCATTAGCTATGAAAGATTCCCAAGCTCAGGAGAAAGGTAACCTACCATAATTTAGTTATTAGCCAAATGAAGCATTTCCCAAGTTTTACAATTCCCTACCTCTAGTGGAATTGTTCCATTGAACTAATTTTGATATATTTCAATAGTAGTCAAATTAAAATTTGGAAAATCTCAATGGGTAGACTAATAGTTATCTTGTTGTTTTCTATCCATAGTTATACTGGAGGTTTGCACGTCTTCAATTCATAAGGAATATTCCTTTCTATATTATTAGAGTAGAAGTTTAATAATGTTAGTTTTTCTAAATTGCAAACATGACATGGTATGCATTCACTTAGACTATTCTCCATCATATCAAGCATTGTAAGATTATATTGAACTCTATTGAACTCCATGGTATGCGTCACTTAATACATGGTCAAAAAGTTGTGAGTGCTCTAGGCATATATCTATTTATACATTGCATACATACATAGATATATCTATGCATGCATGCATGTATACATAGATATATCTATGTATGTATGCAATGTATACATAGATATATGTATGTATACATAGATATATGTATGTATGGATGCAACCATGCATGCATCCATACATACATATATCTATGTATACATTGCATACATACATATATATCTATGTACGTATGCAATGTATACATAGATATATGTGTGTATGAATGCATGCATGCATCCATACATACATATATCTATGTATACATTGCATGCATACATAGATATATCTATGCACGCATGCATGTATACATAGATATATGTATGTATGGATGCACGCATGCATG
Source organism: Cupressus sempervirens (assembly GCA_028749045.1). Lineage (NCBI taxonomy): Eukaryota > Viridiplantae > Streptophyta > Pinopsida > Cupressales > Cupressaceae > Cupressus > Cupressus sempervirens. Next base: position 415,611,888 of record CM053790.1, read on the forward strand.
CATGCATAGATATATCTATGTATCTATGCAATGTATACATAGATATATGTATGTATGGATGCATGCATGCATACATACATATATATGTATGCATCTATATACATACATACATGTATGGATGTATACATCCATGCATGCATGTATGCATCCATACATATATATGTATGCATGCATATACATACATACATACATGTATACATGTATGTATGCATGTATACATAGATGCATGCATGGATGCATGCATACATGCATATGCATACATACAAGATATGTACATGTATACATGTATGTATGCATCCATACATACATATATTTATTTATATATTGCATGCATGCATAGATATGCATGCATGCATGCATAGATATATCTATGTATACATGCAATGTATACATAGATATATGTATATATCTATGTATGCAATATGTATGTATATATGTATTTATACATGTATGAATGCATCCATCCATACATACATGTATCTATGTAGACATACATATTGCATATGCATGCATCTATGTATACATACATGTATAAATGTATGTATACATGTATGCATGCATGCTTGCATACATCCATAGATGCATGAATGTATGGATGGATGTATCCATTCATACATGTATCTATGTATGTATACATGCATGCATACATATATATGTATCTACGTATATGTATATGTATGCATGCATATGCATACATATATGTATATGTATATATATATATATATATGTATGTATGCATGGATATGTATATGTATATGTACATGTATATGTATGTATATGTATATGTATGTATGCATGCATGCATGCATTCATACATGCATGCATGCATACATACACACACATACATACATGTGTGTATGTATATTGCATACATATATGTATGTATGCATGCATCATACATACGCATATGTATGTATGCAAGCATGCATACATACATGCACATACATACATTCATGTATGTATGTATATATATGTAAGCATACATACATACACATACATACATACATGTATCTATGTATGTATTGATACACACACACACATGCATGTATACATACATATTGCATACATAGATATATACATATATCTATGTATACATTGCATACATACATAGATATATCTATGCATGCATGAATGTATACATAGATATATATGTATGCATGCATGCATGCATATCTATGTATGTATACAATGTATACATAGATATATGTATATATGGATGCATACATACATACAAACATACATGTATATATCTTGTATGTATGCATATCCATGCATGAATGCATACATACATGCATGCATGGATGCATACATCCATCCATGCATCTATGTATACATGGATAAGTACATGTATACATGTATGTATGTATGTATATATATGCATGCATACATATATATGTATGTATGCATGCCTGCATCCATACATACATATATCTATGTTTACATTGCATATATAAATAGATATATCTATGTATACATTGTATACATACATAGATATGCATGCATGCATACATACATATATATATCTATGTATCCACTCCATATGCATAGATATGCATATATACATACATACATATATATATATCTATGGATACATAGATATATGTATGGATGCATCCATACATACATGTACCTATGTATACATACATGTATGCATGCATCCATCCATATAAACATGTATCTATCCATGCATGCATGTATGTATGCATATGCATGTATGCATGCATACATGCATGCATCTATGCATACATGGATACATACAAAGATGCATGCATCTATGCATGCATACACACATGCATCTTTGCATACATGCATACATACATAGATGCATGCACGTATGTATGCATCCATACATACATGTATCTATTTATGACATAGATACATGCATGGATGCATAAATACATGCATGCATCTATGCATGACATAGATACATGCATACATACATACATTATGCATCCATGTATGCATATGAATGGATACTTAAATACCTGCATGCATCTATGTATATATGCATGTATGCATGGATGTAGACGCATGCATGCATGCGTGCATCTACGTATGCATGGATAGATGCATGGATAGACGTATGCATGCATACATACAAGATATATACATGTATACATGTATGTATGTATGCATGCATGGATGAATGCAAATACACGCATGCATATACATGGATGCATACATACATGCATGCATCTATGTATGTATGCATGCATACATTAAAGATTTATAAATGTATACATGTATGTATGTATGCATGCATCCATGCATACATACATGCATGCATTTATGCATGCTTGGATAGAGACATGGATGTATAGATGCATGCATATGCATAGAGTCATACATACATATGCATACATACAAGATATATACATATATACATGTATGTATGCATGCTTGGATAGATACATGTATGTATGGATTCATGCATATGCATGGAGACATATGTACATGCATGCATCTATGTATGTATGCATGGATGCATAGATGCATGCATGCATACATACAAGATATATACATGTATACATGTATGTATGTATGCATGCATCCATGCATACATATATGCATACATGTATGCATGCATGGATAGATACATGTATGTATGGATGGATGCATGCATACATGTATACATAAATATATATACGCAGTCATGCATCCATACATACATATATATATGTATACATTGCATACATACATAGATATATCTATGCATGCATGCATTCATGCATATGCATGCATCCATACATACATATATCTATGTATACATTGCATACATGCAATGTATACATATATATATGTATCTATGGATGCATGCATGCATACATATATATGTATGCATCTATATACATACATATATGTATGGATGTATGCATAGATGCATGCAAGTATGTATGTATCCATACACATATATGTATGCATGCATATATTTACATCCATAGATACATGTATACATGTATTTATGCATGTATACATAGATGCATGCATGGATGGATGCATCCATGGATGCATAGATGCATTCATGCATACATGCGTATGCATACATACAAGATATATACATGTATACATGCATGTATGTATGTATGCATCCATACATACATATATCTATTTATATATTGCATACATACATATGTCTATGTATATAATGCATACATCCATAGATATGCACGCATGCATACATACATATATATATATATCTATGTATACATGCATGCATGCATAGATATATCTATGTATGTATGCAATGTATACATAGATATATATGTATATATCTATGTATGGAATATCTATGTATACATGTATGAATGCATCCATCCATACATACATGTATCTATGTATACATAGATATTGCACATGCATGGATCTATGTATACATACATGTATATATGTATGTATACATGCATGCAGGCATCCATACATTTATGTATTTACGTATGTATGCATGTATACATAGATGCATGGATGCATACATGCATGTATGGATGGATACATCCATACATCCATGTATCCATGTATGTATATTTATATATGTATATATGTATATGTATATGTATGTATGTATGCATGCATGCATCCGTACATGCATGCATACATACATAAAAATACATCCATACATACATATATGTATGTCTGCATCATACATACGTATATGTATGTATGTATGCATGCATACATACATACACATACATACATACATACATACATACATGTATTGATACAGACACATGCATGCATGCATGCATCATACATATGTATAGGTATGTATGCATATATGTATGTATGGATGTGTATATATGTATACATACATACATACATGTATGCATGTATGTATGTATGTATTGACACACACACATGCATGCATGCATGCATGCATCATACATACGTATATGTATGTATGCATACATCTATGTATGTATGTATGTATGCATCCATGCATACATACATACATAGCATACATGCATAGATGGATAAATACATATATGCATCTATGTATACATGCATACATTCATAGATACATGATGCAGGAGCATCTAGAGGTATAAAGCCAATCCTGTGTCAGCCAAAAAACAAATGTACTTTGAATTTCTTTTTGTTTCATGTGTTTTTATTTTTTGGATACCCATTTGGGTCAAATAAAGGTTCCAACTCTCACTATTCCACTATCAGTGTTCTAGGATATAGTATTTGGACACTTTGAGATACGTGTAAATCTCAAAAAAATAGGAGTATGTAATTGGGCTATCATTTTGGGTAAACTAGAAGGTGTAAATTGGCCAGATGAATGTAATTGTAATTTAGAGCATTGCAAAAAAAGAATCAGTTCAAAAGGCCCCACGGTTTGAAAGTTATTGCAGTTTTTTGGGTTTTGGAGACATCCTAAGAATGCTTCAAAGTCAAGTTAGGGGCATTAAATTACCTAAAAAAGGGTCAAAATATGGGCGACCAGCGAAGCTGGTCTATAGGGCTATAGAGCACTTCAAGAGCTTTCTAGAAATGTAAACAGTTCATCAATCGAAGCTACAGTTCAAAAGTTATGCCTCCCGAAAGTTTGATTACCGTTTCTAGATTCTTCTAGATTCGTGTCGACTTCTAACACAAGTTCTGGATTCCTTAACCCTCTGGGGTCTATGTAAGGAGATTTTTGGCATTGTAAAAGGTAGTTCAGAGTGGATTTTGAGAGGAGGTACTGAAAGGAGAAATTATCTCCAGATTTATGTTATTATAAGCCCTTAGGGCATGTTTTGAAGTTTATTTTCTTTGTACTATATGTACTAGCTTATTTTACTAGTTAATAAAATTTCCTCTTTTCTATTGTGTCCATTCTGTGGTTGGGTCATGTCCCCATCAAGTGGTATTAGAGCCAATTTTCCTGAGTGTGTAGATAGAGTGCCGACTGTGAGGCAGTTTGCACCAGGACTATATGGTTGTGGGTTCAAGTTAGAAGATGTCTCCATGAAGAGAGTGTGGTGAAAGGGTTGGAGCTATTAATCCTGATGAGGTTAGAGCCCTCCAAAGGAAGGTACAACCATTGCAAGAGGATCTTCGTAGAGGAGCCAATGTTGTCACAGGTGATGACAATGAGGATGACAATGAAGAAGAAGAAATGAGACTAGAAGGGGAATTTGATGAGGAAGTATTGAATCAAGAAGAGGAAAGGCTTTTTAGGGCCATTAGTAAGTTTGGAAAAAGACCTACAATCAAAGTGGGTATATTTTCAGAAAATCAGAAACTAGATGAGTTGATCGATTGGATCAATGAACTGGAAGAATACTTTGAGTATGAGGATATCAAGGACCCAGATAGGGTTAAGTTTGCAAAGGCCATGCCAAAATTTGGTGGGAAGAGGTTCAATTGGAAAGAAACAAAAGAGGAAAAGAGAAGATCACAAGGTGGGATCGCATGGTGGACAAATTGAAGAAGCAGTTCATTCTTGTGGACTACGAGCTTGATTTTTTCAAGAAGATGCATGGGTTAAAGCAAGCAGGAAGATCAGTCCAAGAATATACAGAGGATTTTTATCGACTTTTGATTAGAGCAGGGCATACAGAAGCAAATAAGGAGAAGGTTGCTCGTTATATCAGTGGGTTGCAACCTAGCATCCAGGAGAAATTAAGTCTGCTAAGAATGACCAGCATTGAAGAGGCATACCATTTTTCCTTACAAGTTGAAGAGAAGTTGAATAAAAATTTTGAAGGAAGGCAAAGAGGGGATGGTCAAGGAGAAAGGGATAGTGGTAGGTCATTTTGAGGTCAAAATGAAACCCAAAAGAAAAATGAAGATGTGGGTATAGCAAAAACTAGAGGAACAAGGGTTTTAACTACTCCCATGATCAAGACTTTGGAAATCAGGGAGGAAGAGGTAGAGGATGTGGACAAGGAAGAGGAGGCTTCCATGGTACCTATTTCCATTGTAATCAAGAAGGTCATCATGCCTTTGAATGCCCTTAACGACAAGGATAGATAGGAGAGCTGAGGGCCAAGCTAGGGTTGCTCATTTGGATGAGGATGTAAAATCATCACATTCAAAGGATGCAAAAAGAGGAGAGATCTTGGTGAATGAAAGGGTCCTACTAAGTAGTGGGATTGAATCAGGACAATGGAGGAGTTTGTTCTATACTAGATGCAATTGTGAGGATAAATGTTGTGATGTGATCATTGATGGTGGTAGCAAAGATAACTTGGTATTAGAGAAGATGGTCTCTAAGCTGAAGCTCAAGAGGGAGAGACATCCCCAGCCCTATCGAATTGCATGGGTGAAAGATGATCATAAGGTCTTGGTAAGTGAATAATGTTTAGTAAAATTCAAAATTGGGAGTTACCATGATGAAGTTCTCTATGATGTTATTCCGATGGATGTTTGCCATCTATTATTGGGTAGACCATGGCAGTTTGATAGACATACAGTACATGATGGAAATGCAAACACATACCCTCTGACAAAGGATGGAGATTTTCACAAATTGAAGCCCATGAAAAAAGAAGGTGAAAAGGTATGTAGCAGTGCTAGGATTTGTCTTGTTGATGGAAGAAAGTTTTTAGATGGCATGAAACATCAGCGTATGTGCTATGCTTTGATTCCTAGGAAAGATAAATAAGGTAGTAGTTAAATAACACTTGAAGTTTTAGATTTACTAGGTGAGTTTGGAGACATTATCTCTGATAATGTTCTAGAAGGATTGCCACCAGTAAGGAAAATCAATTATCAGATTCTAGGAGCTAGTTTGCCTAACGAGGTTGCTCACAGGATGACTCCTACTGAAACAGAGGAGCTAAATAGACAAGTTCAGGAGCTATTGAGGAAGGGCTTGATTCAAGAGAGCCTAAGTCCAAGTGTAGCACCTATAGTAATTTCACTAAAGAAGGATGGAGAGATGAGGATGTGTACAGATTCTCAAGCTATTAATAGGATAACCATCAAGTACCAACTTCCTTTGCCAAGGATGGATGATCTTATGGACTGCTTGAGTGGAGCTCAATACTTCACAAAGATAGATCTCAAGAGTGGCTATCATCAAATATGGATACGAGAAGGAGATGAGTGGAAAATAGCCTTCAAGACCAAGAAGGGTCTTAATGAGTGGTTAGTCATACCCTTTGAATTGATGAATGCCCCAAGCACCTTCATGCGGCTCATGAATGAGGTACTTAAAAAGTTCTTGGGAAAATTTGTTATTGTTTATTTGGATGATACTTTAATTTTCAGCAAGACTTTGGAAGAAAATTTATTGCATATTTGTAGTGTCCTTGAAAGGCTAAGGGAAGAGAAACTATTAATTAATCTGAAGAAGTGTATCTTTGCAAAAAGGGAGTTAGTCAATTTGGGGTTTGTTATATCACCTGAAGGTCTCAAAATGGATCCAGAGAAGGTAAAAGCCATCATGGAATGGCCTACTCCAAGGTCTACTACTGAGGTAAGATCATTTCATGGTCTAGTTAGTTTTTATAGGAAGTTTATTAAGAATTTTAGTGGCATATGTGCACCCCTAACTGATACAATAAGAGGGGATAGAAAAGAGTTCAAATGGACTGCATCAACTGCAAGAAGTTTTGAATTGTTGAAGAAGAAGGTGACAGAACAGCCTGTGTTGGCACTTCTAGATTTTAGAAAAGTGTTCCAGGTGGATTGTGATGCTAGTGGCAGCACTATTGGGGCTGTATTAAGCCAAGAAGGTAAGCCTATTGCATATTTTAGTGAAAAATTGAATGATGCAAAAAAAAAGTATTTTGTTTATGATCAAGAGTTCTATGCAATAGTTCAAGCCTTAAAGAAATGGAGGCATTATTTATTGCCAAAGGAATTTTTTTTGTATACTGATCACCAGGCATTACAGTACCTAAATAGCCAAGGTAAATTGAATCAGAGGCATATGAAGTGGGTAGAGTTCTTGCAGAGCTATACATTTGTGTTGAAACATAGAAGCGAAAAATTTAACAGGGTTGTAGATGTACTAAGCAAGAGACAGTTGTTGCTTACATTAATGCAGGTTGAAGTAGTTGGGTTTGATGAACTCAAGAATTTGTACCCTTATTATCCTAATTTTGCTAAAGCATGGAAAGCTTGTAAAGAGCCTGTTTCTGTAGATAGAACTAAGTGGTTAGACTATCTGATTCAGGATGGTATGTTATTCAAGGGAAGCCAATTGTGCATTCCAAGGAGTTCCATGAGGGAAAATCTAATTAAAGAGAAACACAGTGGAGGGATGGCAAGACATTTTGGTCAAGATAAGACCATTGCCATTCTTAGAAAACATTATTTTTGTCCTCAAATTTCACAAGATGTAAAGAAGTTTGTACAGAGTTGCCAGGTTTGTCAAGTTTCCAAGGGATTTAGCCACAATACTGGACTCTATTAGCCATTTCCTATTCCATCAAAGCCATGGCAGGACATAAGTATGGATTTTGTTCTAGGATTGCCGAGGACACAAAGGATTAATGACTCAGTATTTGTGGTGGTTGATAGGTTCTCCAAAATGGCACATTTCATTCCATGCCACAAAACTCATGATGTTGTCCATATTGCAGACTTGTTTTTCAGAGAGGTGGTAAGAATACATGGTCTTCCAAGGAGTATAGTTTCTGATAGAGATACTAAATTTGTAGGTTATTTTTGGAGAACATTTTGGAAAAAGTTGAGAATAGACTTAAAATTCAGTTCCACACATCACCCATAGACTGACGGCCAAACAGAAGTGGTAAACAAAAGTCTGGGCAATTTGCTGAGATGTTTAGTTGGGGATAAGCCCAACGGGTGGGATTTGATTCTACCACAAGCCGAGTTTGCTTACAATAACTCTATAAATAGGAGTAATGGTAGATCACCATTCCAAATTCTATATGGAAGTAGCCCAAGGACTTCACCAGAATTGAGGAAGATAGAGCAAGGCGAGAGGACAAGTGTTGAAGCTAAAGAATTTGTTGAATATATCAAGCATCTACATGAGGAGGTTCAAGCACACATTACCAAGATGAATCAAGATTATAAAGCTAGGGCTGATCAAAGGAGAAAACATAAGGAATTCCAAGTAGGGGATCTAGTCATGGTACACTTATGAAAAGAAATATTTCTAGCTAGCACTTAAAACAAGCTAAAAATGAAGAAATTGGTCCCTACAAAACTCTAAAGAAATATGACTCAAAAAATGCATATGAGGTGGAGTTGCCAGATGGTATTCACATTTCTCCTATTTTCAACATTGTAGACTTAACAGAGTATCATGATGATGGTGCAGATGAGGAACTAATGTTAGAGCCATGTCCAATTCTTGCTTCTAAGAAGGAGGAGATAGAAGACATTCTAGATCATCGTGTGGGTAGGAGTACCTGAAATAGGCAGTATGAAGAGTATTTGGTCAAGTGGAAAGGAAGGTTGATAGAGGACTCAACTTGGATTTCAGTAGCTGAGGTTTCCCATTTGGGATTCCCTCTACCATTCATAAAGTGACAGGGTCACTTTTTAATCTACCCTGGGTGTTTAATGCAGGAGCATCCAAAGGGATAAGGGCAATCCTATGTAACCCAAAAAAAATGTACTTAGACTTAGTTTTTGTTTCATGTGTTTTCATTTTTGGATATCCATTTGGGTCAAATAAAGGTTCTAACTCTCAGAGTTCCACTATCAGTGTTCTAGGATAGAGTATTTGAACACCTTGGGATACATGTAAATGCCAAAAAAATAGGAGTATGTAATTGAGCCATCATTTTGATGAACTTGGAGGTGTAAATTGGCCAAATGAATGTAATTGCAATTTAGAGCATTCCAAAAAAAAGAATCAGGTCAAAAGGCCCCATGGTTTGAAAGTTATCGCAGTTTTTCAATTTTTGGAGACCTCCTAAGAATTTTTCAAAGTCAGGTAATGGGCATTAAATGACATAAAAAAGGGCCAAAAAATGGGGAAGGAGTGAAGCTGGTCCATAGGGCTATAGAGCACTTCAAGATCTTTCCAAAAATGTAAACGGTTCATCAATCAGAGCTACGGTTCAAAAGTAATGCCTCCTGAAAGTTCGGTTACCATTTTTGGATTCTTCTAGATTTGGACCAACTTCTAACATGGATTTTGGAGCCTTCTACTTGGTCAATGGATGCCTGCTAGCACTTTCTAGAATGTATTCCTAGTCCTTAACCCTTCGAGGTCTATTTAAGGATATTTTTAGCATTGTAAAAGACAATTCAGAGTGGAGTTTGAGAGGAGGTACTCAAAAGAGAAATTATCTCCAGATTTATGCTATTGTAAGGCCATAGGGCATGTTTTGAAGTCTATTTTCTATGTACTAGATGTATTAGCTTATTTACAAAGTTAATAAAATTTCTCTTTCCTATTGTGTCCATTCTATGCTTGGGTGGTGTCCCCATCAACCAAGGGTCATGAAATGACTCCATCGGCCTCAATCCAAAAGTATGGATTCTACATGAATCCCAATGTCCATGAAACAAAGAAAAGGTCCAAAAGAAATCATAACAGGTATAAAATCACTCAACCGAACACAATGTCAGGAGTATGGATGCAACATGCATCCTAAGGCAACATAAAGGTGCAAAAATGGTCTAACTAATATCCAAATGGATCATCAAGGTCCACGACCCACTTTTTGTCAAGAAAACCCAAGAAAATAGGGCAGCATGCAAAACAAGGTATAAACCTCAAATTTTGAAAAAATTGCAAAAGTAAAACCCATTTGGCCTTTGGGCACAAAAATTCCAAAAGTCCAAAAATAAATGAAATCAAACACTATATGCAAAAATAGCTAGCATAATAGTGTGAAATCCCAAACCCTCATCCCAAAAAATAAGAAAATGTTCATACCTACCCAACTAGGTAGAACTAACATGAAGAAATAGAGGGGAACACTAGTTCTCAACCTCCACACAAATGGCTACCAAAAATAGAAGCAGAAACAGAGTAGAAATGATAAAACGGGAAAGCCCTACCTCACAGCCAAAAGGGCAAAATGGGAACCTAAACCATAAAATAAATAGCTCACAGAAGTAGCTCAAAATTGTAGCAATCCAAGGTTTTCCCGAGATGGATCCGATGAGCCCAACCTCGCGACGATCCCACACCCATAGCTCCCACAACGAACAAAATAGTAAATCCTCATGAAGAGGATTTTGGGTTTTACTTTCCAACTCTCTAATTCAAAAGTGAGAAGTGAGGAATTAAATTCCTCTTTGGATATTTATTCACTTTTCGAGTGAATAATCGATTAGGGCAAATAACTAGCCAACCTTGTTAAACTCCGAATCGACCCAAATGAAAACAAGCTATTCCTATAAATAGGAATTCATCTATGAAAAAGCTGCTAGAAATTAAAATAAATCAATTAAAAAGTCCGAAAACTCAAAAACACAGAAATCACCTTAATGAATTTTGTGACAATGCGAAACTCTAAATGCATAGACACACTCATTGGTCTAATCACGTAATGCAAATGAGTTAAGATTTAATAATCATCGAAAGGTTTAATTTAAATATTTAATAAAGGATACATGGACCATATAAGAGAAATATTGGTAAAATATGAAAGGTTGAATCACTAACTCCATGTGCCACTATCAGGGATATAAATCCTGCACACTAATCAACACGATCAAGTGCAATTGCATATAATAACATAGCCGAAACAATAAATCCATTAAATCACCTAATTTAAAAATTTATTTAATTATATTAAAATAATCTATTTACATCACTCATGTTCACATAAAGCATAACAACACAGGAATGAAGAAATAACCATAGCATTAAATCCATCACATAATATAATCAGAGGTATGTCCAAATACCAAATAACCAAATATCATCATAAAACACACTCTCATATCAAAATGGCATCATCATGCAATATGATTAACTAAACAACATAGTAGTCTAATATCTATGATACTAAAATCAAGGTATATCATCTGACCCTCGGGTTGTCTCAAATGTAAAGCATCCCATTTTAATTACTTAAGAATTTAATAATGATTGTTTATAGAATCAACAAAAAGACACTTAAAACACAAAAGCAAACATAGTCATAAACATGACTAACCACTACTACAGGAACCTAGTCCAATGTAGTGTGGTAAAAAGAACACAGTCCAATCTCTGCACACATCTCAAGATAATCACAGAACAACGTCATGATATCACATCGATCCTGGTAACCAGTGGCACAAACCTTAGTGAACTTTAAATCACATCACAATCTCATAGATCAGCAGAAGCATAAACAACACAACTAAATCAAAAACATAAATCCAAACACCTTGACAATGTAGACCACTCAGTGTTACAATTATGATCTATCAGAACAAAAGATCAACAAGGTTACATCCATCAAGATGACTTATAGAAGTCAACTAGAAGAGGCACTATAATGTATACATACATACATACATACATATATATATATATATATATATATATATATATATATATATATATATATATATATATATATATATATATATATATGCATGCATGCATAGATATATCTACGTATGTATGCAATGTATACATAGATATATGTATGTATGGATGCATGCATGCATGCATCCATTCATGCATACATATATCTATGTATACATTGCATGTGCATAGATATGCATACATACATATATATATATCTATGTATGCATGCATGCATGCATAGATATATCTGTGTACATATGCAATGTATACATAGATATATGTATGTATGGATGCATGATTAGATATATGTATGGATGCAAGCATACATGCATCCATACATACATGTATCTATCCACGCATGGATACATGCATGCATGTATGCATATGCATGTATGCATGCATCTATCCATGCATGCATAGATATATCTATGTATGTATGCAACACATACATAGATATATGTATGTATGGATGCATGCATGCATGCATCCATTCATGCATACATTGCAGATGCATAGATATGCATGCATGCATACATACATATATATATATATCTATTTATACATGCATGCATGCATAGATATATTTATGTATGTATGCAATGTATACATAGATATATGTATGTATGGATGCATGACTGCATATATGTATGGATACAAGCATGCATGCATTCATACATACATGTATCTATGGATGTATACATGTATGCATGCATCCATCCATACATACATGTATCTATCCATGCATGCATGTATGCATGCATGAATGCATACATACATAAATACATGTATACATGTATATATCTTGTATGTATGCATATGCATGTATGCAAGCATCTATCCATGCATGCATAGATGCATGCATGGATGCATCCATCTATGCACACGTGCATACATCCATAGATGCATGCATGTATTTATGCATCCATGCATATGCATGCATCCATACATACATGTATCCATGTATGACATAGATACATGCATGGATGCATAAATACCTGCATGCATCTATGTATATATGCATGTATGCATTGATGCATGCATGGATATAGATGCATTCATGCAACCATGCATGCATCTATGCATGTATGGATAGATGCATCGATGTATGTATGATGTATGTATGCATGCATACATACAAGATATATACATGTATACATGTATATATGTATGTATGCATGTATGTATGCATCCATGCATATGGATGCATGTATGCATGGATGCATGCATGCACATACATGGATGCATACATACATATATACATGTATACATGTATATATATTGTATGCATGCATGGATCTATCCATGCATGGATGCAGATGCATGCATACATGCATATGCATCCATACAAGATATATACATGAATGTATGTATGTATGCATCCATGCATACATACTTGCATGCATGTATGCATGCATGGATAGATACATGTATGTATGCATGGATGCATGCATCTATGCATACATACATAGATACATGTATGCATGTATGCATGGATGCATGCATGTATACAAGATATATACATGTATGTATGTATGTATGCATCCATGCATGCATGTATGCATCCATGCATACATACATGTATGTATGGATGGATGCATGCATAGATGCATACATACATAGATACATAGATATATCTATGTATGGATGCAATGTGTGCATAGATATATGCATGCATGCATGCATGCATACATACAGTTATATATCTATGTATGCATATCTGTATGTATACATACAGATACATGTATGTATGGATGGATGCATGCATACATGTATGTATACATAGATACATGTATGCATGGATGCATGTGCATACATACATATATGTATACATTTATATATATATTGTATGTATGCATGCATCTATCCGTGCATGCATGGATGCACGGATACATGTATGTATCTATGTATGTATACATGTATGCATGCATCCATCCATCCATACATGTATCTATCCAAGCATGCATAAATGCATGCATGTATGGATGCATGGATGCATGCATACATACATACATGTATACATGTATATATCTAGTATGTATGCATATGCATGTATGCATGCATCCATGCATGCATGCATACATACATAGATTCATGCTTGTATGCATGCATGTATTTGCATACATCCATTCATGCACCTATGCATGCATGGATGCATTCACCCATGGATGCATACATACATCCATGCATGCATACATACATACATGTATACATGTATATATCTATCCATGCATGCATCCATGAATGCTTGCATACATACATAGATGCATGCATGTATTTGCATACATCCATGCATGCACCTATGCATGCATGGATGCATACATCAATGCATGCGTACATACATCCATGCATGAATAGATACATAGATGTATACATGGATATATCTTGTATGTATGCATATGCATGTATGTATATGCATGTATGCATGCATACATATATCCATGCATCTATCCATGCATGCTTCTACATCCATGCATGCATACATGTATAGATTGATGGATGCATGCATACATGTATACATAAATACATATATGCAGTCATGCATCCATACCTACATATATCTATGTATACATTGCATACATACATAGATATATCTATGCATGCATGCATGTATACATAGATATATATATATATGTATGTATGCATGCATGCATATCTATGCATATGCAATGGATGCATATATATATGTGTGTATGGATGCATGCATGCATCCATACATACATATATCTATGTATACATGAAATGTATACATAGATATATGTATGTATGGATGCATGCATGTATACATATATATGTATGCATCTATATACATACATACATGTATGGATGTATGCATCCATGCATGCATAGATGCATATGCATACATACAAAATATATACATGTATACATGTATGTATGCATGTATGCATCCAAACATACATATATCCATGTATATATTGCACATATCCATAGATATGCATGCATGCATACATACATATATATATCTATGTATACATGCATGCATGCATAGATATATCTATGTATATATGCAATGTATACATAGATATATGTATATATCTATGTATGCAATATGTATGTATACATGTATGAATGCATCAGTCCATACATACATGTATCTATGTATACATACATATTGCATATGCATGCATGCATGCATTCATCTATGTATACATACATGTATCTATATATGTATACATGTATGCATTCATGCATGTATACATCCATACATACATGTATTTATGTATGTATACATGTATACATTGATGCATGGATGTATGTATGCATCCATGCATGCATGTATGGATGGATGCATTCGTACATCCATGTATCCATGTATGTATACATGCATGCATATATATATATATATATATTTATACCTATATGTATATGTATGCATACATATATGTATATGAATATGTATATGTATATGTATGTATGCATGCATATGTATATGTATGTATATGTATATGTATATGTATGTATGTATGCATGCATATGTTTATGTATATGTATGTATGCATGCATATGTATATGTATATGTATATATATATGTATGTATATATGCATGCATGAATTCATACATATATACATACATACATACATACATACATACACATTGCATACATATATGTATGTATGCATGCATCATACATACGTATATGTATGTATGTATGCATGCATACATCCATACACATACATACATACATACATACATGTATTGATACACACACATGTATGCACACACATGCATGCATGCATGCATCATACATATGTATATGTATGTATGCATACATGTATGTATGGATGTGTATATATGTATATATACATACATACATGTATGCATGTATGTATGTATGTATTGACACACACACATGCATGCATTATACATACATACATAACATACATGCATATATATATTTATGCATGCATGCATATATATATTTATGCATGCATGCATAGATGCATAGATACATGTATGCATCTATGTATATATGCATACATCCATAGATACATGATGCAAGAGCATCCAAAGGTATAAGGGCAATCCTGTGTTACCCAAAAAAAAAATGTACCTAGGCTTAGTTTCTATTTCATGTGTTTTCATTTCTAGATATCTATTTGGGTCAAATAAAAGTTTCAACTCTCACAGTTCCACTATTAGTGTTCTAGGATAGAGTATTTGGACACTTTGGGATACGTGTAAATCTTTAAAAAAATAGGAGTATGTAATTGGGGCATTATTTTGGGTAAACTAGAAGGTGTAAATTGGTCAAATGAATGTTATTGTAATTTAGAGCATTTTAGAAAAAGAATTAGGTCAAAAGGCCCCACGATTTGAAAGTTATTGCAGTTTTTTGCATTTTGGAGACCTCCTATGTATGCTTCAAAGTCAAGTTAGGGACATTAAATGACCCTCAAAAGGGCCACAAAATGGGGGATGAGTGAAGCTGGTCCATAAGGCTATAGAGAACTTTGAGAGCTTTTAAGAAATGTAAACGGTTCATCAATCAGAGATACGGTTCAAAAGTTATGTGTCCCAGAAGTTCAATTATCATTTCTGAATTCTTCTAGATTTGTGTCGACTTCTAACATAGCTTCTGGAGCCTTCTATTTGGTCGGTGGTTGCCTACTAGGACTTTCTAGAATGTATTCCTAGTCCTTAACCCTCTAAGGTCTATTTAAAAAGATTTCTGGCATTGTAAAAGGCAGTTCGGAGTGGAGTTTAAGAGGAGGTACTGAAAGGAGAAATTATCTCCAAATTTATGTTATTGTAAGCCCTTAGGGTATGTTTTGAAGTTTTTTTTCTCTGTACTGTATGTACTAGCTTATTTTCCTAGTTAATACAATTTTCCCTTTTTTGTTGTGTCCATTCTATGCTTGGGTTGTGTCCCCATCAAGTGCTATCAGAGCCAGTTTTCCTGAGTGTGTAGACAAAGCGCTAATTGTTAGGCAGTTTGCACTAGGACTGTGTGGTTGTGCATTCAAGTTAGAAGATGTCTCCACGAAGAGAGCGTGGCAAAAGGGCCAGAGCTATTAATCCTAAGGAGGTTAGAGCCCTCTAAAGGTAGGTACAGGCATTGCAAGAGGAGCCAATGTTGTCGTAGGTGATGACAGTGAGGATGACAATGAAGAAGAAGAAATGAGACCAAAAGGGGAATTTGACAGGAAAGTTCTGAATCAGGCAGAGGAAAGGCTTTTTAGGGCCATTACTAAGTTTAAGAAAAGACCTACAATTGAAGTGGGTATATTTTCAAGAAATCTGAAACCATATGAGTTGATCGATTGGATCAATGAACTGGAAGAATACTTTGAGTATGAGGATATCAGGGACCTAGATAGGGTTAAGTTTGCAAAGGCCAAACTAAAAGGCCATGCCAAAATCTGGTGGCAAGAGGTTCAAGTGGAAAGAAATAGAAGAGGAAAGGAGAATATCACAAGGTGGGATCACATGGTGGACAAATTGAAGAAGTAGTTCATTCCTATGGACGAGCTTGATTTGTTCAAGAAGATACATGGGTTAAAGCAAGAAGGAAGATCAGTCCAAGAATATATAGAGGAGTTTTATAGACTTTTGATTAGAGCAGGGCATGCAGAAACAAATAAGGAGAAGGTTGCTCATTATATCAGTGGGTTGCAACCTAGTATCCACGAGGAATTAAGTCTGGTAAGAATGACCAGCATTGAAGAGGCATACCAGTTTTCTCTACAAGTTGAAGAGAAGCTGAATAAAAGATTAGAAGGAAGACAAAGAGGGTGTGTTCAAGGAGGAAGGGGTAGTGGTAGGTCATCTAGAGACCGAAATGAAACCCAAAAGAAAAATGAAGATGTGGGTACCAGCAGAAACTAGAGGAATGAGGGTTTTAACCGCTCCCGTGATCAAGACTTTGGAAATCAGAGAGAAAGAGGTAGAGGATATGGACAAGAAAAAGGAGGCTTTCATGGTACCTATTTCCATTGTAATGAAGAAGTTCATCATGCCTTTGAATGCCCTCGATGACAAGGAAAGACAGATAGGAGAGCTGAGGGCCAAGCCAGGGTTGCTCATCTGGATGAGGATGCACAATCATCACATTCAAATGATGCATGGATAGACATATCTATGTATGTATGCAATGTATACATAGATATATTTATATATCTATGTATGCAATATGTATGTATACATGTATGAATGCATCCATCCATACATACATGTATCTATTTATACATACATATTGCATATGCATGCATCTATGTATACATACATGTATAAATGTATGTGTACATGTATGCATGCATGCATAGATGCATGCATGTATGGATGGATGCATCCGTATGCACATATATATGTATATATATTTATATATATATATATGTATTTATGTATGCATGGATATGTATATGTATATGTACATGTATGTGTATGTATATGTATATGTATGTATGCATACATGCATCCATACATGCATGCATACATACATACACATACATACATACATGTGTGTAAGTATATTGCATACATATATGTATGTATCAATGCATCATACATACATATATGTATGTATGAAAGCATGCATACATACATGTATGTATGTATATATATGTAAGCATACATACATACACATGCATGCATGCATGCATCATACATACGTTTATGTATGTATGGATGTGTATGTATGTATAGATACATACATCTATGTATGCACGTATGTATGTATGTATTGAGACACACACATGCATGTATACATACATATTGCATACATAGATATATACATATATCTATTTGTACATTGCATACATACATAGATATATCTATTCATGCATGCATGTATACATATATATATATATATATATATATATATATATATGCATGCATGCATATCTATGTATGTATGCATTATATACATAGATATATTTATGTATGGATGCATACATATATACATACATACATGTATGCATGTATATATCTTGTATGTATCCATATGCATGTATACATGCATACATACATGTATACATGTATGTATGTATGTATGTATATGCATGCAGACATATATATGTATGAATGCATGCATGCATGCATGCATATATCCATACATGTATATATGTATATAGATGCATACATAGATATGTATGTATGCATGCCTGCATCCATACATACATATATCTATGTTTACATTGCATACATAAATAGATATATCTATGTATACATTGTATACATACATAGATATGCGTGCATACATATATATATATATGGATACATGCATGCATGCATGCATCCATACATACATGTATCTATGTATATATTGCATACATACGTAGATATATCTATGCATGCATGCATGTATCCATAGGTATGTATGTATGTATGTATGTTTGTATGCATGCATCCATCCATACATACATGTATCTGTCCATGCATGCATGTATGTATGCATGGATGAATACATACATGTATACATGTATATATATTTTATGTATGCATATGCATGTATGTGTGCATCTATCGATGCATGCATGTATGCATCTATGCATGGATACATGCATGCATCTATGCATACATGCATACATACATAGATGTATGCATGTATGTATGCATCCATGCATATGCATGCATCTGTACATACATGTATCTGTTTATCACATAGATACATGCAAGGATGGATGCATCCAAGCATGCATAGATGCATAAATACATGCATTCATCTATGTATGACATAGATACATGCATAGATGCATATATTATGCAACCATGCATGCGTATGCATGGATGCTTAAATACCTACATGCATCTATGTATATATGCATGTATGCATGGATGCATACATACATGCATGCATGGATGCATGCATGGATAGATGCATGCATACATGCATATGAATACATACATGCATGCATTTATGCATGCTTGGATAGATACATGTATGTATGGATGCATGCATATGCATGAAGTCATACATACAAGATATATATATATCTATACATGTATCTATGTATGCATGCATCCATGCATACATGCATGCATGCATGTATGCATGCTTGGATAGATACATGTATGTATAGATGCATGCATGCATGGATAGATGCATGTATACATGTATGTATGTATGCATGCAATACATACATGCATGCATGCATGGATAGATACATGTATGTATGGATGGATGCATGCATACATGTATACATAAATATATATATGCAATCATGCATCCATACATACATATATCTATGTATACATTGCATGCATACATAGATATATCTATGCATGCATTCATTTATACATAGATATATATATATGTATGTATGCATGCATGCATATCTATGCATCTGCAATGGATGCATATATATATGTGTATGGATGCATGCATGCATGCATCCATACATACATATATCTATGTATACATTGCATACATACATAGATATATCTATTTATACATGCAATGTATACATAGATATATCTATTTATACATGCAATGTATACATAGATATATGTATGTATGGATGCATGCATGCATACATATATATATATATATATATATGTATGCATCTATATACATACATACATGTATGGATGTATGCATCCATGCATGCATGTATGTATGCATCCATACACATATATGTATGCATGGATATATATACATCCATACATACACATATACATGTATGTATGCATGTATACATAGATGCATGCATGGATGGATGCATGCATGGATGCATAGATGCATGTATGCATGTATGCATGCATACATCCATATGCATACATACAAGATATATACATGTATACATGTATGTATGTATGTATGCATCCATACATATATATATCTATGCATTTATTGAATACATACATATACCTATGTATATATATTGCATACATCCATAGATATGCATGCATGCATACATACATATATATATCTATGCATGCATGCATGCATAGATATATCTATCTATGTATGTAATGTATACATAGATATATGTATATATCTATGTATGCAATATGTATGTATACATGTATGAATGCATCCATCCATACGTATATGTATCTATGTATACATACATATTGCATATGCATGCATGCATGCATGCATCTATGTATACATACATGCATCTATGTATACATACATGTATCTATGTATGTATACATGTATGCATGCATGCATGCATACATCCATACATACATGTATTTATGTATGTATGCATGTATACATAGATGCATGGATGTATGTATGCATCCATGGATGTATGTATGAATGGATGCATCCGTACATCCATGTATCCATGTATGTATACATGCATGCATACATATATATGTATATACATATATGTATATGTATGCATGCATGCATCCATACATGCATGCATATGCATACATATATGTATATGAATATGTATATGTATATGTGTGTATGCATGCATATGTATATGTATGTATATATATATATGTATACATGTATGTTTTTATGTATTGATATACACATGCATGCATGCATCATACATACGTATATGTATGTATGCATACATGTATGTATGGATGTGTATATATGTATACATACATACATACATACATGTATGCATGTATGTATGTACGTATTGACACACACACATGCATGCATCATACATACGTGTATGTATGTATGCATACATGTATGTATGTATGTATGTATGCATCCATGTATACATACATCCATAGCATACATGCATAGATATATCTATGCATGCATACATAGATGCCTAGATACATGTATGCATCTATGTATATATGCATACATCCATAGATACATGATGCAGGAGCATCCAGAGGTATAAGGGCAATCTTGTGTCACCCAAAAAAAAAAGTTCTTAGACTTAGTTTCTGTTTCATGTGTTTTCATTTTTGGATACCCATTTGGTTCAAATAAAGGTTTCAACTCTCATAGTTCCACTATCAGTGTTCTAGGATAGAGTATTTGGACACCTTGGGATATGTGTATATCTAAAAAAAAATAGGAGTATTTAATTGGGCCATCATTTTTAGTAAACTAGAAGGTGTAAATTGGCCAGATGAATGTAATTGTAATTCAGAGCATTTTAGAAAAAGAATCAGGTCAAAAGGCCTCACGGTTTGAAAATTATTGCAATTTTTTGAGTTTTTGAGACCTCCTAAGAATGCTTCAAATTCAAGTTAAGGTCATTAAATGACCCCAAAAAGGGCTGAAAAATGGAGGACAAGTGAAGTTCATCTATATGTCTATAGAGCACTTTGAGAGCTTTCTAGAAATGTAAACAGTTTGTCAATTGGAGCTACAGTTCAAAAGTTATGCCTCTCGAAAGTTTGATTACCATTTTTTTATTCTTCTAGATTTGTGTCGATTTCTAAGGCAGCTTCTGGAGCCTTCTATTTGGTTAGTGGATGCCTACTAGCACTTTCTAGAATGTATTCCTAGTCCTTAACCCTTTGAGGTCTATTTAAGGAGATTTCTAGCATTGTAAAGGGCAGTTCAGAGTGGAGTTTGAGAGGAGGTACTGAAAGGAGAAATTATCTCTAGATTTATACTATTGTAAGCCCTTAGGGCATGTTTTGAAGTTTATTTTCTCTGTACCATATGTACTAGCTTATTTTCCTAGTTAATACAAATTTTCCTTTTCTATTGTGTCCATTCTATGCTTGGGTTGTGTCCCCATCAAGTGGTATCAAAGCCAATTTTCCTGAGTGTGTAGATAGAGCACCGACTGTGAGGCAGTTTGCACCAGGACTGTGTGGTTCTGAGTTCGAGTTAGAAGATGCCTCCATGAAGAGAGCATGGTGGAAGGGCTGAAGCTATTAATCCTAAGGAGGTTAGAGCCCTCCATAGGCAAGTACATGCATTGCAAGAGGAGCTTCGTAGAGGAGCCAATTTTGCCGCAGGTGATGACAATGAAGAAGAACAAATTGGACCACAAGGTGAATTTTATAGGGAAGTTCTGAATCAGGCAGAGGAAAGGCTTTTTAAGGCCATTACTAAGTTTGGAAAAAGACCTACAATTGAAGTAGGTATATTTTTAGGAAATCTGAAACTAGATGAGTTGATCGATTGGATCAATGAACTAGAAGAATACTTTGATTATAAAGATATTAGGGACCCAGATAGGGTTAAGTTTGCAAAGGCCAAATTGAAAAGCCATGCCAAAATCTAGTGGCAAGAGGTTCAATTGGAAATAAACAGAAGAGGAAAGGAGAAGATCACAATGTGGGATCGCATGGTGGACAAATTGAAGAAGCAGTTCATTCCTGTGGACTACGAGCTTGATTTGTTCAAGAAGATGCATGGGTTAAAGCAAGAAGGAAGATCAGTCCAAGAATATATAGATGAGTTTTATCGACTTTTGATTAGAGTAGGGCATGCAGAAGCAAATAAGGAGAAGGTTTCTCATTATATCAGTGGGTTGTGACCTAGCATCCAGGAGGAATTAAGTCTGGTAAGAATGACCAGCATTGAAGAGGGATACCAGTTTTCCCTATGAGTTGAAGAGAAGGTGAATAAAAGGTTTGAAGGAAGACAAAGAGGGCATGGTCAAGGAGGAAGGGGTAGTGGTAGGTCATCTGGAGGCCAAAATGAAACCCAAAAGAAAAATGAAGATGTGAGTACCAGCAGAAACTAGAGGAACAAGGTTTTTAACTGCTCCCATGATTAAGACTTTGGAAATTAGAGAAGAAGAAGTAGATGATGTGGACAAGGAAGAGGAAGCTTCTGTGGTACCTATTTCCATTTTAATGAAGAAGGCCATCGTGCCTTTGAATGTCCTCAATGACAAGGAAGGACATATAGGAGAGCTAAGGGCCAAGCTAGGGTTGCTCATGTGGATGAGGATGCACAATCATCACATTCAGAGGATGCAGAAAGAGGAGAGATCTTGGTGAATGAAAGGGTGCTACTAAGTGGTGAGATTGAACTAGGACAACAGAGGAGTTTGTTTTGTACCAGATGTAAGTGTGAGGATAAATGTTGTGACATGATCATTGATGTTGGTAGCACAGATAACTTGGTAACAGAGGAGATGGTCTCTAAGCTGAAGCTCAACAAGGAGACACATCCCCAACCCTATCAGATTGCTTGGATGAAAGATGATCATCAGGTCCTGGTAAGTGAACAATATTTAGTAAAATTCAAAATTGAGATTTACCATGATGAAGTTCTCTGTGATGTTATTTCGATGGATGTTTGCCACAAATTGAAGCCCATGAAAAAATAAGGTGAATATATGTACATATGTATGCATAAATATCATCCATCCATACATACATATATCTAGGTATACATACATATTGCATACATAGATATATGTATGTATGTATGTATGCATAGATACATACATACATATATATGTTTGCATACATGTATACATACATAGATACATGTATGTATACATACATGCATGCATGCATCCATACATACATATATCTATGTATGCAATATGTATGTATACATGGATACATGTATGTATGTATGGATGCATGCATACATGTATGCATGCATATCATGCATAGATATGTCTATGCATGCATGCATGCATGCATGTATCTATGTATGATGCATGTATGCATACATGTCTATGTATGCATACATGTATGGATGTATGCAGACATGCATACATGCATGCATGCATACATATCTACATATTTATGTCTATGCATGTCTATGTATGCATGGATGTATGGATGTATGCATGCATGCATCCATCTATCCATATGCATGCATGCATACATACATAGATACATGTATGTAAGGATGTATGCATGCATACATACATATATATGTATGCATACATGTATACATACATAGATACATGAATGTATATATAGATGCATAGTCTCATAATTTCTCAAATTTAGTATTACTACAAAGAGTTTAGAGAATAGAATTTGATACAACTTGAACAGGAAAAAAAGGAGCTCATATGCAAAAGTTATGCTCGGTCAAAGTTTAGGTCAACAAGAAGATTAAAGGGTTAGATAAAGGGTGAAATTAGGCTATCTCAAAAGTGGTCAACAATAGATTTCAAAATCAATAGCCTGATGAGAGCTTTCCAATGACATTCATTTCATCAAAAATGAAGATCAAATGTGAAAGTTATAATAGTTTGAAGTTCAGATAAAATTGTGGATTTTGATGATGTTAGCATGACATCATAAAATCTTAAAAAGAGGGAAAAAGTTAAAATTCAAATTTAAATAGTTATTTAATTTGAATTTAATAAAAGGGATAATGGGATTTGAACTCCCAACCATTACCCTCCTAAAATTTAGGTCAACCAATAGGTTATTTATGGCATATGTAATTTTAGAGGAAGATTTGTTAGGTATCCATAAAAAAATCCACCCAACCTTATTTAAATAAGTTTATTTGTTAAAACAAACTCCTATTCATGGAGTAAACTCACAACCATAAATTGGTAAAGGGAGAGATTCGAATTTATGTAACCAAAATAGGGGATTATGTTGGTTAATTGTTTTAGCCCATTTTTGGCTAAATTTCATGTATAAAAGGAGGGGATTTAGAAGAGATGAACAATTAGCTTGGAAGGAAAATTTGCTCTTGGGGGAAAGTTTTGTAATTCTTGAGAGAGTTTGTAGGTGAGAGATTATTGTAAGCATGAAGTTATTATTTTCAAGTACAAAAGAGAGAGAAACTGTAAAGGTTGAAGCTTGGATGTTGTAAGAAGGTGTGTTTTTCCTGGCAACATTAATAAAGCGGTCCCTAAATTGAGAAGTGGACCCAGAGACGTAGTCCTAACCCGATCAATTCTGTTATCAATTTTTTTGCATCTCTTCTATCTCTTTCTTATTTCTCTCATTTTTTGAATTTATGTTCTTGATTTTATGTTATTAAACACATTGTTAATTTTGAGTGTTTAAAGCATAAATCTTCTTGTAATTTCAACAGTTTAAGATACAGAACCACACAATTACTGCCTAGATCAAGAATTAAATATGTAATTTGGATTAAGTTAAAAAATTGTAAATCTTAGTTTATAGATCAAGTTTGGTATTAGAGCCTATTCTTGCCAAGAAATTGCAGGTGGTGAATGTTAACCAGGTTGAAGTTGAAGCAAGGAGAAGATGAACTTGAAGAGTTCAATCCAAGAATTGGAAAAAGAAGGATTTTTCCTCAATTAGAGATGGAATCTGAACAACATGTTCTTGAGTTTGATGTAGAAGCATTCCAAAGATCTTTTGTGGAATTAAAGGCTTTGGTCAACATTCTTCTCCAAGAGAGACATGAACGAAAATTAAGAAAGGCGGATAATGCTAAGAAGAAAGAAGAAGTTAAATCCTCAACAAAAGATGGAAAAGGCAAAGGAGTAGGAAATGATAGTGACCCTCCTGAACCTTCATCTCCATCCTCTTCATCTTCTTCATCATCTTCTTTTTCTCTATCTAATTCTTCTAAAAAGAAACATTCTGTGAAGAAATCCTTGTTAAAGCTTGATGTAAAGTTTGATTTGCCTATATATAATGGTGAATTGGATGCTGAAAAATTGGATTATTGGCTTAAGTAGATCGAAGTGTATTGCAAGGTTCAAAATATTTTGGATGATTCTTCCAAAATCTAGCTAGCTACTCTCAGAATAGGAGGTACTGCATTAGTCTGGTGGGAGAGTAAAATCCAGGATGATCTTGCTACACATGGTAAAATCACTTCATCTTGGTATGAATTTACTTCTTCTTTGAAGAAACAATTTTATCAATTGGGTAATATGCAACAAGCCATTATGAATTGGCAAAATCTTAAGCAAGGTAAAGGGCAGTCTATGCAAGAGTATACACAAGTGTTTAGGAAGAAGGCATTAACTCTTGGAATTCCTCTTTATACCCAAGATACTTTATTAAAGTATATAGGTGGAATGCATTCATATTTGAAGCATACAATATTGATGTTTAGTCCTAACTTTGATGAAATATGTGTTCAAGCGACTCATATTGAAGCAAGTGGAGAAAATGTAAGTTTTAGTTCAAAGAAGGAATTTTCTCCCCCTAACAGCATCAAGAAAGGAAAGAAGGTAGCCATAGTGAAGAAAGAGGAAGGTGACAAACCTACATGTTTGCATTGTCAGAAGAAAGGACATGTAAAAGAGAAGTGTTGGAAATGGCATCTGGAATCGAAACCAAAGTGGTTTAAGGATCATAAGGGTAAGCAAAAGTCTACTGTTGTTGTTCAGGATCTTGGATCAGATTCTAGTGATGAAGCAACAATATCAGCTATAGGTTTGAAAGGTAAAATTTTTGTTGATTCTACCACTGATGTTTCATATAGTTCCACTTCAAAAAGTCATGTTGTTCTTGAAGATAGTAAAAGATGTGAACTTCTTCATATAAGGGTGATTTCAAAGAACACTAAAATTAACACAATGATAGATAGTGGGTCCCAAGTTAATCTAATTTTAGAAGAAATTGTTAAACAATTGGGATTGGAAACTAAGTCACATAGAAGACCTTATCCATTAGGTTGGGTGTGCAATGATAATAGATTGCGAGTTACTAAGCAATGTAAGTTAAGATTTGCAATAACATCTAAGTTCATAGATGACATTGAAATTGATGTGGTTCCAGTTGATATCTGTGGGATTGTGTTATGTAGCCCATACTTATATGATAGGAAAGCTATCTTCTATAGGGAACATAACAAGTATCATTTGTTTAAAAATGGGATTGAATACATTATAAGAGCTCATCACATGAAGAATGGAGGATCAATTGTAAATACAAGACATTTGAAAAAGATTGTAAATGCAAGCAGTAAACTGACTCTCATGTTTGTAGTAGCTAGTGAGGATCAAGTGCAAGCAGAATCAAGTCTTTAGCCAATAATGGTAAAAGAGGATTTGAAAGGCTCATTTTCTAACAATGTTTCTGTACAAGAGGTTCAAAATGTTGATACTCTTTCCATTTCATCAGTTATTTCAATTTTGTTACTTCTACTTCTACTGGTTGATGCTATATGGGTGATGGATGTAATAGTGGAAACTGGTGGATTTATGGTTAATTATGTCAACAATGCTATCTCATATGTCTTTATGTTTGTGGTGGGTCATATGTTCAAAATTCCAATAGGACATACAAATGATACTCGACAAGTGGGGCAACATTGCCCTTGTTCAAAATGTACATAAAAATAGATTGTTGGAGGTCCAAAAGCTTCTTAGTGGGGAGGAATGATCCAAGTGGATCCAAAAGGCAAAAAATTTAATAGTGTGATAATCTCTCAAATTTAGTATCACTACAAAGAGCTCAGAGAATAGAACCCGATGCAACTTGAATAGGCGAAAAAGGAGCTCATATGCAAAAGTTATGATCGGTCAAAGTTTATGTCAACATGAAGAGTAGAGGGTTAGATAAAAGGTGAAATCAAGCTATCTCAAAAGTGGTCAACAATGGATTTCAAAATGAAGAGCCTGATAAGAGCTTTCCAATGACGTTCATTTCATCAAAAAAGAAGATCAAATGTGAAAGTTATAACAGTTTGAAGTTCAGATAAAAGTGTGGATTTTGATGATGTTAGCATCACATTGTAAAATCTATCCGTACATACATGCATGCATCTATACATGCATGGATGCATGCAAGCATACATATTCATCCATACATATATCTATATATGCATCCATACATACATATATCTATGTATACATTGCATACATAAATAGATATATCTTTGCATGCATGTATACATAGATATATACATGTATGGATGCATGCATGCATAAATATTCATTCATACATATTCATTCATACATATATCTATTTATGCATGCATGCATGCATACATACATACATGCATGTATGCATTCATACATACATATATCTATGTACACATTGCATACATACATAGATATATCTATCCATGCATGTACACATAGATATATACATGTATATATGCATGCATGCATCCATACATATATATGCATGCATACAGGTATACATGCATACATGCATACATGCATGTATACATGTATGCGCGCACACACACACACACACACACACATATATGCATACATGTATACATACATAAATACATGTATGTATACATACATGCATGCATGCATGCATAAATACATGTATGTACGGATGGATGCATGCATACATGTATACATACATAGATACATGTATGTATACATATATAAATGTATGAATGGATGTATGCATGCATGCATCCATACATACTTATATCTATGTATGCATGCATGCATTCATACATAGATATATCTATGTATGCATGCAGGCATGCATGCATGCATACATACATATATCTATGTATGCAATATGTATATATATACATACATGTATGTATACATGTATACATAGATGCATACATTGGTGTATGTATCCATGGATAGATGCATGCATGTATGTATGCATCCATACATATATATATGTATGCTTGCATATATATACATACATACATACATGTATGCATGTATGTATGCATGTATATATATAGATGCATGAATGGATGTATGCATGTATGTATGTATGCATGCATGCATACATACAAGATATATACATGTATACATGTATGTATGTATGTATGCATCCATGCATATGTGCATGCATGTACATGTATACATGTATGTATGTATATATATACATACATACATAAATGTATGCATGTATGTATGTATTCATGCATGCATACATACAAGATATATACACGTATACATGTATGTATGTATGTATGCATCCATGCATAGGTGCATGCATGTATGTATGCATCCATAGATGCATGCATGTACATGTATACATGTATGTATGTATGTATATATGTATGTATGCATGCATGCATATCTTTGTATGTATGCAATTTATACATAGATATTTTTATGTATGGATGCATGCATGCATACACACATATATATGTATGCATCTATATACATACATACATGCATGCATAGATGATAGATAGATGCATGGATTGATGCATCCATGCATAGATGCATGCATGTATGTATGCATGCAAACATACATATGCATACATAAAAGATATATACATGTATGTATGTATTTATGCATTCATGCATACATACATGCATGCATCTATGTATGACATAGATACATGCATGGATGTATGCATAAAAGCATGCATGTGCATGGATGCATAAATACATGCATGCATCTATGTATGACATAGATACATGAATTGATGTATGCATCCATGTGCCTGGATATATATGCATTCATAGATGCATGCATGTGTATCCATGCATTCATAGATGCATGCATGCATCTATGTATGTATACATGTATGCATACATATATATGGATGCATACATGTATACATACATACATAGATACATGCATGCATCAATCCGTACATACATGTATACATGCATGCATTCATACATACATACATACATAGATATATGTATGTATACATTGATGGTACGTATGGATGGATGCATGCATGCATCCATACATATATCTATGCATGCATGCATGTATCTACATATACATACATGTATTTATGTATGTATACATGTATGCATCCATATATGCATCCATACATTTATATATACATACATGTATCTATGTATGTATGTATGGATGCATGCATCTATACATGTATGTATTGATGGTTGCATGCGTGTATAGAGATATGTATGGATATATGCATGCATCCATACATACATGTATCTATGTATATATACATGAATGCATGCATCCATCCATACAAACATGTATCTATGTATCCATATATATTGCATACATAGATATATGTATGTATGGATGCATGCATGCATGCATGTATACATAGATATATGTATGGATGCATGCAAGTATGTATACATACATACATAGATATATGTATGGATATATATATGAATGGATGTATGCATGTATACATATATGTATGTATGGATGCATACATGTATCCATGTATGTATGCATAGATACATATATGTATGTATACATGTATATGTATATGTATATACATATATATGTATATGTATATGTATGTATGCATGCATGTATGTATGCATTCATACATCCATAAATACATGTATCTATGTATCGATATATGTATGACTGCATGTATACATGTATGTATGTATGTATATATATGCATGCATGTATACATATGTATGCATGCATACATATACATGTATGTATTTATGTATATATATGCATGCATGTATACATATGTATGCATAAATGAATACACACATATATATCTGTGTATGCATGCATGCATACATAGATATATCTATTTATGTATGCAGTGTATACATAGATATATGTATGTTTGCATGCATGCATGCATGCATATATGTGTGGTTATATGTATAGATGCATGCATGCATCCATCCATCCATACATACATGTATCTATGTATACATACATCTATCTATGTATGTATACATGTATGCATGCATCCATTCATATATACATAGATCTTGCATGTATGTGTGCACGTATGGATGCATACATATATACATGCATGTGTACATGTATGTATGTATGTATGTATATGCATGAATACATATATATGTATGTATGCATGCATGCATATACATACATACATGCATATATCTATGGATATGGATATGTATGTATATGTAGATATATGTATGTATGGATGCATGCATCCATGCATCATACATAGATACATGTATGTATCTACACTTGCATATATATATATATATATATACATACATTCATTCATCCATGCATATATCCATATCTATCCATATATACATACATATCCATATGTATCCAAATGCATATATCCATACATAGATATATATGTATGTATGCATGCATGCATGCATACATACATATATATATCTATGTATACATGCTTTCATGCATAGATATATCTATGTATGTATGCAATGTATACATAGATATATGTATGTATGCATGCATGCCTGTGTATATACACATGCATGTATAGATATATGCATGAATGCATGCATGCATGCATAAATATGCATGCATCATACATAGATACATGTATGCATGGATGCATGCATGTGTGTGTGTATATATATATATATATCTACACATGCATGCATCCATAGATACATGTATCTATGAATGCATATGCATACATACATATGCATGCATGCATGCATCTATTCATGCATATGCATGCATACATATATACATAGATACATGTATGTATGGATGGATGCATGCATGCATCCATCCATGCATACATGTATCTATGTATACATACATATATTCACAGATACATCTATGTATGGATGCATGCATTCATGCATGTATACATCTACGCATGCATTTATTCATGCATATATATATATCTACGCATGCATGCATCCATACATACATGTATCTATGAATGCATATGCATACATACATATGAATTCATATGCATACATACATATGCATGGATGCATGCATCTATTCATGAATATGGATACATACGTATATACATAGATACAAGTATGTATAAATAGATACATGTATGTATGGATGGATGGATGCATGCATCCATACATACATGTATCTATGTATACATACATATTTCGTACATATATCTATGTATGCATCCATGCATGCATGCATGGATGCATACATAGATATATGTACGAAATATGTATGTATACATAGATACATGTATGTATGGATGCATGCATCCATCCATCCATACATACATGTATCTATTTATACATACTTGTATCTATGCATGGATGCATACATAGATATATGTAGGGATGCATGCATGTGTGCATGTATACATACATGTATCTATGTATGGATACATGTATGCATACATATATATGGATGCATACATGTATACATACATAGATACATGCATGCATAGATATATGTATGGATATATGTATGGATGCATGCATGCATGTATACATACATGTATCTATGTATGTATACATGTATGCATCCATATCTATGTATGTATAAATGTATGCATCCATATATATGGATGCATACATGTATCCATACATAGATACATGTATATATACGTAGATAAATGCATGCATGAATAGATATATGTATGGATACATGTATAGATGCATGCATGCATCCATCCATACATACATGTATCCATGCATGAATCCATATATACATACATAGATACATGTATGTATACATAGATGTATGGATGCATGCATGTATGTATCAATGGATGCATGCATGCATAGATATATGTATAGATATATGTATGGATGCATGCATGCATCCATACATACATGTATCTATGTATATATACATGAATGCATGCATCCATTCATACATACATGTATCTATTTATCCATATATATTGCATACATAGATATATGCATGTATGGATCCATGCATGCATGCATGTATACATAGATATATGTATGGATGCGTGCATGCATGTATACATACACGTATTTATGTATACATACATGTTGCATACATAGATATATGTATGAATGGATGCATGCATGTATCTATGTATACATCTATGTATCCATGTATGTATGCATGTATACATATATGTATGTATGAATGCATACATGTATCCATGTATGTATGCATAGATACATGTATGTATGTATGTATATATATGCATGGATACATATGTATGCATGGATGGATGCATACATACATACATACATGTATACATGTATGTATGTATGTATGTATATATATATGCATGCATATACATGGATACATATGTATGCATGTATGGATGTATACATACATACATACATGTATACATGTATGTATGTACTTATATATATGCATGCATACATATGTATGTATGAATAAATGCATACATACATATATATCTATGGATGCATGCATGCATACATAGATATATCTACGTATGTATGCAATGTATACATAGATATATGTATGTATGCATGCATGCATGCATATATGTGTGGTTATATGTATAGATGCATGCATGCATCCATCCATCCATACATACATGTATCTATGTATATATGCATGCATGCCTATGTATGCATGTGTGCATGGATACATAAATATATGTATCCATCCATCCATACATACTTATGCATGCATCCATCTATACATACATGTATCTTTGTATACAAATATATATCTATGTATGGATACATGTATGCATGCATCCATCCTTTCATACATATATCCTGCATGTATCTATGCATGTATGGATGCATACATACATATACATACATATATATATGTATGCATGCATGCATATATCTATGTATGTATGCGTGCATGCATAGATATATCTATGCATGTATGCAACGTATGGATATATCTATGTATGGATATATGTATAGATGCATGCATGCATTCATACATACATACATACATACATGCATGCATTCATATATGCATTCATCCATACATACATACATCTGCATACATCCATCCATACATACATGTATCTATATATACATACATGTATGCATGCATCCATTTATACATACATATATCTTGCATGTATGTATGCATGTACAAAGATATATGTATACATCCATACATACATACATATGCATGCATCCATCCATACATACATGTATCTATGTATGTATGCATACATACATATACATACATATACATACATATATCTATGTATGCATGTATGCATAGATATATCTATGGATGTATGCAATGTATGAATATATTTATGTATGAATATATGTATAGATGCATGCATGCATGCATCTATCCATACATACATGTATATATGTATATATGCATGCATGCCTATGTATGGATGCATGCATGCATACATAGATATATGTATCCATCCATACATACATACATACATATGCATGCATCCATTGATACATACATGTATCTATGTATGTATACATGCATCCATCCATACATACATATATCTTGCATGTATGGATGCACGTATGGATGCATACATACATACATACATGTATACATGTATGTATGTATGTATATGCATATATATATATGTCCATGCATGCATGCATAGATATATCTATGTATGTATGCTATGTATACATAGATATATGTATGGATGTATGCATGCATGCATACATAGATATATGGATGGATGCAAGTATGCATGCATGCATATGTATGTATGTACATATATATATGCATGCATACACAGATATATGTATGGATGCATGCATGCATGCATATATATATATATATATATATATGCATACATACATAGATATATGTATGGATGCATGCATATATATGTATCGATATATCGATATATATATATATATATATATATATATATATATACATTCATACATACATGTATCTATGTATGTATGCATGCATTTATGTATGTTATGTATACATAGATATATGCATATATCTTGTATGTATGCATATGCATGCATATATATATATGCATACATGCATAGATATATCTATGTATGTATGCATATGTATCCATACATACATGGATCTATGTATGTATGCAAGGATACATAGATGCATGCATGTATGTATGCATTTAGCATACATATATCTATGTATGCATGCATGCCTGCATGCATACATCCATACATACATGTATCTATGTATGCATGCATATGCATCCATACATGCATGTATCTATGTATGTGTGCATGTATACATAGATGCATGCATGTATGTACCTATACATGTATACATGTATATATCTTGTATGTATGCATACGCATGTATGGATGCATACATACATGCATGCATCTATGCATGCATGCATGTATACATACATCCGTACATGTATACATGTATGTATGTATGTATGTATATATATGCATGCATACATACATATATTATGGATGCAATTTATACATAGATATATGCATGGATGGATGCATTCATACATAAATATATGTATGGATATATCTATGTATCCATACATGCATATGGATGGATGCATGCATTGCATACATACATAGAGAATCTATGCATGCATACACGTATACATAGATATATATATGTATGTATATGTATGGATGCATGCATGCATACATAGATATATATGTATGCATGCATATATACATAGATGCATGCATGTATGTATCTATACATGTATACATGTATATATCTTGTATGTATGCATATGCATGCATGGATGCATAAATCCATGCATGCATCTATGTATACATGCATACGTACATGTATACATGTATGTATGTATGTATGTATATATATGCATGCATACAGATGTATGCATGTATGCATGGATGCATGCATACATACATATATTATGGATGCAATGTATACATAGATATATGTATGCATGTATGCATGGATGCATGCATACATAGATATATTATGGATGCAATGTTTACATAGATATATGTATGGATGGATGCATGCATACATAGATATATGTATGGATATATCTATGTATCCATACATGCATACATACATGCATATGGATGGATGCATGCATTGCATACATACATAGAGAATCTATGCATGAATATATGTATCGATGCATGCATGCATACATAGATATATATGTATGCATGCATATATATATATATACATACATGTATACATGTATGTATGTATGCATCCATACATGCATACATACATGCATATGGATGGATGCATGCATTGCATACATACATAGATATATCGATGCATCCATATATAGATACATTCATGCATTGCGTACATACATAGATACATAGATACATGTATGTATGGAAGTATACATGCATACATACATGCAAGCATGCATACATGCATATGGATGCATGATACATGTATGTATGAATGTATGCATGCATCCATCCATATATGCATGCATGCATGCATGCATCCAGACATAGATACATGTATGTCTGCATGTATGTATGAATCAATAGATGCATGAACATATGTATGCATGCATACATGCATATGCATACATAGTAGATATATACATGTAGATATATCTATGCATGCATGCATACATGCATATGCATACATACAAGATATATACATGTAGATATATCTCTACATGCATGCATGCATATATATATCTACGCATGCATCTATGCATAGATGCATGCGTAGATATATCTATGCATGCATGCATTCATATATACATGTATCTATGCATGCATGCATGCATACATACATATATCTAAGTATGTATTTATGGATGCATGCATGCATGCTTAGATATATGTATGGATATATGCATGCATGCATCCATACATACATGTGTGTATACATACATGCATAGATATATTTATGGATCCATGCATGCATAGATATATGTATGGATGTATGCATGCATTAATCCATCCATACATACATGTATCTATCTATCCATACATATTGCATACATGTATGCATGCATTCTTCCATACATACATGTATCGATGTATACATACATATTGCATACATAGATATATGTATGTATGTATCCATACATATTATCCATCCATACATACATGTATCTATGTATACATACATATTTCATACATAGATATATGTATGTATGTATGCATAGATACATACATAAATATATGTGTATGCATGTATGTATACATACATGCATGCATGCATTCATACATATATCCATACATATATGTATGCATGCATGCATCCATACATACATATATCTATGTATGCAATATGTATGTATACATAGATACATGTATGTATCTATGTATGCATGCATGCATGAATACATATATCCATACATATATGTATGCATGCATGCATCCATACATACATATATCTATGTATGCAATATGTATGCATACATAGATACATGTATGTATCTATGTATGCATGCATGCATGAATACATATATATGTATGCATACATGGATACATACATAGATACATGTATGTATACATATATACATGCATGCATGCATTCATACATACATATATCTATGTATGCAATATGTATGTATACATAGATACATGTATGTATACATAGATACATGTATTAATGGATGGATGCATGCATACATGTCTATGTATGCATACATGTATGGATGTATGTAGACATCCATACATGCATGCATGCATACATATCTATGTATTTATGTCTATGCATGCATGCATGCATAGATATATCTATGCATGCATGTCTATGTATGCATGGATGTATGGATGTATGCATGCATGCATCCATCTATCCATATACATGCATGCATACATACATATATATGTATGCATACATGTATATGTATGCATACATGTGTACATACATAGATACATGTATGTATACTTAGATGCATAGTCTCATAATTTCTCAAATTTAGTATTACTACAAAGAGTTTAGAGAATAGAATCCAATACAACTTGAACAGGAAAAAAGAGAACTCATATGCAAAAGTTATGCTCGGTCAAAGTTTTGGTCAACAAGTAGACTAGAGGGCTACATAAAGGGTGAAATTAGGCTATCTCAAAAGTGGTCAACAATGGATTTCAAAATGAAGAGCCTGATGAGAGCTTTCCAATGACATTCATTTCACCAAAAATGAAGATCAAATGTGAAAGTTATAATAGTTTGAAGTTCAGATAAAAGTGTAGATATTGATGATGTTAGCATGACATCATAAAATCTTAAAAAGAGGGAAAAAGTTCAAATTCAAATTTAAATAGTTATTTAGTTCAAATTTAAGAAAAGGGATAATGGGATTTGAACTCCCAACCATTACCCTCCTAAAATTAAGGTCAACCAATAGGTTATTTATGGCATATGTAATTTTAGAGGAAGAGTTGTTATGTATCCATAAAAAAATCCACCCAACCTTATTTAAATAAGTTTATTTGTTAAAACAAACCCCTATTCATGGAGTAAACTCACAACCATAAATTGGTAAAAGGGGAGATTCAAATTTATGTAACCAAAATAGGAGATTATGTTGGTTAATTGTTTTAGCCCATTTTTGGCTAAATTACATGTATAAAAGGAAGGGATTTAGAAGAGATGAACAATTAGCTTGGAAGGAAAATTTTCTCTTGGGGGAAAGTTTTGTAATTCTTGAGAGAGTTTGTAGGTGAGAGATTATTATAAGCATGAAGTTATTATTTTCAAGTGCAAAAGAGAGAGAAACTGTAAAGGTTAAAGTTTGGATATTGTAAGAAAACACACAATTTCAACATACTCACAATTTAACAATTTCACCAACCATCAACATACTCACCTGAAAACACTAACTGAGCTAGTGGCATAGCCACACTAGCCTACTCTCACAAGAGAGAAAAGGATACAGAGGTGTGCCCCAGACAATGTCCAAGAAGGAGAATCTAAACTCATCAAAAAATTGAGTCACTCTAGAAAGACAAGGCAACATCAACCCTAAGCAAGGAATGCTCACAAACCACACTACACCTCACAAGGGTAGTTTAGTGCAATAGGAAACACAAAAACCCAACCACGAACCCCAACATGTACCTAGTAGATTATGAAGACAAGATAACTCTTCCATTATGAATAACATGAAGAGTTAAACTTCTCCAATGGCCATAAATATGATATATCATGATTGAATTGGCCTCTACTCGAGAAGATACTCGGAACAACAATCAGCAACTCCAAAAGCCATAGCTTCACGTCTGGACTTAGATTGGCTCCATCAGAAAAGTGCCAAAAAGACAACGACAAAAACTACAACAAGATGGAGCTTCGAGAGTCCTAAGACCAAAGATCTAAGTCACCACTGAAAACAAAACCAAAAAGGCAAAACAACAGTCTTGGCCACCAAGACAAGTGATGGACAAAACGTCCAAATCCACACAATAACACACATGCCCAGAACAACATAAGATATGGAATGAAAGGTAGTTCACACATTGAAACCATCACCACTCTTCTTTCATAATTTCATTAATTAAACATAATATAAGCACTAATGCACGATGAAACTAAAAGATTTTCAAGCAAGGGTCCAAGAGTCACCATAAAACAAGCACATACCTTTCAATTTCTTTAAGAATACACTACATTTACTCATCTTTTAAACCATTCAATAAAAATAACAACTTTAAATCTAACAAAGATGCACTAGCATGTTCTCCATGATATTATCCCTTGAATGTACTACTAGAGGTTCGAAATGAACATGATAGAGTCACAACACACAACTGGGAAGCAATAAAACACATCCAGAATAGTCATCATGAACAAAATCAAAAGCCCAAATGGGAGAAATTATCAATTCCAATAGTAAGTACCAGAAAGAGCTCATTTCAACAATAAGTCAACTGTGACAACTGTCACAAAGAGAGCAATAGATCAAATTTGATGACTGCTCCAAGAGAGGAAATTACTGAAAACCACTGCTAGCCCAACAACATGAGGAAAATACCTCTAGCCAAATAAAATAAGGCATCAAATAAATCACATTACAGCTGATGACTAAGTATAGTCACACAAGAGGGATAATTCACCGCACAATGCTAAGGAATACATCATCCTAGCAATGTTAGAGAACACACTCACACACATCAAGAAATATACCATCAGTAACCTCATGCATATGCAGACAACAATAATTTCTATGCAATGCAACATTTAGATATCCATCAAATTAATACAGTTTTACATAAGCTTAAGAAGCAATCAAATTGGGGACTTAAGTCATTAACCCAAAGATATAATGCAAACCTACTCTTTACAATGATTCACAATAAACACTCATTTTCAATTAAAGGAACAATTTTATCACCCTAAAGATCAAACAATGAATCACAACTAAGATTCATCTATATACTTGCAATAAGGAGAAAAATAGGGAAACGATGCACCTTACTCTACAAGGAGAAACAAAAATCAGCACTCAAAGCCAACACATGGACACCAATCAGTGGTTCCATCAAAAAAGGGTCACACAAGCAACCAATCAAACAACAATTCCACTCACAAAATCAAGAAGACTCACTTCCTTCTCCACATACTGCTCTAGTCACATCTACTAGACAAGAAAATCCATCACAAGTAGATACCAAAGCAACAAAGATCATGAGTTCTCACCAAGACACTCGTACTCAACCAACACAGCAATAACTACAAGGTCAACATACACACAGAGATCCTAATGTTTGAACATGGGCTGTGATACTAGATGTAATGCCCCACCTGGAGATCCTTGGAAACAAGGATGAAATACAAGCCAAGATTTTTTTTTTTTACAAGTATGAATGCACATGACAACATCATACAAGGATCACAACGATCACAATAGAAGACTTCACCACAATCTTGGCAACCAACGAATCTCCAAATGCCTCTACCAAACTAACACACACAAACAAAGCCAACAACAACAAAACACATGATGAGGGCTCAAGTAATTACCACTCATCAACAAAACACCAAGTTAGGGTAAATGCAGAATCCTAAAATTTGACTAAGCCTGAAATCTTGAAGCCCTAAAAAATTGGCTAAGTTTGGATTTCTCAAGCCCTGAAATTTTTTAGAATCCATAACTTATCTCCAAGAGGTCTAAAACCTATCTCAAAAGATTCGTCGCATATATTAAAATATATCTTAAGTATAAGAAATTTTCTTATACTTAAATGATATATTTTAAACTCCTAAGAGACTAAAATAGAAACATGAAAAATTGATTCAAGAGAAACCAAAAGAATTCAAAAATGCAACAACATAGGGTCGAAGAACACCCAAAAGGATATCCAAAACAACTCTCAAAAAGTTTGGATCATGAAGAAAAGTTCCCGCTAATGGCACGCATAGGTTTTTTCCAAAAATTGTGTGACACTTTTTACTAAGGGAGGGCGACACTCTTCCAGTGTCGTACGACATTTCTCAAGAAGGCATGCGACACTTTTTAGCATCGTACGACATTTCTCAAGAAGGCGTGCAACACTCTTCCAGTATCGTATGACATTTCTCAAGAAGGCGTGTGTTACTTTATATTGTTGTATGAAATAGTTTGCATGGGCATACGATACATTTTTATGTCATACAATGCTGGCAAAATGTCGCCCATAGAAACACGAAAACACTCCTAGAAGTGCAAGAACAACACAGAAAGAAGAACACCTATCCATCTAAACTACACCAGCAAAGAACACACTGAAATAAACATCGCAGTGAAATGAACAACCAAACTAAGTGTGTGGTTCCTCCCAACCATCAATAGCATCATAAGACCATCGTGGGTCCTAGCCATCCTCCGTGCGTAACATCCCAAGCCATCGACAAGATCTTCGGTACTATTGTAATAGGGATGTCCCTACTAAAAACATGCAACAATATAAGAATAAGGAAACCTAACATGCTAGTAGTAAAGCATAAGATAATCTTATAGTAGGTAACATTAGCTATCACATGCTAAACAACAATAAGCAATAGATATGCTAATACAACAATTCACAGCATCTAATCATATGCTAAACATCATAATAAGGGAATTCATCAAATAAAATAACATCATCTAAACATGATATACAAGCATCCAATTGAAAGAATAAATCACAAGAAAGCATACTTCAAAACTCAAAGTACCAACCGAAAACATCCAACAATGGTCGCACTAGGACAAAAGACCATCTCTGTACACCGGTCCCTAGCAGTGGTGAAGGTA
Organism: Cupressus sempervirens; assembly: GCA_028749045.1. Classification (NCBI taxonomy): domain Eukaryota; kingdom Viridiplantae; phylum Streptophyta; class Pinopsida; order Cupressales; family Cupressaceae; genus Cupressus; species Cupressus sempervirens. The sequence goes on from CM053790.1 coordinate 415,654,719, forward strand.
GCTATGCCTCCCAACTACGTGGCACCTGTAGGTCCACACCCAACATGCTGATGGAGATAATGATCCAACCACAAACACACATAAAGCACAACATCCAAGGCTAACACTCACGCCAGACAGTATGATGGCTGCAACCAAGAACCTAAGACAATGCAAGGAGTAAAGGTCCTGGTCAGACACTCAAAATGCTACTAAGTAGGGGCTGAAATCATGGAGAGTCGCTTGGCATCGACAAGCCCAAGCTTGGATCACATGTGGAAACACTCGCAAGTTACTTCCCTCTCGAGGTACTCCCTTGGAACCATCACATAAAGTTTTATTATCTTAAGTTTTATTACCAGTCACACATTTTCTTTAATTATCACTTATTCAAGCTCCTCTCAGCCATACCCGTGGCATCATGATCCTCGAGCTACGAGATAGAAGCCCCCTCCATATGCTACCGTACCCTACCATGCTCATCTTATGACAAGTGCCCGTGGGCATGCATACTCCCATCCCAACCCCAATGATCAAAACTTTTGACAAATCCATGGAAGATTGGGCCTCGCAAGTCACCCAAAAAATGTACGCACACGTACTGGTGTGTGGCATACCACCATCACAAAGATCATAACCCAAGGATAGAAATGAGAAAACAATTCCAAGAAAACACTCAACCAAAAGCAACACAGAAAGGATGGATTCTACACGAATCCCAAAGCCAATAAAACCATACATCATTAAATCACTTAATCGGTCTCAATTCAAGCGTATGGATTTTACATGAATCCCAATGATGCAACAAGACCAAACATCATGAACTCACTCAACCAGCCTCAATCCGAGAGTATGGATTCTACTAGCGTTCACAAAACAAAAGCAAAGGTCTAGAAGAAAACATAACAGGTAACAAATCACTCAACCAAACACAAAGTTGGGAGTACAAGAGTGACATGCATCCTAATGCAAGAAAAGGTGCAAAAGTGGTTTGATTGATATCCAAATGGATCATCCAAGTCCACGTCCCACATTGTGCCAAGAAAACTTGAGAAAACAAGGCGACACGTGAAATGAGGTAAAAACTACAAGTTTTAAAAAAAATTTAAAATTAAAACCCATTTGACCTTTGGGTTCAAAAACCTTAAAAATCCAAAAATAAATGGAATCAAAAACTGTATGCAAAAATGGCCAGCATAACGGCATAAAATCCCAAACCCTCATCCCAAAAAATAGGAAAATGTTCATACCCGCCCAACCGGGTAGAACTAGCATACAGAAACAGAGGGGAACACTAGTTCTCAGCCTCCAAACAAATGGCTACCAAAAATAGAAGTAGAAATGGAGCAGAAACAATAAAACAGGAAAGCCCTACCTCACAGCCAAAAGGGAAAAATGAGAATCTAAACCATAAAATAAATATCTCGCAGAAGTAGCTAAAAATTGTGGCAATCCAAAGTTTTCCCGAGCTAGATCCAACTAGCCCAACCTCGTGACGATCTCATGCCCGTAGCTCCCACAACGAACAAAACAGTAAATCATCATGAAGAGGATTTTGGGTTTTACTCTCCAACTTTCCAATTTGAAAGTGAGAAGTGAGGAATTAAATTCCTCTTTGGATACTTATTCACCTTTTGAGTGAATAATCGATTAGGGCAAATAACCAACCAACCTAGTTAAACCCTGAATCGACCCAAACAAAAAATAGGCTATTCCTATAAATAGGAATTCATTTATGGAAAAGCTACCAGAAATTAAAACAAATCAATTAAAAAGCCCAAAAATCCAAAAATACAAAAATTTCCTTAATAACTGTCACGACAATGTGAACCTCTAAATGGACAGACATGCTTACTGGTCTAATCACATAATGCAAATGAGTTCAGATTTAATAATCACTAAAAGGTTTAATTGAAACATATTAATAAAGGATACGTCAACCATATAAGGATGACATTGGTAAAATATGAAAGGCTGAATCACTAACTCCATGTGCCACTGCCAGGGATATAAATCCTGCACATAAACAACACGATCGAGTGCAATTGCATATAATAACATAGACGAAGCAATAAATGCATTAAATCACCTAATTATAACCATTTATTTAATTATATTAAAATAATCTATTTACATCACTCACGTTTGCATAAAGCATAACAACGCAGGAATGAAGTAAATAACCATAGCATTAAATCCATCACATAAAATAATCAGAGGTATGTCCAAATACAAGATATCATCATAAAACACACTATCATCTCAAAATGGCATCATCATGCAATATGATTAACTGAATAGCATAGTAGTATAACATCTATGATACTAAAAAACCAGGTATACTATCTGACCCTCAGGTCATCTCAAATGTAACATACATGAGTAACAAATATCTCTCTAATAAAAAATATAACAAGGTAAATGTCTGCAACACATAACCAAATAATCCCACATGAACAATCAATTTAGTTACTTACGCATTTAATAATGATTGATTACTCTGCATTAAAAAGGCACTTAAAACACATAAGCAAACACAGTCATAAACATGACTAACCACTACTACAGGAACTTAGTCCAGTGTAGCATGGTAATAGAACATAGTGCAATCTCTACACACATCTCAAGGTAATCACGGAACAACCTCATGATACCACATCGATCTTGGTAACCATTGGCACAAACCTCAGTGAACCAAAAATCACATCATAATCTCAAAGATTAGTCAAAAGCATAATCAAAGCAACTGATAAAGAAACATAAATCCAAACACCTCAATAGTGTAGACCACTTAGGGTAACAATCATGATCCCATCACAAAAAAAGATCAGCAAGGTGTCATCCATCAAGATGACTTATAGAAGTCAAATGGGAGAGGCACTACATCCATGCATACATGTATGTATTCATGTATACATAGATGCATGCATGGATAAATGCATGCATACATACATGGATACATTTATGCATACGTACATAGATACCTGTATGCATCTATGCATGCACAGCTGCATCCATGCATGTATGCAATCCATACATGCATGCATGCATGCATATGCATACATACAAGATATATACATGTATAGATGTATGTATGTATGCATACATACATACATAGCTGAATACATACATGGATCTATGTATACATGCATACATACATGCATGCATCTATTGATGCATACAAGCATAGATGCATGCATCCATGTATGCATCCATAGATGCATGCATACATACAAGATATATACATGTATAGATGTATGTATTTATGTATGCATACATACATATGTGCATACATACATGCATCTATGTATCCATGCATACATACATGCATTCATCTATGTATGACATTAATACATCTATGTATGCATACATAGATACATGCATCTATGTATCCATGCATACATACATGCATGTATCTTTTTATATACATGCATGCATGTATGTATGCATGGATGCATACATACATGCATGCATCTATGTATGACATAGATACATCTATGTATGTATGGATGGATGGATACATACATACATACACTCCATACATCCATACATGTATACATAGATACATGTATGTATGGATGGATGCATGCATGCATACGTACGTGCATGCATCTATTGATGCATAAATGCATAGATGCATGCATACATGCATATGCATACATACAATATATATATATGTATAGATGTATATATGTATGTCTACATACATATATACATGCATCTATGTATGCATACATACATGCATGCATGTATTTATTTATCCATGCATTGCATACATCCATACATGCATACATAGATACATGTATGTATGGATGGGTGCATACATGCATACATACATAGATATATGTATGGATATATGTATGCATGCATGCAAAATATATATATGTATAGATGTATGTATGCATGTATGCATACATATATAAATGCATCTATGTATGCATACATACATAGATAAATGTATGTATGGATGTATGCATGCATGCATACATACATTCATACATTGCATACATCCATACATGCATACATAGATGCATGTATGTATGGATGGATGCATGCATGCATGTATGCATGGATGCATAAATACATACATACATGTATACATGTATATATGTTTTATATATGCATATGCATGTATGCATGCATGCATCTATGCATATATGCATCGATGCATGGATGTATGTATGCATGCATGTACGTATGCATCCATGCATACATGGATGCATTCTTGCATAGATGCATGTATGGATGCATACATCCATGCATGCATCTTGTGAGTCCTCGCCCCAACCCTCCGTAGCCCTAGTTATTATTTTATTATTTTGATACTCACCACTCGAGATGTCGAGACATTATCTGATACTTAGAACATATTATATTATTCCATGTTATGTGATGTTACTTTTAGGTATATTGATGTTTGTCATTTAAATGTTTTATGTACATGTATGTTGATGAATTACGTAAAATGTAGGATTAACACATTGATTTTGGAATCTTTATGATTAAGGATATAGGTAGGATGCAAGAAACCCTGATTTGTGTATGTTTCAATTTATGTAAATTTCTGATACTTATGTATGTACATGTGATTTTCGGGACTACTGATGTGTGCAATGAGTGTGCAGATATTTTAGTCAAGGAAACCGACGGAGGAAACATAACTGATCTCCATGTGCTAATTTTGGAAACCTTGTTGTTCATAATTGAAGTACTGTATTGTGAGATGTATGTATGTATCTCTTTGTGTTCAGTAAATGTTGATGTTCATAACTATGTTCTTTCAGTGTCGCTTGACACTCGTGAATTGTTTGTGCTCTTCAGCGTGTTGATTAGGGTTAGCTATGTACCCTTTGGACCTTAGTTGGTTTTAGTCAATGTCAGTTTGCTAATTGGGTTCTTAGTCGAGTTTAGTCACCCTTAATCTGGATTAGTGCTTAATCTGCTTTTTAAGAGTTGTTAGTGGGTCCTAATTACTTCCTAGCCTTTGTGTGGCTCTAAACCTATTCATAAGGCTTTAAAACATGAGATAATTATACCCAAAGGGTATGGGTATGGGTTAGGGGTCTTTTCCAACCCCTAAGCCCCTTTTGTTGACTTTTGAGGTTAGTCAAAAAGTCCCTTTTTGCCTTTGTGCGAAAATTGCTTTTGGTCATCATGAGTTACCTCACCTCACCTCCATTTAGGGTTTCACCATAGTGTAGGTTGAGTTAGGAGTTTCTAGAATTGTAAGTGGGTGGGTGTAGTTATTGCTCCTTTTGGGTGGTTGAGTTGGAGGCTTATTTAGAGGCCTTCATTAGACTAGTTGAGGTTGTTACCCAATCTCTACATTTAGAGAGAAATGCTTGAAGGTTGAAGGAAGGAAAGGGATACTCTACTCAAACTTGTTCATTTCCATTACCTCTTTGAGAAGGTAGGAAATTCTCATCTCCCCTATTCAGTTTTTATGTTTTGTTTCATGTTCATGTTACCTTGTTGTTGTTTCACTATTTGTATGGATGTGGGTATGTTGGGAAGATTTGATAACCATGTTATTTTGTTTGTTTTTCCTTTCTTGTTTATGTTTGAAATTTTGAGTTTTCCTTGCATGGGTGTTTTGGTATTACTCACCCTTGGAGAGGGAAAAAGTGACCAATTTTGGGAAAGGTCTATCTAGTTGGACTCCAACTAGTGTAGAGTCTCTTCTCAGGAAGAGAAGAGGGATAAAGGGTAGGGTGTTATGGGCCCCTACCTGTCAGCACAAACTTGGTATGAGTATGGCATGTTTAAATGGAAGAATGGAAGTTCTTGGTTATTAGCCCTGATTGGGCATCTGAATTGGTGTTGTGCTTGACTTCTCCTGTTGGAAGAATCCACCTTTCCCTAGTCTTGATTCATTGTGAATCCTATTGTGTAAACCATGTACGAATTATGCATGTTTGATTTTCTTTTGGTTTTGCTTGGTTGTCACCTGATCAGTTATTGGTTTCCTCCATGGTTCTTGAAAAGAGATTCAAAAAACATTACAAATTCCTTGATTTTGATCATAAGGAAAAATTTGATTTAATTTTTGAAATTTGGGATTGAGATCTTATTGTAAATTGTATTTTAAACCTTATTGTAAATGGCAACGAAGCCGAGTTTTCTTCCTGGTTCTTTCCCGGCTAAGCCCTTGAATCAGGTTGTTAATGAAATAAGTGATTGAGTAATTTTTTCTTCTCTTGGAGTTTTCATATTTATTTCATCATATGAATGTATATCAAAGACAAGATGAAATGAGGATGTTCAATTATGCAAGATTCAAATTGTATATGTATGGTATCTCCTTTGGGTTTGATATGATTTAGTCCATGGTTCTTGTGTTGAAAGTAAATTCGCAAGAAATTTGTGTGCTAGATACTCCCTTCAAACGAATAGAACATCATCATCCTAATCTCCTTATTTTCTCAATTGCCATAAGACTAGTTTAGTCACTATGTTATTCAAATTATGTGCTCCATCAGTTACAATAGACAGATAAATGAATATGTAGATGAATATACAAGGTAATTTGGGTTTCATTGAAATGCATGGTCATTTGAGGTTCATGGAAATAATAAGTCAGAAATTCATAAGAGAATGCATACACCTATTGTTGTAATATAGTTGCAAAGAAATATACAATGAGTTTCAAGAGAGTGGGAGAAGACAATTTATCAAATATCCACCTACAGGATGCTGGAGTTTGTATGAGAGAATGTAATAATTCTTGATATGAAACAGAGAATATTCTAAAATTATTTATGTTTAAATTTAGAAATTAAAAGTAAATGATAGCTAGTAAAATGCCTAAGTTATAAGACCTTTATAGCTTAAATATCTTAAATATCTATCATCCACCAAATAAACTTTAAAACATAATTCACCACCCATAACCCTTAAATCTAGGCGTATCATATGGAGGCAAAGTTAGCCTTTGAAAGTACAGATGATGTCACCCCTCTGTAACGTCAGTCTGGGCACAAATATTTTGGTTGCCATGCACGTTTTATGGAAGGGCAAATTGAAAAGTTGGAATTTTTAAACTCTTGCATAAAACTTTAACTTTTTTTTTCCCCCCTTAACTCCTCCGTCCTTCCTTGCACTTGCCTAGTGATTTTTGCAGTGCATTGGCAGGTCTGCGCAGGCTGTCACGCACTTGGGGCAGCGTGTTGGGGAAAAGACTTGGGCATGAGTAGAAAGGTGGCATGCGGTTTTAGGATTGCGAGGGGTAGTTTACGTTAGTTTTTTTTTTATATAGAAGTTAATGTTAGTTAGTTAGCGTAGGTATTATGTTAGAGTTAGGTTAGTATGTTAGTTAGTCTTTTTTTTATATATAGACTTAATTACATAGTTTTAGGGGTAAGTTGTTTGTTTTATATTTAGTTTAGTTTGTTCATATTAGTAGTTGATAATTTTATTGTGTTTAGTTAGTTCAAAATGTTATTATTTTGTTAGTATAGTATTGCTAAAAGGATTAGCTTATTTTCGAAATTAGTTTAATGCATCTATGTTATAAGTTAGTTAATAGCTTAGTTGGAAATGTATTTTAAGTTATTAGTATAATTTGTAGAGTTATAATGTAATATGTAGTTAAGTTTCATAGATTTAGTTGATATTTAAATTAGTATTATTAGTTAGAAAATTTTCTATTTAAGTTATTTGAATTTTTACAGTTATTTTATGAAGAAAAGTTTTAAAAACAAAAAAAAAATTGTTTAGATGGGTTACTTTTATTAAGTATTAAATTTAGTTAGCTTGTTTTTTTTTCAATTCTTCAATTTTAGATTTAGTTAATTAGTTTTAAGAAAAAATAAATTAATTACTAGTTAGTTAATTTAATATATGACAAGTTAAGATTCGCAATTATAACATTTACTTTTATTATTGATATTAGTGTCTTAATATGTTCTAAATTAAAATTCGTGCATGCAATCTTAGTATAAATTAGATAATGATAAAATAGTTGGTAGATGTATTATTAAGTCTGGCAAGTGATTAGTCGATAAATATTAATTTATTTAGTACGTTCTTCTATTGATTTAATATCAAAAGATTAGATTGGAAGTTTGCGAGAAATGTTAATATTGATTTTTTAAAGTTTTATCATAATTATGTAAATTGAGTTTTGATGACTATTAGTTATAATTAAATGTATGATTGATTAACTAAGAAAATTAAGATAGTATTCAATTGGAGTTAGTTTAGTTTTAAATTAATTTAATTACTTTACTATCTTATAAAGTTTTAAATTAATGATTGGTTAATTAATTGACTTTATTAAAATGATAATCAAAATGATTGCTTTAAAAATTATAGCCAATAATGTTTTAGTTTTGTTAAAGTATTGTTAAAAATGGTAGATAGCGTGTCATGAAATAATTTTATGATCTTAATTTAAATTCATATGGTCATTATATTAGAAATGTTTTATTTGATTGTTTATAAAATTACGATTGGAATAAAATTAAAGTATATACATATATGTATGGGTAGACGCGATATTCCTTTTAATATGTTCTTGATTAGATATCTCAATTTAATTTAACCTTACTCATTTAGATTGCTATTTAAATAATTTTAGTATGTTGTTGTGAAGTTAACAGGATAACGTGACTATGATCGATATCAATCTTATAACAAAAGTCTAAAAACCTTGATGATGTAATCATCCTCATGTTTATAATCTTAAGACGTAATGTAGAGAACCTGTACTTATACTGTTATCTCAATCTTTTCAACTTGAGCACTTTAATTAACAATTATTATTAAAAAAAAAAAATTGTGTGTTTTTGCCCTCGTAGTTTGGGCATGACACATCTATGCATACATCCATGCATGCATGGATGCATGCATAGATGTATACATGGATGCATGCATAAATGCATGCATGTATGTATGCATTATATCCATGCATGCATCTATGCATACATGCATGGATGGATGCATGCATGCATACATACATACATTTATACATGTATATATCTTGTATGTATGCATGCATCCGTCCATACATTCATGTATCTATCCATCCATGCATAGATGCATGCATGTATGAATGCATGCATCTATGCATGGATGCTACATCCATGCATGCATCTATGTATATATGCATACATACATGTATACATGTATGTATGTATATAGATGCATACATATATATATGTATGTATGCATGCATGCATCTATACATTGCATACATACATAGATATGCATGCATGCATACATACATATATATATCTACGTATACATGCATGCATGCATGGATATATCTATGTATGTATGGAGGCATGCATGCATGTATGTATGGATCACTAATACATTTGGCATCAATTTGCAATGGCTAAGTGTCGTAATTGCGATGGCAATGTGTTGTCATTGCGGTGGTAGTAGATGTCATTGTTTTTTAGTCACAAATTATGATGTCTATCCTTAGACGTCGTAATTTCAATGCTTATCCATCGCAATTTCATCATTCTAATCTGGCATGGCTCCCGCCACAATGCATGTGGATCCCGTTGCAATTCTGACATCTTCCCCATGCATTGCAATGGGGTGGCGTCGGCATCTACCCATGGGTTCGCTGAGGCGAGAGCCTTTCTAGTTCTTCCATGGGCGTCGCACTTGCGACATCCTTGGAAAATTGTGATGGGGACACGACGGTGCTAGTGATGTGATAGTGCTGGTGTCGATGCCACTGACCGTTGCAATGTTTCCAAATGTGTCACAATTGCGAAGCAAAGTCAAGAATTATGACGGTGTCACTATGCATGCGACGCACATTTTGTCGCAATGTGTGTGCGGACATCACAATTGCAACGTCTGCAGTTAGAAATATGGTGAGGCTATTGTGGTAGCGATGCCAACTGCCATCACCACCACAGCAGCCAAGCCACAAGCATGATGCATCATGGGGCATATGATTTCATATGCCCCCCAGGTGATAGAAAACATGCATTCTTTCCAAATGACAGCAATCTCTTTTAGTGTTGCAGGTGTAAACAAGATATCCCAACAGGTAGAAAATTTGTCAAATGTCAATTTCATTTTAGAAAGTCTAGAAAAGAACACAAGTTCTGGCCAGTCATGCAGTAAATCTAGATCATCAATAGATCATGACGCATCATGCTTGCGGCGAGGCTGCTCGCGTTGCCGCCACAATGGCCCCGTCGCAAGCATGATGCATCATGATCTGCTGATGATCTGAATTTACTACATGACTGGCCAGAACTTGTGTTCTTTTCTAGACTTTCTAAAATGAAATTGACATTTGACAAATTTTCTACTTGTTGGGATATCTTGTTTACACCTGCAACACTAAAAGAGATTGATGTCATTTGGAAAGAATGCATGTTTTCTGTCACCTAGGGGGCATATGAATCTTGTAAGTGGTTTTCCTTTGGATGTCCAATGTTCAATGACACCCTCTTCTTTAGTTTAGAGCCATTATACTAAGATTCAGACCCACTTGCTATTTGAATGCTACTTTTCTTATCTCGTATATAGAATAACATGTAAGCTTTCTAGGAAAGCACACTTTTCTCATTGACTGAATAGACCTAGAGTACAAAATGTCATAAGAATAACTTCAATCAGTCTAAGAAACTTCAGTATAATTAGTGTTACCATATAAAGAAAAGGTTCTACATAAAATTGTAGATCTTTTGTGTATCCTGTTATACACAAATTATAATGAGCTTGCTCCACAAAATTAAACATGTCTTCACAACTGTAGCAAATGTATACCTGATTATCATCTAAAGCATGCCAGATGCCTGTGGATGAATGAATAAAGTAGAAATAATGACTAGAATGTGTGCTCCAGCCATCATGAACAAGAACATCATAAAGAGTGTTCTTAAAATTGCCCTCATGTGATTGATCAATAGATAGAGAAACTAGAATATCATTCAAATGTGCAATATTTATTAAAAAACTAGTAGATATTACAAAAACTATATTATTAGATTCCACTGAAAATGTTATCCACTGGAAAATAATATTGTAAGGGCTACTTACATGTGAACTACTAACAAATGGTTTGAGATCCAACGTACAACCAAAGTCTACTTTATTGTCAATTTTTCCTCCAGATCCAACTACACTAAAGCACTTGAGATGAATTGCAAGAAGATGTGGTGCTTTATCAATTTTGAGTTGTTCTAGAGCCTTCACTTTTACTTTGCATCATTCACATTGATCTCTTTTCACACCCCCATCTAACTACTCCACTGTTGTGTAATGGGATAATGCTTTCAACAAGGAATCTGCTCGAATGATCTCTAAACTCAAATCTAAGAAAGGATCAAATTTATTTGAGCAATAAGAACATTGTGTGCACTTCACCTATAAGCCAGATTAAAGCAATTGTTAATGAATAAAATACTTTTCTAAGACTATAACCTAGAGTTCCTAGCATAAAAAATAATTTTGAAAGGTTTAAGTGACTCAAAAAAGCAGAAATAATGACCAGAATGTGTGCTCCCGCCATCATGAACAAGAACACCATAATCAATCAATTTCTAACATCTTTTTACCCATTGTGTACCCATTGCACATCAATGTAGTATTGCTAGTTTTTTATTCATGTTATGCATGGAAAAAGCATACAGTAAGGGTCACATCAAAGTTTTCATTGGTAAGGAGAAACCCAACAAATTACCCACCATATTACATGGGCCTAAGGAAAGCTTTATGCTTGACCAAAGTCAAGGCACCTGCAGCTAAAAGTCAGGATGATTGAACTAGAGTGAACAATGACTTTACAGAAAACACTTTGAAAACTTGTTAAGAAAATCTATCAACCTGCAATAAGATTGTATTAAAACTAGAATTATACAGATCCATATTATTAAAACTTAAAATACCTGTTAGTATTAGGTGTTCAAAAAAGAACACGCTGGACACCTCTTGGAATTTTCAAGGCCTCCATAACCTTTGCTACAATAAGAAAGAAATCTGAATAATATTAAATCTTTGCTAAAACTCCAATTCACAAGGATGTATAGTTATGTTCTAATAATCAAATACTAACAGTAAAAAACACAAAGCTGAAATGGATATGTCGCTAGTTTTTCTCCATTCATTCATAAAACAAGCTTGATACTAAAATGTAAGTGTTTTCTCTTTAAATTATATCATGCTGATCACAAATACTAATCATAGATTAGTTATCCAAAAGGGTGCAATATTATATCAGACAGAGATCAAATAAATATCCAACATCTTTACAAACCAAATAGAATCAATCATATCACATTTCAATAAGGCATATATTAGATATAATGAATAACTTCAGACCAGTATGGTACATATCACTTTTACATTATGATGTATCTGTAACATTGATTACTTGGTCTTGCAAATTGCTCTACAAAAATTCTAATGATACTTATTGCAGATCAGTAATCAACATTAGATCATCAAGATCTATGACATTAGGTCATTTTTCTCAAGTTGAATCAATATCGTCAACTTCAAGAGCACCCACACAGCCACTAAGAAGTTCTACTCATAGAAGAAATTTGTAAAATATTAATTGTAATTGCAATTTTTTATCATATAACACCATGATTGTATTAAGCTTCTTTATTGTTTGTGAATGAATGAAAAACCACTTACTTTTATAAAGTTACAAGTTTCTTAATTAGTAACTAAGGAATAAATAATGAATTCATTAGTGATGTCACAGTCACCTTACTGCTCATGAAAAGTAACTCTTCTCCATTTTCACTCTTCCATGAGGTCACTTGTCCACCATACAGCAATACCTACACAAATATAACATTAATAATTTATACATATGACCTAAAAAAGAATTGATAAATTGAAAATGACATCAGAACCACAACTCAGATTAATCCATTAATTTTTGTTGACACAATGTTAAAATCAAGGGATAGAGAAAATAAAAAGGAAATAGGAAGTAGATCTAATGAGCCATATTAAATATAAGATCAAGGTTACATTAAACCATCCTATGCTCTTAAACTAGTATCAACAACCAACAACAAATGACAAAAAACCAAGTATATGCACGTATGTAAGTATTAATTGTTTTTTCTCAATTTCACTCTTCCATGAAGCCAATTGCCTATCATATAGAAAAAAGATACACAAATTCCACATATAACCATATAATCAATGAAATGATTAAAATTTTTTAATTTCAGAACCCTGTACTATGAGCAACTCATGAATAACCTATTTGTGGGAATCACTAACATGAATGAAGCAAGAAGACTAAAAAGAAATAAAGCTACCATAATATTGTTTTAGGTATGGCTCCAAAGAACCCTACAATATGCGCTATATGCCCTATGAATGATATCAGCAACAAGTACAAAAAATTAGGAATATAAACATATAGAAATATTGAAAAACTATATTATTCCTGCCAAGCCAAAAAAAATTGATGATCGTGCTGATGGACTACCATCTTGCAATAAAGATAAATTGGATCAAGCTATCAATGTCTTAAGCTTTGGTGGAAAGAATTTCAATGGGTTGTGTTTCTTCACTGACAAAAATAATCTAAGCTTGTTAAATTTCTTCAAAGATCATAATAAAATATTTTGAAGTAGGAACAATCAGTATACTATGTAGTGTAGGTAACATTGATGTGCCTAGAAGCCTTTTGTTTTTAGCATAAATAGATTTAACATAAACTATTAGTCTATTAATGGGGAATGTAGACCTGCTTGGACTTGTTACAATCCTAAAAACTAGAACCAATTATTTTTTTCCTTTACTGACAAGGTTATAAAAACTACCATAACCAATTTCCAAAAAATCCAAAATCCAAAAAGGCGTGAATTGGAGAGAAAACTCAAAAGCTTGATAGAAAGAACTTAAAACAATAGATTGTTTCAAATCTTAGTACAACCTCAATGATGAACACAATTCAAGAACAAAACTTATTTATTGACCAAAAGAATAACTTAGAGCTTCTCTTAGATTGAGATTCCTGTTTAGATTTACTATTATTTGAACCAGACATTGATGTCCAGGCATGGTTCAACATAACTTGAGTTTCTAAGCCTAACTTTCTAACCTTTGAAAATGGAATTTCAAATGTTGATCCCAAAAAATTAGTTGAATAATTGACTTGCAATAAAAGAAAGTGAGCAAAATTCATATACATATTCTATTAAATGTTTGAAGACATGAGATTTCTACATTCCATTAGGTGAAAATTGAAAGAGCTTCTAGCAGTAACTGTGTAGACATTTTTCAATCTAACTAAATCAAATTAAAACAAAAATTATGTTAAAACACCATACAATTAGAAGTTACAGACTGCACAACATTTTTGTAGTAATAGAATCTCGACAAAAATGTAAACCATATCTAATACAATGCAATTACATACCTGGGTCTTCCTAGACAACTAAGTGGTTGGTCATGACTAAAAATCTAAAGTACAGGATCAAAGATTGTTGGATAGAAAGGCTTCCCAGCTTCAAGCCATCCAATCTCATGTTCATTTTTTTCTAGGACTGAATCCCCAGGTTTCTCCTCCTGAAACTCATCCAAGAATTGAACAAATTCCTCAAGTGTCAGATAGCCAACCTATTGGGGGAAACTAAAGCTTTCAGGGTGAAACCAATCATGTTTTTTGAAAAACATTTTAGCACTTCACAAATAGTAAGGACATGATTTCTACTCAATATAAATATCATAGAAAATACTATCATATGCTTACTAGGTTTTATGAGCAATAGAAAATCCTCATTTCTACTAAGCATTCCCAAGTGACACACCTATATTAGACCAGTAATGATCTCTAGGATATCAGTAGATCACTACAAATTACTCACCTGAAGGTAGATGCTTGTCTCAAATTGGCTCTTTAGAGCATATGAAATTATTCTCATGCTCAAATTACACACCTAGTGATAGCATAACATATATTAATTCAATGAAACTAATTTTAAGAAGGGTTCAGTAATCTAGATGCATATTTCACATGTGAGCAGTGGTACTCTACAACAATCATGAGATAATGTAGTTTAGATTTTGGTGAGAATCTTGAAATGTGATAAATAAACTTAAAGTTTCATCTAGAGTTACTTGTTAGTGAATGTACATGTAAGTTCATAAGGATCATTGTGATGAAACTAAGTTACAATCATGATTCTAGGAACAACCTGTCAAATAATAAACAAGTCAGAATATGAATTTTATTAAATTTTAAAAGTTTAGATATTAGAGATTGGATCTTTGAAATTTTAAAAGGTTATTGTTTCAAGTGGTTCATTTACAAATCTTGTTTCATTTGAGATGGTTAAAAAATTGAATCTACCAAGAATAGCACATGTTAGGCCTTACAAAGCACAAGGATTGGATGTTGGATGTTGTGTTGATCTGAAGGAGCAAGCTTATGTTCCCTTCACCATTGGATCATATAATGATGTTGTACTATGTGACATTGTACCTTTGAGTGGTTGTCATATAATTTTAGGAAGGGCTTGGCAAGTTGAGAAGAGATCCCTACATAATGGCAGAAAGAACACCTACACTTTCACAAATAATGGAGAGAAGATGGTATTAACACCATTGGAGGAGCACAAGACAACTTGGAAGGTGTTAGTGAGCATTGGCATCTTTGAGAGGGAAAGGTTCCTAAGAAAAGAGGAACATGGTGAAGCAATGGAAGATGTTTTGATCAAAAAGGATGATGCTTTGAAGCAAATAGCTAATGAGAATGAGGTTGAGGAAAAGAACCTAGAAAAGGATGTTATGAAGACAAGTTGTCCATTTGAAGGACAAATAACAAATGAGCAGAAATCAAGTGTTGAAGAGCAAGGAGAACCTAACACCAAAAAGGTTTAAAAGGTTGTAGTAGAGGTAAAGAGAAAGGATGCTGATGAAGACACAAAAAGATCAGGTCTTGAAGGGCTTGAGGGAAAGGAGATGATTAAAACAAAGATGAAAAGTACAAATGCTGATGTAAATAGAAAAGAAACAAGGCTTGGAGAATCAGATATGATATTGATTGGTTCTATATGGTGTCCATTGAAAGTTGGACAAAGAAAATTCACAAAGACAATGATGACTGAATCGGATAGAATAGCCACCAACCAGGAGTTGGTATACCAAGGCAAATGGCAAGGGTGTGAAGACATGTTGCAGATAGTAGTAGAGGTCTCAAGGTGCAAAGAGACTAAGGATGAGAAGACAATGGATATGAAGAGCCAAGGGAAGGCTAAACAAGGTGATTATATTCCAAGCAGGGAGAAGCATGAAAATATGAGTTATTTTGGTTTGTTATTCTAATTTTGTTGCAGGCATATGAGAATATGATGGAGATTCCTAGCATGGGGAAGATAGAAATAATTGGTAAGAGTTATGTTCTAGAAGGAGCTTGTTATTGCTTCTTGTTTCTAGTTATTGTTAGTATCTTATTGAGCTTCACTTTTTTTCGAGAATAGTTTAATATTCTCTACTAAATAGGGCCAACCAATGAAGGTGGAAGCTCATTTGGCCCCACCCCCCTCCCCCTAACATCACTCTACATTCCCCGTTAACATCTAACATTTATTCATTCTTTCAACCATTAATAAAATGTTACATTCAATCAATATCACATGATAACTTTCAATCAATATCACATGATAAAATTCATTAACACATTAGATTTGTTAACATGCAACATTCATCAGTATTCTGCATTAACACATAGTTCATGAACATTCATTAGCACATAATTAAATTCATTGAGACATAAAATACAGTCATTATCAATTAAGGTATGTAGATGACAATCATTTCTTTTTTTTCTTTCTATTTCTTTTTTCTATGTAAGCTCTAAGAGGAGCATCAGTGTCATCATCAATTCCCCCTCATCAGTTGTTCTATTCTTTGTTCTTGATGATCTCAAATTCCTATGCTGTTGCAAAGGGGGGTGCTCTGCAATAACAAATAAAAGAGTTAAATTAAAAATAATTTATTATAATTGTTACAAGTATTTAATTATTTTAAATAACATAACGGTGGCACTCTTTACCTGATCTGACCACATCATTTTGTCTGGACTCAATGTCAACACGGTCATGAACATCAACCCCTCGATCCTCTATAGCTGCTATACAAAATGTTACGTTAATCCAAACACCAATTGTAATTACATATAAAAAATTTAATAGAAAATGTATACCTCCACCACTAGGATGCACATCATGCGAACCTTTGGCATCCACAGATTGTGTAGAGGGATTGTTAGGCTGCATTCCAACATCCTACACATTGTTATCATTTCTTGCTTAAAACATATATACTCACTTTATATTGGAACTTAACATCAAATAGACTAATTGATAAAGTATTCAATTTGAAATAAATTTCATTTAGCTTATTTACCTATGGCTCAAATGCATCATTATTAGAACCTTCCACACTGATTTCAGCTTGTAGCCATTCAGCCATGGCTCTATAGCCTTGTTGGAAGCCAATTCTCTTATCCTCTTCTGTGAGGCATCTCTTGAACTCTGAGCCTTGCATTTTTGCATGGTATGGTGAATTTTACTTGCATTGTTTCATCAACCAATGGAGGGTAGTTAAAATATCAAAAGGAAATGGTAAATAGTTAGTAGGGTTTTCAACCCTTGTTACACCTTATTTTGGTCATGTTGGAGTTGTTCTAAACTGTCTTTGGTCTTTGGGAGTCCTAGAGGATCCAATTTCACTCCATCACAACCGCAATTATTTCTATTCTTAAAAAAATTAAAACTTTAAAGTCTAATGTAATGGGAAGTGCTGAAAACATTTAATACTCAACTTGTATTTTGCTTTTGTTAGCAATGTGAAGTCTACCTAAAAATCAACAACAAATCATCTATATCCATCACAATATAATAGGAGAAAAATTGAGCAGTTTTGATGGAGCAATCTACTATATAAATGTTGCGTGTTTGTATGCTTTGCTTGTACCAACATATTTTCTCCAAATTCTTAAGTTGGGTAAGAGTTAGTTCAGCTCTTTGGAAATAAAAATGGCTGCAAGTGTTGCTACATTCCCTCATTCTTTCAATCACTACCTTTATTCTCAACCATGGTCTCCATTTGTGAGATTTCTTCATATGAGGATTTTGTGAATGAAGAGAAAAGTAAAATATTAGTGATTGGAGCCACTAGTTATATTGGTCGCTTTGTTGCTCTTGCAGCTGTAAATGCAGGCCATTCTACCTATGCTCTCATTAGACCCATCACTGCCCATGATTCTGCCAAAGAAAAGTGCCTCCATGAATTGAAAGATTCTGGTGTTAACATTGTCTATGTATGTCACTAGCTCTATTCATAACTAAGATTTTGTGGTAGATATGTATGGCACAGTTGTAAAGTGTGTGTACTTGTTTAAAATAATTATTTTATAGACTGTAGATTGTTTTGATTGGTCATATAGTTCTAGAATATATGATTAAGCTTTTCTTGTTTGTTCATGGTAACTACTATTGCAGCTGTTTGCTAAATTGTTAGATAGCGGTCATCTCACAAATAATCATGTTTGACTGTGTTGTTGTGAAGTTGGGTATTTAGAAATTATGTTAAGAAGGGGTGTTCGGTCAGTGATCTCCTTATCAATGAGTCTAATTTGGTTGGGATCATGAGCTATATTATAGTTGTAAAAATTTGTGTTGTAATGGGTTTTATTAATGTCTACATGTTCTGTAATGGGTCTTATTAATGTGCATGTATATCATAATGGGTGTTCTGCAAGGAGATTTAAGTGATCATAATTCAATGGTAAAGGCCATGCAAGGCATTGATATTGTTATTTCAATTGTGGATGGTGGTCAACTTACAGATCATCTTAAGATTGTAGACATCATTAAAGAAATTGGCACTATTAAGGTCAAAACATAGGACCCTAACATTATTACCATGAATGCTTGTTAACTATAATAGACTTAAGAATTGTTGAACTTTGATGCAGATGTTTCTTCCTTCATAATTTGGGCATGATATAGACATAGCCAATCCAGTAGAACCAGGGCTAAGCTTTTACAAAGAAAAGAGAGTTGTTAGGAGGGCAATTGAGGCATCCAACATTCCATACACTTGCATCTGCTGCAATTCTATTGCTGGGTGGCCTTACTTTTATCATACCCATCCCTCTGAGCTTGCTCCTCCCCAAGATTAGTTTGAAATATATGGAGATGGAAACATCAAGGGTGAGATTTTAAATAATGTCATATTAGTAAATGAAAGAATCTTCACTAATCTAGATTGCAGAGTCTGACTTCAATTGTTGAATTGTTTATATTGAATATGAAAATCCACTACTCTTATTATATTCTATTGACCTATTTATAATTGATGAGCTAAATAAGGGAGTCCTAGCATTTCCCATCACATTATATAAAAAATTTGATACAATTTTTCATTCACTAATACTTACAACTCTTGTTTGAAGTTTCAAAAAACCACCAGAGCTGAGCTTGTGTGTCCTGTGCTTTTCTAGTCTTGCCTTTGTTGCCTTTGATGTGTCAGTCAATCTATGAAAAGTTTGAAATATGTTAGATAGTATAAATATAGAGGTTAATTAGTACATAATTAGATTCTCAATAGTATCACATACCTTGTTGTACTCTCCACTGGTGTAATATTATTTTTCTTGTTAGCTTTATACTTTCCATCCAAAATCAGAGCCTACCACTTAGCCTTAGGAACATAGGGCAGACGCTCATACCTGGGGTTATCCCATAAATTTTTTCTATACTGGTCCCTAATATACTTCAAAACCAGCTTGTTTCTCTTGAATGCACAAGGTCCAAAGAGTTGTTTCATGCTCTCTATAAGATCATCCTTCAACAGTTTGTGTTGGTTATTCCACCTTTTAAGTAAAAAAAAACATGTTAGACTCATAAATGAAGTGAAGCTACCTTTAATATAGTTCAAGAAATGGATGAAAAGGAAAAATATTATAGAAATGATATGAAATCAAAATAGTGGTTTGGGGTTTTAGTTAGGATATGATGTTCCAGCAAGTACGCATGGTGGGCCCGAATATTCGCAAACACTCATCACCAAGTTTTCTCCAAAAAAGATCATTCCCTACAAAACAATCATGGGATCATTAGTCGATGAAGAGTGATAAAAAACTAAATTACTATTATATCACTATAGAATAATAATAACTTTAAAGTACTTGGAACTTTGGCTACTTTTAATGGAATGCCTTCATTGTCACTGACGATCAATATGACATCCTTCATTGTTCCCGTACTAGGAACATAGGAACATCCAAGAAATGATGCTGCAGCTCCTATTGCAAAAAGTTTCATAAGTTTCATAAGTATTTGTCATGAAGTATTAAAAAAAAATGATAATTCATGTTAAAAAGTTGTAAAAAAAAAACTGTTTGTTGCTGTCATAAGAGAGAAAAAGAGGGATTTGTGTACCAGTAGATGGTGCAACAGTCGATGCCTATAAGCTGCCTGTTGCTAACTTAGCAGTCGAAAAGAGATTTTTGGTTGTCCTGGATGGAGGCGGTGTCATCATAGGATTCAATTGATGTGAAGTTGAAGAATAAAATTGTTAGAGCATGCATAAATATAGAACGCATGGACCAGCATGGACAAGATTGTTAGAGCATTAAGAAAAAGGATTGTTCGAGCATGTATTGTCAATGATTATGATTATTCCTATATATATTCAGTGGAAAATAGAAGTGGGGAATGGAACATGTGATCTACCTAAACAACCTGCACCACCCTCATCATGGGAATGGGGCTCGAAATCACGCAAAAAACTCTATAAAGACAATGCATCCATATTTTAATTAATGCCATAAAAGAGCATAACATAAAAACCATTATTGAACTCTTGTTATAATAAAAAATTTCATTAATACTTACTTTTAAGGTTTTAGAGGTGTGCATCAATTCAGCTCCCCTTTCTCTTATTTCTTGAGTAGTAGGCTTTATGGTTACCAAACGTAAAATTTCTCTGCCAATTTTCTTTAGCAACTTTTTAGTTGAACCGATCAGGTCATCGGTGTCTGCTAAATCAATATAAAAAGGGTCCTCCTCAGGGGAGGGCTGTTGATCAGGGACTGGAGGTTCCTTTCCCTCCCTTCGACCACTAGCCCTCTATGACAACAATAGTATTAGTATTATCAAAATTACTCCAAAACAATGAAGAAAACAACATTAAAAAAATAACATTTTGCTTCTATCTAGTTTGCACAATTACAATGAGTTGTACCTGTTCATGTGTAGGTGAGTCAAGAACATTGCCAGCATCCCCTCTGGGCGGTTGCTCCATATTGTGCCCTTGTGTCAAAGATCAAGTATAAAAATGTTAGCCAAAAATTTATTGACTAAATGGTATGTTGGAGTCATTGATTAGAAGTTGGTTTAATAGTACGTACCACCCCCATGATAGTAGCCTCATTTGTATCTATTTGGTTCAAATTGTAATCAATAAGAAGCTCTTTGCTTGCACGTATTGATTTTATCACACAGATGAATACACGATTCCCTCGCATGCGTCAAATATGCAATTGGGTTGCTTTATAGTTGACCCAGGTCATGTACTATTTATAAAACCCACAATATTCCCTGTTGCTTTTGGCCTTCCATCAATGTATATAGCCACACTTTTACTTTGATTATTGTCTTGCTGTTGTATATAATTTTTCGAGAGGGCATACCTACGAATAATTTTTTTATATTGAACAATATGCATCCAACTTTTGTAATCGTAACATGGTCCAACATACTCCATCAATTTAGAAACTTTGTTGTAAGACACCTTTATGTCGTCCATAGAAAATAGGCCCAAACCATGTAGTGATGATGGTGCTCTGCGATATATCCTCTCATTAACACAAAAATTAGTGTTTATTGGAGGAAGTTCCTTGGGTACCCAATGGTTTTGTAGATGTTGGTAGCTCAAGGGTGCCTCGATGTCATGTTCCATCTCATCATCATAAGAACATGACCCCCCTTGAGCAAGCAAAAATTTCATGCATTTATTGAATTTCCTTCTAGTCCTTTGACCTCTAGTTAATCTCCCTATTCTAGATAAACTGCATGTCTCACTTTCCTCTTCTATTCTTATATTTCCCTCACTTGAGGAAGACACTTCTGAAAAATACCTATTCGCTAGTACCTGTAAATGGGAGAGATCTTAGAAGACATCAATCTTACTATTTATAAGTTTATTAAATAGACTATCTATAAGGAGTATTGACTTATACCTATCGATCCATGAGACTGTGCAGGATGCTCCTGAAAGGGGTTTAGTTTCTTGCAAATGTAATTCAATTATCATGAGCATAATCACATCATAATCATAATCACATCCATCATTAGCATCACATGAAAATTAAAAACATTAAAAGGTACCCAATAAAACACTTAAATCAGGCTCACATTATAAGCCTACTAGGGAAGTAGGCCTAGTGAAGGGCTAAAACTGGGTTTTTGTATCAACTGATGAGTTGAGGGCCTAGTCACCTTGGGGGCATTCTATTTGAAGTTGTTTGATGTGTGTGGAGGTGGGGGAAACACCTAGTTAAGGTGAAGTCAAGTTTGGCGCCTATTGAGGCATTGTGAGCATTTGATAGTTTGTTGATTAGATTGCTTGGAGGAATCTATTGGATGGATTGAGGGACATTCATGGGATTATTCCAAAGATGTAGAACCTAAGGTGGCAAAAGGATTTGGTGTGCACTCTGATAGGTTATGGAGTTGGAGGGATCTTATGAAGATGCTTGGTGGGTGTTGTGAGAACACTATGGAAGTCCCTCTTGTTATGAATGATTGCAAGTCCACCTAGGGTCTTTGCATCACCTACAGAGGCAGAATTATTAACCAAAAAATTGGGTAAGCACTTATATTATGTTTTCCCTATGAATTTTATTCTAGGTACAACTCCCTTTTATAGATATTTAATGAATTCCCTTTTCTAAACTAAACACTTACAAATGATTTTGACCTGAAAGAAAATAAGGCTCAATACATTCATGCATCAATATGTGTTTTAAATAGTTTAATTTAATTAATTTAGATTAATAGCTAATTTAGATTAGCAGTATTCTATTTGTAGTTGAAACTTGTAGCTTTTAAATAGATTTAGGATTGATGGCATACCTCTAAATTCCATCATCATCATCCTCGTCATCATCATCATCATCATCATCATCATCCTCATCATCATCATCCTTTCCATCATCGTCGTCATCATTGTCGTCGTCGTCATCGTCATCATCATTAACATCATCATCAACATCAACATCATCTTCATCATCATCATCAGTAGCAGCATCATCGTCATCATCTTCTTCTTCTTCTTCATGAAAATTTGTGTCAAGAACATCATCCAATAACTGTCGATCATGATCACCATCTACATCATCTTCTACTTCTTTGGCATCTTCTTCTTCCATCGTATTATACTTTATTGGCCTTCCTCTCGGTTCATGTCTAACAACAAATGACCAACCTGGTTTATGTGGAATCTTTGAGTAAAATACCTGCTCACATTAGCTTGGAAGAACATAAGGCTCATCCCCAACTGGCTCAAATGACCTTGTATTAACCATTGTAAATCCATTATCATGTTCAATAATAGTTCTATCAGGATCATTTGGATTAAGTCATAGCCTGTACCATTTGACAATGAAGAGTACTAATTTGAAGGAGCTAAAGTCACACTCAAGTATCTCATCCAAAATGCCATAGTATCAATTTTCAGACTCTTGAGGATGTAAGTCATTTCTAGATGAAATATTAGTCACTTGAAAGACTACAGTTATTCCTAAATCACAAGTTTTCTTCGTGTCATCTAACACTTTGATGCAAAATTTTTGACCATTATAGAACATAGCCTTGTGGTGTTTAACCTGCAATAATATTTGAAACATATCAAAATTATTGTATTGTGAGTTGATAAACATACGAGTGATTAATAAATTTGTACGTACCTGGAAATCTCTTAAACCACGTACTAAATCTATTTCCCTTTGCATAACATTGGAATCTCCATTATGATGAGCTTCTTTAACCAATGAAGATACACCTTCCCATGTTAATGTGCAACCAGAATGTTGACATCATTCAATCCATACCGTCATCCAATCAAGATTGTTTGCAATATACAAATGTAGTGCATCTCACTCTCAAGCACCTGTACAATAAAAAAATAGACAACTTACAACCGATTTATTTTGAAGATTAAGAAATAATTAATTACAATAACATCTTATAATTTATTACCTCTCAGTTTCCTCAATGTACCTTTCCCCATCAAGTACTCCCCTTCTAATTTTTTAAAAGGCTCGAGATCCCAAATGTGATCTACATGGATATTTGATGCAAACTTAGGAAGATATTCAGTAATGTACAGCATAGTCTGGTATACTGTATATCCCTCTACCATAGAACCCTCAGGATGTGCTCTTTGTTGAACCAAAGCCTTCAAAGATTTCAAATGCCTCTCAACCATCCACATTGACCTAGTGTGTACAGGTCCACACAATTAAATCTCCTCAACTAGGTGTATGAGGTAGTGTTCTTATGCATTGAAAAAAGTTGGAGGTAGACACTTTTGCATTTCACACAGTAAATGAGGAATTCTTCTCTTCCAATAGTTTATATCTTCTTTATAGATTTCTTTAGACGACAACCACCTACATTAAGAGATTCAAGTCACAAAAAATATATAGATATGAGACTTTACAAAATAAAATACAATAGATTACATAGCAAGAAAAAAAAAATCATGAATATAATAAATATATACAACAAATTGAATAGATATTACTGCTTACCTCATATATTTTCCAAGATCGTATATCACTTGTTTGATGTTATTGTTGAAGTGCTCTGGGAGAGATAGAGGAAGCACATACTGCAGTAACTATAAACCAATAATTTCATTGTTTTCTAACATAACATAATGAATAGTACACATAGTTTGTGAATATATTGTAAATACATAAGAACATAACTTACCTTGAAAAAAGTATGCCAATCATGCATTTTGAGCCCTAACCCAAATTCACTTTTTTTTTGATATGAGATTGTTTATGTTCGCAACAAATCCTATGGGAAATCAAATTTTTCGTACGACTTCTTTTATGGCATCACTTTGTTGCTCCATTAATAACCATGGAAGGGCACTTATATTAATCTGATCTCTATTGCTATTTGAGTGAATGAAATTCTTCAATGCATGATTGGGTTCATGTATGTCATTACAAATTTTGACAATTTTTTCTTTGTCACACCTTCCATCCAATATTTTCCACAATGTCTCTGTTATATTCTTTCCAATATGCATAGTATCAAACAAATGCACAATTTGTAAGTGCTTGTAGAAGGGAAACCTACTAAATTGTCTGGGATAGCTTTTTAGTCCCTTTGGAAGGTTGTCAGTATTTCCTTGACGACCTTCATGATCATCAATTACACAATTAGTCAACAAAAATCACAATAGAAATATATATATAAATTACAAACATAAACCATTACGTGGAACGTCATTATCTCGATGATTAATTCTATTATATTCCAACTTCCATAGGCGAGGTGTCATTCTTTGTGGCTTTGATGTAGGCTCTTCTTTTCCATATGTTTTTCCATACTTCGATACTTATGATTCCTGTGGAGGAAGTGTCTATACTCATCAAACACCTGCTTTGCTAAACATTTTGAATGACAAGATTTCATCTTTGGACCACAAACTGGACATGCAAATTTTCCCTTTGTTTGAAGACCTACAAGATAATGATATAATTGGATTATTAAATATGTTAATTTTTATAATTAGAATTATTGTGCGCAACTTGAATTCACTATAACATACCACAAAAATGTGTTAGCCCTGGGACATCATGTATTGTCCCTGCAAGTATTGCATGGAATTGAAATTGTCTTTGTCCTATTGGTCTAGACACATCATACATAGTGACACCGTTCCATAACTCCACCAACTCATCGATAAGAGGCTCAATATATACATTCATATCTTTTACTTGATATTTACCTACTTGAATGAACAGTAACATTACATAATTATTGTGATCGTTTTACTGCAAGATTTGTAAGTACATGTAAATTAATAACTATCAAATGATACGATACCTAGAACAATCATTGCCAACATAATGTGCTCCCTATTTATTGACATCCACAGAGGAATGTTATTGTTGATAACAAAAATAGGCCACACTGAGTAAACATATCTCATCTCTCCAAATGGATTGACGTTGTCTGCTACCAATGAAAGCCTGAGATTATGAGGTTCTTCTTTGAAGTGTTGCCACTTTTCTTCTATGTACATAAATGTTGAACCATCCATAGGCATTTGAATAATGTCATCTTGACTTCTATTGCATGCATGATAATCCATAAATTGAGCCAAGCTACTACACCTAAATAATTGTCGCATCCGTGGAGTAATGGGGATGTAACGAAGAACCTTTTGAGGCACCTTTTTTGTTAGTCAATCTGTTTGATATCTACTCATATGACATACAGGGCATTGTGTTACAAATTCATATTCTTTATAATATATAATATGATCATTGGGACAAGCATGTATTGCTTCATACTCCATTCCAATATCTTTCATAACAACAGTTAATTCTTGATATGAGCAAGGTAGAATATTTGATGATGGTAACAGAAACTTGCTTATAAATCTACAACAAAAAATATAAGTTGTTAATATAAACAATATTAGTGGTACATTATTCACCCTTTGTTAACTATAAAGACATATATGACATACCTTAACATACGTGACATTGTTATGTTGGATAAACCATTCATAACCTTCAAGTTCAACAACAACAATATAGTAGAGAGAAGAGTTTTTTGGGAGTCTTTCTATAGGGGCTCATATACCTTCTGAAGTAGAGGTACATCGAGGCTATCAACATCATCATGATCAGATATGCTTGGACTAGATGTGTCATGGATCAATGTATTTATACCATCCTCTTCAATTGTGTTTTCTGGCGCATGATCATCATCTTCCATGGGATCATTATCTTCACCTTGGATATTTGCACCTCCATGTTTCTCCACTTTGAAAACCATATTCTTCAGATTGTTGTGGTTCATATCATGTACTTCCCTGGGAAGATCAACCTATATAAAATTGATTAACATAAATAAACCATGATCATCAACTCATCATCAAGTGATTTCATATGTATATAAATTGTTAAAATGATATAATGAACGATTTACCAGTGGATGATAGTCATGCCCCCCTCCAATGTGACCATTCTCGCTACAATGTCTCTTAACTATTTTGATTAGTAGTCTTCTATGGTTTAAGCCCTTACAAATATTGCAAGGACAATAACATTTTCCATCACCTTTTCTTTTCAAGTTAGACCATAATCTAGCGATTGTCTCCCTGTTTTGTTCTTCACTTATATTATCTGACATGATCATTCTTTACAGGAAACAAAAATTGGGCTATGAAAACGTTGGTCTACAACTTTCAAAAACTAAGAAAAACTATTGAAAGTACACAAATCTTCTTAGACCTAGCTAAATACTTTAATATTTTAAAAATACTTTCTTTGACTTTATTCCTAAGATTATTTGTAAAACTTTGACCAACTGCGTAAAGGTCTTATTTCAAGAGGCCTTACAACATTAAGCCACTAAAAGCAATTTCAAAACATATAAGCTAAAATTCTAGTTAAAATATACATTAGAATTTAAAAAAAAAACAATTTTCATACCCGAGCACGCGGCTATAACTCATGCAATGGCCTTCTTGCTTAGTTGTAGAAGCTCTCCAGGAATCAAATTATACAAACTACAAGGCCTAACAAAAATTTCAAAACATATAAGCTACAAGTCTAGTTAAAATATACATTAGATTAGATTCAAAAATAGCAAGAAATGTTATTTAGAATTAGATTCAACAAACCTTAGCAGTGTAAATAGCCATCTCCTCTAAACTGGACTCCAGACACGAGGGGGAATTCACATACTCTTCCCCTAAAGGTATCCCAAAGAACAAAAGCCACTATTCTTGAGTTTGTGAATTGCACCTTGAGATGAATGAAGCTTAAAAGGAATGAAAATTGTTTTCATACATTTAAATCAGGATGCAATATTTATTCATAAGTATATGCCTTGTAAGCACTTAAAATTGCTATTATATGTGTTGTAGGAAAAGAAGAAGTTTATACTTAAGTGTATAGATGCACTTCCTGTATGCGATCCAAAGCTTGAATGTTATCAAGTGTGTCCAATGATGGGGAGAGACCTTCGTGCAAGCAGAAGATATGCAATGAAACAAAAGAAAAGAAAATTTTCTTATAGTAAGAACAAGTTTGTTGTGCTGCACAGGGTACCAAAAAAATAGTGTATAATATCTATTTCTTTACTTGGATTTCAATTCAGCATGAGAGCCTTTAATAGAAAAGTCAAGTTGATAACATATTTAACAAGAGCTGTAGGACAGCATAGTTCCTACGTAAGTCCAAGAAAATGTGTGAGGATTGACATAGATTTGCGTAAGTCCAAGAAGATGTGTGAGCATTGACATAGATTTTGTGAACATTTTCTATGTAATGAAGATTTTACTGCAAATGGAATGAACCTAGAGGTCGATTGGTAAACTGATTATTTGTATCAAATGGTGTATAACCTTTATCTTCCAATATCCAATGGCTCCTTATAGGTGTTAATACAAAGAAGCCAATTGTCCAAAACTATGGCAATGATAAACATTTTGAAAAAAAAATTATATTAGTTATAAATAAAAAATAGTGAAGAATGGTGTAGACTTGTAGCCAGAAGATAACATAGTGAAAATTGATGAGCTCTTTGTCATCACCCACCTTAAAGAAACGTGCATATCAACTCCAAGTGTCAAATGTCAACTGTAAGTGCAACAATGCAAGTTTTAATCTGTGTAACTTGTTTTTCTGCTACATCCTGCTTTAACATAAATAGATTCAAAAGGAAGCATTGCCAACTTAAGAAAAATAGTAAAAATATACATATGGATAAATGATGCATTTTTTTGGTATATTGTTAACTAGTTGAGCAATAGTAGAAGCTACGATGACTGCTTGAAACTTTTTGTATGGCTTTTCCTGCCCCTGTGAAGAAGATGAAAAATGCCATAGATAGTAATCAAAAGGAATTAAGCCTAATAACAATAGCATGATTTGCATTGATAGAAAAAACCATAAATCCATACATTTAAAAAATGACTTGAGTGATCTTTCAAACAATTTGAAAATGAGCTCTAAACAAATACTTTTAACCATATTTCCTTTTATTATGCTATGTCTCCCTACAAGAAAAATATTACACATGCTCATCTGCATGCCAAACTAAACATGCAATAAAAAAAGTGTTACACCATTTGTAGAAATGGGAAGCTCAGAAGCACCCTCTACAAGAATGATAGGCCCAACACTTTGGTACTTGCTCCCTCATGCCAAAATGTGTCGGCAAGCACAGCAACCTAAAAACTAATTTTTTGATTTTCGCCTCTTCTCTTTCATGGCCAAATGCTACTCAACGAGTGTTATCGAAACTAAATTTGTGCAGAACATCATACAAATTTATAGATACTCTTTTGTTGCAGACATTAGAGAGGACAAAAATGAGGTGACTTGAAATCTCTCACCATCTTGGGCACAAAATTGCAAAGGCATATGGTATTGATTTCATAGTTGGCAGCCTTCCTCTCTTAAAGTGATACCTTTATTAACCTGGCTCTAAAAAATGTTTTACAGGTCTAAATATATAATTAGATCACTTATTAGAATTCCCAATCTGAAGAGATAGAATCATTTATGAATCTCGATAATCCATCTCTTGTGATCAGTCATCTTATTTAGTGCAATCAAGAGGCATATGAGGGGCAGTTGTAACTATTCAACTACATGTCTCCTTGAGGAGACACATAGGCATAAACTTATTTAGCCAACAAATCCAAAGGTTATCGATTATGATTAGTCACCAAACAAATTATCAAGAGACCCTATGGTCATTGTCATGATTATTTACTAAGCCAATTTCAACATCAAAGCCTCTAATATGAATATAGAGGATCATAACTAGATCCCATATGATTGTCATTCAATCCATCTTGATTAGGGATATACTACCTGATCCAAGAGATAGATATAATGTGATTGTTCATATTTTCATACTTATTTTAATAATGACAATATCAACTCAATACAAGGATGCCAATCAACTCACTGACATCACTACTAATGCTTCTAAATTAGCACAAGTGCTCTATATTATGTTTTTGGTACTGAGTTAAACGAGAAAGAGAAAAGAGCATGATTAGTTGTCACATATTATTTGGCCAACTCAGTGCCAAAATACAACCTTTAATGTGAAGTGAGGAGCTACAATAGAGTGCAAGGATTAGAACCTCTCCCCAAGTTTTTAGTAGACTAGGGAAGATGAAGATTTAAAATGTTGTAATATAGTTTATGAATCATGATGATGATTTTTAAAGATAATCACTGTAAAGACAATCCTAATTTTGGTTGAGTCCTAAGTATGCCAACCATGCAAGGAACTTTGTATGATGTTGCAAGGAATGCATTGATGCATTTTTGGATTTAGTCTTCTCAATTGAATTCAAATGAGTCAACCTTGATAGAAAATACCTTTGTACTCATTTTTGGACTCATTGGATATATTTTATCACTTAATTTTGTAAAAAATATATTTTTCTATCCCTTCTACTCTCTAACATCTAGATGATAGATCATAGAGTGAGATCTGAAACATTGTGATTCAAAAAACATATACAATCTCTTCTAGTAACAACATCAAGTAAAATCTTGGATAGCAGAAAAATTGTTATGTATAACAGAAAGTTGTTTTTAAATAAACTTAAGCAATTTTTAATTTACCAAAGGTTTTACTAAGCCCACATTTGCCAACTGTGTAATGAACTTCATATGATGCTGCAAGGAATGTGTTAATGAAGCCAAAAAATGTGATTTTTTGATTAATCACTAATTGCCAATGTTCATGATTATGTAATTGTGAAGGACATGTCTAAATTGTATCTACTCTGATTTACAATCAATTTTCATCCTATCACTGTGAAAAATGGTAGTGTGATGTTGCTTTTATTACAAAAGGGATGTTGCTTGTCAATCTTGCTAAGGGTGATAACCCAAAATCCCTATAAGGGACATTGCCTCTTGACCCTTTAGGTGCTCCATCCCTAAACCTATGCCAACGATTGTTCCCAAATCAACCCTTACTAACCACCATCCCCAAATCAAGATCCTAGGTCCCACCCTTCCCAAGACTCTAAAGGAACATAGAATTTTTTGCAACTTTGTACTTAGTTTTTAGCTTGACTTCATACAAAGGAAATTGTAATTGAAAACTATCAACAATTAGTTATCATTTATGTAGTGTGTAGTATGTATTGTACAATACAATTTAATCAAATACAATATGAACATAAATAAGAAAAAATGCATCTCATAGTTTATGGAATAAGCTTTCATTTTATTTTATTTTTGTATCTCTATTCTATAAAACCATGTTTTGTTAATTTTTTCATCTTTATTTTACGTGTTTTGAAAATATGATGTTTTCTTGATTGATTCGTGATAGTTCGATAATTTCTGAATCTTTTGGTTTGCCTTTTTTTTACTAAGAAGATTTTTACTACTATGGTAGATACTATAGACCTTCGCAATGAGGGCCATACTTTCATAACTATGCTAGATATATAATACCACTGCATTTCTATGTAAGATACATGCAACCAAATGTACTTTTTATTACTGGCCATTTTGTGGACTTAGGGCCTTTCATTTCCAATGAAAATAATGTTCTATTATTACTTTTATACTTGAATTAATGAATATTGAGCAAGGATTTTTGAGTTTTATTCATTATATGAAAGTTTAAACTTGAATCTTGATCTCATGTAATGGGATACTTGTAACAATTTTCCAACTTGTATCCCAAATTTTTAATATATAGTCATAAATCTGTTGCTACCATCCTACCATAATGGGCTTTGGGAGTGAGATCTTACCACCCAAGGCTATGCAAAATAAAATAAGCTTTGATACATTGGACTATGAGGAACAACAAATTTTCATGGATTTTGTATGCCTTTTTGTTGACAAATCCAAGCACACTACCATGGAAGTATGGGAGGCATCATCATGGAGCTCTCGGCATGCAATGGAAACACTTAAAAACAAGTGTCTTGTTCAAGAAATGAAAGGGCATTCATGAGAAACATTAATAGTTATAATGGGAATGCGTGACCATCTTTGGGACATGGGAAGATAAATTGCAAATAGCTTGAGCCTAGTGAACTAGAACACAATTACCAAAATGAATTTATCTCATAAAGGTTGATATTTTGCAATTTTATTTGGTCAAATGTAGATTGCCATATTGTTGTCAAGACCATAATGTCTTATGACATTTAAACTGGAACCTGATGTTACTGAACGTTAATGTCTTGTGATGTTACTGGAGAAGGATGTGCAAAAGACATGTAGAAGAATGCGTAGAGTTCATTGGCAAGAGCCTCTCACCAAACACAACAAAAGCTCACCAGCCCCAATTGCTGATGTGAGGAAAACAAAGGATTCATTAAGAACTAGTTTTATGGCCTCTTTCTTCTCTATGTGTACCAAGGTTTAAGTATCTGAAATGAAGAGTGTGAATGCAAAATATGTTGATAATTCCTCACAATGCAAACACATTCGCCCACCATGACATCCACTAGGAGGTTATCATGACAAGTTAAAACATAAGGGAGCAACATCTTCTATCACTGTAAGATAAGCATCCAATTATGGTGCAACCGCATGGATTGTTGAAATAAAAGTAGTAGAAGAACTGTAATTTTTTGGAATTTAGATTGCTCTCCTATTCATGGGAATTAAAATTTGTTTTCCTATAAGTTGGTTTCTAATTCAGGTGTATTCCTACTACCATAGATATTTTGTGCCTATAAATTGAGAAATATACTAATTTGGGGCTAGTTTGTTTAATCAAAATGTGTTTAAGATGGAGGAATTTAATGATCTCTAAGGTTTTCCAAGATTCTCAAATTACCAACAAAGTAAAATTCCCATTATCTAAGTAACCAAAAATGTGTCCTCCATCTTAAAGAGAATTATTGGTCACCAACTTCTAATCTCTATATTTTAAGCCTTAGGAATGAATTTGATGTTTCATTTTTCACAATTATTTGAAGAGAAGTAGTTATATAAGCTTCATTATATACCTACAAAATGTTGAGAGAAATTGTGTCCCATAGAATTATAATAGGCATTGAAATGATAGTCAACATAAAATGTAACAAAAACTTAATTTGGCCACAACAATCATCACAGGGCCACATAGCATAGTGGATTAGTGCGTTTGACTTCGGATCAAAAGTTCGTGGGTTCGACTCCCACTAGTTTTCTGAATGACTAGAGGATTGTTTTAAAATGTTTATGTTACCATATATGCGAAGGTAGTGATAGTGAAATGCATATTGATGTTTGTTCATCGGTACATATTCATAGATATATGCCATATCTTAATAGAACAATTGTTTACCCTAAATGTCTACTGAAAGGCCTCTTGTTTGCCTCTTTTGCTCTGCAGTCATTAAAAGACTTGAAGGAGCTCAAAAATTTGGACACTAAAATGAATGGGCATGCTTTTGATCTTGAAAAACATGTTAATGAATTACTTCCAGTTAGAGTCAAAGAACAATGGATGAGCAATTTGATGCAGTCCATTCTTGTGGTTGCCTGTGTTGGTGTTACATGTACATCAGACTACTACGATTGTGTTGTTCAATGCAAACAGCTTTCAAAAACACAAAATGGCTGGTGATGTTCAAATGTACATCTGCGTCTATGGTCATATATATAATAACAATAATGATTGGAGAACAAAGGATTAATGGGTTTATTTGTCTTACACCTTGCCGATGCGCATCTCTGACCAACCCTTTGAATGCCTCGAGTTTGCCTCAATGCCCCTCACAATGCCACTGAAATGATCTCCCACGCACGTGCCTTTCCTTTTAGAAGAACCCTGTGTTGCGTGATTTCATTCAAATGAGGTTTTTTAGCTTTTTTTTTTCTCTTATATCCCACTGGCATCGCAATTGCGATATCATCGGGCTGAAATTGAAAAAGAAAAAGCCAAAAATACATTACCTTTTCTTGCCGTCGCAACTTAACATCACAAATTGACCCCTAATGTATTAGTGGATGCATGTATGCATGCATGCATACATAGATATATGTATGGATATATGCATGCATGCATCCATACATACATCTATTTATGTATACATACATATATCTATGTATGTATGTATGTATATATATGCATGCATACATATATATGTATCGATGCATCCATAAATGCATGCATCTATGCATGCATTGATGCATACATCCATGCATACATCTATGTATACATGCATGGATACATACATACATACATACATGTATACATGTATATATCTTGTATGTATGCATGCATACATACATGCATGCATGGATGCATACATCCATACAAGCATCTATGTATCCATGCACACATACATGCATACATGTATGGATGTATGTATATATATATGCATGTATACATATATATGTATGGATGCATACATCCATGCATGCATCTATGTATACTTGCATACATACATGTATGTATGTATATACATATTGCATACATAGATATATGTATGCATGCATGTATCTATGTATGTATACATGTATGCATCCATCCATCCATACATACATGTATCTATGTATACATACATATTGCATATGTAAGAATGCATGCATGCGTACATAGATATATGCATGCATGCATGCATCTCTGTATATATACACGTATCTATGGATGTATACATGTATGTATGTATACATGCATACATACATACATCCATGCATCTATGTATGCATGCATGCATGTATATATAGATATATATATGTACATAGATACATATGCATGCATGCATACATGTATATACATACATACAAGATACATGTATATACATACATACACGTATGTAAGTATGGATGCATGTATATACATAGATACATGTATGTATGCATGCATGGATATACATGGATACATGTATGTATGGATGGATGCATGTATATACATGTATACATGTATGGATGCATGCATGCATATACATCGATACATGTGTGTATGGATGGATGCATGTACATGCATACATACATAGATAGATACATGTATGTATGCAAGAGCATCAAAAGGTATAAGGGAAATCCTGTGTCACCCAAAAAAAAGTACTTAGACATAGTTTTTGTTTCATTTGTTTTCATTTCTGGATACCAATTTTGTTCAAATAAAAGTTCTAACTCTCACAGATCCACTATTAGTGTTCTAGGTTAGAGTATTTGAGCACCGTAAGATACGCGAAAAAACTTTAAAAATAGTAGTATTTAATTGAGCCATCATTTTGGTGAACTAAAAAGTGTAAATTGGTCAGATGATTGTAATTGTATGAATCTATGTAATTGCATGCATCTATGTATACATGCATACATCTATGTATATATGCATGCATACATCTATACATACATGCATACATACATAGATACATGTATATATGGATGTATGAATGCATGCATGTATGTATACATACATTGCATACCTACCTAGATATATCTATGCATGCATGCATATATATATATATATATATACATACATACATGTGCATGCATGTAGATAGATACATGCATGCATACATACATGTATACATGTATGTATGCATCCATACATGTATACATACATAGATACATGTATTTATACATACATACATGTATGTATGGATGGATGGATGCATGCATGCATCCATACATATATCTATACATATATCTATGCATGCATACATACATGTATACATGTATGTATGTATGTATGGATGGATGCATGCATATACATACATATGCATGCATGTACATAGATATATCTATGCATGCAATCATGTATATATATATATATATATATATATATATATATATCTGTGTGTGTGTGTGTGTGTGTGTGTGGGTGTGTGTGGGTGTGTGTGTGTGTACATACATACATATGCATTCATGGATACAAACATACATGTATACATGTATGGATGTATGTATGCATCCATACGTGTACACATACATGCATGCATCCATGTATGCATGGATGGATACATACATGCATGCATCTATGTATCGATGTATGCATGCATGCATACATACATGCATTGCATACATACATAGATGGATATATGTATGTATACATAAATACATGTATGTATGGATGGATGCATTCATATGTGCATACATACATGTAAGATAGATGTATGTATACAGAGATACATGTATGTATTGATGAATGCATGCATGCATGCATGCATTCATGTATGTATGTATCTATGCATCTATACGTGCATACATACATGCAAGATATATGTATGTATGGATGGATGCATGCATGCATGCATCCATAGATATATACATACATATATCTATGTATGCATGCATGCATCCATACATATATCTCTGTATACATTGCATACATACATAGATATATCTATGCATGCATGCATACATAAATATATCTATGCATGCATGCATGCATACATAGATATTTATATATATGTATCCATGCATGCATACATAGATATATATGTATGCATGCATACATATACATCCATACATACATGTATGTATGGATGTATGCATGCATGCATACATACATATATATGTATGTATGCATGCATGCATATGTATACATATAAGATACATGCATATACATAGAAACATTTATTTATGTATGGATGGATGCATGTACATGCATACATATATAAATAGATACATGTATGAATGGATGGATGCATATACATGCATCCAGTCATACATACACACATGTATTTATGTATATGCATGCATTCATCCATACATACATGTATCTATGTATATGTCTGTATCTTGTATGTATGCATGCATGCATACATACATGTACATGCATATACATGGATACAGGTATGTATCCATGCATGCATATACATGGATGCATGTACATGCATAGATAGATAGATAGATACATGTATGTATACATCCATAGATACATGTATGTATGAATGGATGCATGCATGCATATACATAGATACATGTATGGATGGATGGATGCATGCATATGGATATATGTATGTATGAATGGATGCATCCATATACATAGATACATGTATGTATAGATGGATACATGTATGTATGGATGAATGCATGCATGCATACATGCATGCATCTATGTATACATGAGTACATACATAGATACATGCATGCATATACATGGATACATACATAGATAGATACATGTATGTATTCATGCATGCATATACATGAATACATGTATGTATGGATGGATGCATGTACATGCATACATACATAGATAGATCCATGTATGTATGCATGCATGGATGCATGCATATACATAGATACATGTATGTATGGATGGATGCATACATACATACATATACATGCATACATACATGCATGCATACATATACATGGATACATGCATGTATGGATACATGTATGTATGCATGCATGCATATACATGGATACATGTATGTATGGATGAATGCATGTGCATGCATACATACGTAGATAGATCCATGTATGTATGCATGCATGCATATACATGAATACATGTATGTATGAATGGATGCATGCATATACATAGATACATATATGGATGGATGGATACATGTATGTATAGATGGATGCATGCATACATACATATGAATACATATTTACATACATTCATACATACATAGATACATGCATGGATGGATGTACACATGCATGCATACATCCATACATACATGTATCTGTGCATACATGTATGCATGCATACATATGTATGCAATGTATGTATATATGCATGCATGCATACATAAATGTATGTATGTATGCATGCATGCATATATATATCTATGCATGGATACGATGTATGTATGTATGCATACATCATACATAAATGCATGTATGTATGCATGCATGAATGCATAAATGCATAGATATGTATGCAATGTATGTATGTATGCATGCATGCATACATAAATGCATGTATGTGATGCAGGAGCGTCCAAAGGTATAAGGGCAATCCTGTGTCAACCAAAAAAAAAAGGTACTTAGTTTCTATTTCATGTGTTTTCATTTTTGGATACTCATTTCGGTCAAATAAAGGTTCCAACTCTCACAGTTTCACTATCAGTGTTCTAAGATAGAGTATTCGAACACTTTGGGATATGTGTAAATGTCAAAAAAATAGGAGTATGTAATTGAGCCATCATTTTGGTGAACTAGAAGGTGTAAATTGGCCAGATGATTATCCTTGTAATTTAGAGCATTCCAAAAAAAAGAATTAAGTCAAAAGGCCCCACGGTTTGAAAGTTATTGCAATTTTTCAATTTTTGGAGACATCCTAAAAATGCTTCAAAGTCAGGATAGGGGTATTACATGACCTTAAAAAGGGACAAAAAGTGGGGGACGAGTGAAGCTAGTCCTCAGGGCTATAGAGCACTTCAAGAGCTTTAAAAAAATGTAAACGGTTCATCAATCGCAGCTACGATTCAAAAGTTATGTCTCCCAAAAGTTTGGTTACCATTTTTGGATTCTTCTAGATTTGCGTTGACTTCTAACGCAGCTTCTAGAGCCTTCTATTTGGTTGGTAGATGCCAACTAGCACTTTCTAGAATGTAATCCTAATCCTTAACCCTCCAGGGTCTATTTAAGAACATTTCTGGCATTGTAAAAGGTAGTTTGGAGTGGAGTTTGAGAGGAGGTACTAAAAAGAGAAATTATCTCCTAATTATTACTGTTGTAAGCCCTTAGGGCATGTTTTGAAGTCTATTTTCTCTATACTAAATGTAATAGAATATTTACAGAGTTAATACAATTTTCCCTTTCCTGTTGTGTCCATTCTATGCTTGGGTTGTGTCTCCATCAAGTGGTATTAGAGCTGGTTTTTCTGAGTGTGTAGACAGAGCACTGACTATGAGGCAGTTTGCACCAAGACTGTGTGGTTGTGGGTTTGAGTTAAGAAGATGCCTCCATGAAGAGAGCATTGTGGAAGGGTCAGAGGTATTAATCCTAAGGAGGTTAGAGCCCTCTAAAGGCAGGTACAAGCATTGCAAGAGGAGCTCTGTAGAAGAAAAAATGTTGCCACAGGTGATGAAAGTGAGGATGATAATGAAGAAGAAGAAATTGGACCAAAAGGGGAATTTGATGGGGAAATTTTGAATCAGGCAGAGGAAAGGCTTTTCAAGGCCATTACTAAGTTTGGAAAAAGACCTACAATTGATGTGGGTGTATTTTAAGAAAATCTGAAACCAGATGAGTTGATCGACTGGATCAATGAACTGGAAGAGTACTTTGAGTATGAGGATATCAAGGATGCAGATAGGGTTAAGTTTGCAAAGGCCAAACTAAAAGGCCATACAAAAATCTAGTGGCAAGAGCTTCAATTGAAAAGAAATAGAAGAGGAAAGGAGAAGATCACAAGGTGGGATCGTATGGTGGACAAATTGAAGAAGCAATTCATTCTTGTTGATTATGAGCTTGATTTGTTTAAAAATATGCATGGGTTAAAGAAAGCAGAAAAATTAGTCCAAGAATATATAGAGGAGTTTTACCAACTTTTGATTAGAGTAGGGCATGCAAAAGCAAATAAGGAGAAGGTTGCTCATTATATCAGTGGGTTGCGACCTTGCATCCAGGAGGAATTAAGTCTAGTAAGAATGACCAGTGTTGAAGAGGCATACCAGTTTTCCCTACGAGTTGAAGAGAAGCTAAATAAGAGGTTTGAAGGGAGACAAAGAGGGCATAGTCAAGGAGGAAGGGGTAGTGGTAGGTCGTCTGGAGGCTGAAATGAAACCCAAAAGAAAAATGAAGATGTGGGTACTAGCAGGAACCTGAGGAATGAGGGTTTCAACTACTCCTGTGATCAAGACTTTGGAAATCAGAGAGGAAGAGGTAGAGTACATGGAAAAGGAAGAGGAGGCTTCCGTGGTACTTATTTCCATTGCAATGAAGAAGGTCATCATGCCTTTGAATGCCCTAAATGACAAGAAAGGATAGATAGGAGAGCTGAGGGTTAAGCTAGGGTTGCTCATGTGGATAAGGATGCACAATCATCACATTTAGAGGATGCAGAAAGAGGAGAGAATCTAGTGAATGAAAGGGTCCTACTAAGTGGTGAGATTGAACTAGGACAAATGAGGAGTTTGTTCCATACCAGATGCAAGTGTGAGGATAAATGTTGTGATGTGATCATTGATGGTGGTAGTACTGATAACTTGGTATCAGAAGAGATGGTCTTTAAGCTGAAGCTCAAGAGGGAGAAACACCCCCAACCCTATCGGATCGCTTGGGTGAAAGATGATCATAAGGTCTTGGTAAGTGAACAATGTTTAGTGAAATTCAAAATTGGGAGTTACCATGATGAAGTTCTCTGTGATGTTATTCCAATGGATGTTTGCCATATATTATTGGGTAGACCATTGCAGTTTGATAGGCATGCAATACATGATGGTCATGCAAAAACATACTCTCTAACAAAGGATGGAGTTTGCCACAAACTGAAGCCCATGAAAAAGGAAGGTGAAAAGGTATGTAGCAGTGCTAGGATTTGTCTTGTTGATAGAAGGAATTTTTTAGATGGCATAAAATATTAGCGTATGTGCAATGTCATATGTGCTATGCTTTGATTCCTAGGAAAGATAAAGAAGGTAGTAGTGAAATACCACTTGAAGTTTCAGATTTACTATGTGAGTTTGGAGATATCATCTCTGATAATGTTCCATAAAGATTGCCACAAATAAGGCAAATCAGTCATCAGATAGATTTAATCCCAAGAGCTAGTTTTTCTAACAAGGCTTCTCACAGGATGACTCCTACTAAAATTAAGGAGCTAAATAGATAAGTTTAGGAGCTATTGAGAAAGGGTTTGATTTGGGAGAGCCTGAGTCCATGTGCAGTACCTACAGTACTAGCACCAAAGAATGATGGAGAGTGGAGAATGTGTATAGATTCTCGACCTATAAATAGGATAACCATCAAGTATCAGTTTCCTTTGCCAAGAATGGATGATCTTATGGATTGTTTAAGTGGAGCTCAGTACTTCACAAAGATACATCTCAAAAGTGGCTATCACCAGATATAGATTCAAGAAGGAGATGAGTGGAAAATAGCCTTTAAGATCAAGGAGGGTCTTGATGAGT
The DNA here is from genome assembly GCA_028749045.1 of Cupressus sempervirens. Classification (NCBI taxonomy): domain Eukaryota; kingdom Viridiplantae; phylum Streptophyta; class Pinopsida; order Cupressales; family Cupressaceae; genus Cupressus; species Cupressus sempervirens. The sequence continues at coordinate 415,695,954 of CM053790.1, forward strand.
GGTTAGTCATGCCCTTTGGATTGATGAACGCCTTGAGTACCTTCATGCAACTTATGAATGAGGTACTTAAGAAGTTCTTGTGAAAATTTTTTATTGTCTATTTGGATGATATTTTAATTTTTAGCAAGACTTTGGAAGAAAATTTATTGCATATTCATAGTGTCATTGAAAGGTTAAGGGAAGAGAAACTGTTGATTAATCTGAAGAAGTGTATCTTTGCAAAAAGGGAGTTAGTCTACTTGGGGTTTGTTATATCACCTGAAGGTCTCAAAATGGATCTAGAGAAGGTAAAAGCCATCTTGGAATGGCCTACTCCAAGGTCTGCTACTAAGGTAAGATCATTCCATGGTCTGGTTAGTTTTTACAGAAAATTCATTAAGAATTTCAATGGCATATGTGCACCCTTGACTGACACAATAAGAGGGTATAGAAAAGAGTTCAAATGGACTACGATAGCTGTGATAAGTTTTGAATTGCTGAAGAAGAAGGTAAGAGAACAACCTGTGTTGGCACTTCCAAATTTGAGAAAGGTGTTCCAAGTGGATTTTGATGCTAGTGGCAGTGCTATTGGGGCTGTATTAAACCAAGAAGGTAAGCCTATTGCATATTTTAGTGAAAAATTGAATGATGTGAAAAAGAAGTATTTTGTTTATGATCAAGAGTTCTATGCAATAGTTTAGGTGTTAAAGAAATGGAGACATTATTTATTGCCAAAGGAATTTGTTTTGTATACTGATCATCATGCATTACAACACCTAAATAGCCAAGGTAAATTGAATCAGAGGCATATGAAGTGGGTAGAGTTCTTGCAGAGCTATACATTTGTGTTGAACCATAGAAGTGGAAAATCTAATAGGGTTGTAGATGCACTAAGTAGGAGATAGATGTTTCTTATAGTAATGCAGGTTGAAGTAGTTGGGTTTGATGAACTCAAGAATCTGTACCCTGAGGATCTTGATTTTGTTGAAGCATGGAAAGCTTGTAAAGAGCCTGTTGCTATAGAAAGAACTAAGTTGTTAGACTATCTGATTTAGGATGGTATGTTATTAAAGGGAAGTCAATTATGGATTCCAAGGAGTTCCATGAGGGAAAATTTGATTAAGGAGAAACATAGTGGAGGGATGGTAGGACATTTTGGTTGAGATAAGACCATTGCCATTCTCAAAGAACATTATTTTTGGCCTCAAATGTCACAGGATGTGAAGAAGTTTTTATAGACTTGTCAAATTTGTCAAGTTGCTAAGGGATTTAGTCACAATACTGAACTATATCATCCATTTCCTATTCCATCAAAGCCATGGGAGGACATAATTATGGATTTTGTTCTTGGATTGCCAAGCACACAAAGGGGTAATGACTCAGTATTTGTGGTGGTTGATAGATTCTCCAAAATGGCACATTTTATTCCATGCCACAAAACTCATGATGCTGTCCATATTGCAGACTTGTTTTTCAAAGAGGTGGTAAGACTACATGGTCTTCCAAGGAGTATAGTTTCTGATAGAGATACTAAATTTCTATGATATTTTTGGAGAACATTGTGGAAAAAGTTGAGAACAGACTTGAAATTCAGGTCCACACATAAATTTGTTGAGATGTTTAGTTGGGGAGAAGCCCAAGGGATGGGATTTGATTCTACCACAAGTCAAGTTTGCTTACAATAACTCTGTAAATAGGAGTACTGGAAAATCACCATTCCAAATTGTATATGGAAGTAGCCCAAGGATTGCACCAGAATTGAGGAAGATAGAACAAGGGGAGAGGACAAGTGCTGAAGTTGAGGAATTTGCTAAACATATCAAGCATCTACATGAGGAGGTCCAGGCACACATTGTCAAGATGAATCAAGAATATAAAGCTAGGGCTGATCAAAAGAGAAGACATAAGGAATTTCAAGTAGGGGATCTAGTCATGGTACACTTTAGAAAAGAAAGATTTCTAGTTGGTACTTACAACAAGCTAAAAATGAAGAAATTTGGCCCCTGCAAAATTCTGAAGAAACATGACTCAGAAAATGCATATGAGGTGGAGTTGCCAGATGGTATTCACATTTCTCTTATTTTCAACATTGTAGACTTAATAGAGTATCATGATGATGGTGCAGATGAGGAGCTAATGTTAGAGCCATGTCCAATTCCTACTTCAAAGAAGGAGGAGATAGAAGACATTCTAGATCATCATGTGGGTAGGAGTACTAGAAATAGGTAGCATGAAGAGTATTTGGTCAAGTGAAAAGGACGGCCAATAGAGGACTCAACTTGGATTCCAGCAGCTGAGGTTTTCCATTTGGGATTTCCTCTACCATTCATAAAGTGACAAGGTCACTTTTCAATCTACCCTGGGTGTCTGATGCAAGAGCATCCAGAGGTATAAGGGCAATCCTGTGTCAACCAAAAAAAAAAAAAAGTACTTAGACTTAGTTTCTATTTCATGTGTTTTCATTTTTGGATTCCCATTTGGGCCAAATAAAGGTTCCAACTCTCACAGTTCCACTATCAGTGTTCTAGGATAGAGTATTTGAACACTTTGGGATACGTGTAAATGTCAAAAAAATAGGATTATGTAATTGAGACATCATTTTGGTGAATTAGAATGTGTAAATTTTCTAGATGATTGTCATTGTAATTTAGAGCATTCCATAAAAAGAATTAGGTCAAAAGGCCGCACGGTTTAAAAGTTATCACAATTTTTCAATTTTTGGAGACATCTTAAGAACGCTTTGGAGTCAGGTTAGGGGCATTACATGACCTCAAAAAGGGCTAAAAAATGGAGAACAAGTGAAGCTGGTCCATAGGTATATAGAGCACTTCAAGAACTTTCCAAAAATGTAAATGGTTCATCAATCGGAGCTATAGTTCAAAAGTTACGCCTCCCGAAAGTTCGGTTACCATTTTTGGATTCTTCTAGATTTGTGTCCACTTCTAACATAGCTTCTAGAGTCTTCTATTTAGTTTGTGGATGCCAACTAGCACTTTCTAGAATGTACTCCTAATCCTTAACCCTCCAGGGTTTATTTAAGAACATTTTTGGCATTGTAAAAGGCAGTTCTGAGTGAAGTTTGAGAGGAGGTACTAAAAAGAGAAATTATCTCCAAATTATTACTGTTGTAAGCCCTTAGAGCATGTTTTGAAGTCTATTTTCTTTGTACTAAATGTAATAGCATATTTGCACAGTTAATACAATTTTTCTTTTCCTGTTGTGTCCATTCTGTGCTTAAGTTGTGTCCCCATTAGTATGCATGGATGGATGCATTCATATGGATTGCATGCATGTATGGATGGATGCATGCATGCATAGATATATCTATGCATGGATGCAATGTATGTATGGATGCATACATCATACATAGATACATCCATACATACATGTATCTATGTATATGTATGCAATGTATATATTTATGCATGCATGCATACATAAAAGCATGCATGCATAGATATATCTATGCATGGATGCAATGTATGTATGTATGCATACATCATACATAAATGCATGTATAGATATATCTATGCATGGATACAATGTATGTATGTATGTATACATCATACATAGATACATGTATGTATGGATGGATGCATGCATACATACATATACATGCATACATACATGCATATATCTATGCATGGATGCAATGTATGTATGTATGCATGCATGCATGCATAGATATATCTATGCATGGATGCAATGTATGTATGGATGCATATGTCATACATAGATACATGTATGTATACAAAAACTAAGTCTAAGTACATTTTTTTTTTGGGTGACACAGGATTGCCCTTATACATCTGGATGCTCCTACATCAGACACCCAGGGTAGATTGAAAAGTGACCCTGTCACTTTAAGAACGATAGAGGAAATCATAAATGGAAAACCTCAGCTGCTAAAATCCAAGTTGAGTCCTCTATCATCCGTCCTTTCCACTTGACCAAATACTCTTCATACTGCCTGTTTTTGGTACTCCTACCCACACAATGATCTAGAATGTCTTCTATCTCCTCCTTCTTGGAAGCAGGAATTGGACATGGCTCTAACACCATTTGGCAGCTCCACCTCATATGCATTTCTTGAGTCATGTTTCTTCAGAATTTTGCAAGAACCAAATTTTTTCATTTTCAGCTTGTTGTAAGTATCAGCTAAAAATCTTTCTTTTCATAAGTGTACCATGACTAGATCCCCTACTTGAAATTTCTTATGTCTTCTCCTTTGATCAGCCCTAGTTTTATACTCTTGATTCATCTTGGTAATGTGTGCTTGAACCTCCTCATGTAGATGCTTGATATGTTGAACAAATTCCTCAACTTTAGCACTTTTCCTCTCCCCTTGTTCTATCTTCCTCAATTTTGGTGCAGTGCTTGGGCTATTTCCATATACAATTTGGAATGGTGATTTTCCAGTACTCCTATTTACAGAGTTATTGTAAGAAAACTTTGCTTGTGGTAGAATCAAATCCCATCCCTTGGGCTTATCCCCAACTAAACATCTTAGAAAATTGCCCAGACTTCTGTTTACCACTTCTATTTGGCTGTCAGTCTGTGGGTGATGTGTGGAACTAAATTTCAAATCTGTTCTCAACTTCTTCCACATTGTTCTCTAGAAATACCCCACAAATTTAGTATCTCTATTAGAAACTATACTCCTTGGGAGACCATGTAGTCTCACCACCTCTCTGAAAAACAAGTCTTCAATATGGACAACATCATCAGTTTTGTGGCATAGAATGGAATGTGCCATGGCTTTGATGGAATAGGCAATGGCTGATATATTCCAGTATTGTGACTAAATCCCTTGGCAACTTGACAAACCTGGCAACTCTGTACAAACTTTTTCACATCCTATGAAATCTGAGGCCAAAAATAATGTTCTTTAAGAATGGAAATGGTTTTATCTTGACCAAAATGTCTTTCCATCCCTCCATTGTGTTTCTCCTTAATTAGATTTTCCCTCATGGAACTCCTTGGAAAGCATAATTGATTGCCCTTGAATAATATACCATCCTAAATCAGATAGTCTAACCACTTAGTTCTGTGTACAGCAACAGGCTCTTTACAAGCTTTCCATGCTTCAACAAAATTAGGATCACTAGGGTACAGCTTCTTGAGTTCATCAAACCCAACTACTTCAACCTAAATTACTATAAGCAACAACTGTCTCCTGCTTAGTGCATCTGCAACCCTGTTAAATTTTTCACTTCTATGCTTCAACACAAATGTATAGCTCTACAGGAACTTTACCCACTTCATATTCCTTTGGTTCAATTTACCTTGGATATTTAGGTACTATAATTCCTAATGATTAGTATACAAAATAAATTCCTTTGGCAATAAATAATGCCTCCATTTTTTTAAGGCTTGAACTATTGCATAGAACTCTTGATCATAAACAAAATACTTCTTTTTTGCATCATTAAATTTTTTGCTAAAATATGCAATAGGCTTACCTTCTTGGCTTAATATAGCCCCAATAGCACTGCCACTAGCATCAAAATCCACCTAGAACAACTTTCTATAATTTGAGAGTGCCAACATAGGCTTTTCTATCACCTTCTTCTTCAGCAATTCAAAACTTCTCGCAGTTGTTGCAGTCCATTTGAACTCTTTTCTATCCCCTCTTATTGTGTCAGTTAGGGGTACATATATGCCCCTAAAATTCTAAATAAACTTCCTGTAAAAGCTAACCAGACCATGAAATGATCTTACCTCAATAGCAGACCTTGGAGTAGGCCATTCCAAGATGGCTTTTACCTTCTCTAGATCTATTTTAAAACCTTTAGGTGATATAACAAACCCCAAATAGACTAACTCCCTTTTTGCAAAGATACACTTCTTCAAATTAATTAATAGTTTCTCTTCCCTTAACCTTTCAAGGACACTACAAATATGCAATAAATGTTCTTCCAAAGTCTTGCTGAAAATTAAAATATCATCCAAATAGACAATAACAAATTTTCCAAGGAACTTCTTAATTACCTCATTCATAAGCCGCATGAAGGTGCTCGGGGCGTTTGTCAATCCAAAGGGCATTACTAACTACTCATAAAGACCCTCCTTTGTCTTGAAGGCTGTTTTCCACTCATCTCCTTCTCGAATCCATATCTGGTGATAACCACTCTTGAGATCTATCTTTGTGAAATACTGAGCTCCACTTAAGTAGTCCATAAGATCATCCATTCTTGGCAAAGGAAATTGATACTTGATGGTTATCCTATTTATAGCTTGAGAGTCTGTACACATCCTCCACTCTCTATCCTTCTTTTTTGCTAGTACTGCAAGTACTACACATGGACTCAGGCTCTTTCGAATCAAGCCCTTCCCCAATAGCTCCTGGACTTGTCTGTTTAGCTCTTCAATTTCCATAGGAGTCATCCTATGAGTAGCCTTGTTAGACAAACAAGCTCCTAGGATTAAATCTATTTGATGACTAATTTGCCTTACTGGTGGCAATCCTTCTAGAACATTATCAAATACAATATCTCAAAACTCACCTAGTAAATCTATAACTTCAAGTAGTATTTCACTACTACCTTCTTTATCTTTCCTAGGAATCAAAGCATAGCACATACACTGATGTTTCATGCATCTAAAAAATTTCTTCCATCAACAAGACAAATCCTAGCACTTCTACATACCTTTTAACCTTCCTTTTTCATGGGCTTTAGTTTGTGGCAAACTCCATCCTTTGTTAGAGAGTATGTGTTTGCATGACCATCATGTACTGCATGCCTATCAAACTGCCACAGTCTACCCAACAATAGATGGGAAACATCCATTGGAATAACATCATAGAGAACTTCATCATGGTAACCCCCAATTTTGAATTTCACTAAACATTGTTCACTTACTAGGACCTTATGATCATCGTTCACCCAAGCAATCTGATAGGGCTGGGGATGTCTCTCCCTCTTGAGCTTCAGCTTAGAGACCATCTCTTCTGATATCAAGTTATCAATGCTACCACCATCAATGATCATGTCACAACATTTATCCTCACACTTGCATCTGGTACGAAACAAACTCCTCCTTTGTCTTGGTTCAATCTCACCACTTAGTAGGACCCTTTCATTCACCAAGGTCTCTCCTCTTTTTGCATCCTCTAAATGTGATGATTGTGCATCCTCATCCACATGAGAAATCCTAGCTTGGCCCTCAGCTCTCCTATTTTTCCTTCCTTGTCATTGAGGGCATTCAAAGGCATGATGACCTTCTTCATTACAATGGAAAAAGGTACCATGGAAGCCTCCTCTTCCTTTTCCATTTCCTCTACCTCTTCCTCTCTAATTTCTGAAGTATTGATCACAGGAGCAGTTGAAACCCTCATTCCTCTGGTTCCTTCTAGTACCCACATCTTCATTTTTCTTTTGGGTTTCATTTTAGCCTCCAAATGACCTACTACTTCCCCTTACTCCTTGACCATGCCCTCTTTGTCTCCCTTCAAACTTTTTATGTAGCTTCTCTTCGACTCATAGGGAAAACTAGTATGCCTCTTCAATGCTAGTCATTCTTACGAGACTTAATTCCTCCTGGATGCTAGGTCACAACCCACTGATATAACAAGAAACCTTCTCCTTATTTGCTTCTGCATGCCCTACTCTAATCAAGAGTTAGTAAAACTCCTCTATATATTTTTGGACTGATCTTCTTGCTTACTTTAACCCATGCATCTTCTTAAACAAATCAAGCTCGTAGTCCACTTAATGAACTGCTTCTTCAATTTTTCCACCATGTGATCACACCTTGTGATCTTCTCCTTTCCTCTTCTATTTTATTCTAATTGGACCTCTTGCCACTAGATTTTGGCATGGCCTTTCAATTTGGCCTTTGCAAACTTAACCCTATCTGGGTCCCTGATATCCTTATACTCAAAGTATTCTTCCAGTTCATTGATCCAATCGATCAACTCATCTGGTTTTAGATTTCTTAAAAATACACCCACTTCAATTGTAGTTCATTTCCCAAACTTAGTAATGGCCCTAAAAATCCTTTCCTCTGCTTGATTCAAAACTTCACCATCAAATTTCTCTTCTAGTCCAATTTTTTCTTCTTCATTATCATCCTCACTGTCGTCACCTGTAGTAGCATTTGTTCCTCTATGGAGCTCCTCTTGGAATGCTTGTACCTACCTTTGGAGGGCTCTAACCTTCTTAGGATTAATAGCTCTGGCCCTTCCACCATGCTCTCTTCATGGAGGCATCTTCTTAACTCAAACTCACAACCACATAGTCCTAGTGCAAACTACCTCATAGTCGGCACTTTGTCTACACACTCAGGAAAACTAGCTCTGATACCACTTGATGGGGACACAACCCAAGCACATAATGGACACAACAGGAAAAGGGAAATTGTATTAACTATGAAAATAAGTTTGTACATTCAGTACAAAGAAAATAGACTTCAAAACATGCCCTATGGGCTTACAATAGCATAAATTTGGAGATAATTTCTCCTTGTAGTACCTCCTCTCAAACTCCACTCCGAACTGTCTTTTACAATGCCAGAAATGTCCATAAATAGACCTTGGAGGGTTAAGGACTAGGAATACATTCTAAAAAGTGCTAGTTTGCATCCACTGACCAAATAGAAGGATCTAGAAGCTGCGTTAGAAGTCGACACAAATCTAGAAGAATCCAGAAATGGTAACCGATCTTCCGAGAGGCATAACTTTTGAACCATAGCTCCAATTGACAAACCGTTTACATTTTTGGAAAGCTCTCGAAGTGCTCTATAGCCTTATGGACCAGCTTTTCTCATCCCCTATTTTAGGCCCTTTTCAAGGTTATTTAATGCCCCTATCCTGACTTTGAAGCATTTTTAGGAGGTCTCCAAAATCTAAAAAACTGCAATAACTTTCAAACCGTGGGGCCTTTTGACCTTATTCTTTTTCTAGAATGCTCTAAATTACAAGTACATTTATCTAGCCAATTTACACCTCCTAGTTTACCAAAATGATGGCTCAATTATATACTTTTATTTTTTTGACATTTACACGTATCTCAAGGTGTTCAAATACTCTATCCTAGAACACTAATAGTGAAACTGTGAGAGTTGAAACCTTTATTTGACCCAAATGAATATCTAGAAATGAAAACACATGAAACAGAAACTAATTCTAAGTACATATTTTTTATGGGTGACATAGGATTGCCCTTATACCTCTGGATGCTCCTACATCAATATATGTATGTATCTATGCATGCATACATACATGCATGCATGGATGTATCTATGTATACATAGATGTATCTATGTATGTATGCATCCATATATGTATATTGCATACATAGATATACGTATGTATCTATGCATTCATACATACATGCATGCATGCATGTATCTATGTATACATACATGTATCTATGTATGGATGCATACATATATATATATATGTATATATATATATATATGTATATATATATATATATATATGTATGCATGCATGCATACATATATATATATACATACATGTATCTATGTATGTATGCATACATATATATATGCATGCATACATACATGTATCTATGTATGCATACATATTGCATACATAGATATATATATGTATCTATCCATGCATGCATGCATGCATTTATGGATACATACATATTGCATACATACATGTATCTATGCATCCATCCATACATAGATACATGCATAGATGCATGCATCCATACATACATGTATCTATGTATACATTGCAAGCTGCATGCATACATATATCTATCCATGGACGCATGCATATCTATGGATGGATGCATGTATGCATGATGGATCTATGCATGGATGCATCTATGTATACATGCATACATACATAGATACATGTATATCTATGCATGCATGCAACGAATATATAGATACATGTATGCATAGATACATCCATACATACATGCATTCATAGATTCATGCATGCATGTGCATGCATGCATATATATATGCATGTATGTATACATCCATACATACATACATGCATTGATGCATGCATGCATACATCATACATATATCTATGCATGCATGCATACATCATACATACATGTATCTACGTATACATACATATTGCATACATAGATAATGCATGCATGGAAACATGTGTCTATGAATGCATACATCCATATGCATGCATGCATACATACATGGATCTATGTCATACGTAGATGCATGCATAAATGCATGCGTGTATGCATGGATGCATAAATACATACATACATGTATACATGTATATATCTTGTATGTCTGCATATGCACGTATGCATGCATCTATGGATGCATACATACATGCATGAATCTATGCGTGCATCCATGCATAGATGCATGCATGTAGGCATAGCTGCATGCATACATACATGCATGAATCTATGCATGCATTGATGCATACATCCATTCATGCATGCGTGCATACATACATACATACATGTATCTATGTCATACATAGATGTAGATATGTATGATGCATGCATAGATGCATGCATGTATGCATGCCTTCATACATGCATGCATCTATGGATGCATACATATGCATTCATGGATGCATGCATGTATACATCCATACATGCATCTATAGATGCATACATACATATATGAATCTATGCATGCATGGATGCATACATCCATGCATACATATTGCATACATAGATATATATGCATACATCATATGTACATGCATGTATGTATATAGATACATGCATACATATATATGTATGTATGCATCCATGCATCCATACATACATATATCTATGTATACATTGCATACATACATAGATATGCATGCATGCATACATGCATACATATATCAATGTATACATGCATGCATGCATAGATATATCTATGTATGTATGCAACGTATACATAGATATATGTATGTATGGATGCATATGCATGCATGGATGCATCCATACATTCATGCATCCATGCATGCTTCTATGGATGCATACATACATGTATGAATCTATGCATGCATGGATGCATAGATATATATGCATACATACATATGTATGCAATGTATACATAGATATATGTATGTATGGATGCATGCATGCATACATAGATATATGTATGGATATATGCATGCATGCATACATAAATATATGTATGAATATATGCATGCATGCATGCATACAAACATGTATCTATGTATACATACATGTATCTATGTATTTATACATGTATATATCTTGTATGTATGCATACACATGTATGCATGCATCCATACATGCATTCATCTATACGTGCATCGATGCATACATCTATCCATGCATCTATGTATACATGTATGCATACATCCATCCATACGTACATGTGTCTATCCATGCATGCATAAATGCATGGATGTATACATACATACATACATGTATACATGTATATATCTTGCATGCATCCATATGCATACAAACATGCATACATGTATATATCTTGTATGCATAGATACATGTATGCATGGATGTATCCATCCATGCATGCATCTATGCATACATGCATGCATACATCTATCCATACATACATGTGTCTATCCATGCATGCATGGATACATGCATGCATGTATGCATGCATGGATACATGCATGCATGTATGCATGGATGGATATATACATACATACATGTATACATGTATATATCATGCATGCATCCATATGCATACATACATGCATACATGTATATATCTTGTATGTATGCATATGCATGTATGCATGCGTACATACATGCATGCATGGATGCATACATCTGTGCATGCATCTATGTGTACATGCATGCATGGATGGATGCATGGATGCATCCATCCATGCATGCATCTATGCGTACATGCATGCATACATCCATCCATACATACATGTGTATATATGCATGGATGCATAGATACATGTATATATCTTGTATGTATGCGTGCATGTATACATGCATGCATCTATGTATACACACATGTATACATGTATGTATGTATGTATATATATATGCATGCATCCATATATATGTATGGATGCATACATCCATGCATGCATCTATGTATACACGCATACATGTATGTATGTATGTATGTATGTATGTATGTATATATATGCATGTATAGATATATATGTATGTATGCATGCATGCATCCACACATAAATATATCTATGTATACATTGCATACTTACATAGATATGCATGCATTCATACATACACATATATATCTATGTATACATGCATGGATAGATATATGTAGACATGGATGCATGCATGCATGAATCCATCCATACATACATGTATCTATGTATACATACATATGGATGTATATATTCATGCATGCATACATACATAGATACATGTATGTATGGATGTATGCATGCATACATACATACATGTATACATACATAGATACATGTATGTATACATAGATGCATGCATATGCAATATTTATGTATACATAGATACATGTCTATATGGATGGATGTATTCATACATGTATACATACATATTGCATACATACATAGATATATCTATGCATGCATGTATATATGTGTGTGTGTGTGTGTGTGTGTGTGTGTGTGTGTGCAATGTATACAGAGATATATGTATGTATGGATGCATACATACATACATACATGTATAGGTCTTGTATGTATGCTTGCATACATAAATGCATGCATCTATGTATACATGTATGTATGTATGTATATATATGCATGAATACATATATATTTATGGATGCATATATACATGCATGCATATGCATGCATGGATGCATACATCCATACATGTATGTATGTATATAGATGTAGACATATGTATGTATGTATGCATGCATGCATGCATCCATACATACATATATCTATGTATATGTTGAATGCATACATACATATATTTATGTATGTAATGTTCCGCTTGGAGATCGTTGGAAACAAGGATTCAAATCAAGTCAAGATATATATTTTTTTAACAAGTATGAATGCACATGACAACATCATATAGAGATCACAAAGATCACAACAAAAGACTTCACCACAATTCCAACAACCAACGAATCTTCGAATGCCACTACCAAATTGGATGAGGGCTCAAAGAATGACCAGTCATCAACAAAACACTAAGCTGGGGTAAAATGTAGAATCTTGAAATTCTGCTAAGCCTAAAATCCTAATGCACTTAAAATTGGCTAAGTCTGGATTTCTGAAGGCCTGAAATTTCTTAGAATACTTAACTTGTCTTTGAGAGGTCTGAAATCTATCTCAAAAGATTTGTTGCATATATTAAAATATATTTTAAGTATAAGGAATTAAATATATGTCAACTTATACTTAAACGATATATTTTTAACCCCAAGAGACTAAAACACAAACATGAAAATTGGATTCAAAAGAAGCCAACAAAATTAAAAATGCAACAATATAGGGTTGAGGAATGCGCAAAAGGGTACCCAAAACAACTCTCAGAAAGTTCAGATCATGAAGAAAAATTTTCGTTGTTGGGTCGCGCAGGTTTTTACAAAAATTGTTTGATACTATAATGCAGCATAGAAAAGTGTTGCACGACATTTCTCAAGAAGGAGTGCAACACTTTCAGGGACTAGGTGATACTTTTCTTTAAGGCATGTGACACTTCAATAGTGTCGTACGACACTTTTGTAGGAGGCATGTGATACTGAAAAAGTGTCACACGACTCTTCTCTAAAAGGCATGCGATATGTCGCATGACATTTCTCAAGAAAGCATGCGATACTTTACAGTGTCGTACGATACAATTTTTATGGGCGTGCAATACTTTTTAAATTTCGCACATTGCTGAAAAAATGTCACCCATAGAAAAAAAATCCATTTCCAAAACTTAGAAAGGGGAAAAATAGACCAAAGAACCTCCAGACCAGGGAGAACTGGATCTACATCTCGAGGCATGAACACTCGAGTGAAAGAACAACACAAAATGAAGAACATATATCCATCTAAACTACAACAACAAAGAACATACTAAAATAAACATCGCAATGAATTGAACAAAAAAATAAGTGCATGGTTCCTCCCAACCGTCAATAGCATCATAAGACCATTGTGGGTCCTAGCCATCCTCCACGTGTAACATCCCAAGCTACTGACAAAATTGTTAGTACTGTCATAATAGGGATGTCACTACTAAAACATGCACAATATCAGCATAAAAAAATCTAACATGCTAGTGAAAATGCATAAGATAATCCTACAGTAGATAACATTGCCTATCACATGCTAAACAATAGTAAGCAACATATTTACTACTAAATCAAATAACATCATCTAATCATATGCTAAACATCATAACATGGGAATGCGTCAAATAAACTAACATCATCTAAACATGATATCAAAGCATTCCAATGAAAGCATAAATCACAAGAAAGAATACTTGGGAACTCAAAGTACTAAGTGAAGACATCTAGCAATGGTCGCACTAGGACAAAAGATTATCTCTGTACATCGGTCCCTAGTAGTGGTGAAGGTAGCTATGCCTCCCAACCATGTGGAACCCATAGGTCCACACCCATCATGCTGATGGAGATAATGATCCAACCACAAACACACAAAAGAACATACATGGCTAACACTCATGCCAGACAGTATGATGGCTACAACCAAGAACCTAAGACAATACAAGGAGTACAGGTCTTGGTCAGACACTCAAAAAGCTACTAAGTAGGGGCTGACATCATAGAGAGTTGCTTGGCATCAAAAATCCCAAGCTTAGATCATGTAAATTCAGCATCCCTCAATGGAATGGCTCAGCACAATATTTTATTATCTCAAATTTTATTACCAGTCACACATTTTCTTTAATTATCACTTATTTAAAACTTCATATCCTCTGCTAACCCTCGGGGTAGAATGATCACCAGGATATGAGATAGAAGCCCCCTCCATATGCTACCCTACCCTATCCATGCTCATCCTATAACAAGTGCTCATGGGCATGCATACTCCCATCCCAACCCCAATGATAAAAACTTTCAAAAAAGACATAGAAGGTCAAGACCTGCAAGTCCTCCAAAAAATGTATGCACACATACTCATGTGTGGCGCACCACCATCATGAAGACCATAACTCAAGGACAAGATGAGAACACAATGAAAAACAAACACCTAACCAAAAGCAACTCAAGAGGATGGATTTTGCATGAATCCCAAAGCCAATAAAACCATACATCATAAAATCACTCAATCAGCCTCAATGTGAGAGTATGGATTCTACATGAATCCCAATGATGCAAAAAGACCAATGATGCAGGAGCATCCAAAGGTATAAGGGCAATCCTGTGTCACCCAAAAAAAAATGTACTTAGACTTAGTTTCTGTTTCATGTGTTTTCATTTCTGGATACCCATTTGGGTCAAATAAAGGTTCCAATTCTCACAGTTCCACTACCAACGTTCTAGTATAGACTATTTGAACACCTTGAGATACGTGTAAATGCTAAAAAAATAGGAGTGTGTAATTGAGCCATCATTTTGGTGAACTAGGAGGTGTAAATTGGTGAAATTAATGTAATTGCAATTTAGAGCGTTCCAAAAAAAGAATCAGGTCAAAAGGTCCCATGGTTTGAAAGTTATCACAGTTTTTTGGTTTTTGGGAACCTCTTAAGAATGCTTCAAAGTTAGGTTAGGGGGATGGGCTTAAAAATGGGGTATCCATAGGGCTATATAGCACTTTGAGAGCTTTTCAAAAATGTAAACAGTTTTTCAATCAGAGCTACGGTTCAAAAGTTATGCCTCCCAAAAGTTTGGTTACCTTTTTTGGATTCTTCTAGATTTGCACCAACTTCTAACATGGCTTCTAGAGCCTTCTACTTGGTTGGTGGATGCCTACTAGCACTTTCTAGAATGTATTCCTAGTCCTTAACCATTCGAGGTCTATTTAAGGACATTTCTAGCAATGTAAAAGGCAGTTCGGAGTGGAGTTTGAGAGGAGGTACTGAAAGGAGAAATTATCTCCAAATTTATGCTATTGTAAGCCCATAGGGAATGTTTTGAAGTCTATTTTCTTTGTAATAGATGTATTAGCTTATTTAAAAAGTTAATAAAAATTTTCTTTCCTGTTGTGTCCATTCTGTGCTTGGGTGGTGTCCCCATCAAGTGGTATTAGAGCTAGTTTTTCTGAGTGTATAGACACAGCACCGACTGTGAGGTAGTTTGCACCAAGATTGTGTGGTTGTGGGTTTGAGTTAAGAAGATGCCTCCATGAAGAGAGAATGGTGGAAGGGCTAGAGTTGTTAGTCCTAAGGAGGTTAGAGCTCTCTAAGTGTAGGTACAAGCATTGCAGGAGGAGCTTCGTAGAGCAACAAATGTTGCCGCAGGTGATGACAGTGAGGATGACAATGAAGAAGAAGAAATTTGACCAAAAGGGGAATTTGATGGGGAAGTTGTAAATCAAGTAGAGGAAAGGCTTTTTAGGGCCATTACTAAGTTTGGGACAAGACCTACAATTTTTGTGGGTGTATTTTCAAAAAATCTAAAACCAGATGAGTTGATCAATTGGATCAATGAACTGAAAAAATACTTTGAGTATGAGGATATCAGGGACCCAGATAGTGTTAAGTTTGCAAAGGACAAAATGAAAGGACATGCCAAAATTTGGTGGCAAGAGGTTCAATTGGAAAGAAACAAAAGAGGAAAGCAGAAGATCATAAGGTGGGATCGCATGGTGGACAAATTGAAGAATCAGTTCATTCCTGTGGACTATGAGCTTGATTTGTTCAAGAAGATGCATGGGTTAAAGAAAGCAGGAAGATAGTCCAAAAATATATAGAGGAGTTTTATTGACTTTTGATTAGAGCAGAGCATGCAGGAGCAAATAAGGAAAAGGTTGCTGGTTATATTAGTGGGTTGTGACCTAGCACCCAGGAGGAATTAAGTCTGGTAAGAATGACCAGTGTTGAAGAGGCATACTAGTTTTCCCTAAGAGTCAAAAAGAAGCTGAATAAAAATTTTGAAGGGAGAGAAAGAGGGCATGGTCAAGGAGGAAGGGGAAGCGGTAGGTCATCTCGAGGCTGAAGTGAAACCCAAAAGAAAAATGAAGATGTGGGTACTAGCAGGAACCAGAGGAATGAGGGTTTCAACTGCTCCCATGATCAAGACTTTTGAAATCAGAGAGGAAGAGGTAGAGGATGTGGACAAGGAAGAAGAGGTTTCTGTAGTACCTATTTCCATTGCAATGAAGAAGGTCATCATGTCTTTGAATGCTCTCAATGACAAGGAAGGACAAATAAGAGAGCTGAGGGTCAAGCTAGGGTTGCTCATGTGGATGAGGATGTACAGTCATCACATTTAGAGGATGTAGAAAGATGAGAGACTTTAGTGAATGAAAGGGTCCTACTAAGTGGTGAGATTGAACTAGGACAAAGGAGGAGTTTATTCCATACCAGGTGCAAATCTAAGGAAAAATGTTGTGATGTGATCATTGATGGTGGTAGCACTGACAACTTGGTGTCAGAGGAGATGGTCTCTAAGCTGAAGCTCAAGAGGGAGAAACACCCCCAGCCCTATCCGATTGCTTGGGTGAAAGATGATCATAAGGTCTTGGTAAGTGAAAAATGTCTAGTGAAATTCAAATTTGGGAATTACCATGATGATGTTCTCTGTGATGTTATTCCAATGGATGTTTGCCATCTATTGTTGGGTAGACCATGGCAGTTTGATAGGCATGCAGTACATGATGGTCATGCAAACACATACTCTCTAACAAAGCATTGAGTTCGCCACAAATTGAAGCCCATGAAAAAGGAAGGTGAAAAGTTATGTAGTAGTGCTAGGATTTGTCTTGCTGATGGAAAAAAGTTTTTAGATGGAGTGAAACATCAGTGTATGTGCTATGCTTTGATTTCTAGGAAAGATAAAGAAGGTAGTAGTGAAATACCACTTGAAGTTTTAGATTTACTAGGAGAGTTTGGAGATATTATATCTGATAATGTTCCAGAAGGATTCCCACCAGTAAGGCAAATCAGTCATCAGATAGATCTAATTCCAAGAGCAGTTTGCCTAACAAGGCTGCTCATAGGATGACTCCTATTGAAACAGAGGAGGTAAATAGACAGATTTAGGAGTTATTGAAGAAGGGCTTTATTCACGAGAGCCTTAGTCCATGTGTAGTACCTGCAGTACTAGCACTAAAGAAGGATGGAGAGTGGAGGATGTGTAGAGACTCTCAAGCTATAAATAGGATAACCATCAAGTACCAGTTTCCTTTGCCATGAATGGATGATCTTATGGACTGCTTGAGTGGAGCTCAGTACTTCACAAAAATAGATCTCAAGAGTGGCTATCATCAGATACAGATACAAGAAGGAGATGAGTGACAAACAACCTTCAAGATCAAGGAGGGTCTTTATGAGTGGTTAGTCATGCCCTTTGGATTGACGAATGCCCCAAGCACCTTCATGCGGCTTACGAATGAGGTACTTAAGAAGTCCTTGGGAAAATTTGTTATTGTCTATTTGGATGATATTTTAATTTTCAGCAAGACTTTGGAAGAACATTTATTGCATATTCGTAGTGTCCTTGAAAGGTTAAGGGAAGAGAAACTATTAATTAATTTGAAGAAGTGTATGTTTGCAAAAAGGAAGTTAGTCTATTTGGGGTTTGTTATATCACCTAAAGGTCTCAAAATGGATCCAGAGAAGGTAAAAGCCATCTTGGAATGGTCTACTCCATGGTCTACTACTAAGGTAAGATCATTTCATGGTCTAGTTAATTTTTACAAAAAGTTTATTAAGAATTTAATTGGCATATTTTCACCCCTAATTGACACAATAAGAGGGGATAGAAAAGATTTTAAATGGACTGCAGCAACTGCGAGAAGTTTTGAATGTTGAAGAAGAAGGTGAGAAAACAAATTGTGTTGGCACTTCCATATTTTAGAAAGCTGTTCCAGGTGGATTGTGATGCAAGTGGCAGCACTATTGGGGCTGTATTAAGCCAAGAAGGTAAGCCTATTGCATATTTTAGTGAAACATTGAATGATGCAAAGAAGAAGTATTATGTTTATGATCAAGAGTTCTATGCAATAGTTCAAGCTTTAAATAAATGGAGGCATTATTTATTGCCAAAGGAATTTGTTTTGTATACTAATCATCAGGCATTACAGTACCTAAATAGCCAAGGTAAATTGAATTAGAGGCATATGAAGTGGGTAGAGTTCTTGCATAGCTATACATTTGTGTTGAAACATAGAAGTGGAAAATCTAATAGGGTTGCATATGCCCTAAGCAGGAGATAGTTGTTGCTTATAGTAATGTAGGTTGGAGTAGTTGGGTTTGATGAACTCAAGAATCTGTACCCTAAAGATCCTGATTTTGCTGAAGCAAGGAAAGCTTGTAAAGAGCCTATTGTTGTAGATAGAACTAAGTGGTTAGACTATCTGATTCAGGATGGTATGTTATTCAAGGGCAGCCAATTGTCCATTCCAAGGAGTTCCATGAGAGAAAATCTGATTAAAGAGATTATAGTGGAGGGATGGCAGGACATTTTGGTTGAGATAAGACCATTGCCATTCTTAGAGAACATTATTTTTGGCCTGAAATTTCACAAGATGTGAAGAAGTTTGTACAGAGTTGCTAGTTTTGTGAAGCTGCAAAGGGATTTAGCCACAATACTGGACTATATTAGCCATTTCCTATTCCATCAAAGCCATGGGAGAACATAAGTATGGATTTTGTTCTTCGATTGTCGAGGACACAAAGGGGTAATGACTCAGTATTTTTGGTGGCTCCAAAATGGTACATTTCATTCCATGCCACAAAACTCATGATTCTATCCATATTTTAGACTTGTTTTTCAGAGAGGTGGTAAGACTACATGGTCTTCCAAGGAGTATAGTTTCTGACAGAGATACTAAATTTGTAGGGTATTTCTAGAGAACATTGTGGAAAAATTTGAGAACAGACTTAAAATTCAGTTCCACACATCACCCATAGACTGATGGCCAAACAAAAGTGGTAAACAGAAGTCTGGGCAATTTGTTGAGATGTTTAGTTGGGGGTAAGCCCAACAGGTGGGATTTGATTCTACCAAAAGCTGAGTTTTCTTAGAATAACTCTGTAAATAGGAGTACTAGTAGATCACCATTCCAAATTGTATATGGAATTGGCCCAAGGACTGCGCCAGAATTGAGGAAGATAGAGTAAGGGGAGAGGAGAAGTGTTGAAGTTGAAGAATTTGCTGAACATATCAAGCATCTACATGAGGAGGTTCAAGCACACATTACCAAGATGAATCAAGAGTATAAAGCTAGGGCTGATCAAAGGAGAAGACATAAGGAATTCCAAGTAGGGGATCTAGTTATGGTACACTTAGGAAAGGAAAGATTTCCAGTTGGCACTTACAACAAGCTAAAAATGAATAAATTTGGTCCCTACAAAATTCTGAAGAAACATGACTCAAGAAATGCATATGAGGTGGAGTTGCTAAATGGTATTCACATTTCTCCTATTTTCAACATTGCAGACTTAACAGAGTATCATGATGATGGTGCAAATGAGGAACTAATGTTAGAGCCATGTCTAATTCTTGCTTCTAAGAAGGAGGAGATAGAAGACATTCTAGATCATCGTGTGGGAAGGAGTACCAGAAATAGGTAGTATGAAGAGTATTTGGTCAAGTGGAAAGGATGGCCGATAGAGGACTCAACTTAGATTTCAGCAGCTGAGGTTTCCCATTTGGGATTTCCTCTACCATTCATAAAGTGATAGGGTAACTTTTCAATCTACCCTGGGTGTCTAATGCAGGAGCATCCAAAGGTATAAGGGCAATCCTGTGTCACCCAAAAAAAAATGTACTTAGACTTAGTTTCTATTTCATGTGTTTTCATTTCTGGATACCCATTTGGGTCAAATAAAGGTTCCAACTCTCATAGTTCCACTATCAATGTTCTAAGATAGAGTATTTGAACACCTTAGGATACATGTAAACGTCAAAAAAATAGGAGTATATAATTGAGCCATCATTTTGGTGAACTTGAAGGTGTAAATTGACCAAATGAATGTAATTGCAATTTAGAGCATTCTAGAAAAAGAATCAGGTCAAAAGGCCCCACGGTTTGAAAGTTATCGCGATTTTTTAGTTTTTGGAGACCTCTTAAGAATGCTTCAAAGTTAGGTTAGGGGCATTAAATGACCTCAAAATGGGCCAAAAAATGGGGGACAAGCAAAGCCGGTCCATAGGGCTATAGAGAACTTGGAGAGCTTTCCAAAAATGTAAACGGTTTGTCAATTGGAGCTACAATTCAAAAGTTATGCCTCTTAAAAGTTCGGTTACCATTTTTGGATTCTTCTAGATTTGGACTAACTTCTAACACAGCTTCTAGAGCCTTCTACTTGGTCAGTGGATGCCTGCTAGCACTTTCTAGAATGTATTCCTAGTCCTTAACAATTTGAGGTCTATTTAAGGACATTTCTTGCATTGTAAAAGACAATTCGGAGTGGAGTTTGAGAGGAGTTACTGAAAAGAGAAATTATCTCCAAATTTATGCTATTGTAAGCCCATAGGGAATGTTTTGAAGTCTATTTTCTCTGTACTAGATTTATTAGCTTATTTACAAAGTTAATAAAATTTCCCTTTCTTGTTGTGTCCATTCTGTGCTTGGATGGCATCCCCATCAACCAAGGGTCATGAACTCACTCCATCGGCCTCAATTCAAAAGTATGGATTCTACATGAATCCCAATGTCCATGAAACAAAGAAAAGGTCCAAAGGAAACCATAACAGGTATAAAATCACTCAACCAAACACAATTTTAGGAGTATGGATGCAACACGCATCCCAAGGCAACATAAAAGTGCAAAAATGGTTTGACTGACATCCAAATGGATCATCAATGTCCATGACCCACATTGTGCCAAGAAAACCCGAGAAAATAGGGTAGCATGTAAAACGAGGTAAAAACCTCAAATTTTGGAAAAATTGCAAAATTAAAACCCATTTGGCCTTTAGGCACAAAAATCCCAAAAGTCCAAAAATAAATGGAATCAGACACCATATGCAAAAATAGACAGCATAACAGCGTAAAATCCCAAACCCTCATCCTAAAAAATAGGGAAATGTTCATATCTGCCCAACCAGGTAGAACTAACATAAAGAAATGGAGGGGAACACTAGTTCTCAGTCTCCACACACAAATGGCTACCAAAAATAGAAGTAGAAATAATAAAATGAGAAAGCCCTACCTCACAGCCCAACCTCGCTATGATCCCATGCCCATAGCTCCCACAACGAACAAAATAGTAAATCCTCATGAAGAGGATTTTGGGTTTTACTCTCCAACTTTCTAATTCAAAAGTGAGAAGTGAGGAATTAAATTCCTCTTTGGATATTTATTCACTTTTCAAGTGAATAATCGATTAGGGCAAATAACTAGCCAACCTTGTTAAACTCTGAATCGACCCAAACGAAAAAAAGCTATTCCTATAAATAGGAATTCATCTATGCCAAAGTTGCCAAAAATTAAAATAAATCAATTAAAAATCCCGAAAACCCAAAAACACAGAAATCACTTTAATGACTTTCATGACAATGTGAAACTCTAAATGCACAAACACGCTCACTGGTCTAATCACATAATGCAAATGATTTTGGATTTAATAATCACCGAAAGGTTTAATTTAAACATTTAATAAAGGATACGTTGACCATATAAGAGTGATATTGGTAAAATATGAAAGGTTGAATCACTAACTCCATGTGCCATTGCCAGGGATATAAGTCTTGCACACTAAACAACATGATCAAGTGCAATTGCATATAATAACATAGTCAAAGAAATAAATGCATTAAATCACCTAATAAAACAATTTATTTAATTATATTAAAATAATCTATTTACATCACTTACGTTTGCATAAAGCATAACAACATAGGAATGAAGTAAATAACCATAGCATTAAATCCATCACATAATATAATCAGAGGTATGTCCAAATACCAGATAACTAGATATCATCATAAAACATATTGTCATCTCAAAATGGCATCATCATGCAATATGATTAACTAAACAACATAGTAGTCTAATATCTATGATACTGAAATCAAGGTATAACATCTGACCCTCGGGTCATCTCAAATGTAAAGCATCACATGAGTAACAAATATCTCTCTAACAAGAAATATAAGAAGGTAAATGTCTGCAACACATAACCAAATAATCCAACAAGAACAACCCATTTTAATTACTTAAGCATTTAATAATGATTGTTTATAGAATCAACAAAAAGACACTTAAAACGCAAAAGAAAACATAGTCATAAACATGACTAACCACTACTATAGGAACCTAGTCCAGTGTAGTGTGTAAAAAGAACACAGTCCAATCTCTGCACACATCTCAAGATAATCACGAAACAACATCATGATATCACATCGATCTTGGTAACAACTGGCACAAACCTTAGTGAACCTTAAATCACATCATAATCTCATAGATCAATAGAAGCATAAACAAAACAACTGAAACAGAAACATAAATCAAAACACCTCGACAGTGTAGACCACTCAGTATCACAATCATGATCCATCACAACAAAAGATCAACAAGGTTGCATCCATCAAGATGACTAATAGAAGTCAAATGGAAGAGGCACTACAATGTATACATACATATATATATCTATATATACATGCATGCATGCATAGATATATCTATGTATGTATGCAATGTATACATAGATATATGTATGTATGGATGTGTGCATCCATCCATGCATACATATATCTATGTATATATTGCATATGCATAGATATGCATGCATGCATAGATATATCTATGTATGTATGCAGTAGCAGACCTTGGAGTAGGCCATTCCAAGATGGCTTTTACCTTCTCTGGATCCATTTTAAGACCTTCAGGTGATATAACAAACCCCAAGTAGACTAATTCCCTTTTTGAAAAGATACACTTCTTCAGATTAATTAACAGTTTCTCTTCCCTCAACCTCTCAAGAACACTACGAATATGCAATAAATGTTCTTCCAAAGTCTTGCTGAAAATTAAAATACCATCCAAATAGACAATAACAAATTTTCCCAAGAACTTCTTAAGTACCTCATTCATAAGCCGCATGAAGGTGCTTAGGGCATTGAACAATCCAAAGGGCATGACTAACCACTCATAAAGACCCTCCTTGGTCTTGAAGGCTATCTTCCACTCATCTCCTTCTTGTATATGTATCTGATGATAGCCACTCTTGAGATCTATCTTTGTGAAGTACTGAGCTCCACTCAAGTAGTCCATAAGATCATCAATTCTTGGCAAAGGAAATTGATACTTGATGGTTATCCTATTTATAGCTTGAGAGTAGGTACACATTCTCCACTCTCCATCCTTCTTTGTTGCTAGTATTGTAGGTACTGCACATGGACTCAGGCTCTCTCGAATCAAGCCCTTCCTCAATAGCTCCTAAACCTGTCTGTTTAGCTCCTTAGTTTCAGTAGGAGTCATCCTGTGAGCAGCCTTGTTAGGCAAACTAGCTCCTGGGATTAAATCTATCTGATGACTCATTTGCCTTACTGGTGGCAGTCCTTCTGGAACATTATCAGAGATAATATCTCCAAACTCACCTAGTAAATCTGAAACTTCAAGTGGTATTTCGATACTACCTTCTTTATCTTTCTTAGGAATCAAAGCATAGCACATAAGCTAATGTTTCATGCCATCTAAAAACTTCCTTCCATCAACAAGACAAATCCTAGCACTGCTACATACCTTTTCACCTTCCTTTTTCATGGGCTTCAATTTGTGGCAAACTCCATTCTTTGTTAGAGATTATGTGTTTTCATGACCATCATGTAATGCATACCTATCAAACTACCACAGTCTACCCAACAATAGATGGCAAACATCCATTGGAATAACATCACAAAGAACTTCGTCATGGTCATTCTCAATTTTGAATTTCACTAAACATTGTTCACTTACTAGGACCTTATGATCATCTTTCACCCAAGCAATCTGATAGGGCTAGGAATGTCTCTCACTCTTGAGCTTTTGCTCAAAGACCATCTCTTCTAACACCCAGTTATTAGTGCTACCACCATTAATGATCATGTCACAACATTTATCCTCACACTTGCATCTGGTACGAAACAAACTCCTCATTTTTCCTGGTTCAATCTCACCACTTAGTAGTACCCTTTCATTTACCAAGGTCTCTCCTCTTTATGCATCCTCTGAATGTGATGATTGTGCATCCTCATCCACATGCGCAACCCTAGCTTGTCCCTCAACTCTCCTATCTGTCCTTCCTTGTCATTGAGGGAATTCAAAGGCACGATGACCTTCTTCATTACAATGGAAATAGGTACCATGCAAACCTCCTCTTCCTTGTCCACATCATCCACCTCTTCCTCTCTGATTTCCAAAGTCTTGATCACAGGAGTGGTTGAAACCCTCATTCCTCTGGTTCCTGCTGGTACCCACATCTTCATTTTTCTTTTGGGTTTCATTTCGGCCTCCAGATGACCTACCACTACCCCTTCCTCCTTGACCACACCCTCTTTTCCTTCCTTCAAACCTTTTATTCAACTTCTCTTCAACTCATAGGGAAAATTGGTATGTCTCTTCAATGCTGGTCATTCTTACTAGACTTAATTCCTCCTGGATGCTGGGTTGCAACCCATTGATATAAGGAGCAACCTCCTCCTTATTTGCTTCTACATGGCCTACTCTAATCAAGAGTTGGTAAAACTCCTCTATATATTCTTGGACTAATCTTTCTGCTTTCTTTAACCCATGCATCTTCTTAAATAAATCAAGCTCATAGTCCACATGAATGAACTACTTTTTCAATTTGTCCACCATGCAATCCCATCTTGTGATCTTCTCCTTTCCTCTTTTATTTCTTTCCAATTGAACCTCTTGCTACCAAATTTTGGCATGGACTTTTAGTTTGGCCTTTGCAAACTTAACCCTATCTGGGTCCCTGATATCCTCATACTCAAAGTATTCATCCATTTCTTTGATCCAATCAATCAACTCATCTGGTTTTAGATTTCCTAAAAATACACCCACTTCAATTATGGGACTTTTCCCAAATGTAGTAATGGCCCATCAAATTCCCCTTCTAGTCCAATTTTTTCTTCTTCATTGTTATCCTCACTATCATCACCTGTGAAAACATTTGTTCCTCTACAGAGCTCCTCTTGCAATGCTTGTACCTGCCTTTGGAGGTCTCTAACCTCCTCAGGATTAATAGATCTGGCCCTTCCACCATGCTCTCTTCATGGAGGTATCTTCTAACTCAAACACACAACCACACAATCCTGGTGCAAACTGCCTCATAGTCGGCACTCTGTCTACACACTCAGGAAAACTAGCTTTGATACCACTTGATGGAGTTACGCTCTGCTACCACTAACAAAGGTGTTCTCTGATACCACTTGATGGGGAGACAACCCACAAGTACAGAATGGACACAATAGGAAACATAAATTTTATTAATTGTGAAAATAAACTAGTACATTTAGTACAGAGAAAAATAGACTTCAAAACATGCCCTGAGGGCTTACAATAGCATAAATCTGGAGATAATTTCTCCTTTCAGTACCTCCTCTCAAACTCCACTCCGAACTGCCTTTTACAATGCTAGACATGTCCTTAAATAGACCCCAGAGTGTTAAGGACTAGGAATACATTCTAGAAAGTACTAGTAGGCATCCACCGACCAAATAAAAGGCTCCAAAAGCTATGTTAGAAGTTTCTGCAAATCTAGAAGAATCCAAAAAAGGTAACCAAACTTTCGGGAGGCATAACTTTTGAATTGTAGTCCGATTGACAAATCATTTACATTTTTGGAAAGCTCTCGAAGTGCTCTATAGCCCTATGGAAAATATTTTCTTTTCTTCCATTTTTTGGCCCTTTTCAAGGTCATTTAATGCCCCTACCCTAACTTTGAAGCATTCTTAGGAGGTCTCAAAAACCTAAAAAATTGTAATAACTTTCAAACCATGGGGCCTTTTGACCTGATTCTTTTTCTGGAATGCTCTAAATTACAATTACTTTCATCTGGAAAATTTACACCTTCTATTTTACCAAAATGATGGCCCAATTACATACTCCTATTTTTTTGGCATTTACATGTATCCCAAGGTGTTCAAATACTCTATCCTGGAACACTGATAGTGGAACTGTGAGAGTTGGAACCTTTATTTGACCCAAATGGTATCCAGAAATGAAAACACATGAAACAAAAACTAAGTCCAAGTACATTTTTTTGGGTGACATAGTATTTCCCTTATACCTCTGGATGCTCTTGCATCAAAAAGTTTCTCCATAATCAACTCTTTCTTCTTGAGCATAACCCTAGCATACCAGTCTTGCCTTGTTTCTTGTTACCTCTCCATTTTCATTTTTTTTTCCTAAAACCCTAGTGTTTCCCAATAACATTTTTGTCTTTAGGTCTTGATCTTGGCACTAAATTCCAAGTATTGTTCTTCTCAATCTGGTCAATTTCCTTATTCATTATTTAAGCATCTTTTACTATCTTTCCCACTCAAATTCACAAAGTAAGAATGTGTCATCTTTGAGTTTTTTCCTTGTCATAACACTTGATTTAACATCACAAATAATTTGTCTAGGTTTGTGATGTCTTCTCACATGTTTTTCTGGCACAAGTAGTTCCCTTCTTGGTTCTTCTACAAGTTCATCTAGAAAATTAATCTCAAGCTCATTTGATCTTTCTTGTTTAGGTTCCAATTCATGTTTTGCATCCTGAGCATTTTCTATCAGATGGTTAGCATTCCCTATCTATGACTCAGCATCTTTAGTTTATTGCTCAACACCCACTCTATATTGCTCAACATTTAGTATTTTCACTTCATCATTTCTTGTTTTTTGAGAAATTGTATCTTGATTTTTTTATTTATTTTGAGTGCTAGTGCTGATCTCGGATTGGTTTTCACAATTGAGTGTCAACACACTTATGTCATTTACTTAGTTCATGCCAAACTAGTAATATATGCCAAGTATAATATGTAAATACAAGATTGTGTCAAGTTGAAATGAGTGTCAACTCACTTATGTGTCAAGTCACTCAAGTGCCAAGTGGATAGACCATGCCGAGTGATTCAAATGCTAAGTAAATAGCAGATGCCATGTAGTTTAAGTGTTGAGTCAGAAATAGAATTATAGTATGTGCCAAGCATCAGTAACTTCAAGTGTCAAGAAACACAAATTGAACATATTTGTTTGTGATTGCACAAATAACTATGTAAACCATTTTTCATCTGACCAAAGGATAGAATATGATCCCTTGAAGATAAGGATGAATCTGTATATAGATTCCCTATGCAATTACATACAGCCAATTAGAAAATAGGAAGGATTAAGTAGCAAAAAGGATGAATCTCAGTCATAGATTCATACTTAACCCTAAGTCTTCTAGTCTTCTTAAGGATGATGAAACCCTAAACTTTATATGAGCATGTAAGGAATTGAAGGAGAAATATAAAGAAGTTTGTATGTGAAAAATAGAGCGTTTCATGGAGACTTAGAAGTTATAGAGAGTGAATTGCAAAATCAATTGGAGGAGAACAAAGAACAAAGGAATAAAAAAATTGTTACATCAGATTAGGAAGGATAAAGAAGGACACTATATGGATTTTATCTTTAATCAAGCTACCAAAGCTAATCACAAGATCCATGTTGAAACATCCTAATGGGTGATTTTAGTTAAATATCCTAAACAGAGTAGTCATTATAGACTATTGTAAATCCTTTAATAGGATGACATTCCAAGTGGATATTCTAAAGTCCTTTAGGCAGGAATACTTCTAACAAGGTGTTGAAATCCTCTAACAAGGTGGGACTTAACAGTCCTTGTAAGCCATTAATAGGGCATGTCTTTCACAGGGTAGATCATGATTCATGGTCAATCTAGTGTAACCTTAATTGTCTACACTTTATTGCTACAATAGTGAATAATTGTGGGTATCATCCCCACCCCAATTTTATCTTTTTTTGGAGGTTGTCTTGGTAATCATATTAGTTGCCAAATGTGTGATTGATTATATGTTTACATAATTTAGATGTATGTGGTTTACATGTTATTTCAGTTTATCTATTAAATGCATGAGATGGATAAGTGGTGAAAAGTTTTATGGCTTCATGTTTTGACTTTTGATTCACCCCCTGTAACCCCCTGCCCCTCCCCCCCCCCCAACACCCCCCCTCTCAAAAATTTATCTTTCCTACTTGTAATCCCAACAATTGGTACTAGAGCTAAGTTCTCAGAAGAAGAAGCTTTGCAGCTTAAAGAAAAGATCTTGAAATGGAAGTCTACAAGTTTAGAAAGACCATTGAGAACCAAGATATTGAGATACATCCCATACTACATCAACTAAATAAAGCCAGAGATATTTTGAAGAGTTCATTAAAGAGAAGGAAAGATATTGCTATAAATACAAAGAGATCAACACCACAAAGCTATTTACAGAAGGTAACTCTACTAAATTTGATGTAGCAATTGTAGATCTAATGGAAAAGAACAGAGCACAAGCTAAAGAAATCATAAATCTCAAGTTGGAGTAAGAATCACAAGCTATACTACTATGTGAAGTGATTGAACAAAAGAAGAAAGCTATAGAAGATAATGCCATGATTGAAGAAGACAAAATAATTTTGGCAAATAGATTGGAAGAAAAGTCAATAGAACTATCTAGGATCTCAAACATGTAATTGGATACCTTCATCCAAATGATGAATGCTCATCATGAGTTGAATGTCAAGGACATTGAGATAACTACATTGAAGTTGTAGAATGAACAACTACAGAATGACCTAATAAGAGAAAAAGAATTTATTGAAAGGTTCAACAAGCCAAATGAAGCCATCAAGTACTTTGAGAAACTAATAAAATCCCCTAGATCTAGTATAGATACATCAAGATTGGGCTACACAAGCACTAAAGAAGGAGAATCATTCAAAGCTATTGAGAAAAGGAACAACAAAGGTAAGAAATCCAAACCTACTTGTCATCATTGTGGTAAGAAAGGACATACTGCTAATGTGTGCATGAGCAAGAATAAAAATTAGGATGCTAACCCTAAGAACATGACTCATTGTCATAAGTGCAACAAACAAGGTCATCAGGGACATGAATGTAGAACTAGAACCATGCATGCACCAAAATTTGAAGGACACTGCTATAATTGTTAGAAGAATGGGCGTAGAGCCTTTAAATGCACATCCAAGTCCACCTGATCATCAAGCAAGCCAACAAAGGTAAGAAGCCATGAAAAATCTTATGAATGGGGTTACAATACAAGATATAGCTATCACTATTGCCAAAAATATGGAAATGTACCTAAAAACTACATTAGGACTCACTTCAATGGTAACTACAAAAGATGGTTGAGTCAAACTATATGTTTCAGCTATCACAAGACTGATCACATAAGTAAGTATTGTTTAGCTAGGTCCAAGGCACCAAGTTGTGAATTTGATAAAGGTAAAGGCAAGGCAGAAGTTGAACATATCAAAAATGAGATGAACAAGACATGGAAGAAAAAAGATGGTGGCAGTACATCAAATGAAAGGACCACTTCACCCAATGGGTCAACTGGTCACACTTCATCAAACTAAGCAAACAAGAGGTATGTGGGACTGATACTTAAAGTACATTAGTTCCAAAAGAAATTATCACTAAAAAGATTACATTAGCATGAATTAAGATGCAAGAAGTTGTGGAAAATTTAATGTTAAATCTTCAAGTTCTCATGTTTTTGTCAAGCATTAAAAGTCTTCTGTATATACTAAGTGAAATACTATTGAGTACCAAGCTACTAGTCAAAGATAGTTAGAGCTAAGCCTATAGAAATTGTCGAGTGAGAAAAGTCTCTATAGATAATGAGTGGAACAAAAATTTTGTTGATGTTGAGTTTATAGTTATACAAGCACCAAGCATTAAATGCAAAGTTTTGAAGGGTATAAGGTTAATTTTCACCTATTTTTTGTTATTACAAATTCAAGCAAGAGCAAGTAGAGAAAAGAGGTGATTCAAAATCTAGTTTGAAGTGTATTTCAAAGATCCTAGCAATAATCAAGCACTAGTTCATCAAATTTTTGAGGTATTCTCCATAAGCCGAGTTACGCAATTTAAAATTTGTAAAACCCTAGTTTGATAGAATGGCTTCTAGTTCAAAGAATGTGAAGGAGAAAGAAGTTTTTGATGTCCAATTAGTCAGAAATGAGGTCAAACAACTGAATTTGAAAGCCATCCTAGACATAGCCTAACAAAATGGCTCATCGAGTACATTATCCATGATTCCACCTAAGGTTATAATGGTCCAAGATGTAAGAAAATGTTGTAACTAAAAAGTAGGAGGCATAGGTGATATGGAAATAAGGCAAGATTATGATAAGTGTGAAAATGACATTTTAAAGGATGAATTTAAGATAGTAGAGAGAAAGGGTTTGACCCATGCCCTAGATTTTTCCACGGTGTTCAAGATGGAATGGATCATGATAGTGTTAATTAGGATACATCATGGATGTCTATGGTTGGAAGGAGTACCAATCAATATTTCAAAAAGAATTGTTCACAGGGTGACTAGTTTTCCAACCCGAGATCGACCAAAGACCCTATGAAGTGACTCAAAAGAAGCAATTGAGAAGAACACATGAGCTAAATGGAACAAGAGAGGAATTCCAATTGATACCATCATTGATCATCTACTTGAGTTTGTTGTTAGGGTTATTTCTCACAAATTTTATTAGTCAATCAAGTTAAATAATGTACGATGCATTACAGTTGATGTTGGCTATAAAATTGTCAAGAAAGATCATACTTATGATCTTGCAAAACTTTAATTACAATAGATAAATGAGAACCTAGGTGCCATTAGAAAGATAAAAATTGCACTATGTAAATTTGGATCAATACTTGTATGCATATTTTTCTATGTACAGAATGAATTCCCATCCTTTGGTAAAATAGGCTAGAAGACCAATAGATTAGTAGTTGTATAGATCAATGAATATATTGAGCAGATGGGTGAGAACTTTGAAACAGTTATGAAAAGCTATTTTGAAGACTTTGAGAAGTCTATGAAGTAGAGGTTGAGGATACTTATCTCCTTAGTTGAACAATACTATAATGACATATGTTTTCTTGTAGATATTGATTACACATACATACAAGTAGTAGTACCTAGGGTAAGATGGTTAAGACCTCTAGGATATGAGATAAATGTTGATGAAGCCTTAGCTACCATCACTACACTCCTAGTAGAGGAGATTGATAAAGGTGCCAAGATATTTGGTTATTATGATGTTATGAAATCCAAATTTGAAATTGAATTGAAGACTACTTCTACACTAAAGAAGAAAGATAAGTTGATAAAGAAGCTCAAGGCTAAATTTGTTGATAGTGTAGAAGAGGAAGAAGAAGATGATGAAGAAGAAGAAGAGGAAGAGAAAGAACAAGCCCAAGAACCTCTTTATTTGACCCAAGGCATGGGTGAGGATATTGAAGAAGAAGGTGCTAAGGAAGTAGAGGAAGCACTAGGATAGGTAGAACCAAAGAAGAGAAAGGCCAAAGCACAACCTGTAGTAAAGACAAAGGCTAAAAGAATTGTTAAGCCAAGCCAAGAAAATATTAAAACACCAACAACTAGGAAAAACACAAGGGCCACTACACAAAATGCCAAAGAGCAAGCCAAAGAAAAGGCCAGGGCTACAAAACAAGAAGGGCTAGAGAAGAAGATGCAAAGGAGAAAATGCATTGCATAGCAAGAGACTGATGATGAAAGAACAAAATTTGAAGATACAAGCCAATTTAGAGTGGTAAGTCATCCACAAAAATATAATCTTGAGAATCTCTATGAAAATGTTAGAAACAATGCAAATTTTACAGATTTGCAAAATATAGATTTTCGAAAAGTTGGTAGAGAAGAAAAAAATTTGATTGAGGAATTAATATATGCAATGATGTCAAAATTCAAGAACACTCCACTTGAATTGGATAATACAATGCCTAAGGATCTATATACAACTATTGTAAATAAGTGGCATTATTGTTTAAACCTAAAGAAACAAATCAAAGAATCCACACTAGCCCAAGTGATGCCAAATTTGACAAAAGGACAAATTGTCAAAGAAAATAAGCAATATGGTGGATGTTTTGCACCAAAATATAGGGCATTTAGCATCCTTTAGAACAATTTTGAAGATGTTGTCAAGAAATCCACTCAAATGTGGAAATTGATCTATGGGTTGACAACTGTCAAAGAAGGAGAAGAAGATTCCTTTGAGGGAAGAAATAATGATGATGAAAATAATGATAAGGAAGAAGAAGATATAGAAAAGGATACTACTATAGAGGAGACATAAAAGGAAAAAGATAACATGGCTACAGCCGAAGAGCAGCAAGAAGAACAGAGTGTGCAAGACACACAAATGCCTAGCATGAGACCTCCACATGACACAAGCATACCTGTAGAAACTATAAATGTTAAGGATTTTCCTAATAATTCAGCTCAAAACATCAATCCTTAAACTCCATAAGATCTCAAGAAGATTCTTGACCAATCCACACTACAAGCCAGATTGTGTGAAAATACAGTATTGGTTAGTGTTGATGAACTTCAAAAGGTAGTAGCTGACATTACAAGGGATAAGGTGAATATAAAAGAACCACCTTCTACCATCCCTTTAGCTACTAGTGCTCAACCTTTAATACAAACATCAGTAGACATATCAACAAAGGTTGACACAAATGTGAAATTTGATTTGGTTAAATAGCAATAGGCTGTAAGAGAAGAGGAAAAGGAAACCACAATAGAGCAAATAGGACAAAAAGACACATCTGTACCTACAACAAAAACTGTGATGTCCCCACTCTAATATATAAATTAAATAACAAATAAGTATTATATATAAAGTTATATTAATAAAAATATTAAAGTAATAATATTTTATATTTAATATTATATAATAAGATCCTCACATTATAATAACAATATGGAACTATGAAATTAATTAAATAATAAGCTAATATAATTATAAATAAATAATTATATTTTAATTATTAAGATATGGTTTAATATAGAAACACTATTAATATAAAGTATTATAATATAGTAATATAATTTATTTAGTTGATATATTATTAAAATAATATATGTTACAATATAATTATTATTAATATAATATATCTTATGATATTAATTAATCAAGCTTATTAATATAAGTATATAATTAATATAAATATATAATTATATTATTACTAATATAATATAATTAATATTATAAAAAGACGTGACTCCTAGAAATGAAAACTATATATACATTGAGAAATATAATATTGAGGGGGATATGATAAGGAGAAATATAAAGGGAAATAAAAAGGAAACATTCACAATTTGGGAGCAAAAGGAGAAAATATATAGACAATAAGGTTATAAACCCTAATGTCCCAAAAGGGGACATTACAAAAACCCAAGGTGAAACTCAAATCATTATAATTGTAAGAATTTGTCTTAGGAAAAATTCACCCAAGATCAAAGAACTTGAACACAAGCACAACTATAGACCAAAAAAGAGTATGATCAATACATCAAAGTATGTCCTCATTCATTGCTTTGTATTGTATGTACAAACACACTAGGAGTGCCTGTATATAAAGGCCTCTCAAGAAGCACCTAGAATGTCTCCAGAAAGAGCTAGGAGACAAGATAAACATGACAACTAAGCACACATCTTATCCATCATTCTAGATGAGAGGATAAGAATGACAAGGTGTATCTCAAGTGGAGATGTTATAGACACCATGTGCTTAATTAGTGTGCTAACTCCTGTGTTGTCAAGATGAAAACTCACAAGTGTGCACATACTCTTAGGTGACTAATAAATAAATATTAAAGTAATGCATTAACCTAAGTAAACTTAAGTAAGTGTAAATAGTGAATAATTATTTACAGCAACACCCCCCTTTAAGTGAAACTTAGGGTAATGCACTTAAGCTCATGAAAACTAGGATGAAATGCAAAATGGGTCTTGGCTACTAGGACATGTTAGGTACCCATGTACATAATAAAAATAAAGTCCCTCATAAAGTGAAGAAAGAGGGAAAATCTCATGGGTAAAACCCTCCACCAAAAAGAGAGATGAAGAGACAAGATGCATGGATGGATGGAGTAATCAAGACCCCCACCCCCCTACAACATACATCTAGTATATACAAGAGAGAAATGGGAGAAGGAAAAAAAACCTTAAGAGGAAAAACTCCCACCCCCCACTCCCCCCCCCCATCCCCGGTAAAGGAGAAGAAGAAGGAGAAAGGTAGTCTTGCCCCTAAAGGTAGTTTGTTGATCAGTGAGAAATGCTCCAATGTAGAAGCTAATCCATGACCGTTGAATAATGTTCCTCCCCTTTGGAAGAAACAATAGTAGAGGTACTGGTGAGACACTTCCCCTTTGTATAGAAAGAATCTCAATGATGTAAGGTGTCTCTAAAAACTATTCAAGTTTCCCTATGTCAATATTAATTATGGCTCCTTCCAAACCTTTTGAGAAGAACTGTAGATCTAGCAAGGAGTGATGCAGAACCTATTTCAAGTAACCATCTATCTCCTCAACTAACAAAGAGACCATTGAGAATTGTTGTACATAATTATCCACAATCACATTAGCCTGTAAATATGGATCATGTAGAGAATGGACATGAGGCTCAAAGTGAGCCCTCACAACAATTTTAGAAGGATCATCATCACCAAAGAGAATATGCAAATCATCAAGGTTGTCTCTCAAATCTATGGTGTGTGACTCCATGAAGATACCTACAATGTTTGCCAAGAAGTCATCAACTAAAGCTGGCGCTGGAAGACAACGTGTACCCTACTATACTGGACCTTTCACTATGGCAATATAAGCATGTGGACTATATTAATGCCATGACCTTTTGCTACAACTATTAATAGAACCCCACGTATCTGAATGTGTTGAAGCACTATCATTGTTGTCATAATTAGTTTCCACAGTGTATGAAGTGTGGAGAGGATTAGACGATAAGTTGGATCTGCTTCCATTGTCCATCTGTAGAACCTTGATGGCTTTCCTAGATTTGTGTTAAACATGAATCTTAAAGGCTTGAACCTTATCAACCACTTCATTCTTTTGATGAAGGAAATAGACCCATGTGAACCATGAAAAGTCATCAAAAAAAGTAAGGATGTAGTAGCCCTGGCTAACTGAAGTCACTACAAAGGCTCCTACTAATACCATGTGAACCAAATGGAGAACAACTAGTACTCTAGAAGACTTCCTTTTATCATACTTCTCCTCAAGATGCATATCCACTAAACATGAAGAACACTCACCCTTAGAAAAGTTGATTTAGGTAGACCTTTGACCATGTGTTTTGAGAAAAGTTGCTAAAGATAGTAGAAGGCAAGATGACCAAATTGCTCATGCCATATTTTGATTTGTGAATTAGATTGAGTTAACAAAGCATGTGAAGGAGACTTAGGCACAAAGTGGGAGAAGGAATAAAAACTTTTTCCATGATTGACTTTCTCCACTACAACCAATGAATCATCTGTAAGACTTTGCAAGATCACTAAATCTGGAAGGAACTCAACTTTATGACCATCTCTAAGGTGAGTGATTTGGTAAACTAAGAGGAGATTGGAGCTAAGGTTTGGAACATAGAGAACATCCCTAAATTCCCCATTTTCCATTTCCACATGTCCTTTCCCTTCAACTTTCATTTTTGTATCATTTCCCATTAAGATGTGTGGTACTTGTGACTGCTTCAATGAAGAAAAGCCTCCCTTTGAATAACCCATATGATAGGAGGCACCTAAGTCAAGTATCCATTCTAAAGAAGAACTTGTGTTTGCCATAAATTATTTCCCTTTTCCCTTTGAAGTGGTTGGATTTGAATCCTTGGAAGTACTTGGCACTTGAATTTTATTCTTCTTGAGTAGCTTTTCCAACTCATTGATTCTTTTAGTCTTGCAATGATGCTCATCATTGTTTGGATTTTTGCAATATGTACAAAAAGGTTTGTCCTTCTTTTCATTACTTCCCTTCTTATTGGAAGAATAATTGTCTTGTTATGAGGAGGATTGCTATGTCTCATATTGTGATCTCTACTTCCACTACTTCTTCTTTCTATAGTTAGAACTTTTCCCTCCTTGACTTGATTGGTGCTCATCACTAGTGACCAATGCTTTGGTCTTTGATGTCATGAGAAGTCCCAAATCTATCAAGTGAGATTGTTCAACAATCAACATCTTTGCAAATGCATCAAATATAGGCTTCTAGAAAGAACTTACCATGGTCAACCTGTAAGTATTATAACTCAAAACAAAGGAAGCATACTTTGAAGGTAGCCTCTTTAGGATGTGATGAATCAACTTGTCATCCTTCATGGGATTTCAACAATCTTTAAGTAGTGTCCTATACTCATTGGCTTTGTTTTTGTAATCATGAATTGTGTCAAAGTTCTTTGGATCCAAGAGAAGTATATCATCCTCAATCCTCAATCTCTTTTTTGTCATCCACCTTACCATACAATGATTCAAGTTTGTCCCATGTAGGTTTGGATTTTGTGAAACTAGCAATGTGGAAGAAGAGATTTCTATCTACACAACTCCTGATAATTCCTAATGCTCGATTGTCTATAATTTTGCAATCAATGAGTTCTTTAGCATCAGTTGGTTTTAGAATTGTACCATCAACATAAAGATTTAGACCTTTTTAAATTAATCTACTCCATACAATATCTTTCCATGTAGAAGAATTGTGTAAAGTTAGAAGAGGACATTTAGGTGAACCCATGATGCAGAAAAGTAAAAGAGCACAAGAGAGAGATACAATACACAATACACCCCCCCCCCCCCCCCCTTTTCACTCAATCAAAAGACACCCCAGCCCCCCTAACAAAAAAAAAAAGATGCTTTTGGTACTTTATATGTAGTGTGTGTACAATAGGCCAGTTGTCAAAATGAACAAAGTGGATTTGTAATTTTTCTTTTTCTACAACTACCTTTTGAGCCCCAAATCTATCACTAAGCACTATATCTCAGATGTACAACAATTCTAAAAAGTAATCAAAGTAATATAATGTAGAAAAGACCTAGTTATAAAAGTGAGATTTTTGTCCAAACAACCCTACAATCTAACTGCAAATCTAGAAAGTAGATGAAAAATAATGCACTTTCATAAAAATGGAACCTACTTTTGTGTCCAAATGAGCCTGTATGGAGCATTTTAAGAGTCAATATGTAGGATTGAATAGGTACAGTCACCAAAAAAAGTAATTTCTAACAAATCCTTTCACCAAAACTAGTAAAGAACACCACCATTGAAATTCTTAGGAAATTCTACCCAAATTCAAAAAAAAAATTGCACCTAATTTGGAATCTGGATGTATGAGTTATTGGCTCTCAAAGTCAGACTGCCAAATCAAAAAACAATTTGTAGAGGGATCTGGAAGGAAAATTGTGTGCTTAAATTTGATGGTAAAATGGCCTTCATAGTGGTTATAAAATGCCTAGTTTTGATGGTCAAATGGTCATCAAATTTAACTTCATGTCTAGCTGACATCAGCAAAAAATGTCCCCTAGGATGACGTGGTGTACGGTCATATGGCTAGATGATATAACCTATATGGAACAGTATAGAAAAGTGTGACATGGCTCCTTATTGGCAGTCCTTATGGTAGTCTACAAGTCTGTCTAGCCAGTGGTGTGGTTGGCTGAGTTGTCAGTCCACCATGGTAGACAAGTGTCAAACCTGATGTGGGTGGCTCTATTTATATGGCAAGTGAGCTACATTTTGTAGGTCATAGGTGGCAATCTTGATTATTGCATGGTGAGGCTAGGAAATTCCCTGTGGAAAATAGTCAATAGTGCCCAAAATCCTCATGTGGTTGCTAGGTTTCTGAAAACCAATGCCGAAAGTGTATTTTTGAGGGTTGAGAAAGGAGAATGGTTGGGAAATTTGACGGTAGTCTTCAACTTGGTAGGGGCCAGAGCCTTAACAACTACACTAGAAACATGAAACAAATGACTAAAAAATGCAGTGTTCATGACACTAGATTACAATAGATGTGCCACACAAACAAAATGTTGCTAGGAGGGAAATCCATTCATGGGGGCTAAAAGTTGAAACAGTTGCTGTCAAAATGGAAAAAATGTTGTGAAGAGTTGTTACTTGTTGTTGGAAAAGGAGTAAGTAGGCCCTACTTAATAAAAACCAATAGGATAAAAATTTTATCCCACATTGATGGGGATTTAGGAATGCAAAGGGTTTAAAAACCCATTCCCATAGTAGTAAAATAACAAGCTGCCAGATGTGGAAAGAGCTTCCCAAACTTTGTAGCTTGGTCAACTCACTAGAGCTGTGTGTGGATTTGGCCAATTTGATTAAGGTGGAATGGCCAAAATTTGTAGTCCAATCTAGATTTGGTTTAGTTTGTTGTTTGAAGGGAATATTCTGTGAAATAGGAGGAATATTCCACACATGTGTAGGGTTGGGACATGACTAGCTGGTTTTGCACAAAAGATTTGTCTACAAGGCCGCCTAACCTTAAAAAAATTCAAAAAAAAGTTTAGAGAAAAATAAATTACAGATCTGAAAAACAATTAATTAGATCTGCAAAATGACCATACCTGAATTGTAAATTAGAGCCTCTAGGTCCTAATTTGAAAAATAAATTTTCCTCACAATTGACGTTGGCCTAGGGTAGCCGAATTTATAGCCAATATTCACCAAATTAACATTTTGGATACAATGGTAATGTCCATTCTGGCTCTAGATACTCCCAATTTCTGTAGTATTCCAAATTCAAGTGGAGGTGTTGAAGCAAAAATGGTCTCAAATGACTATGTGAAGAGAGATTCTCCAAGCTCTGATACCATGTAAGAATTTGGTATAGCTCTAATACTATGTAAGAATTTTTCTTAGGGAAAATTCACCCCAGATCAAAGAACTTGAACACAAGCACAATTGTAAACCAAAAAGGAGTATGGTCAATATACAAGAGTATGTCCTCAATCATTGCTCTATATTGTATGTACAAACACACTAGGAGTACCTATATATAAAGGCCTCTCAAGAAGCACCTAGAATGTCCCCAGAAAGAGCTAGGAGACAAGATAAACATGACAACTAAGAACACATCTTATCCATCATTCTAGATGAGAGGATAAGAATGACAAGGTGTATCTCAAGTGGAGATGTTATAGACACCATGTGCATAAAAGATGTGTGAACTCTTGTGTTGTCAAGATGACAACTCACAAGAGTGCACATACTCCTAGCTGACTAATAAATAAATATTAAAGTAATACATTAACCTAAGTAAACTTAAGTAAGTGTAAATAGTGAATAATTATTTACACCAACAATAATTGATCATAGAATATTTGAAGAAAGTAAGGACATACCAAAGGAGAAGGAATAAAAGGATGCCCAAGAATTGGTAAGATTACCAACATTTGGCACTCCTAAAAAAGTCCTTCAAGAGCCAAATACTGAAGCTATGCCATTGTAGATCTCAGCATTGGGCTCAAGTTCTTTCAAAGTTGCTAAGGTAGTTCACTATGGAGATGTAACTCTAGATGAAGAAATAGTGATACATAAGTATGATTATGCAACCATAACATTAGAATAAATATGCATAATGCAACAAGCCTTAGTAAAGAAGAAAAATCAAGAAATGCTGAGAAAGGAGTATAGACAGTGGCAAGCATTAAAAGAAATCAAAGACATCTTCTTAGATGCATTCATCTTGAAAACACTTTCTTTGTGGAACTGGTGAACAATGAAGATTGGGACACTAATGCAAAACTTTTGGAATAGTCT
This sequence comes from Cupressus sempervirens, assembly GCA_028749045.1. Classification (NCBI taxonomy): domain Eukaryota; kingdom Viridiplantae; phylum Streptophyta; class Pinopsida; order Cupressales; family Cupressaceae; genus Cupressus; species Cupressus sempervirens. The sequence continues at coordinate 415,736,727 of CM053790.1, forward strand.
GAAAGGAAATTTCAAGAAAAAGTGAATGAAAAGATATCTAGTTACATAGCATTGATGCAAGTGTAATTGGCTACAAAAATTAAGAAAGTAAATAAGGTACTTGAAAACATTTTCTCATTGTACACCAAACTGTGTGATCCCACACTCTTCACTCAAGAAACAAGCCATAAAATTTTGAGTCTAGAGATAATTTTAAAAGTCTTAGGTATGCAACTACCTTAGAACCCAACTTAGACTGAGAAGTATTTTAACTCATTGCTTCAATCACAAAGTCAATTAGCTATGTTAATAGCAAAAGAGGCTAATATAAGAGCCAAGTTGATTAATATTGAAGTCTTCCTTACCCCCCATATGGAGATACTCCATAAAGAACTAGCATATGCAAAAACTTTTTTGAAGAAACATCTTAATCTTTCTATGTTAGATGGACTAGTTCACCTTGCAACAGAGCTAGCAATCAAAATAAAGTCAATACATTTTGCATGTGACAATTGGGATATTTTTCTAAAAATAATAATGGAGGTCCACAAATCATTTTTTGACAAATACACCATAAGTGTATAGACCCTTTGACATAAGTGTCGAAAAGGGTGAGATAAAAAAGAAAAGGGGGAGATAAAAGAAAAGAGAAGGGGGGAGATACAAGTGAATGAAAAGGGGGCGATGAAAAAGGGGGGAAACTAAACCAAAGGGGGAAAAAATAAGAAGAAGCAAGAAGAGAGAAATGAAAGGGGAAGCTAAATTAGTTTTTGACCCCAATGATATATATTTTGAAGAAAACATATACAAAGACAAATACAAATCAAAGCATATATCAAATGATAGAGCATCAGATGAAAATACATTGAAGAGAAAGAGTATCAACAAGGGACAGATCTACTCATAATGGAGAAAAGATTTTTTATGTAGATTAGGCACATTAACTCAGAGGGAGTTACAAAATTTTGAGGTATAGAGTCTATTACAAAATTTTGAAATTTTCAAGTTTTGTATATAAGAAAAGTTGTGAATATATTATACTCAAGAATATTAGATAGTTATGTACAGTCAAGTGCTTTTGATACTCATGAATATATTATACTCAAGAATATTAGATAGTTATGTACTGTCAAGTGTTTTTGACACTCGTGTCAAAGGGGGAGATTGTTGATCTCAGATTGGTTTTGACAATTGAGTGTCAACACACTTAAGTCATTTACTTAGTTCATGCCGAACTAGTAATACATGTGATGCCTTGCCTAGAAATCCTTGGAACAAGGATGAAATACAAGCCAAGATTATCATTTTTTACAAGTATGAATGCACATGTCAACATCATATAGGGATCACTATGATTGTAATAAAAGACTTAACCTCCATCCTAGCAACTAGCGGACCTCCTGACACCACTACCGAAGTGACACAACACTACAAGAACAAAAAGACTAGAAACTAACAATAGAAAAAGAAATCTCCAAACTACCCAACACAGGTAAATTGGCTCAACCCCATGGGTATTAAAAACTCAAAAAACTAAAGGAGACATGTCTTATTTCTTGGCCTCTACTAGGGTTTCATGCAAAGAAGTGCATTGTGGCACATGAAGAAACACATTTTCATGCAAGAAAGTGCATTTTTGCATGAGGAAGTGTGGCTGTACCAAAAAAACACCCTAGGATTTGCATAGGGTTTGGTGAAAGTAAGTACCAAGCTGTGCCAAGAAACCCAACACACTACGTGAAGACTTCCATCCTCGCATGAGAAAGTACAATCTCGCATGAGATCTTAAATCAACACACAAACACAAAACACAACAAAAAGCTAAAGAAATAAGGTAACATCATTCCTCCACACTAGGGAGTACTGGATCCATATTTCAAGGCCAAAACACTTGACAAGCACTGAAAGACAAACAATTAGAATCTAATCATACAATGAAGGAAAAGAACAGAAGGAACATCACAGCGAACTAAAAGCAATATCACACTTGGAAAAAAGACTATCTCTATACACTAGTCCCTAGTAGTGGTATGGGTAGCTATGCCTTCCAACCACATGGAACCCATAGGTCCACTCCCACCATGCTAATGGAGATAATGATCCAACTACAAACACAAAAGAACAACATCCATGGCTAACACTCACACTAGATAGTATGATATTTGTAACCAAGAACCTAAGACAATGCAAGGAGTATAGGTCCTAGTTAGACACTCAAAAGGCTACTAAGTAGGGATTGACATAATGGACAGTCACTTGGCATCAAAAAACCCAAGCTTAGATCATGCGGATTCAACATCCCTCAACGAAATGGCTTGGCACAAGCATTTTATTATCTTTAGTTTTATTACCACCCAATATTTTCTTTAGTTATAACTTAATTAAAAACTTCTTCAATAAAATGGGAAATGGACACCAAAATGAATGACAGAAGCACCCTCCATATGCTACCCTACCCTACCCATGCTCAACCTATGAAAAGTTCTTGCGGGCATGCATATTCCCAACCCAACCCCAATGATCATAACTTTTGAAAGTACCATGGAAGATTAGGCCTCACAAGTCACTTAACAAATGTACATGCACGTACTCATGTATGGTGCACTGCCATTATGAAGATCATAACACAAGGACTAGATGAGAACACAATACAAAAGATCACTCAACTGAAAACAACTTGGGAGGATGAATTATACATGAATCTCAAAGACATAAAACCATACATCATGAAATCACTCCACCAGCCTCAATTTGAGAGTATGGATTCTACATGAATTCCAATGATGCAACAAGACCAAACATTATGAACTCAATACACTAGCCTCAATCCAAGAGTATGGATTCTACATGAATCCTAGTGTCCACAAAATAACAAGAAAATAGGGTGGCATGCAAAACGAGGTAAAAACCCCAAATTTTGAAAAAACTTTGAAACTAAAACCCAGTTGGCTTTTGGGTTAAAAAAAACCCAAAAAATCCAAAAATAATTAAGTTTGGACATCATATGCAAAAATGGCCAGCATAATGGTGCAAAACCCCAAACCCTCATCCTAAAAAATAAAGAAATGTTCATACCTGCCCAACCAGGTAGAACTAGTGTACAAAAATGGAGGGAAACACTAGTTCTTAGCCTCCTAACAAACAACTATCAAAAACAAATGCTGAAAGGGAGCAGAAACAAAAAAATGGCAAAGCCCTACCTCACAACCAAAAGAGGCAAAATGGTAATCTAAACTAGAAAATAAAAAGCTTGTAGAAGTGGCTAAAAATTGTGGTAATCCAAGGCCTCCCCAAACTAGATCCAACAAGCTCAACCTCACGATGATCCCATGCTCGCAGCTCCCACAATGAACAAAATAGTAAATCCTCATGAAGATTATTTTGGGTTTTACTCACCAACTTTTTAATTTGAAGGTGAGAAGTGAGGAATTAAATTTCTTTTTCAATACTTATTCACTTTTCAAGTGAATAATCGAATCGGGCAATTAACAAGCCAATTTAGCTAAACCCCGAATTGACCCAAACAAAAATAGGTTATTCCTCGTAATGATAATTCATTTAAGGAAAATCTACTAGAAATTAATTTCGAGAAGATTTAATGCCTGAAAACCCAAAAAACATAGAAAATCACTTAACACTTTCATGACAGATTGACCTCTAAATACACATGCATGCTCATAGGTCTAATCATATAATTCAAATGAGCTCAGATTTAATAATCACCAAAAGGATTAACTAAACAATTAAAATAAGGATATGTCAACCATACAGGGATGACATTGGTAAAATATGAATAGCTGAATCACTAACTCCATGTGCCACTACCAGGGATATAAATCCTGCATGCTAAACAACACGATCAAGTGCAATTACATATAATAATATTGCCAAAGAAATAAATTCATTAAATCACCTAATTTAACTATTTATTTAATTAAATCAAAATACTCTATTTACATCGCTCACATTTGCATAAAGGATAACAATGTAGGAATGAAGTAAATAACCATAGCATTAAATCCATCACATAGCATAACCAGGGATATGTCCAAATATCAGATAACCATATATCATCATAAAACACACTGTCATCTCAAAATGGCATCATCATGCAATATGATCAACTGAACAACATAGTAGTCTAATATCTATGATACTGAAATCAAGGTATAACATCTGACCCTTAGGTCATCTCAAAACTAAAACATAACATAAGTAACAAATATCTCTTGGATCCAAAACATAACAAGGTAAATACCCTCAATAAAAAACCAAATAATCCGACATGTACAATCCATTTATGATTATTTAACCATTAAATAATGGTTTCTAACACAACATAAAAAGGCACATAAAATACATTAGCAACCATAGTCATAAACATGACTAGTTACTACTATAGGAACCCAATCTAGTTTAGCATGTTAAAAGTACACAGTGCAATCTCTGCACACATCTCAAGGTAATCACAGAACAACCTCATGATACCACATTGATCCTAGTAACCACTAGCACAAACCTCAGTGAACCATAAATCATCATATTCTCAAAAATCAGTCAAAGTATAAATAGAGCAATTGATATAGGAACATGACTCCAATCACCTCAATGGTGTAGACCACTCATGGTACCAATCACAATCCCATATCAAGGAGAGATCAACAAGGTTGCATCCATAAGGATGACTTACAAAAATCAAATGGGAAAGACACTACAACATCCCCCCCAAAGACTAGGCTTACTCCTAGAAGCCTGCAATCCAAGAATAGAAACCAAAACACACCAAGAGAAAAATCAAAGCTGAGCAATAGGAATGACTCAAGAAGCTCTCCACAAGTCAAACCCAAATCACTCCAACATTCTCAAAGCATCACATCAACCTCAAACATGTCAACCGCAAGAGAATGGGTGTCACACTAACATAAGGTCCTCCAACAAGGAACTTCCTAAATGCTAGGAAAAAATCCATCTAGCCATAAAGTCAATAATATAACCATAAAGTCAACAATATAAGGGAAGGAAAAAGTCACTCTACCTCGTCCATAGGTGCCCAACTAAACATGTGGCTACCACATAACCACAAAAAAAGGTAAAAAACACTGCACACTTCCAACAGGAGTTGGAATCATGAGCAAATAACCATCCCAAAATTCTGAAGAACATAATCATCTCACACATGAGCATTCTTGAAACCATGTAAAGACATCCTTTGAACAAAGTGGATGACAATTTAGTAACAAAATTGCACACCCCAAAAGACTACTCACTACCACTAACCACCAAGTGTAGGAGCACAATGCCTCTCCAAAGTACAAAAGCTCAACTATCATCGAGAACTAGGGTTACACAACCCAACTAGACAAGATATCATCTTTCCACAATGTTGCAAAGACTTTCGTCAATGGACACAATCATGTAATATTTGCATACCAATTCATAAGATGGTAACATGTGTCCAACGATACCATGTCCCTATAGCACCATGTTGGGAATACCCCACCCAACCTACCACTAAACTCAATCTCTAGCATCGAGTCAATGTTCTAAGAGAAAACTTGACTGAAACAATCCTCTTAAAGAAGCAAGCTTAGGGAGGAAGAAACTGCAAAGTATTAGGACTTAGAGGGAGTCTCTCTCAACCTTTGCACTAAATCAACTTAAGGTGCATTAGGGAACTCACAATCCCACCAACCATCAACATACTCATTTGAAAACACTAACTGAGCTAGTGGCATAACCACACTAGCCTTCTTTCTCAAGAGAGAAAAGAATGTGGAGATGTACCAAAGTCAAAGTCCAAAAAGAAGAATCTAGACTCATCAATGAACTAATTCACTCCCAAATGAAAAGGCAACATCAACCTTGAGCAAGGAATGCTCACAAACCACACTTCACCTCATAAGGGTGGGATGGTGCTATAGGAAACACACAACCCCAAGCACAAATTCAAACAAGTACCTAGTAAATTATCAAGATTTGTTAACACCGCCCTAAGAATAATCATGAAGGGTTAAACTTCTCCAATAGCCATAAATGTGACATGTCACAATTGAATTGGCTTCTACTCAATAAAGAGTACTCAAAATAGTAATCTGCACCTTCAGAAGTGCAAAAGAATTGCTTGATGTTCCCCATGCAAAATTTTGCATTAGCACAATCTCATGTGAAGTTTCTCATCAAACCAAGTGAGAAAGTGCAATGAACTAGGTGAGAAAGTGCATGACCACTAGATTCTCACATGAAATTTCAAAACAATACAAAACTACCTACACTTTGGAGGCCATAACTTTCACATTTAGACTCTAATTGGCTCCATTTGAAAAGTGTTAGAAAGATATCAACAAGGCCTACAATATGATGAAGCTTAGAGATTTCTAAGACCTAGGAGGTTGAATCACCACTCCAGACAAAACATCATAGGAAAAATCAATAGTCTCAATTACCAAAACAAATGATAGACAAAACATCCAAAACCACTCAAGAACACACATGCCCAACACAACATAAGGCATGGAATGAAAGGTAGCTTACACAATAAAAGCATCATTACTTATCTTTCATAATTTCATTAGTTAAACATAACATGAGCACTAATACAAAAAGAACTTAAAGGTTTTCAAAGCAAGGGTTCAAGAGTCACTTACCCTAAAACAAGTACATATCTTTTAAATTTCTTTCAATAATAACATTACGTTTACTCATAATTTAAACCATCCAATTACATAAGAAATTTTACATCTATGACAACCACACTAGTATATTCTCTATGATATTATCCCTTGTACATACTTCCAGAGGTTCGAGATGAACATGGTAGAGTCACAATACACAACTAGGCATTAGTTAGAAACACATTCAGAATAGTCATCATGAACCAAAAAAAAAAGTCCAAATGGGGAATTGTCAATTCCAATAGTAAATAAAAAAGGATATTAGTTCAACAATAAGTTGAATATGACAACTATCACAAAGAGAGCAATAGAGAAAATTTGATGACTACTCCAAGAGAGAAAAATACTGAAAACCAATGCTAGCCCAACAACATGAGGAAAATACCTCTAGCCAAATAGAATAAGGCATCAAACAAATCACATCACATGTGACAACTGAGAACAGTCACACAAGAGGGATAAATCACCACACAATTCTAAGGAATACATCATCCTAGCAATGTTAGAGAACACACTCAGACACACCAAGTAGTATACCATTAGTAACCTCATGCATATTCATACAACAATACTTTCCATGAAATGCAACATTTAGATATCCATCACTTTTAATACAAATTTCCACAATGCTCAAGAAGTAATTAAATTGGGGACTTAAGTCATTAACCCAAGTATATAATACAAAACCTACTTCTTTGCAATGATTCATAATAAACATTTATTTCTCAAACAAAACAACCATTTCATTAGTATAATGACATAATACAGAGTCACAAATAAGAATCCTTTATTTACTTACAAGTAGGAGAAAATAGAGAAACAATGCACCTTACTCCAAAAGGAGAAATAGAAGAGGCACTCTAAGCCATCACATGGACACCAATCAATGGTTCCATCGAATACGATCACACAAGAAACCAACCAAACAAGGCACATCAATTCCATGTACAGAACCAAGAAGACTCACTTCCTTCTCTTCACATTGATCTAGTCACATCTCTTGGACAAGCAAGTCCATCACAAGTAGATACTAAAGAAACAAATATCATGAGCTCTTTACCAAGACACTTGCACTTACACAACACAACATCAACTATATGGGCAACATATATGCTGAGATCCCAATGTTTGAACATGGGCTCTGATATGAGAAGTGATGACCCGCACGAAGATCCTTGGAACAAGGATGAAATACAAGCCAATTTTTTTTTTTTTTAACAAGTATGAATGTACATGTCAACATCATATAGGGATCACTAAGATTAGAATGGAAGACTTAACCACCATCCTAGCAACCAATGGACCTCCTCATGCCACTACCAAACAAGCACAACACTACAAGGACCAAAACACTAGAAACTAAAAAAAAAACAAGGAATCTCCAAACTTCACAACCAAGTTAAATTAGGTCAACCCCATGGGTATTAGAAACTCTAAAAATTTAAGGAGACACCTCCTATTTCTTGTATGAGAACTTACCTCTACCAAGGTTTCACATGAAGAAGTGCATTGTGGCATGTGAAGAAACCCATTTCCATGTGAGAAAGTGCATTTTCATGTGAGAGAGTGTTGGTTGTACCAAAAAAACACCTCAGGACTAGTGTAGGGTTTCACATCAGAAATTACTGAGTTGCACAAAGACTTGTATCCTTGTGCAAGAAAGTGCAATCTTGCTTGAGATCTTAAATCAACACACAAACATGAAACATAACAAAAAGCTAAGGAAACAAGGTAACAACATTCCTCCACACTGGGGAGTACTCGATCCATATTTCAAGGAGAAAACACTTGACAAGCACTGAAATACAAACAACTAGAATCTAACCATCTAATCATACAATGAAGGAAAAGAATAGAAGGAACATCACAGTGAACTAAAAGAAATATCACAATTAAATAGAATTAACATCACAATGAGCAATACAAAAAAACTAAGTATGCAGTTCCTCCTAACCGTCAATAGCATTATAAGATCATCATGGATCCTAGCCATCCCTCATGCATAACATCTCAAGCCACTAACTAGATCATTGGTACTATCATAATAGGGACATCACTACTAAAACATGCTACAATAAAAGCATAGGGAAATCTAACATGCTAGTAAATAAGCATAAGATAATCCTACAAAGTAGATAACATCATCTATCACATGCTAACATCATACGAATAGGAAATCTAACATGCTAAACCAATAAGCAATAGATAATGCAATAAATTAATTCACATCATCTAGTCATATGATAAACATCATAATATGGCAATGCATCAAATAAACTAACATCATCTAAACATGATATATAAGCATTCCAATGAAAGCATAAATCAAAAGAAAGCATACTCTAGAACCCAAAGTACCAAGTGAAAACATCTAGCAATGGTTACACTAGGACAAAAGATCATCTTTGTACATCAATCCCTAGTAGTGGTATGGGTAGCTATGCCTCCCAACCACATGGTACCCATAGGTCTACTCCCACTGTGCTGATGGAGATAATGATCCAACCATAAACACACAAGAACAACATCCATGGCTAACACTCACATCGGACAATATGATGTCTATAAACAAGAAATTAAGGCAATGCAAGGAGTATAGGTCCTAGTTAGACACTCAAAAGGCTACTAAGTAGGGGTTGACATCATGGAGAGTCGCTTGGCATCAAAAAGTTAAAGCTCAAATTGTGTAGATTCAGCATCCCTCAATGTAATGGCTCGACACAAGCATTTTATTATCTTTAGTTTTATTACCACCCAATATTTTATTTAGTTATCACTTAATTAAAAACTTATTCAGTCAAATGGGGAATGGACACTAGAATGCACAACAAAAGCCCCCTCCATATGCTACCCTACCCTACCCATGCTCATCCTATGAAAAGTGCTTGTGGGCATGCATATTCCAAACCCAACCCTAATGATCATAACTTCTAGAAGTACCATAGAAGATTAGGCCTCACAAGTCACCCGAAAAATGTATATGCACTACTCATGTGTGGCACACCACCATCATGAAAATCATAACACAAGGATTGGATGAGAACACATTACAAAAGATCACTCAACTAAAAACAACTTGAGAGGATGGATTCTACATGAATCTCAAAGACAATAAAACCATGCATGATGAAATCACTCGATCGGCCTCAATTTGGGAGTATGGATTCTACATGAATCCTAGTGATGCAACAAGACCAAAAATCATGAACTCACTCAACTAGCCTCAATCTGAGAGTATTGATTCTACACGAATCCTAGTGTCCACGAAACAATAACAAGGGTCCAAAAGAAACCATAACACTAAGTACAAAATCACTTAACCAAACACAAAGTCAAAAGTACAAATTTTACATATATCTCAATGCAAACAAAAAAGTACAACGATGGTATGACTAATATCCAAATGGATAATCTAGGTCCATGACCCAACACATGCCAAGAAAACCCAAGAAAATAGGGTGGCACACAAAATGAGGTTAAAATCCCAAATTTTGGAAAATTTTTGAAATTAAAACCCATTCGGCCTTCGAGTACAAAAACCCCAAAAATCCAAAAATAATTAAGATAGCATATGCAAAAATGGCCAACATAATAGCACAAAACCCCAAACCCTCATCTCAAAAAATAGAGAAATGTTTGTAACCACCCAACTAGGTAGAACTAGCATACAAAAATAGAGGGGAACACTGGTTCTCAGTGTCCTAACAAATGGCTACCAAAAAAAAAAGCTTAAATAGAGCAAAAATAATAAAATGGGAGAGCCCTACCTCACAACCAAAAGGGGCAAAACAAGAATCTCAACCAGAAAATAAAAAGCTCGCAGAAGTGGCTGAAATTTGTGGCAACCCAAGGTCTCCTTGAGCTAGATCGAATGAGCTCAACCTTGTGACAATCCCACGCCCATAGCTCCGACAATGAAAAAAAAAGTAAATTCTCATGAAGAGGATTTTGGATTTTACTCTCCAACTTTTTAATTTGAAAGTGAGAAGTGAGGAATTAAATTTCTTTTTCAATACATGTTCACTTTTTGAGTGAATAATTGATTAGGACAATTAATCGGCCAATTTATTTAAATCCCAAATTGACCCAAACAAAAATAGGTTATTCCTCATAACAAGAATCGACCTAAGGCAAAGCTGTTAGAAATTAAATTTGAGAAGATTTAAAGCTCAAAAACCAAAAAACACAAAAAATCACTTAACACTTTCACAACAGAGCGAACCTCTAAATGCACAGACATGCTCATTGGTCTAATCAGATAATGCAAATGAGTTCAGATTTAATAATCACTAAAAGGATTAATTTAATAATTAAAATAAATATACGTCGACCATACAGGGATGACATTGGTAAAATATGAATAGCTGAATCACTAACTCCTTGTGCCACTACCAAGGATATAAATCTTGCACACTAAACAACATAATCAAGTACAATTTCATATAATAACATAGCCAAAGAAATAAATGCATTAAATCACCTAATTTAACTATTTATTTAATTATATCAAAGTACTCTATTTGTATCACTCACATTTGCATAAAGCATAACGATGCAGGAATGAACTAAATAACCATAGCATTAAATCCATCACATAACATAACTAGGGATATGTCCAAATACTGGATAACCATATATCATCATAAAACACACTGTCATCTCAATATGATCAATTGAATGACATAGTAGTCTAATATCTATGATACTAAAATCAAGGTATGACATCCAACCCTCAAGTCATCTCAAAAGTAAAACATAACATAAGTAACAAATATCTCTTAGATAAAAAACATAACAAGGTAAATATCCTCAACACAAAACCAAAGAATCCAACATGGAAAATCCATTTCTAATTATTTAAGCATTTAATAATGGTTGCTAACACAACATAAAAAGACACATGAAATACATAAGAAACCAGAGTCATAAACATGACTTACCACTGATATAAGAACCTAGTCCAGTGTAGCATGGTAAAAGTACATAGTACAATCTCTAGACACATCTCAGTGTAATCATGGAAAAACCTCATGATACCACATCAATCTTGGTAACCACTAGCACAAACCTTAGTGAGCCATAAATCACATCATAATATCAAAAATCAGTCTAAGCATAAACAAAGCAACTGATACAGAAACATAACTCCAATCATCTCAATGGTGTAGACCATTCATGGTCCCAATCATGATCCCATCTTAAGGAGAGATAAACAAGGTTGCATCCATCAAGATGAATTACAAAAGTCAAAAGGGAGAGGCACTATAATATATGTCAAGTTGAAATGAGTGTCAATTCACTCATGTGCCGAGTCACTCAAGTGTTGAGCAAATAGACCATGTTGAGTGATTCAAGTGCCAAGTAAATAGTAGATGCAAAGTATTTCAAGTGTTGAGTGAAAAATAGAATTATAGTATGTGCCAAGCATCAGTAACTTCAAGTGTCAAGCAACATAGATTGGACATATTTGTTTGTGATTGCACAAATAACTATGTAAACCATTGTTCAACTGACCAAAGGATAGAATACAATCCTTTGAAGATAAGGATAAATCTGTATGTGGACTCCCTACGCAATTACATGCAGCCAATTAGAAAATATGAAGGATTAAGTGGCAAAAAGGATGAATCTTAGTCATAGATTCATACTTAACCCTAAGTCTTCTAGTCTTCTTAAGGAGGAAAAAACCCTAAACTTGATATGAGCATGTAAGGAATTGAAGGAGAAATATAGAGAAGTTTGCATGCAAAAAATATAGCATTTCATGGAGGCTTAGAAGTTATAGAGAGTGAATTGTAGAATCAGTTGGAGGAGAACAAAAAATAGAGGAATACAACAATTGTTACATCAGATTAGGAAGGATCAAGAAGGATACTATACATATTTGATCTTTAATTAGGCTACTAGAGGTAATCACAAGATCTATGTTGAAACATCCTAATAATTGATTTTAGTTAAATCTCCTAGGTGGAGTAGTCCTTACAGACTATTGTAAATCCTTTAATAGGGTGACATTCTAAGTGGATGTTATGAAGTCCTTTAGCCAAGCACACTTTTAATAGGGTGTTGAAATCCTCTAACAAGGTGGGACTTAACAATCCTTGTAAGCCTTTAATAGGGCATGCCTTTCACAAGGCAGATCATGATGCATGGTCAATCCATTGTAACCTTAATTGGCTACACTTTATTACTACAGTAGTGAAGAATTGTGGCTCTCATCCCCACCCTTGTTTGACCTTCTCTTTGGAGGGTTTCTAGGTAATCATATAAGGTGTCAAATTTGTGATTGCTTATATGTTTATATGATTTAGATGTATTTAGTTTACATGTTATTTCAATTTATATATTGAATGTATGAGATAAATGAGTGGTGACAAGTTTTATGAGTTCATGTTTTTACTTTTGATTCACACCCTTCCCCCCCCCCCCGCTCTCAAAAGTTTAGTTTTCCTATTTGTAATTCCAATAGCTAGGAGAATCATCATCCACATAGATGAATGTACTATAATCTTTAGGTTCTTCATTACATGAAATGTAACTTCTTTCTATAAACTTGTCAACTTTCACATTTGCACTTTCCACAACTTTGTTAGTGTTAAAATTTAACTATTTATTTATCTTTTTTTTTGGTAGAATATCCTAGGAAGATGCCTTCATCACTCTTTGCATCAATTTTTCCATTCTTGTTATCTTTCAGTATAGAACATCTATTTCCAAATGTTTTAAAATATTTCACATTAGGAGAATATACATACCATGGTTCAAAAGATGTAGCATTTGTACCTTTCTTTACTTGTACTCTATTTAGAGTATAGATAACCGTATTAATAACTTCTCTCCAGTACTTATTTAATACACTCTTCTAAATCATTAATGTTCTTGCACATTCTATTATTGATCTATTTCTCCTTTCAGCTATCCCATTTTGAGGAGGGGTCATTAGTGCTAACATCTATCTTTTAATTCCTCTATCAATGCAAAATGTATTGAACTCATTTGAAATGAATTCACCACCTCTATCAGATCTCAAGAATTTTAGATTCTTCCCTATTTCTTTTTCAACTCTTGCTAAATACCACTTGAATAGCTTGAAAGCATTAGATTAAGCTTTAAGAAACATACGTTAGTATGAACCAATTCCAAAATATCACTAGTAAAGTATATTTTTCTCTTAAAAAAGACTTTATTATTTTTCCCAATTGACATTATTTACACATGGCATTGTCAAGCTTCTTTAGTTTAGGCAACCCTCTTACTTTCTTATTTTACTTATATTCACTAGATTGTCAAAGTTCACATCCATAATCTCTTGTTCCATAACTAAACATCTTTTTGTGCAAACAAAAATATCTCATTTGATAAATCTAAATATAATGAGTTATGTCTTGCCTGATCACCAGTTCCAATGAAATTACCATCAACATCATGTATCTTGGCCTTCCTATTGTGAAATTCAACTTTGTAACCTGATTTTTTTAGCTATGACACACTCAACAAATTATAGTTAAGTCTTTTAATTCAATAAATATTGTCACATTTTATCTTGTCAGTCAGTTGAATAATGCCTTTATCTTTTACAACACATGGGATATCATTACCAAATTTAACCCACCCACCTTTATATGGACCAATAACCTCAAATTTATCTTTATCACTAGTCATATGATTGGAGCATCTACTATCAATTATTCATCTATCACTCCTTTTTATATATGAGATTAATGTAGTTTTCTCATCTTCATCAGAATCTTCTTTCATAGAAACATAGACAACTTCATTTTTATTACACATAGATTAATTATTAGTTTCTTCTTCAAAAATAGAACAAGATTTCTTACCTTTTTCGTCCTTGCATCTCTTGTAGTATTTGTTATCTCTTCTTCCTTTGTACTTGATTTCCCTCCTTTCATTTGTATCATCTCTATTAGGACACCTAGTAGCAATCTAGCCAACCTTGTTGCATGAAAAAAGAAGAAGGAAATTTTACTTATAATTTACCTTTTCCTCTTCCACATATTTTTGCAATTATGGCTTCAAGTTCATCAATCTCATCATTAGAATTACTAATTGTTACTTGAATGTAGATTCAATAGTAGTAGGTGTATAGTTATCAAAGCTAGACATCTCAAAATTAGTATGTCTACAAATTACATGTTCTAAGGCTGAAGTGTTACCTAGTGTGTATCTCAGTTCTTAGATTGCAGAAACTCTTATCACATAAATAAGGAGTAGAGTCCTCAATACCTTTCTTATTAATGTTTCATATTTTATTTCTCCATTTGCACAATAAATAGCATTAACAATGTGTTTGACTCTTGTGTAGTATTGCATTACGTTCTCACCTTCCATCATTCTCCTATCATCAAATTTTCATCATAGGATTTCAGACTTGACCCTTAAGACATTGTCATCATCTCCATATATGGTTTTCAGTTTGTCCCACATTTTACCTGCACTATCAAAATCCTTTAAGTCATCAAAGTCAACATAACTTAGGGCTAAGGCAATCTCCAAAATTGCTTGATTCTATTTGTGCTTCTACTTCAATTGATCAATTGTCAGATGAGTAGTGGCTACTTTTACATACTTATTGTCTAAAAAGTTGATAGCCGAATCAATAATACTTGATATGTGCAACCTCATTAAGGATTTCCATGTGGGAAAGTTCTCCTTTTTTAGCTTGGATACATCTCTCTTATGAGTCATGATCTTTAGCTTTAAGTACTTTCAAAATTTTCTTCATAATCACTACACTCTAATACCAACTATTAGAAATGTTTAGAATAGATGAGGTGGGAGCAGGGATGGGGGGGTGAATGAGTTACTCAAGGTCCTTAAGTACCACTTGAACAAATAAACACAAACACTCATTATTATGCTTATCCTATTGTTTCTCAGTCTCTATTGCAAAAATATTGTCTTAAACATAACATGCTTTCCTTAGTGAAAAAATCATCAAATGTAAAAATGTAAAGCATGCAACACAAATTTGATACTAAGATTTTACGTGGAAACCCAATTTGGGAAAAACCACCAGCAACATGTCACCATTTTTCACTCTTTCAGAGTGAGCCCTATTAGGAGCCAACACTATTAAAGGTTTATAAAACACACTATTACATGTGACTTTGTTAAGGATTTAATCACCCTATAAGGAGTGGCCTTATTAGAGGACTTTGGTCATTCCATTTAGAATGTCACCCTATTAAAGGATTTACATAGATTGTTAAATCTTTAAATAACTATTAGGTCAACCTATGTTAAAAGGAATTTTAGTACAAATTGTTTACAATGATTAGAAAGAAAATAGTAGGTTATTATATGTATGGTTACAACTCACTTTGCAAATTTAGATCTCTATTTAGTTCAAGTGTTGACTCACTGATAAACTCTTCATCATCATCTTTGTTCTCAATTCACTTGGAAACCCTTCAAGAAATCTATCCACTCTTCTCAACAACACTTATACCTTCTACTTAGATTCACTTATCAACATCAACATCATGTAAGTAAGCAATCTCCTTTAGCTTTGCATTCACTCACTTGTGTGTTTTTGATCCACCGTTGTCTATATGCCTCCCTTACATCTACTTGTACTCACACTCTTTCATTTTTTCAGCTTTCTCCCTCTTTAAATAGGCAATTATTGCTTTATAATTTTAATCATCACTATAGATCTTAGGGGTTACAATCAAGTTTGATGTGGTTTGTTGTATCTTTCTATCTTCTTGATTATCCTTAGAAACTTCTCTAAAATTAGTATATTAGGTCTTTATCTATTCCTCTTCTTGAATTTAATGATCTGACTCATCAATATTATCTTCAACATGATTTACATCTACCAAGAAATCAACTAATTCAGCTAAATCTTAGGATTTCCTCAAATTCACTCTCATATTGTTACTCAGCAATCTCTAAATTTTTGCACTCAGTCATCACTAATTTACTGGGTCATTGTAAAGCTTTTGGCTTGGTATCAACTATCTTGCTTGATATCAACCATCTTGCTCATTCAATACTAATACTTAGTCAACACTAGATTTTCTCAACACTAATTGTAGCTCAATTAAGACTAGCATCACTTGGCATTCCTTATTCTTTTACTCTATTGCTCGGCTTGGCTTAACTTTCTTGAAATAAACAATTACTTTTCTTTATCAAAGTCCATTTAATCGAATGTCCATTGTAGCTTCCTTTTAATAACTCAACCTTTTCTTTAGATGTTATTGTTATGAGCAATTTCTTGAGTCCTCTTCATCAATCAAATAGATTAGGTGGCAATATCGCTTATCAATAGGTTTGACATCCATGACAAAAAAATAATTGCTCCAATTGTAAGTTTCTAACAAGGGTTAGGAATTCCATAATGTATGATGAGATTGTAGATTCTTGCAGTAGTATTGAGTTGTAAGTGATTATGGATTGTAATCAATGGATAATAATAATATTAGACTTGTTGTTGGTGGATGTATCCTAGGGATTGGGTGAACCACATTAAAAGTTTGTGTCTTATGTTCTCTTCTGTATGATTTATTATTTTTTGAGATTGGTTATATTTGCATGTAATTGTTCTTTCTATCCATGGTAGATCCTAACAACATGCGTTAGTCACTTCTTATATCAAACTTACCAATGCCATCATCTCTCTTGATATAACATTTTCTTCCAAAAATTTTGAAAATATTTCACTAATAGTGTTTGTTAAAACTAAATTTCATAAGGTGTCTTATTTGTATGTTCTATGATTGGCACTATGCTCATTGAATTGTCAAACTAACTACCAATGTTCCCCTTCAAGATCTGTGGCATGGCTTAACTACCTCTTATGTTCTATAAGTCTAGTGTTTTTTTTGAGCATTAATAGGTCAATCTTTTGGTGCAACGTAAATTCTGGCTTATAACAAGTGGTATTAGAGCTTGATCATAGGTTTGAATCTCCTCAAGTAATGCTAAAGGGAGATTTTTGGACTAATCGCCAATGTTCCCCTTTGACATTCATGACATAGCTTAACCACCTACTGTGTTTTATAAGTCTAGTGGTTGTATCAAGCATTAACACATTGATCTTTTAGTGCAACATTAACTCTAGCTTGTAACATGTATATACTACTATATTAATTTATTCTCTCCAAAATATCTTTGATACATATTTCTCAAACATCGTAGCTAGTTTTTTTCAGTCATAGACCTATTTCTTCTCTTAGTAATTCCATCTTACTCAGGAGTCTTAGGATCTGATAGTTTACTCTTGATACCATTTACTTCACAAAAGGTGTTAAACTCATTTGAGCTAAATTCTCCACCTATATCAAATCTTAAACATTTAATCTTCAATCCAAACTCATTCTTAACTCTACTATTAAAAAACTTAAACTTTTGAAATTCTTCAAAATTTTCTCTAAGGAAAGCTACCCACACCATCCTAGTAATTCGCCAACATTAATCATGAAGTATCTTTCACCATAGAATCCTCTTGTCTTAGTGGGACCATTCAAATTTGTATGAACAATCTCCAATATTGCTATTGTAGTGAATGTCTTGCTAGGAAAGGAACTCTTGTTCATCTTTGTCATTAATAATGAATTTCTTTCCTATGAACTATAACTGACATCCCTTATTAGTAAACTATCCAACACTCAATAGATTAAGTTTTAATACATCAACAAAGTAAACATCATCAATTTTAGTTTTCCCATCAAGAGTAATAGATCACAGTCCCTTGATATGACAAACCACATTATTACCAACTCTAGCAATTCCTCCATCATGGATCTTGAACTAACAAATTTATGATCCAATCATTTTTCTTCTCAACTTGTAACACTAGGGATTTCTCTTTTCTAAATTCTTTTTAAGATTTTCTTATTTTATAGCAAAAAATCCTAACTCATCATCACTTTCACTCCAAACTCTTTGATTAGAGTCATCATCTTCATTTGAATACAAACATTCTTTAGGAATTCTATACTTGAAATTATTTTTGTACTCTTTCACTCTTTTAGGACATTTAGAAGAATAATGGCCAAATTCATCACAAGTCTAACATTTAAATATTTTCCTTCTATCTGGTTCTTTCCTCACAAGCAAGGTAACTCATTCTTTAATCCTTCTATCTTCCTCAGATTTGGATCTAGTACTACTAGCATAATCTCCACTAGTGCTTTGCACATCATGACAAGGAAGGGCATACACTTAATGCATTAAAAGTAGTTTCTACTCTAGGAAAATCTCCAGACTATTTCAACCTTATTTCTACTACTTCCAAAAGAGTTTCTTTGTTAAATTTTTTAGTACAAGGTATCACTTGCTCAATCATCTACATTTTCTCCTTGAATGGTGGCATCAAGGTTTTAAAGATCTTCCATATAATCTCATCTTCATCTTTAGTTCCATTATAGGACTTCATTCCTGCAAAATTTAATAATATTCTAGCAATATAACTTCTTACATATTCATCTTCCATCATTTTAGCCTATTGGAAAAAATCCAATTTTGCGATCTGATTCTCTTTGTAGGCTTACCACCTTCAAAAGTAGATTCCAATTCTTTCCAAATTCCATGAGATGTTTCTAAGGATTTTACCTAATTGTATTCATTTTTAGGTAGAGCTAACAAAAGTGTTCATCTAGCAAGAATGTTACACATGAATTTGATGCAGGAGCATCCAGAGGTATAAGGGCAATCCTGTGTCACCCAAAAAAAAATGTACTTAGACTTAGTTTTTTTTTCATGTCTTTACATTTTTGGATACCCATTTGGCTCAAATAAAGGTTACAACTCTCATAGTTCAACTATCAGTGCATTTGAAAATCCCAAAAAAATAGGAGCATGTATTTGGCCATCATTTTGGTAAACTAGAAGGTGTGAATTGGCCAAATGAATGTAATCATGATTTAGAGCATTCTAGAAAAAGAATCAGGTCAATAGGCCCCACAGTTTGAAAGTTATTGCAGTTTTTCAGGTTTTGGAGACCTCTTAAGAATGCTTCAAAGTCAGGTTTGGGGCATTAAATGACCTCGAAAAGGGTCAAAAAATGGGGTACGAGCAAAGCTTGTTCATAGGGCTATAGAGCACTTTGAGAGCTTTCCAAAAATGTAAACGATTCGTCAATCGGAGCAAGGTTCAAAAGTTATGCCTCCCGAAAGTTCGGTTATCATTTTTGGATTCTAGATTTGCACTGACTTCTAACGCAGCTTCCAGAACCTTCTATTTTGTCGGTGGATGCCTACTAGCACTTTCTAGAATGTACTCCAAGTCCTTAACCCTCTGGGGTCTATTTAATTAGATTTTTGGCATTGTAAAAGGCAGTTCGGAGTGGAGTTTGAGAGGAGGTGCTAAAAGGAGAAATATTCTCCAGATTTATGCTATTGTAAGCCCTTAGGGCATGTTCTGAAGTTTATTTTCATTGTACTATTTGTACTAGCTTATTTTCTTAGTTAATATAATTTACCTTTTTCTATTGTGTCCATTTTGTTCTTGGGTTGTGTCCCCATCAAGTGGTATCAGAGCGGGTTTTCCTGAGTGTGTAGATAGAGCGCCGACTGTGAGGCAGTTTGCACAAGGACTGTGTGGTTGTAGGTTCAAGTTAGAAGATGCCTCCATGAAGAGAGCATGGTGAAAGGGCTAGAGCTATTGATCCTGAGGAGGTTAGATCCCTCCAGAGGTAGGTACAAGCATTGCAAGCGGAGCTTTGTAGAGGAGCAAATATTGTCGCAGGTGACAATAGTGAGGATGACAATGAAGAGGAAGTAATGGGACCAGAAGAGGAAGTTTACGGGGAAGTTCTAAATCCTATAGAGGAAAGGCTTTTTAGGGCCATTACTAAGTTTGGGAAAAGACCTACAATTGAAGTGGGTATATTTTCAAGAAATATGAAACCAGATGAGTTGATCGATTGGATCAATGAACTGGAAGAATACTTTGAGTATGAGGATATAAGGGACCTAGATAGGGTTAAGTTTGCAAAGGCCAAACTGAAAGGCCATGCCAAAATCTGGTGGCAAGAGGTTCAACTGGAAAGACTTTGAAGAGGAAAGGAGAAGATCAGAAGATGGGATTGCATGGTGGACAAATTGAAGAAGCAGTTCATTCCTGTGGACTACGAGCTTGATCTGTTTAAGAAGATGCATGGGTTAAAGCAAGCAGGAAGATCAGTCCAAGAATATACAGAGGAGTTTTACCGACTTTTGATTAGAGCGAGGCATGCAGAAGCAAATAAGGAGAAGGTTGCGCATTATATTAGTGGGTTGCGACCTAGCATCCAAGAGGAATTAAGTCTGGTAAGAATGACCAGCGTTGAAGAGGCATACTAGTTTGCCCTACGAGTTGAAGAGAAGCTGAATAAAAGGTTTGAAGGAAGAAAAAGAGGGTGCAGTCAAGGAGGAAGGGGAAGTAGTAGATCATCTAGAAGCCGCAATGAAACCCAATAGAAAAATGAAGATGTGGGTACTAGCAGATACCAAAGGAATGAGGGTTTCAACTGCTCCCATGATCAAGACTTTGGAAATCAAAGAGCAAGAGGTAGAGGATGTGGACAAGGAAGAGGAGGCTTCTGTGGTACTTGTTTCCATTGCAATGGAGAAGGTCATCATGCCTTTGAATGCCCTCAACAACAAGGAAGGACAGATAGGAGAGCTGAGGGCCAAGCTAGGGTTGCTCATGTGGATGAGGATGCACAATCATCACATTCAGAGGATGCAGAAAGAGGAGAGACCTTGGTAAATGAAAGAGTCCTACTAAGTGGTGAGAATGAACTAGAAAAATGAAGGAGTTTGTTTTGTACCAGATGCAAGTGTGAGGATAAATGTTGTGACGTGATTATTGATGGTGGTAGCACTGATAACCTGGTATCAGAAGAGATGGTCTCTAAGCTAAAGCTCAAGAGAAAGAAACATCCCCAACCCTATCAGATTTCTTGGGTAAAAGATGATCATAAGGTCCTGGTAAGTGACCAATGTTTAGTAAAATTCAAAATTGGGAGTTACCATGATGAAGTTCTCTGTGATGTTATTTCGATGGATGTTTGCCATCTATTGTTGGGTAGACCATGGCAGTTTGATAGATCTAAAGAGTGGCTATCATCAGATATGGATTCAAGAAGGAGATGAGTGGAAAATAGCCTTCAAGACCAAGGAGGGTCTTTATGAGTGGTTAGTCATGCCCTTTGGATTGACGAATGCCCCAACCACCTTCATGCGGCTCATGAATGAGGTACTTAAGAAGTTCTTGGAAAAAATTTTTATTGTCTATTTGGATGATATTTTAATTTTTAGAAAGACTTTGGAAGAACATTTACTGCATATTCGTAGTGTCCTTGAAAGGCTAAGGGAAGAGAAACTATTAATTAATCTAAAGAAGTGTGTCTTTGCAAAAAGGGAGTTAGTCTATTTGGGATTTGTTATATCACCTGAAGGTTTCAAAATGGATCCAGAGAAGGTAAAAGTCATCTTGGAATGGCCTACTCCAAGGTCTGCTACTGAGGTAAGATCATTTCATGGTCTAGTTAGTTTTTATAAGAAGTTTATTAAGAATTTCAGTGGCATATGTACACCCCTAACTGATACAATAAGAGGGGATAGAAAAGAGTTCAAATGGACTGCAACAGCTATGAGAAATTTTGAGTTGCTGAAGAAGAAGGTGACTGAACAGCCTGTGTTGGCACTTCCAGATTTTAGAAAAGTATTCTAGGTGGATTGTGATGCTAGTGGTAGTACTATTGGGGCTTTATTAAGCGAAGAAGGTAAGCCTATTGCATATTTTAGTGAAAAATTGAATGATGCAAAGAAG
This sequence comes from Cupressus sempervirens, assembly GCA_028749045.1. Lineage (NCBI taxonomy): Eukaryota > Viridiplantae > Streptophyta > Pinopsida > Cupressales > Cupressaceae > Cupressus > Cupressus sempervirens. The sequence continues at coordinate 415,759,163 of CM053790.1, forward strand.
AAGTATTCTATTTATGATCAAGAGTTATATGCAATAGTTTAGGCCTTAAAGAAATGGAGGCATTATTTATTGCCAAAGGAATTTGTTTTGTATACTGATCATTAGGCATTACAATACCTAAATAGCTAAGGTAAATTGAATCAGAGGCATATGAAGTGGGTAGAATTCTTGCAGAGTTATACATTTGTGTTGAAGCATAGAAGTGGAAAATCTAACAGGGTTGTAGATGCACTAAGTAGGAGATAGTTGTTGCTTACAACAATGCAGGTTGAAGTAGTTGGGTTTGATGAACTCAAGAATTTGTACCCCAAGGATCCTGATTTTGCTGAAGCATGGAAAGCTTGTAAAGAACCTATTGCTGTAGATTGAACCAAGTGGTTAGACTATTTGATTCAAGATGGCATGTTATTCAAAGGTAGTCAATTGTGCATTCCAAGGAGTTCCATGAGGGAAAATCTAATTAAGGAGAAACACAGTACAGGGATGGCAGGACATTTTGGTCAAGATAAGACCATTTCCATTCTTAGAGAACAATATTTTTGGCCTCAAATTACACAGGATGTGAAGAAGTTTGTACAGAGTTGCCATGTTTCTCAAGTTGCCAAGGGGTTTAGTCAAAATACTGGCCTATATCAGCCATTGCCTGTTCCATCAAGGCCATGGGAGGACATAAGTATGGATTTTTTTCTTGGATTGCCAAGGACACAAAGGGGTAATGACTCAGTATTCGTGGTGGTTGATAGGTTCTCCAAAATGGCACATTTCATTCCATGCCACAAAACTCATGATGTTGTCCATATTACAGACTTGTTTTTCAAAGAGGTGGTAAGACTACATGGTCTTTGAAGGAGTATAGTTTCTGATAGAGATACTAAATTTATGGGGTATTTCTGGAGGACATTGTGGAAGAAGTTGAGAAAAGACTTGAAATCCAGTTCCACGCATCACCCACAAACTGATGGCCAAACAAAAGTGGTAAATAGAAGTCTGGGCAATTTGCTGAGATGTTTAGTTGGAGATAAGCCCAAGGGATGGGATTTGATTCTACCATAGGCAGAGTTTTCTTATAATAACTCTGTAAATAGGAGTACTGGAAAATCACCATTTCAAATTGTATATGGGAATAGCCCAAGGACTGCACCAGAATTGAGGAAGATAGAACAAGGGGAGAGGACAAGTGTTGAAGTTGAGGAATTTGTTGAACACATCAAGCGTCTACATAAGGAGGTTCAAGCACACATTATCAAGATGAATCAAGAGTATAAAGCTAGGGCTGATCAAAGGAGAAGACATAAGGAATTCCAAGTAGGGGATCTAGTCATGGTGCACTTACGAAAAGAAAGATTTCTAGTTGGTACTTACAACAAGATAAAAATGAAGAAATTTGGCCCCTGCAAAGTTTTGAAGAAACATAACTCAGGAAATGCATATGAGGTGGAGCTGCCAAATGGTATTCACATTTCTCCCATTTTCAACATTGCAGATTTAATAGAGTATCATGATGATGGTGCAGATGAGGAGCTGGTTTTAGAGCCATGTCCAATTCCTGCTTCTAAGAAGGAGGAGATAGAAGAAATTCTAGATCATCGTGTGGGTAGGAGTACCAGAAACAGGCAGTATGAAGAGTATTTGGTCAAATGGAAAGGATGGCTGATCGAGGACTCAACTTGGATTTCAGCAACTAAGGTTTCCTATTTGGGATTTCCTCTACCATCCATAAAGTGACAGGGTAACTTTTCAATCTACCCTGGGTGTCTGACACAGGAGCATCCAGAGGTATAAGGGCAATCCTGTGTCACCCAAAAAAAAATGTACTTAGACTTAGTTTTTGTTTCATTTCTTTACATTTTTGGATACCCATTTGGCTCAAATAAAGGTTCCAACTCTCATAGTTCAACTATCAGTGTGTTTGAAAATCTTGAAAAAATAGGAGCATGTATTTGGGCCATCATTTTGGTAAACTAGAAGTTGTGAATTGGCCAAATGAATTTAATCATGATTTAGAGCATTCCAAAAAAAGAATTAGGTCAATAGGCCCCATGGTTTGAAAGTTATTACAGTTTTTTAGATTTTGGAGACCTCCTAAGAATGCTTCAAAGTTAGGTTTAGGGCATTAAATGACCTCAAAAAGGGTCAAAAAATGGGGGACGAGAAAATATTTTCCATAGGGCTATAGAACGCTTCGAGATCTTTCCAAAAATGTAAACGGTTCATCAATCGGAGCTACGGTTCAAAAGTTATGCCTCCCGGAAGTTCGGTTACCATTTTTGGGTTCTTCTAGATTTGCACCGACTTCTAACGCAGCTTCTGAAACCTTCTATTTTGTTGGTGGATGCCTACTAGCACTTTATAGAATGTACTCCTAGTCCTTAACCCTCCGAGGTCTATTTAAGGAGATTTTTGGCATTGTAAAAGGCAGTTCGGAGTGGAGTTTGAGAGGAGGTGCTAAAAGGAGAAATATTCTCTAGATTTATGCTATTGTAAGCCCTTAGGGCATGTTCTGAAGTTTATTTTATCTGTACTATTTGTACTAGCTTATTTTCTCAGTTAATATAATTTCCCTTCTTTTGTTGTGTCCATTCTGTTCTTGGGTTGTGTCCCCATCACCTTGTTGATCTTTTGTTGTGATGGATCATGATTGTGACACTGAGTGGTCTACACTGTCGAGGTGTTTCGATTTATGTTTCTATTTTAGTTGTTTTGTTTATGCTTCTGCTGATCTATGAGATTATGATGTGATTTAAGGTTCACTAAGGTTTGTGCTAGTGGTTAGCAGGATTGATGTGATATCATGAGGTTGTTCTGTGATTATCTTGAGATGTGTGCAAAGATTGGACTGTGTTCTTTTTACCACACTACATTGGACTAGGTTGCTGTAGTAGTGGTTAGTCATGTTTATGACTATGTTTTCTTTTGCGTTTTAAGTGTCTTTTTGTTGATTCTATAAACAATTATTATTAAATGCTTAAGTAATTAAAATGGGTTGTTCTTGTTGGATTATTTAGTTATGTATTGTGGACATTTACCTTCTTATATTTCTTATTAGAGAGATATTTGTTACTCATGTGATGCTTTACATTTCAGACGACTTGAGGGTCAGATGTTATACCTTGATTTTAGTATCATATATATTAGACTACTATGTTGTTCAGTTAATCATATTGCATGATGATGCCATTTTGAGATGACAGTGTGTTTTATGATGATATCTCGTTATCTAGTATTTGGACATACCTCTGATTATAATATGTGATGGATTTAATGCTATGGTTATTTACTTCATTCCTACATTGTTATGCTTTATGTGAAAATGAGTGATGTAAATATATTATTTTAATATAATTAAATAAATTGTTAAATTAGGTGATTTAATGAATTTATTGCTTCAGCTATGTTATTATATGCAATTGCACTTGAACATGTTGTTTAGTGTGCAGGATTTATATCCCTGGTAGTGGCACATGGAGTTAGTGATTCAAACTTTCATATTTTACCAATATTGCTCTTATATGGTCAACGTATCCTTTAGTAAATGTTTAAATTAAACCTTTTGGTGATTATTAAATCCGAACTCATTTGCATTATGTGATTAGACCAGTGAGCATGTATGTGCATTTAGAGTTTCGCATTGTCATGAAAGTCATTAAGGTGATTTCTATGTTTTTGGGATTTCGAGCTTTTTAATTGATTTATTTTAATTTCTTGTAGCTTTTCCATAGATGAATTCCTATTTATAGGAATAGCTTGTTTTTGTTTGGGTTGATTCAGAGTTTAACAATGTTGGCTAGTTATTTGCCCTAATTGATTATTCACTCGAAAAGTGAATAAATATCCAAAGAGGAATTTAATTCTTCACTTCTCACTTTTGAATTAGAGAGTTGGAGAGTAAAACCCAAAATCCTCTTCATGGGTGTGGGATCATCACGAGGTTGGGCTCATTGGATCTAGCTCGATAAAACCTTTGATTGCCATGATTTTCATCTACTTCTGTGAGCTATCTATTTTATGGTTCAGATTCCCATTTTGCCCTTTTGGCTGTGAGGTAGAGCTTTCCTATTTTATTGTTTCTGCTCCATTTCTACTTCTATTTTTTGTAGCCATTTGTGTGGAGGCTGAGAACTAGTGTTCCCCTCCATTTTTTTATGTTAGTTCTACCTGGTTGGGTAGGTATGAACATTTCCCTATTTTTTGAGATGAGGATTTGGGATTTCACGATGTTATGCTGGCTATTTTTGCATATGGTGTCCGATTCCATTTATTTTTGGACTTTTGGGATTTTTGTGCCCAAAGGCTAAATGGGTTTTAATTTTGCAAATTTTCCAAAATTTGAGGCTTTTACCTCATTTTGCATGCTGCCCTATTTTCACAAGTTTTCTTGGCACAATGTGGGTCACGGACCTTGATGATCCATTTGGATATTAGTCAGACCACTTTTGTACTTTTATGTTGCCTTGGGATGCATGTTGCATCCATACTCTTGACATTGTGTTCAGTTGAGTGATTTTATACCTATTATGATTTCTTTTGGACCTTTTCTTTGTTTCATGGACATTGGGATTCGTGTAGAATCCATACTTTTGGATTGAGGCTGGTGGAGTGAGTTCATGACCCTTGGTTGATGGGGACACCATCCAAGCATAGAATGGACACAATAGGAAAGGGAACTTTAATTAACTTTGTAAATAAGCTAATACATCCAGTACAGAGAAAATAGACTTCAAAACATGCCCTATGGGCTTACAATAGCATAAATTTTGAGATAATTTCTCTTTTTAGTACCTCCTTTCAAACTCCACTTCGAATTGTCTTTTACACTGCCAGAAATGTCCTTAAATAGACCTCAAAGGGTTAAGGACTAGGAATAAATTCTAGAAAGTGCTAGTAGGTGTCCACCAACCAAGTAGAAGGCTCCAGAACCCGCATTAGAAGTTGATCCAAATCTAGAAGAATCTAAAAATGGTAACCTAACTTTTGGGAGGCATAACTTTTGAACCATAGCTTCGATTGACGAACCGTTTACATTTTCAAAAATCTCTTGAAGTACTTTATAGCCCTATGGACCAGTTTCGCTTGTCCCCCTTTTTTTGGCCCTTTTTGAGGTCATGTAATGCCCCTAACCTGACTTTGAAGCATTCTTAGGAGGTCTCCAAAAATCAAAAAACTGTGATAACTTTCAAACCATGGGGCCTTTTGACCTGATTCTTTTTTTGGAATGCTCTAAATTGCAATTACATTCATTTGGCCAATTTACACCTCCAAGTTCACCAAAATGATGGCTCAATTACATACTCCTATTTTTTTGACATTTACATGTATCCCAAGGTGTTCAAATACTCTATCCTAGAACACTGATAGTGGAATTGTGAGAGTTGGAACCTTTATTTGACCCAAATGGATATCCAAAAATGAAAACACATGAAACAAAAACTAAGTCTAAGTACATTTTTTTTTGGGTGACACAGGATTGCCCTTATACCTTTGGATGCTAATGCATTAGACACCCAGGGTAGATTGAAAAGTGACCCTATCACTTTATGAATGCTAGAGGAAATCCCAAATGAGAAACCTCAGCTACTGAAATCCAAGTTGAGTGCTTTATTGGCTGTCCTTTCCACTTGACCAAATACTCTTTATACTGCCTATTTTTGGTACTCGTACCCACAAGATGATCTAGAATGTCTTCTATCTGCTCCTTCTTAGAAGCATGAATTGGACATGGCTCTAAAATCAATTCCTCATCTGCACCATCATCATGATACTCTATTAAGTCTACAATGTTGAAAATAGGAGAAATGTGAATACCATTTGGAAACTCCACCTCATATGCATTTCCTGAGTCATGTTTCTTCAAAATTTTGCAGGGACCAAATTTCTTCATTTTTAGCTTGTTGTAAGTGTCGGCTGGAAATCTTTCTTTTCATAAGTGTACCATGACTAGATCCCCTACTTGAAATTCCTTATTTCTTCTCCTTTGATCAGCCCTACCTTTATACTCTTGATTCATCTTGGAAATGTGTGCTTGAACCTCCTCATGTAGATGCTTGATATGTTCAGCAAACTCTTTAGCTTCAGCACTTGTCCTCTCCCCTTGCTCTATCTTCCTCAATTTTGGCACAGTCCTTGGGCTACTTCCATATAAAATTTTGAATGGTGATCTACCAGTACTCCTATTTACAAAGTTATTGTAAGAAAACTCAGATTGTCATAGAATAAAATCCCACCCCTTGGGCTTATCCCCAACTAAACATCTCAGCAAATTGCCCAGACTTTTGTTTACCACTTCTGTTTGGCCGTCAGTCTATGGGTGATGTGTGGAACTGAATTTTAACTCTGTTCTCAACTTTTTCCACAATGTTCTCCAGAAATACCCTACAAATTTAGTATCTCTGTCAGAAACTATACTCCTTGGAAGACCATGTAGTCTTACCACCTCTCTAAAAAACAAGTCTGCAATATGGATAACATCATGAGTTTTGTGGCATGAAATGAAATGTGCCATTTTGGAGAACCTATCAACCACCACAAATTCTGAGTCATTACCCCTTTGTGTCCTCAGCAATCCAAGAACAAAATCCATACTTATGTCCTCCCATGGCTTTGATGGAATAGGTAATGGCTAATATAGTCCAGTATTGTGGCTTTTTCCCTTGGCAACTTGACAAACCTGACAACTCTGTACAAACTTCTTTACATCTTGTGAAATCTGAGGCCAAAAATAATATTCGCTAAGAATGGAAATGGTCTTATTTTGACCAAAATGTCCTACCATCCCTCCACTATGTTTCTCTTTAATCAAAATTTCCCTCATGGAACTCTTTGGAATGCATAATTGGATGCCCTTGAATAACATACCATCCTGAATCAGATAGTCTAACCACTTAGTTCTATCTATAGCAATAGGCTCTTTACAAGCTTTCCATGCTTCAACAAAATCAGGATCATTAGGGTATAGATTCTTGAGTTCATAAAACCCAACTACTTCAACTTGCATTACTGTAAGCAACAATTGTCTCCTGCTTAGTGCATCTGCAACCCTGTTAGATTTTTCGCTTCTATGTTTCAACAAAAATGTATAGCTTTGCAAGAACTCTACCCACTTCATATGCCTCTGATTCAATTTACCTTGGCTATTTAGGTACTGTAATGCCTGGTGATCAGTATACAAAACAAATTCCTTTGGCAATAAATAATGCCTCCATTTCTTTAAGGCTTGAACTATTGCATAGAACTCTTGATCATAAACATAATACTTTTTTTTTGCATCATTCAATTTTTCACCAAAATATGCAATAGGCTTACCTTCTTGGCTTAATATAGCCCCAATAGCACTGCCACTAGCATCGCAATAGACTTGGAACACTTTTCTAAAATTTGGAAGTGCCAACACAGGTTGTTCTATCATCTTCTTCTTTACCAATTCAAAACTTCTCGCAGCTGCTGCAGTCCATTTGAACTCTTTTCTATCCCCTCTTATTGTATTAGTTAGTAGTGCACATATGCCACTGAAATTCTTAATAAACTTAATGTAAAAACTAACCAGACCATGAAATGATCTTACCTTAGTAGCAGAACTTGGAGTAGGCCATTCCAAGATGGCTTTTACCTTCTCTGGATCTATTTTGAGACCTTGAGGTGATATAACAAACCCCAAATAGACTAACTCCCTTTTTCCAAAGATACACTTCTTCAGATTAATTAATAGTTTCTCTTCCCTTAGCCTTTCAAGGACACTATGAATATGCAATAAATATTCTTCCAAAGTCTTGCTAAAAAATAAAATATCATCCAAATAAACAATAAAAAATTTTCCCAAGAACTTCTTAAGTACCTCATTCATGAGCCGCATGAAGGTGCTTAGGGCATTTGTCAATCCAAAGGGCATGACTAACCACATAAAGACCCTCCTTGGTCTTGAAGGCCATTTTCCACTCATCTCCTTCTCATATCCATATCTGATGATAGCCACTCTTGAGATCTATCTTTGTGAAGTACTGAGCTCCACTCAAGTAATCCATAAGATCATCCATCCTTGGCAAAGGAAACTGGTACTTGATGGTTATCCTAATAATAGCTCGAGAATCTATACACATCCTCCACTCTCCATCCTTCTTTGGTGTGAGTACTACAGGTACTACACATGGACTTAGGCTCTCTCGAATCAAGCTCTTCCTCAATAGCTCTTGAAGCTGTCTATTTAGCTCCTCTGTTTAAGTAGGAGTCATCCTATGACCAACCTTGTTAGGAAAACTAGCTCCTAGAATTAGATCTATCTAATAACTGATTTGCCTTACTGGTGGAAATCCTTTTGGAACATTAGCAAAGATAATATCTCCAAACTCACCTAGTAAATCTGAAACTTCAAGTGGTATTTCACTACTACCTTCTTTATCTTTCCTAGGAATCAAAGCATAGCACATACGCTGATGTTTCATGCCATCTAAAAACTCTCTTCCATGAAAAAGACAAATCTTAGCACTACTACATACCTTTTCACCTTCTTTTTTCATGGGCTTCAATTTGTGGCAAACTCCATCCTTTGTTAGAGAGTATGTGTTTGCATGTCCATCATGTACTGCATGTCTATCAAACTACCATGGTCTACCCAACAATAGATGGCAAAAATCCATCAGAATAACATCACAGAGAACTTCATCATGGTAACTCCCAATTTTAAATTTTACTAAACATTGTTCACTTAATAGGACCTTATGATCATCTTTCACCCAAGCAATCTGATAGGGCTGGGGATGTCTCTCCCTCTTGAGCTTTAGCTTAGAGACCATCTCCTCTAATACCAATTTATCTGTGCTACCACCATCAATGATCATGTCACAACATTTATCCTTACACTTGCATCTAGTACGGAATGAACTCCTCTGTTGTCCTAGTTCAATCTCACCACTTAGTAGGATGCTTTCATTCACCAAGGTCTCTCCTCTTTCTGCATCCTTTGAATGTGATGATTGTGCATCCTCATCCACATTACCCTAGCTTGGCCCTCAGCTCTCCTATCTGTCCTGCCTTATCATTGAGGGCATTCAAATGCACGATGACCTTCTTCATTACAATGGAAATAGGTACCACAAAAGCCTCCTCTTCCTTGTCCATGTCCTCTACCTCTTCCTCTTTGATTTCCAAAGTCTTGATCACGGGAGCGATTAAAACCCTCGTTCCTCTGATTTCTATTGGTACCCACATCTTCATTTTTCTTTTCGGTTTCATTTTGACCTCCAGATGACCTACCACTACCCCTTCCTCCTTGACCACACCCTCTTTGTCTTCCTTCAAACCTTTTATTCAGCTTCTCTTCAACTCGTAGTGAAAATTGGTATGCCTCTTCAATGCTGGTCATTCTTACCAGACTTAATTCCTCTTGGATGCTAGGTCGCAACCCACTGATATAACGAGCAATCTTCTCCTTATTTTCTTTTGCATGCCTTGCTCTAGTCAAAAGTCGATAAAACTCCTCTGTATATTCTTGGACTGATATTCCTGCTTGCTTTAACCCATGCATCTTCTTGAACAAATCAAGCTCATAGTCCACAAGAATGAACTGCTTCTTCAATTTGTCCACCATGCGATCCCACCTTGTGATCTTCTCATTTCCTCTTCTATTTCTTTCCAATTGAACCTCTTGCCACCAGAGTTTGTCCTAGCCTTTCAGTTTGGCTTTTGCAAACTTAACCCTATCTGGGTCCCTAATATCCTCATACTCAAAGTATTCTTTCAGTTCATTGATCCAGTTGATCAACTCATCTGGTTTCAAATTTTCTGAAAAATATACCCACTTCAATTGTAGGTCTTTTCCCAAACTTAGTAATGGCCCTAAAATGCCTTTCCTCTACCTGATTTAGAAAATCCCCATCAAATTCCCCTTTTGGTCCCATTTCTTCTTCTTCATTGTCATCCTCACTGTCATCACCTGCGGCATCATTGGCTCCTCTACGGAGCTCCTCTTGTAATGTCTGTACCTTCCTTTAGAGGGCTCTAACCTCCTCAGGATTAATAGCTCTGGCCCTTCTGCCATGCTCTTTTCATGGACTCATCTTGTAACTCAAACCCACAACCACACAATTCTGGTGCAAGCTGCCTCACAGTCGGCACTCTGTCTACACACTCAGGAAAACTAGCTGTGATACCACTTGATGGGGACATGACCCAAGCATAGAATGGACATAATAGAAAAGGGAAAATTGTATTAATTTAGAAAATAAGCTACTACATATAGTACAGAGAAAATAAACTTCAAAACATGCTCTAAGGGCTTACAAAAACATAAATTTGGAGATAATTTCTCCTTTCAGTACCTCATCTCAAACTCCACTCCGAACTACCTTTTACAATGCCAAAAATTTCCTTAAATAGATCTTAGAGGGTTAAGGACTAGGAATACATTATAGAAAGTGCTAGTAGGCATCCACCGACCAAATAGAAGGCTCCAGAAGTTGCGTTAGAAGTCGACACAAATCTAGAAGAATCTAGAAATGGTAATCAAACTTTTGGGAGGCATAACTTTTGAACCGTAGCTCCGATTGACAAATCATTTACATTTTTGGAAAGCTCTCAAAGCACTCTATAGCCCTATGGATGAGCTTCAATAACTTTCAAATCGTGGGGCCTTTTGACCTGATTCTTTTTTTGGAATGCTCTAAATTACAATTACATTCATCTAGAAAATTTACACCTTCTAGTTTACACAAAATGATGACCCAATTACATATTCCTTTTTTTTTTAGGATTTACACGTATTCCAAAGTGTCCAAATACTCTATCTTATAACACTAATAGTGGAATTGTGAGAGCTGAAACCTTTATTTGACCCGAATAGGTATCTGAAAATGAAAACACATGAAACAAAAACTAAGTCTAAGTACTTGTTTTTTTTGGTAACACAGGATTGCCCTTATACCTCTGGATGCTCCTGCATCATGTATCTATGGATGTATGCATGTATACATAGATGCATACATGTATCTATGCATCTATGCATGCATGCATAGATATATCTATGCATGTATGTTATGTATGTATGTATGCATTCATGCATACATACATACATACATACATACACATATGTATGATGCATGCATGTGTGTGTCTGTCAATACATACATACACACATGCATACATGTATGCATACATACATATACATATGTATGATGCATGCATGCATGCATGTGTGTGTATCAATACATACATGCATGTATGTATGTATGTATTTGTATGTGTATGCATGCATGCATACATATACATATACATATACATATACATATACATATGCATGCATACATACATAAATATACATATACATATACATACATATACATATACATATTCATATACATATACGTATATACATATATATCTATGCATGCATGTATACATACATGGATACATGGATGTATGGATGAATCCATCCATTCATGCATGCATGGATGCATACATACATCCATGCATCTATGTATACATGCATACATACATAAATACATGTATGTATGGATGTATGCATGCAGGCATGCATGCATATGCAATATGTATGTATACATAGATACATGTATGTATGGATGGATGCATTCATACATATATACATAGATATATGTATGTATGTATGCAATATATACATAAATATATGTATGTATGGATGCATACATACATACATACATGTATAAATGTATATATCTTGTATGTATGCATATGCATGTATGCATGCATACATCCATCCATGCATCTATGTATACATGTATGTATGGATGTATATATATGCATGCATACACATATCTATCCATGTATGGATGTATATATATGTATGCATGCATGCATCTATGCAGACATGCATACATACATAGATGCATGCATGCACGTATGACTCCATGCATATGCATGCATCCATACATACATGTATCTATCCAAGCATGCATCCATGCATGCATACATACATACATGTATACATTTGTATATCTTGTATGCATGCATATGTAAGTATGACTCCATGCATATGCATGCATCTATCCATACATACATCTATCTATTCAAGCATGCATAAATGCATGCATGTATTTATGCATGGATGCATGCATAAATGCATGCATGTATGGATGCATGAATGCATGCATACATACATACATGTATAAATGTATATATCTTGTATGTATGCATATGCATGTATGCATGCATCTATCCATGCATTCATCCCTGCATGCATGCATGCATACATAGATGCATGCATGTATGTATGCATCCATGCATATGCATGCATGTATTTGCATGCATCCATGTATGCATACATACATACATGTATACTTGTATATATCTTGTATGTATGCATATGAATGTATGCATGCATACATACATCCATGCATCTATCCATGCATGCATAGATGCATGCATGCATCTACATTCATGCATGCATATATACATAGATGCATGCAGGTATTTAAGCATCCATGGATATGCATGCATGGATGCATAATGTATGCATCTATGCATGTATCTATGTCATACATAGATGCATGCATTTATTTATGAATCCATGCATATGCATGCATCTATGCATGCTTGGATGCATCCATCCATGCATGTATCTATGTCATAAATAGATACATGTATGTATGGATGCATGCATATGCATGGATGCATACATACATGCATGCATCTATGTATGTATGCATGGATGCATGCATAGATGCATACATGCATGCATCTATGTATGTATGCATGTATGCATAGATGCATGCATCCATAAAAGATATATACATGTATACATGTATGTATGTATGCATCCATGCATACATACATGCATGCATGGATAGATACATGTATGTATGGATGGATGCATGCATACATGTATGTATACATAGATCCATGTATGTATGGATGCATGCATGCATGCATCCATACATACGTATATCTATGTATACATTGCATACATACATAGATATATCTATGCATGCATGCATGTATCCATAGATATATATATATATGTGTGTGTGTGTGTGTGTGTGTATGCATGTATGCATGAAAATCTATGCATATGCAATGTATACATAGATATATATGTATGTATGCATGTATGCGTATCTATGTATGTATACAATGTATACATAGATATATGTATTTATGTATGCAACGTAAACATAGATATATGTATGTATGGATGGAGGCATGCATACATACATATATATGTATGCATCTATATACATATATACATGTATGGATATATGCATGCATACATGCATAGATGCATGCATGTATGTATGCATCCATACATATATATGTATGCATGCATATACATACATACATACATACATACATGTATGCATGTATACATAGATGCATGGATGGATGTATGCATCCATGCATGCATAGATGCATGCATGTATGTATGCATGCATACATGTATATTCATAAATAAAAGATATATACATGTATACATGTATGTATGTACGTATGCATCCATATATACATATATCTATGCACATATATTGTATACAAACATAGATATGCATGACTGCATGCATACATATATATATCTATGTATACATGTATGCATGCATAGATATATCTATGTATGTATACATGCATGTGTGTGTGTCAATACATATGAATACATATATCTATGTATACATACATATATCTATCTATACATTGATACATACATGCATGCATAGATGTATGCATGCATGCATCCATACATACATATATCTGTGTATACATACATATATCTATGTATATATTGATATGTACATGCATGCATAGATATATCTATGTATGTACTATTTGTACTAGCTTATTTTTCTTGTTAATATAATTTCCCCTTTTCTGTTGTGTCCATTCTAGGCTTGGTCTCTATCCCCATCACATGTATTTATCTTGTATGTATGCATATGCATCTATGCATGCATCTATGTATATATCTTGTATGCATACATCCATGTATATATCATGTATGTACGCATGCATCTATGTATATATCTTGTATGTATGTATATGCATACATACAATATATATACATGTATACATGGATGTATGTATGTATGCATCTAGAAGTATAACGGCAATCCTGTGTCACCCAAAAAAATGTACTTAGACTTAGTTTTTATTTCATATATTTTCATTTCTAGATACCCATTTGGGTCAAATAAAGGTTCCAACTCTCACAGTTCCACTATTAGTGTTCTAAGATAAAGTATTTGAACACCTTGGGATACGTATAAATCTTGAAAAAATAGGAGTATGTAATTGGATCATCATTTTGGTAAACTAGAAGGTGTAAATTGACCAGATGAATGTAATTGTAATTTAGAGCACTCCAGAAAAAGAATCAGGTCAAAACGCCCCACAGTTTTAAAGTTATTGCAGTTTTTCAAATTTTGGAGACCTCCTGAGAATGCTTCAAAGTTAGGTTAAGGGAATTAAATGACCTTAAAAAGGGTCAAAAAATGGGAGACGAGAAAAGCTTGTCCATAGGGCTATAGAGCACTTCAAGAGCTTTCCAGAAATGTAAACGGTTCATCAATCGAAGCTACAGTTCAAAAGTTATGACTCCCAAAAGTTCGATTACCATTTCTAGATTCTTCTAGATTTGTTTCGACTTCTAATGCAGCTTCTGGAGCCTTCTATTTAGTTGTTGGATGCCTACTAGTACTTTCTAAAATGTATGCCTAGTCCTTAACCCTCTAGGATCTATTTAAGGAGATTTCTGGCATTGTAAAAGGCAGTTCGGAGTGGAGTTTGAGAGGAGGTACTGAAGGAGAAATTATCTCCAGATTTATGCTATTGTAAGCCCTTAGGGAATTTTTTGAATTTTATTTTCTCTTTACTTAATGTAATAGCTTATTTTCTAGTTAATACAATTTCCCTATTTCTGTTGTGTCCATTCTGTTCTTGGGTTGTGTCTTCATCAAGTGGTATCAGAGCTAGTTTTCCTAAGTGTGTAGACAGAGCGCCGACTATGAGACAATTTGCACCAGGATTGTGTGGTTGTGAGTTTGAGTTAGAAGATGCCTCCACAAAGAGAGCATGGTGAAAGGGCCAAAGCTATTAATCTTGAGGAGGTTAGAGCCCTCCAAAGGTAGGTAGAAGCATTGCAGGAGGAGCTTCATAGAGGAACAACTATGGCCGCAGGTGATGAAAGTAAGGATGACAAAAAAGATGATGAAATTAGACCAGAAGGGGAATTTGATAGGGAAGTTCTAAATCATGCAAAGGAAAGGCTTTTTAGGGCCATTACTAAGTTTGGGAAAAGACCTCCAATTGAAGTGGGTGTATTTTTAGGAAATCTGAAACTAGATGAGTTGATCGATTGGATTAATGAATTGGAAGAATACTTTGAGTATGAGGATATCAGGGACCCAGATAGGGTTAAGTTTGCAAAGGCCAAACTAAAAAGCCATGACAAAATCTAGTGGCAAGAGGTTCAATTGGAAAGAAATAGAAGAGGAAAGGAGAATATTACAAGGTGGGATCGCATGGTGGACAAATTGAAGAAGCAGTTCATTCTTATGGACTATGAGTTTGATTTGTTTAAGAAGATGGATGGGTTAAAGAAAGCAGGAAGATCAGTCCAATAATATATAGAGGAGTTTTACTAACTCTTGATTAGAGGAGGGCATGCAAAAGGAAATAAGGAGAATGTTGCTCGTTATATTAGTGGGTTGTGACCTAGCATCCAGGAGGAATTAAGTCTGGTAAGAATGACCAGCGTTGAAGAGGCATACTAGTTTACCCTACGAGTTGAGGAGAAGCTGAATAAAAGGTTTGAAGGAAGACAAAGAGGGTGTGGTCAAGGAGGAAGGGGAAGTGGTAGGTCATCTGGAGGCTGCAATGAAACCCAAAAGAAAAATGAAGATGTGGGTACTAGCAGGAACCAGAGGAATGAGGGTTTCAACCGCTCCCATGATCAAGACTTTGGAAATCAGAGAGGAAGAGGTAGAGGATGTGGACAAGGAAGAGGATTCTTCTATGGTACCTATTTCCACTACAATGAAGAAGGTCATCGTGCCTTTGAATGCCCTCTATGAGCTGAGGGTCAAGCTAGGGTTGCTCATGTAGATGAGGATGCAAAATCATCACATTTAGAAGATGCAGAAAGAGGAGAGACCTTGGTAAATGAAAGGGTCCTACTAAGTGGTGAGATTGAACCAGGATAATGGAAGGTGAAAAGGTATGTAGCAGTGCTAGGATTTGTCTTGTTGATGGAAGAAAGTTTTTAGATGGCATGAAACATCAGTGTATGTGCTATGCTTTGATTCCTACGAAAGATAAAGAAGGTAGCAGTGAAATACCACTTGAAGTTTTAGATTTACTAGGTGAGTTTGGAGATATTATTTTTGATAATATTTCAGAAGGATTTCCACTAGTAAGGCAAATCAGTAATCAGATAGATCTGATTCCAAGAGCTAGTTTTCCTAACAAGGCTACTCACAGGATGACTCCTACTGAAACAGAGGAGCTAAATAGATAGGTTCAAGAGCTATTGAAGAAGGGCTTGATTTGAGAGAGCCTAAGTCCATGTGCACTACCTACAATACTCGCACCAAAGAAGGATGGAGAGTGGAGGATGTGTACTTCACAAAGATAGATCTCAAGAGTGGCTATCATCAGATATGGATATGAGAAGGAGATGAGTGGAAAAAAACCTTCAAGACCAAGGAGGGTCTTTATGAGTGGTTAGTCATGCCCTTTGGATTGACGAATGCCCTAAGCACCTTCATGCGGCTCATGAATGAGGTACTTAAGAAGTTCTTGAGAAAATTTGATATTGTTTACTTGGATGATATTTTAATTTTCAGCAAGACTTTGGAAGAACATTTATTGCATATTCGTAGTGTCCTTGAAAGGCTAAGGGAAGAGAAACTATTAATTAATCTGAAGAAGTGTATCTTTGCAAAAAGGGAGTTAGTCTATTTGGGGTTTATTATATCACCTAAAGGTCTCAAAATGGATCTAGAGAAGGCAAAAGCCATCTTGTAATGGCCTACTCCATGGTCTGCTACTCAGGTAAGATCATTTCATGGTCTGGTTAGTTTTTATAGGAAGTTTATTAAGAATTTGAGTGGCATATGTGCACCCCTGACTGATACAATAAGAGGGGATAGAAAAGAGTTCAAATGGACTGCAATAGCTGCGAGAAGTTTAGAATTGCTGAAGAAGAAGGTGACAGAACAGCTTGTGTTGGCACTTTCAAATTTTAGAAAAGTGTTCCAGGTGGATTGTGATGCTAGTGGCAGTGCTATTGGGGCTGTATTAAGCCAAGAAAGTAAGCCTATTGCATATTTTAGTGAAAAATTGAATGATGCAAAGAAGAAGTATTCTATTTATGATCAAGAGTTCTATGCAATAGTTTAGGCCTTAAAGAAATGGAGGCATTATTTATTGCCAAAGGAATTTGTTTTTTATACTGATCATCAGGCATTACAGTACCTAAATAGCCAAGGTAAATTGAATCAGAGGCATATGAAGTGGGTAGAGTTCTTGTAGTGCTATACATTTGTGTTGAAGCATAGAAGTGAAAAATTAAACAGAGTTGCAGATGCACTAAGTAGGAGACAGTTGTTGCTTACAGTAAAGCAGGTTGAAGTAGTTGGGTTTGATGAACTCAAGAATCTATATCCTGAATATGTATGCATGCATGCATACATAGATATAAGTATGTATGATGCATGCATGCATACATAGATATATGTATGGATGCATGCATCCATACATCCATCCATATATGTATCCATGTATATATACATGTATCTATGTATGTATCCATGTATGCGTACATCCATACATACATGTATCTATGTATGTATGCAAGCATGCATACATACATACAACCATGTATCTATGTATGTATGCATGCATCCATCCATACATACATGTATTTATGCATGCATGCATGGATGTATGTATACATACATGTATTTATGTATATATATATATATATATATATATATATATATATATATATATATATATATATATGTATGTATGTATGTATGTATGTATGTATGTATGTATGTATGTATACATGCATGCATAGATATATCTATGTATGTATGCAATGTATAGATAGATAGATATATGTATGAATGTATGTATGCATGTATACATGTATGCATGCATATATATGTATGGATGCATGCATGCATTGTAGTGCCTCTCATGTTTGCAGTCTATGTCTTGTCTATTTTGATTTGAGAGATACTTAATACTCTTATTATTTTGTACCTTATGATGACCTGAGAGTCAGATGTTATACTTGGATTCAGTACCATAGATGCTTTATTGCTATACTATTCAGTTTATCACATTTGCATGTGGATGCCATTTTGAGATGATAGTAGATCTGTGATGGTATCTAGTTATATGATGTATTTGACCGATTTTTTGATTATGTTATGAGATCGATTCTATGCTATGGTTATTTACTTCATTCTTGTATCTTTACGCTTTCTGTGAATGTGAGTGATGTAAGGGGATTAAATAGGTATTTTAATACATGTTGCTTCGACTATGATATTATTTTCCATTGCACTTGATCATGTGTTTTAGTGTGCAAGAATTATATCCCTGGCAATGGCACATGGAGTTAGTGATTCAGCTATTCATATTTACCCATGTCATTCCTATATGGTCGACATACCCTTATTGTTATTGTTTAGATCAAAACCTTTTAATGATTATTAAATCTGAACTCATTTGCATTATGTGATTAGACCAGTGAGTGAGTCTATGCATTTAGAAGTTCACATTTGTCGCGAAAGTGTTAAGTGTTTTTCTATGTTTTTGGGGTTATTGGATTTTAATATTTTTAAATTTAATTTTTGGTGACTTTTCCTTAGGTGAAATCCCATTGTGGATAATAACCTATTTTCATTTGGGGCAATTCAGAGTTTAACTACTCCAACTAGCTATTTTCCAGAATTGACTATTCACCCAAAAAGTGAATAAGTATTGGAAAAGTGATTTCATAAATCACTTTTCACAATTTGAAAATAGAATGGTAGAGAAAATTTGGAAATCCTCTTCTGAAGGATTCTTGTTTTGCTTGTTCTAGGAGTTGTGAGCATGGGATCTGCGCGAGGTTGTTCTTGTTGAATTTAGCTCGAGGAGTTTATGCCTTGCCATCATTTTCAACTGTTTTGGCGAGAGGTTTATTTTATTGTGTGAGTTTCATTTTTTGCCTCTTTTTCCTTCAGGTAGGGCCTTCCCATTTTATAGTTTTTTCTCTATTTTAGCTTCCATTTCTTGTAGCAATATTGTAGGAGGCTGAGAACTAGTGTTCCCCTCCATTTCTAGTTGCTAGTTCTACCCGATTGGTTGGGTATGAACATTTTTCCCTATTTTTGAAATGGGGTTTTGGGCCATTATGCTAGCCATTTTTTCATACAATGTCTGTTTTCTTTTATTTTTGGATTTTTGGGGTTTTTGAACCCAAGGGCCAAATGGGTTTTAATTTTGGAATTTTTCCAAAATTTGGAGTTTTTACCTCATTTTGCGTGTCACCCTATTTTATCAAGTTTTCTTATCACATTGTGGTTCATGGACCTAGGTGATCTGTTTGGATACAAGTTAGACCATTTTTGTATCGTTTGTTTCATTGGGATGTGTGTTGCATCCGTCCTCTCAATTTTGTTTACAGTTGAGGGACTTGTTTCTTTGTGTTCTCTTCCAGTCCTTTTATTTGATCTTCGTGATGGTGGTGCACCACACACGAGTACGTGCATGTACATAGTCAAATGACTTGTGAGCCCCGACCTTTCGTAGCACTTTCAAAAGTATAATCATTGGGGTTGGGTTGGGAATTTGCATGCCTATGTGAACTCATCATTGGATGAGCATGGGTAGGGTAGGGTAGCATATAGAGGGGGATTCTATTTTCAAGCCCGATGATCATGATGTCATGGGTTGGCAAAGGAAGTTTTATATAAGTGATAATTAAAGAAAACACTGGGAGGTGATAAAATTTAAGATAATAAAATGTGTGAGCACCCGATTAAGTTCGAGGACACAATGTGTGAGCACCCAATTAAGTTTGAGGACACACAATTCAAGCTTGGGCTTGTCGATGCCAAGTGACTCTCCATGATGTCAACCCCTATATAGTAAGCCCATTAAGGTGTCTGACCAGGACCTGTAGTTTATGCATTGTCCATGTCTTGGTTTCAGTCATCATACTACTTGTCGTGAGTGTTAGCCATGGTTGTTGTGTTTTTGTGTGTTTGTGGTTGGATCACTATCTCCATCAACACGGTGGTTGTGGACCTATGGGTGCCACATGGTTGGGACGCGTAGCTACCTTCACCACTACTAAGGATCGGTGTACAGAGACTGTCTATTGTCCTAGTATGACTGTAGTTGGATGTGTCACTTGGTACTTCGGTATATAGAGTATGCTTCTTGTGATTTATGCTCTCATTATGATGTTATCATGGTTTAGATGATGTTATTTTTAATGCATTCCTCATTATGATGATTAGCATGTAGTAGATGATGTTATCTAATTACAGCTTTATCTTATGCTTACTACTAGAATGTTAGATTTTATTCACTTACATTGTAGCATGTTTAGTAGTGATGTCCCTATTATGACAACACCAATGATTTGATTGGTGGCTTGGGATGTTATGTGCGGGGGATGGCTAGGGCCCACGATGGTCCTATGATGCCATTGATGGTTGGGAGGAACCGCGTACTTAGTTGGTTATTTTTTCTCATTGTAATGTTAACTAGTTATTGCGATGTTTCTTTCAGTTGAATGTGATGTTTCCTTTCTGTACTTTTCCCTTCTCTATTTGGTAGATGGTTAGATTCTAGCATTTTATCTTTCAATTACTCTATTATTGTTCGAGTGCTCTCACCTCAGAATGTGGATCCGGCACTCCCCAATGTGGAGCTTTTTCTGTGTGTTTGGCCTTTTTTGAGTTTCCTTAAGTGTTTTTGTTTTCTATTGGCGACATTTGTTCAGCATTGTGCAACACTGATAAAGTATCACATGCCCATAGAAAGAATGTCATACAATACTATAAAGTATCACACGCATTACTAGAGAAGTATCGTACGACACTGGAAGAGTGTCGCACAGCTTCATGAGAAATGTTGCACGATACTTTTCCAGTATTGCATGCCTTCTTAAGAAGTGTTGCATGCCCTTTGGTTAAAACCTATGCATGCCAACAACGGGAACTTTTTGTAGTGTTCCGATCATTTTGAGAGTTGATCTAGATACCCATTTGGGCGTTCTTCAAGCCTATGTTGTTGCATTTTGAATTTAGGAGCTTTCTTTTGAAATTCAATTTTTGGGTTTCTATTGTTGTCCTTCAGGGTTTAAAATATATCATTTAAGTATAAGTTGATGTATATTTAATTCCTTATACACTTATGATATATTTTAATATATGCGACGATTCATTTGAGATGGGTTTTAGACCTCTGCGAGCTAAGGTGTAGATTCTAGGAAAAATCAGGGCTTCAAAAATTCAGACTTAGCCAAATTTTAGGGCTTCAGGATTTCAGACTTAGCCAGTTTCCAAGAGTCAGCTTATGTCTTTCGGCTTGGTAGGTCTTTGTGGTTTTCATGGTTGTGTTTTGGTTGGTAGTGGCGTTTGGAGATTCATTGGTGCTTAGTTGTCTTTCAATCTTTTTTTGCGATCTTTTGGTTTGTGTAGGTTGTATCTTGTGCACTTACACTTGTTTAAAAAAAAAAATATTCTAGCTTGTTTTTCATCCTTGTTTCCAAGGATCTCTAGGTGGGGCATTACATCTGGTATTAGAGCCCATTTTGCAACATTGGGATATCTGTGTTATGCTTCCACTATGGTTTTTCTTTTTGTTGTGTATTGTTATATTATTATTTATTATATGATATCTCTTTGGTTCATGTTTAACTCTTATGTTGTGACCCAATTGTTCTAACATTATCTTGTTGCTTCCTATCAATGATGCCTTCTACACGTAGACCTGGTGGCTGTGGTGGTACCCATAGTGGTAACCATGGAAATGAACACCATGAAGAGGAATGGTAGGGAGGAGGGGGAGAATAGGGTAATAACAATGCTAATCAGGCTCTCTTGGGGGCAATGATGCCAGTGCTCTAGGAAATTCTTACTCAGATGGGCCCTCATGTTGAGGAGTGCTAGCAAGATCAAAATCAAGAAGAGGGATCTCATCATAGAGAGTCCCACCATTCTAAGCATAGAGAGGAAGAGCATGAGCGTGATAATTCTCATACACCACCTAGTGGTAGAAGGCACCATTGGAGGGGCCATGGCTAAGATGATGTTGATCTCACTTAGATTGAGATGATGCAAGAACTTCAGAGGTCCAAACCACTAGAATTTGATGGCCAGGGAACAGGACTCAAAGCTGAGACTTGGTTGCTTGATTTGGGACATTGTTTCTCATTACTACCTTATGGGAGAAACATAAAGGCCCATTGTGTGATCACATAGCTAAGGGAACATAGTTCCATTTGGTGGGGTGAAGAGAGTGAAAGACTTGGTATCAATGTCGCAAATCTCACCTGGGAGATCTTCGAGGAAAGGTTCAAAGAGAAGTTTGTTTCACCTTAGTATTGTGAAGCTCGCATTGATGAATTCCATGAGCTTAAGCATGTCTTTATCATAGTTTATTAGTATGAGACGAAGTTCCTTGGTTTGAAATAGTATTCGAGCTACAGGCATGATGATGCACTCATCACCCAACATTTTGTTAGGGGTCTCAAAGACTCCATCATTGGAGATGTCCATGCTCATCAACCAAGGACACTTGCTCTTGCTATGGAGAAGGAAAGGATCATTGAGAGCAATGTGGCTAGGGGCTACAATGGTAAATTTGGTTCTTAAAACCAAAGTGCTTGAAATTCAAGACAGGATGCTTAGTTCACTCAGTCCTCAGAAAAGGGCCAATGCCAATCAAAACCCTCTCAAGGTAGTTATCATGGTAAGAGTAAGAAGAAGTTTTGGGGTAAGAAGGGTGGACAAGCTTCTGGCACCTCAGGGAAGAAAGGAGATAACTAGAACTGAGGATACAAATCTCAACAGGATCATCCTCCTCATAGTAGTCAGTAGAATTCTAGCAGGGGTAGTGCACCTTACCCTAGTGCTACTCAAGGAGGTCGTGGATCAAGTACTAGCTTTGGAGGATACTATTTTTCTAAATCTTATGATTGTTCGATCAGGCCATCCACTGGTCTTGGTAAGGGCACAGTGAGATCTAAGCCTACTGTAGGAGATGCAGGTAGGAATCACAGAGTCTTTGCGGTGGTTAAAAACTGTTAAGCTGAGCATCAAGGTACAGTAGTTGAGGCTTCAGGTACGTTGCATGGTATTTCATCTTTAGTTTTTTTTGACTCTAGTGCTTCTAATTCTTTCATATCACCATCTCTTGTTCAATGATGTGGGCTAGTTGCAATGTGTCAGGTTGATAGGTGGCAGGTAGAGTTAGCCATGGGTTCTAAAGTGGTTGTTGACTCATTGGTTAGAAGTTGTGTTTTGAGTTTGGGAACCTTCACCACCATAGTGGACTTATGCATTCTACCTCTAGGATCATATGACATTGTGTTGGGTATGGATTGGTTAGCTACCCATTAGGCCAATATCAATTGCCATCATAAGGTGGTACAGTGTGTGGATGACATAGGTGGGCAAGTGGAACTTTTGGGAGTTCAGCGACCAGTCTCGCTTTGTATGATCATAGCTAATCAGCTGAAGCAGAGTGTGTGAAAGGGTTGTCAGTTATTTCTTGTATCTCTCAGTGATCTTGAGGAAGCTGAGAACCTTACAGTAACACTCGATGATCACCCACTCCTTCACAAGTATGCAGATGTGTTTCTTGATGAAATTCCAGGTATGCCACCATAGTGTGACATAGATTTTCGGATCGATCTTGTACTAGGAGCAAAACCAATTTCATGAGCTCGTTATCGCATGACTACTCAGGAGTTGAGTGAGCTCAAATTCTAGTTGGAGGAATTATTAGCCAAGGGCCATATTTGTCCTAGTGTATCCCCGTGGGGTGCACCAGTCATCTTTGTAAAGAAGAAGGATGGTTCTTTGCATTTGTGCATTGACTACCGGCAGTTGAATAAGGTGACGATGAAGAACCATTATCCTTTGCCAAGGATAGATGACTTGTTTGATCAGATGAAGGGGGCACGAGTGTTTTCAAAGATTGATCTGAAGTCAAGATACCATCAGCTTCATAACTAAGAGGTTGATATTCATCGAACAACATTTTGTACATGATATGGGCATTATGAGTTCACAGTTGTACCCTTTGGGTTAACCAATGCACCATCAGTATTTATGAGTTTGATGAATGGTGTATTTCATACTTACCTTGATCAGTGTGTCATTGTATTCTTGGATGACATATTGATCTATTCAAAGAATGAGGAGGAGCATGAGGTCCATTTGCATCAAGTATTGTAGTGCTTGAGAGGCCATCAGTTGTATGGAAACTTGAGTAAATGTGGGTTCTTCTAGTCAGAGGTGAAGTATTTGGGACATATCATCAGTGGTGATGGAATTGTAGTGGATCTAAAGAAGATTCGTGCTATCATGGATTGGTTGGCACCCACTAATGTCTTAGAAGTTCATAGTTTCATGGGATTAGTGGGTTACTACCATCACTTTGTGAAGGTTTTCTCACAAGTAGCCCATCCCATCACTTCTCTTCAAAGGAAAGGGAAGAATTTTTTTTGGTTAGACAAGTGTGAAGTAGCATTTAATGCTCTTAAGGAGTGTTTGACTAGTGCACTGATCTTTGCAGTGCCTAATCCTGTAGGTGATTTCATGGTTTGCACAAATGCTTCGTTGGAAG
The DNA here is from genome assembly GCA_028749045.1 of Cupressus sempervirens. Classification (NCBI taxonomy): domain Eukaryota; kingdom Viridiplantae; phylum Streptophyta; class Pinopsida; order Cupressales; family Cupressaceae; genus Cupressus; species Cupressus sempervirens. The sequence continues at coordinate 415,783,973 of CM053790.1, forward strand.
GTGTGGGTGCTGTGTTAATGCAAGATGGTTGAGTGATTGCTTTTGAGTCTAGAAAACTCAAGTACCATGAGCTAAACTACCCCACTCATGATTTGGAACTCATGGCCATAGTGCATGCCCTTGTCCATTGGAGGCATTTTCTTTTGGGACATAGTTTTGAGTTGCATAGCGATCATAGGAGCTTGCAGTATATCTTTACTCAACCAAACTTGAATGCACGACATCGTCGTTGGATGGAGTTCATGTGTGAGTATGACTTTGATGTTCATTACATCAAAGGGAAGGAGAATGTTGTTGCAAATGCCTTGATCAGGAGGCAACATGAGGTATTAGTGTTGTCATTGGGAGTGGATTTGCGAAGTTGTATTTTGGAGGCTTTGCCTAGTGACACTTGGTATCAAGAGGTGAGGGCAGGGATCGAGTCTAGACGCACCCTTGAGGGGAGATTTTCAGGTTATATGCTTGAGTTTGATGGACTATTGCAACACTCAGGGCATATTTATGTACCCTTGTCGGGTGATCTTCATACCTTAGTTTTGTCAAAAGCACATCGTGCACCATATTTTGCACATCCTGAGGTCAAGAAGATGCATGCTGATCTCAAACAACTATACTTCTGGGCATGGATGAGACGCGATGTTGCTGATTTTGTTGCTAGATGTCTTGAGTGCCAGAGAGTGAAGGCAGAGCATCAGCATCCGATGGGTCTTTTGCAGCCACATGCCATTCCAAAATGGAAGTGGAATACAATATCCATTGATTTTATCACAGGGTTGCCTATGTCATCATAGAGACATCATTTTATCATGGTGACAGTGGACAAGTTGCCCAAGGTAGCACATTTTTCACCCATGAGAGCATCCTACACAACTTATTTTGTAGCACATGTTTTCTTGGCAGATATTCTTTGTTTGCATGGGATTCCTTGTCAAATCATTTCGGATAGAGATCTAGTGTTTACTTCTGCATTAGGGACATCTCTCCAGCATGCCTTGGGCGCGTAGCTCAATTTCAGTTCAGCTTATCACCCAGAGATTGATGGTTAGATTGAGAGAGTGAATTAGGTTCTGGAGGATATGCTTTGCATGTATGTTATGGATAGGCAAGTTAAGTGGGAGGACTATTTGTACCTTGTCGAGTTTGCATACAACAACAGTTATCATAGTTCTCTTGGCATGTCACCTTTTCAGGCCTTGTATGGTAGACCATGTCGTACCCCTTTGAGTTGGGATTGTTTGGAGGACCGTGTTCTTTTTGGTTCAGAGATGCTTCAAGATATGGAGCAGCAGGTTGTTCACATTAGGGAGCATTTGGTTACTACTCAGGATAGGTAGAAGAAGTATGCAGATGCCCATAGGTTGGATCATCACTTTTCTATCGGTGACAAGGTGTTTTTGAGAGTGCGGCCAAGGAAGAGCCCCATCCATTATGGGAAAGGCTCTAAGTTAATGCCACATTTTTTCAGACCTTTTGGGATCCTCAAGAGGATTGGTCCTATTGCTTATCATCTAGCATTTCCACCTAGCCTTTCGTGCATCCATGATGTTTTTCATGTTTCTATGTTGAGATAGTATATTCTAGATGTGACCCATGTGCTTGATTGGGATGCTTTGCAGGTAGCAGATGGGCAGCTTACTTTGGAGCCCATTCATATCCTACAACACTAGAGGTTGACCTTGCAAGGTCAAGACATAGAGTAGGTAAGGGTCCAATGGGACTCGAGCGATGAGACCTCTGTGACTTGGGAGGATGCTACACGACTGAGGGAATTGTACCTCTATCTCTTTGTTGGCTTCCAGGAGTAAGCCTATGCTAGTGGGCGAAGATGTAGTGCCTCTCATGTTTGCATTCTATGTCTTGTCTATTTTGATTTGAGAGATACATGATACTCTTATTATTTTGTACCTTATGATAACCTGAGGGTCGAATGTTATACTTGGATTCAGTACCATAGATACTTTACTACTATACTATTCAGTTTATCACATTTGCATGTGGATGCCATTTTGAGATGATAGTAGATCTATGATGGTATCTAGTTATATGATATATTGGACCTATTTGTTGATTATGTTATGAGATGGATTCTATGCTATGGTTATTTACTTCATTCTTGTATCTTTACACTTTCTTGGAATGTGAGTGATGTAAATGGATTAAATAGGAATTTTAATACATGTTTCTTCGGCTATGATATTATTTTCCATTGCACTTGAACATGTGTTTTAGTGTGTAGGAATTATATCCCTGGTAGTGGCACATGGAGTTAGTGATTCAGCTATTCATATTTACCCATGTCATTCCTATATGGTCGATGTACCCTTATTGTTATTGTTTGGATCAAAACCTTTCAGTGATTAGTAAATCCAAACTCATTTGCATTATGTGATTAGACCAATGAGTGTGTCTATGCATTTAGAAGTTCGCATTTGCCATGAAAGTGTTAAGTGTTTTTCTATGTTTTTGGGGTTTTCAAATTTTATTCTTTTCAGATTTAATTTTTGGTAGCTTTTCCTTAGGTGAAATCCTATTGCAGATAATAACCTATTTTTGTTTGGGTCAATTCGGAGTTTAACTACTCTAGCTAGCTATTTTCTAGAATCGACTATTCACCCAAAAAGTGAATATGTATTGGAAAACTGATTTCATAAATCACTTTTCACAATTTGAAAATAGAATGGTAGAGCAAATTTGGAAATCCTCTTCTGAAGGATTCTTTTTTTGCTCGTTCTGGGAGCTGTGAGCATGGGATCTGTGGAAGGTTGGTCTCATTGAATTTGACTCGAGGAGTTTATGCCTTGCTATCATTTTCAACTATTTTGGCGGGTGGTTTATTTTATTGTGCGGCTTTCGATTTTTGCCTCTTTTTCCTTCAGATAGGGCCTTCCCATTTTTAGTTTTTTCTCTGTTTCACCTTCCATTTCTTGTAGCAATATGTTAGGAGGCTGAGAACTAGTGTTTCCCTCCATTTTTAGTTGCTAGATTTGCTTGGTTGGTCCGGTATGAACGTTTTTCCCTATTTTTGAAATGGGGTTTTGGGCCGTTATGCTGGCTATTTTTGCATATAGTGACCATTTTCTTTTATTTTTAGATTTTTGGGGTTTTTGACCCCAAGGGCCAAATGGGTTTTAATTTTGGAAATTTTCCAAAATTCGGGGTTTTTAGCTCATTTTGCGTGCTGCCCTATTTTATCAAGTTTTCTTGGCACATTGTGGTTTGTGGACCTGGGTGATCTGTTTGGATACCAGTTAGACCACTTTTGCATCTTTTGTTACATTGGGATGCATGTTGCATCCATCCTCTCAATTTTGTTTACAGTTGAGGGACTTGTTGCTTTGTGTTCTCTTCTAATCCTTTTATTTGATCTTCGTGATGGTGGTGCGCCACACACGAGTACGTACATGTACATAGTCGGCTGACATGCGAGCCCCGACCTTCCATAGCACTTTCAAAAGTATGATCATTGGGGTTGGGTTGGGAGTTTGCATGCCTACGAGCACTCATCATTAGATGAGCATGGGTAGGGTAGGGTAGCATATGGAGGGGGCTTCTATTTTGTAGCCCGACGATCATGACATCATTGGTTGGCAAAGGAAGTTTTATATAAGTGATAATTAAAGAAAACTCTGGGAGGTAATAAAATTTAAGATAATACAATGTGTGAGCACCCAATTAAGTTTGAGGACACAATGTGTGAGCACCCAATTAAGTTTGAGGACACATGATTTGAGCTTAGGCTTGTTGATGCCAAGTGACTCTCCATGATGTCAGCCCCTACATAGTAAGCCCATTGAGGTGTCTGACTAGGACCTGTAGTTTATGCATTGTCTATGTCTTGGTTTTAGTCATCATACTGCTTGGCGTGAGTGTTAGCCATGGTTGTTGTGTTTTTGTGTGTTTGTGGTTGGATCACTATCTCCATCAGCACGACAGGTGTGGACGTATGGGTGCCACATGGTTGGGAGGTGTAGCTACATTCACCACTGCTAGGGACCAGTGTATAGAGATGGTCTATTATCCTAGTATCACTATAGCTGGATGTGTCACTTGGTACTTCGGTATACAGAGTATGCTTCTTGTGATTTATGCTCTCATTATGATGTTATCATAGTTTAGATGATGTTAGTTTAACGCATTCCTCATTATGATGATTAGCATGTAGTAGATGATGTTATCTGATTACAGCTTTATCTTATGCTTACTACTAGCATGTTAGATTTTATTTACTTACATTGTAGCATGTTTAGTAGTGATGTCCCTATTACGAAAGCACCAATAATTTGATCGGTGGCTTGGGATGTTATGCACGAGGGATGGCTAGGGCCGACAATGGTCCTATGATGCCATTGATGGTTGGGAGCAACCACGTACTTAGTTGGTTATTTTTGCTCATTGCAATGTTAACTATGTTATTGCGATATTTCTTTCAGTTGAATGTGATGTTTCCTTTTTGTACTTTTCCCTTCTCTATTTGGTAGATGGTTAGATTCTAGTGTTTTATCTTTCAGTTACTATATTATTGTTCGAGTGATCTCACCTCAGAATGTGGATTTTGTACTCCCTGGTGTGGAGCTTTTTCTATGTGTTTGGCCTTTTTCGAGTTTCCTTAAGTGTTTTTATTTTCTATGGGCGACATTTGTTCAGCATTGTGCGACATTGATAAAGTATCGCGCGCCCATAGAAAGAATGTCATACGATACTATAAAGTATTGCACGCATTACTGGAGAAGTATCATACGACACTGGAAGAGTGTCGCACGGCTTCATGAGAAATATTGCATGATACTTTTCTAGTATCGCACGCCTTCTTGAGAAGTGTCGCACGTACTAAGGGAGAAGTGTGACCCTCCCTTAGTAAAAAGTGTCACATGCCCTTTGGTTAAAACCTACACATGCCAACAGTGGGTACTTTTTGTAGTGTTTCAATCATTTTGAGAGTTGATCTAGATACCCATTTGGGTGTTCTTCAAGCCTATGTTGTTTCATTTTGAATTCAGGAGGTTTCTTTTGAAATTTAGTTTTTGGGTTTCTATTGTTGTCCTTCGAGGTTTAAAATATATTGTTTAAGTATAAGTTGATGTATATTTAATTCCTTATACACTTAAGATATATTTTAATATATGTGATGATTCATTTGAGATGGGTTTCAGACCTCTGCGAGCTAAGGTGTAGATTCTAGGAAAAATTAGGGCTTCAGAAATTCAGACTTAGCCAAATTTCAAGGCTTCAGGATTTCAGACTTAGCCAGTTTTCAAGAGTCAGCTTATGTCATTTGGCTTGGTAGGTCTTTTTGGTTTTCATGGTTGTGTTCTGGTTGGTAGTGGCATTTGGAGATTCGTTGGTGCTTGGTTGTCTTTCAGTCTTCCATTGCGATCTTTTGGTTTGTGTAGGTTGTATCTTGTGCACTTACACTTGTTTAAAAAAAAAATTGTTCTGCCTTGTTTTTCATCCTTGTTTCCAAGGATCTCCAGGTGGGGCATTACATGCATACATACATTTATATATCTATGTGTACATGCATGGATAGATATATCTATGTATGTATGAAATGTGTACATAGATATATGTATGTATGAATGCATACATGCATGTATGTATGGATGCATGTATGCTTGCATGCATGCATACATAGATATATGTATGAATGAATATGTATGCATGCATGTATATATCTATGTCTACATGCATGCAAAGATATATCTATGTATGTATGCAATGTATACATAGATATATGTATGTATGGATGCATACATAGATATATGTATGGCTGAATATGTATGCATGCATGCATCCATGCATGTATAGATGCATGCATGTATGTATGGATAGATTTATGATGTGATGCTAACATCATCAAAATTCACACTTTTATCTGAGCTTCAAATTGTTATAACTTTCACATTTGATCTTCTTTTTTGATGAAATGAATGTCATTGGAAATCTCTCATCAGGCTCTACATTTTGAAATCCATTGTTGACCACTTTTGAGATAGCCTAATTTCACCTTTTATCTAACCCTCTACTCTGCATGTTGACATAAACTTTGATCGAGCGTAACTTTTTCATATAAGCTCCTTTTTTTCTTGTTCAAGTTGCATCGGGTTCTATTCTCTGAGCTCTTTGTAGTGATACTAAATTTGAGAAATTATCATCCTATTGAATTTTTTGCCTTTTGGATCCACCTGGATCATTCCCCCCCACTAAGAAACTTTTGGACCTCCGAAAGTCTATTTTTATGTACATTTTGAACAAGAGCAATGTTGCCCCACTTGTCGAGTATCATTTGTATGTCCTATTGGAATTTTGAACATATGACCCACCACAAACATAAAGACATATGGGATAGCATTGTTGACATAATTAACCATAAATCCACCAGTTTCCACTATTACATCCATCACTCACATACTATCAACTAGTAGAAGTAGAAGTAACAAAATTGAAATAACTGATGAAATGGAAAGAGTATCAACATTTTGAACCTCTTGTATATAAGAATTGTTAGAAAATGAGCCTTTCAAATCCTCTTTTACCATTACTGGCTGAAGACTTGATTCTGCTTGCACCTGATCCTCACTAGCTACTATAAACATGAGAGTCAGTTTACTGCTTGCATTTACGATCATTTTCAAATGTCCTATATTTACAATTGATCCTCCATTCTTCATGTGATGAGCTCTTATAATGTATTCAATCCCATTTTTAAACAAATGATACTTGTTATGTTCCCTGTAGAAGATAGCTTTCCTATCATATAAGTATGGGCTACCCAACACAATCCCATAGATATCAACTGGAACCACATCAAATTCAACCTCATCTATGAACTTAGATGTTATTTCAAATCTTAACTTACATTTCTTAGTAACTCACAATCTATTATCATTGCACACCCAACCTAATGGATAAGGTCTTCTATGTGACTTAGTTTCCAATCCCAATTGTTTAACAATTTCTTCTAAAATTAGATTAACTTGGGACCCACTATCTATCAATGTGTCAATTTTAGTGTTCTTTGAAATCACCCTTATATGAAGAAGTTCACACCTTTTACTATATTCAAGAACAACATGAATTTTTGAAGTGGAACTATATGAAACATCAGTGGTAGAATCAACAAAAATTTTGCCTTTCAAACCCATAGCTAATATTGTTGCTTCATCACTAGAATCCAATCCAAGATCCTGAACAACAATCATAGACTTTTGCTTACCCTTATGATCCTTAAACCACTTTGGTTTCAATTCCAGATGCAATTTCCAACACTTCTCTTCTACATGTCCTTTCTTCTGACAATGCAAACATGTAGGTTTGTCACCTTCCTCTTTCTTCACTATGCCTACCTTCTTTCCTTTCTTGATGCTGTTAGGGGGAGAAAATTCCTTCTTTGAACTAAAACTTACATTTCCTCCACCTGCTTCAATATGAGTCACTTGAACACATACTTCATCAAAGTTAGAAGGACTAAACATCAATATTGTATGCTTCAAATATGAATGCATTCCACCTATATACTTTAATAAAGTATCTTGGGTATAAAGAGGAATTCCAAGAGTTAATGCCTTCTTCCTAAACACCTGTCTATACTCTTGCATAGACTGCCCTTTACCTTGCCTAAGATTTTGCCAATCCATAATGGCTTGTTGCATATAACCCAATGGATAAAACCATTTCTTCAAAGCAGAAGTAAATTCATACCAAGATGAAGTGATTTTACCATGTGTAGCAAGATCACCCTTGATTTTACTCTCCCACCAGACTAATGCAGTACCTCCTATTTGAGAGTAGCTAGCTAGATTTTGGAAGAATCATCCAAAATATTTTGAACCCTGCAATACACTTTAATCTTCTTAAGCCAATTATCTAATTTTTCAGCATCCAATTCACCATTATATATAGGCAAATCAAACGTTACATCAAGCTTTAACAAGGATTTCTTCACAGAATGTTTCTTTTTAGAAGAATTAGATAGAGAAGAAGAAGATGATGAATAAGATGAAGAGGATGGAGATGAAGGTTCAGGAGGGTCACTACCATTTCCTACTCCTTTTCCTTTTCCATCTTTTGCTAAGGATTTAACTTCTTCTTTCTTCTTAGCCTTATTCGCCTTTCTTGATTTTTGTTCATGTCTCTCTTGGAGAAGAATGTTGACCAATGCCTTTAATTCCACAAAAGATCTTTGGAATGCTTCTGCATCAAACTCAAGAACATATTGTTCAGATTCCATCTCTGATTGAGGAAAAATCCTTCTTTTTCCAATTTTTGGATTGAACTCTTCAAGTTCATCTTCTCCTTGCTTCAACTTCAACCTGGTTAACATTCACCACCTGCAATTTCTCAGCAAGAATAGGCTCTGATACCAAACTTGATCTATAAACTAGGATTTACAATTTTTTAACTTAATCCAAATTACATATTTAATTCCCGATCTAGGCAATAATTGCATGGTTATGTATCTTAAACGATTGAAATTACAAGAAGATTTATGCTTTAAACACTCAAATTAAACAATGTGTTTAATAACATAAAATCAAGAACATAACTTTAAAAAATGAGAGAAATAAGAAAGAGATAGAAGAGATGCAAACAATTTGATAACAAAGTTGATCGGGTTAGGACTACGTCTTTGGGTCCACTTCTCAATTTGGGGATCGCTTTATTAATGTTGCCAGGCAAAATACGTCTTCTTACAACATCTAAGCTTCAACCTTTATAGTTTCTCTCTCTTTTGCACTTGAAAATAATAACTTCATGCTTAAAATAATCTCTCACCTACAAACTCTTTCAAAAATTACAAATCTTTCCCCCAAGAGCAAATTTTCCTTCCAAGCTATTTGTTCATCTCTTCTAAATCCCCTCCTTTTATACATGAAATTTAGCCAAAAATGGGCTAAAACAATTAACCAACATAATCTCCTATTTTGGTTACATAAATTTGAATCTCCCCCTTTACCAATTTATGGTTGTGAGTTTACTCCATGAATAGGGGTTTGTTTTAACAAATAACCTTATTTAAATAAGGTTGGGTGGACTTTTTTATGGATACATAACGACTCTTCCTGTAAAATTACATATGCCATAAATAACCTATTGGTTGACCTTAATTTTAGGAGGGTAATGGTTGGGAGTTCAAATCCCATTATCCCTTTTCTTATATTCGAATTAAATAACTATTTAAATTTGAATTTGAACTTTTTCCCTCTTTTTAAGATTTTATGATGTCATGCTAACATCATCAAAATCCACACTTTTATCTGAACTTCAAACTATTATAACTTTCACATTTGATCTTCATTTTTGATGAAATGAATGTCATTGGAAAGCTCTCATCAGGCTCTTCATTTTGAAATCCATTGTTGACCACTTTTGAGATAGCCTAATTTCACCTTTTATCTAGCCCTCTAGTCTGCTTGTTGACCTAAACTTTGACCGAGCATAACTTTTGCATATGAGATCCTTTTTTTCCTGTTCAAGTTGCATCGGATTCTATTCTGTAAAATATTTGTAGCAATACTAAATTTTAAAAATTATGAGACTATGCATCTATGTATACATACATGTATCTATGTATGTATACATGTATGCATACATATATATGTATGTATGCATGCATACATCCTTACATACATGTATCTATGTATGTATGCATGCATGCATATGGATAGATGGATGCATGCATGCATACATCCATACTTGTATACATACATGCATCATACATAGATACATGCATGCATGCATGCATGCGTAGACATATCTATGCATGATATACATGCATCCATCCATACATATATGTATCTATGTGTATATATGTATATATATATATATATATATTGCATACATAGATATATGTATGTATGGATGCATGCATGCATGTATGTATGTATACATACATGTATCTATGTATGTATACATGTATGCATACATATATATCTATGCATGCATGCATGCATACATAGATACATACATGTCTCTATGTATACATACATACATACATATATCTATGTCTGCAATATGTATGTATACATAGATACATGTATGTATGGAAGAATACATTCATACATGTATGCAATGTGTATGGATACATACATACATGTATGTATGAATGGATGGATGCATACATGTATAAATACATAGATACATGTATGTATGGATGGATGCATGCATGCATATATCCATACATATATCTATGCATGCATGCATGCATCCATAAATACATACATAGATATATGTATGCATGCATGCATGCATGCATAGATACATGTATGTATGAATGCATGCATGCATATATATATCTACGCATGCATCTATGCACAGATATGGATGCATAGATATATCTATGCATGCATGCATGCAAAAATATATCTACATGTATATATCTTGTATGTATGCATATGCATGTACGCATGCATGCATGCACGCATAGATATGTATGCATGCGTGCATAGATATATCTACATATATATATCTACTATGTATGCATATGCATGTATGCATGCATACATACATTCATGCCTCTATGGATGCATACATACATGTGTCTATATATGCATGCATGCATGCATATATGGATGGATGCATGCATGCATACATACATCCATACATACATGTATCATGCATCCATATGCATGGATGCATACATATATATGTATATGCATGTATGCATGCTTGCAGGTATGCATGTATGCATACATCCATACATACATGTATCTATGTATCTATGTATGTACGCAATGCATGCATCCATCCATACGCATGTATGTATTCATGTATGGATAAATACATACATACATACATGTATACATGTATATATATGCATGCATGTATCTATGTATGGATGCATCGATATATCTATGTATGTATGTAATCCATGCATCCATCCATATGCATGTATGTATGCATGTATGGATGCATACATACGTACATACATGTATACATGTATGTATATATATCCATGCATACATATATATCTATGTATGCATGCATGCATCCATACATATATATACATATATATATATCTATGTATATATGTATGTATGCATTGATTCTCTATGTATGTATGCAATGCATGCATCCATCCATATGCATGTATGGATACATAGATATATCCACACATAGATATATCCATACAAATATCTATGTATGCATGCATCCATCCATGAATATATCTATGTATAAATTGCATCCATAATATATGTATGTATGCATGCATGCATGCATATATATACATACATACATACATACATGTATACATGTACGTATGCATGTATACATAGATGCATGCATGGATGTATTCATCAAGGCATGCATAGATGCATGCATGTATGTATGCATCCATACATGCATACAAGATATATCTATGTATACACATAGATACATACATGCATGCATCTATGTATATATGCATACATACATAGATACATGTATGTATGGATGCATATGCATGCATACATAGATACATATATGTATGGATGTATGCATGCCTGCATACATACATACATTGCATACATCCATACATGCATACATACATAGATATATCTATGCATGCAATCATATAAACATATATATGTGTGTGTGTGTGTGTGCGCGCGTGTGTGTACATACATACATACATATGTATGCATGCATACAAGATACATACATATATCTATGTATACATAGCATACATACGTAGATATATCCATGCCTGCATACATATATTGTATGTATGTTTGCATCCATACATGCATACATACATACATGCATGCATCTATGTATACATGCATACATACATAGATACATGTATGTATGGATTATGTATGGATGTATGGATGTATGCATACATACATAGATATATCTATGCATGCATGCATGTATATATATATATATATATATATATATATATATATGTACATACATACATATGCATCCATACATATATCTATGTATGCATGCATATATATATGTTCATACATACACATGCATGCATGCATGCATACATACGTAGATATATCTATGCATGCATGTATGTATAAATAGATATATATATATACATACATAATTATGCATGCATGCATATATATACATACATTCATACATGTATACATACATAGATACATGTATGTATCGATGGATGCATGCATATGTATGTATGTATGGATGGATACATATATCTATGGATGCAGGCATGCATGCATGGCATGCATACATTAATATATCCATACATTGCATACATACATAGATATATATATGCATGCATGCATACATAGATATATGTATGTATATGTATGTATGCATCCATAAGTGCATACATATATGTAGGATATATGTATGTATGGATGGATGCATGTATATGTATGTATGTATGGATGTATACATATGTCTATGTACATGCATACATACATGCAAGATATATGTATACATAGATGGATGCATGCATACATGCATACATACATAGATAGATGTATGTATATATAGATACATGTATGTATAGATGGATGCATGCAGATGTATGTATGTATGGATGGATACACATATCTATGTATGCATGCATGCATCTATACATATATCCATACATAGATATATCCATACGTTGCATACATACATAGATATATCTATGCATGCATGCATACATACATAGATATATGCATGCATGCATACATATATATATGTATGTATATGTATGTATGCATCCATACAAGCATACATACATGCAGGATATATGTATGGATGGATGGATGCATGCATATGTATGTATGTATGGATGAGTACATATATTTATGTATGCATGCATGCATGCATACATAGGCATGAATGCATATATACATAAATACATGTATGTATGGATGGATGGATGCATGCATGCATCTATACATATAACCACACATATATGCATGGATACATGCATGCATACATACATATATCTATGTATACATTGCATACATACATAGATATATCTATGTATGCATGCATGCATCCATAGATATATCTGTATGTATGCATTTGTGCATACATAGATATATATGTATGCATGCATATATATACGTACATACATGTATACATGTATGTATGTATGTATGTATGCATCCATACATGCATACATATGTATCCATGCATATGTATGCATGCATATATATACATACATACATATATCGATACATAGATACATGTATGTATCGATGTATGAATGCATCCATACATACATGGATTCATGGATGTATACATAGATACATGCATGCATCCATACATATATCTATGTGTACATTCATGCATCTATACATCTATGTATACATACATGTATCTATGTATGTATGTATCGATGCATGCATGAATCCATTTATGTATGGATGGATGCATGCATGCATCCATACATATATCCATACATATATCTATGTATGCATGCATGGATGTATACATACATGTATCTATGTATGTATACATGTATGCATTCATATATATGTATACATTCATGTATACATACATAGATACATGTATCTATACATCCATACATGCATGCATCCATGTATCTACATATACATACATGTATCTATGTATGTATACATGTATGCATCCATATATATGTATGCACACATGTATACATACATAGATACATGTATGTATACATGCATGCATCTATACATGCATTTATCTACGTATACATACATGTATCTATGTATGTATACATGTATGCATCCATATATATGGATGCATACATTTATACATACATACATATGGATGCATACATGTATACATACATAGATACATGTATGTATACATGCATACATGCATGCATGCATGCATCCATACATATATTCATATATATATCTATGCATGCATGTATGTACGTATACATACATGTATCTATGTATGCATCCATATATATGTATGCATACATGTATCCATATATAGATACATGTATGTATACATACATGCATGCATGCATGTATCTACGTATACATACATGTATCTATGTATGCATCCATATATATGTATGCATACATGTATCCATACATAGATACATGTATGTATACATACATGCATGCATGCATGCATCCATACATGTATCCATACATATATCTATGCATGCATGCATGCATGCATGCATCAATACATACATATATCTATGTATGCAATATGTATGTATACATAGATACATGTATGTATGGATGGATGCATGCATGCGTAGATATATATATATGCATGCATGCATGCATCCATACATACATGTATCTATGAATACATGTATGTATACATGGATACATGTATGTATGGATGGATACATGCATGTATCCATACATATATCTATGCATGCATGCATCCATCTATACATACATGTATCTATGTATACATACCTGTATATATGGATATATGTATGCATGGATATGCATGAATAGATGCATGCATGCATGCATATGTATTTATGCATGTGCATTCACAAATACATGTATGTATGGATGCATGCATGCGTAGATATATATATGCATGCATGCGTAGATACATGTATCTATGTATGATGCATGCATCCATTCATACATACATGCATCTAATTATGATGCATACATATTTATGCATGCATGCATGCATTCATGCATATATCTATACATGCATATGTATATACATAGGCATGCATGCATACATGCATGCGTAGATACATACATGTATCTATGTATGATGCATGCATACATGCATGCATCCATACATACATATATCTATGTATACATACATATCCATATCCATAGATATATGCATGTATGCATGTATATGAATGCATGCATACATACATATATGTGTATTCATGGATATGCATACATACATGTATACATGCATATATGGATGGAAGCATCCATACATATATACATACATAGATACATGTATGTATGGATGGATGCATGGATATGTATGTATGTATGGATGGATACATATATCTATGTATGCATGCATGCATGCATGTACACATAGGCATGCATGCATACATACATACATATATCTATGTATGCATGCATGCATACATATATCTATGTATACATACATATCCATATCCATAGATATATGCATGTATGCATGTATATGCATGCATGCATACATACATATATATGTATTCATGGATATACATACATACATACATACATGTATACATGCATATATGTATGTATGCATCCGTACATGCACACATACATGCAAGATATATGTATATATGGATGGAAGCATGCATACATGTATACATACATAGATACATGTATGTATGGATGGATGCATGCATATGTATGTATGTATGTATGGATACATATATCTATATATGCATGCATGTACACATAGGCATGCATGCATACATAGATATATATGTATGTATGCATGCATGCATACATATATATGTATGCATGAAGATATATACAACCATGCATGCATATATATAAATACATACATACATACATACATGTATCTATGCATACATACATGGATACATGTATGCATCCATACATACATATATGTATACATGCATAGATACATGGATACATGGATGTATACATAGATACATGCATGCATCCATTCATACATATATCCATACATATATCTATGTATGTATGTATACATATTGTATACATAAATATATGTATGTATACATATTGTATACATAAATACATGTATGTATACATACATGCATGCATCCATATGTATATCTATGTATACATGCATGTGTGCATGCATCCATACATACATATATCTATGTATGCAATATATATGGATACATAGATACATGTATGTATACGTAGATACATGCATGCACGAATAGATATATGTATAGATGCATGCATGTATCTATGTATGTATACATGTATGCAACCATCCATACATGCATGCATCCATGTATCTACGGATACATACATGTATCTATGTATGTATACATGTATGCATCCATATATATGTATGCATACATGTATACATATATACATGCATGCATGCATGCATCCATACATATATCCATACATATATCTATGCATGCATGCATTTATCTATGTATGTATACATATATGCATCCATATATATGGATGCATACATTTATAATTACATAGGTACATGTATGTATGTATACATACATGCATGTATGCAAGCATCCATACATATATCTATGCATGCATGCATCCATGCATGCATGCATGTATCTATGTATACATACACATATCTATGTATGCATACATGTGCATACATATATCTATACATATATCTATGCATGCATGCATGCATGTATCTATGTATACATACATGTATCTATGTATGTATACATGTATGCATCCGTATAGATGTATGCATACATGTATCCATACAGGGATACATGTATGTATACATACATGCATCCATGCATGCATCCATACATATATCCATACATATATCTATGTATGCAATATGTATGTATACATAGATACATGTATGTATGGATGGATGTGTGCATGCATATATACATACATAGATACATGTATATATGGATGGATGGATGCATGCATGCATGGATCCATACATATATCCATATAGATATCTATGCATGCATGCATCCATTCATACATACATGTATCTATGTATACATACATGTATCTATGAATATATGTATGTATGCATATGCATTCATAGATACATGTATCTGTGGATGCATGCATGCGTAGATATATATATGCATGCATGCATGGATGCATGCATACATGTATCTATGTATGTGATGTAGGAGCATCTAGAGGTATAAGGGCAATCCTGTGTCATTCAAAAAAATGTACTTAGACTTAGTTTCTGTTTCATGTGTTTTCATTTTTGGCTACCCATTTCGGTCAAATAAAAGTTTTAACTCTCATAGTTTCACTATTAGTGTTCTAGGATAGAGTATTTGAACACCTTGGGATACATGTAAATGCCAAAAAAAATAGGAGTATGTAATTGAGCCATCATTTTGGTGAACTAGAAGGTCTAAATTGGCTGGATGAATGTAATTGTAATTTAGAGCATAGGGAGTCCATGCATACAGATTCATCCTTATCTTCAAAGGATTGTATTCTATCCTTTAGTTAGCTGAACAATGGTTTACATAGTTATTTGTGCAATCACAAACAAATATGTCCAATCTGTGTTGCTCGACACTTGAAGTTACTAATTCTTGGCACATACTATAATTCTATTTTTCACTCAACACTTGAACTGCTCTGCATCTACTATTTACTTGGCATTTGAAACACTCAACATGGTCTATCTGCTCAACACTTGAGTGACTCGGCACATGAGTGAATCGACACTCATTTCAACTCAACATGTATTATAGTGTCTCTCCCATTTGACTTTTGTAATTCATCTTGATGGATGCAACCTTGTTGATCTCTCATTGAGATGGGATCATGATTGGGACCATGAATGGTCTACACCATTGAGATGATTGGAGTTATGTTTCTGTATCAATTGCTTTGTTTATGCTTAGACTGATTTTGATATTATGATGTGATTTATGGTTCACTGAAGTTTGTGCTAGTGGTTACCAAGATTGATGTGGTATCATGAGGTTGTTCCATGATTACACTGAGATGTGTCTAGAGATTATACTATGTACTTTTACCATGTTACACTAGACTAGGTTCTTGTATCAGTGGTCAGTCATGTTTATGACTCTGGTTTCGTATGTATTTTATGTGTCTTTTTATGTTGTGTTAGAAACCATTATTAAATGCTTAAATAATTAGAAATGGATTGTCCATGTTGGATTCTTTGGTTTTGTGTTGAGGATATTTACCTTGTTATGTTTTTTATCTGAGAGATATTTGTTACTTATGTTACGTTTTACTTTTGAGATGATTTGAGGGTTGGATGTTATACCTTGATTTTAGTATCATAGATATTATACTACTATTTCGTTCAATTGATCATATTGAGATGACAGTGTGTTTTATGTTGATATATGGTTATCCATTATTTGGACATATCCCTGGTTATGTTATGTGATGGATTTAATGCTATGGTTATTTACTTCATTCCTACATCGTTATGCTTTATGCGAATGTGAGTGATATAAATAGAGTACTTTGATATAATTAAATAAATAGTTAAATTAGGTGATTTAATGCATTTATTTCTTTGGCTATTTTATTATATGCAATTGTACTTGATTATGTTGTTTAGTGTGCAGGATTTATATCCTTGGTAGTGGCACAAGGAGTTAGTGATTCAGCTATTCATATTTTACCAATGTCATCCCTGTATGGTTGGCGTATACTTATTTTAATTATTAAATTAATCCTTTCAATGATTATTAAATTTGAACTCATTTGCATTATTTGATTAGACCAATGAGCATGTCTGTGCATTTAGAGGTTCGCTCTGTTGCAAAAGTATTAAGTGATTTTTTGTGTTTTTTGGTTTTTGGGCTTTAAATCTTCTTGAATTTAATTTTTGGCAGCTTTACCTTAGGTCAATTCTTGTTATGAGGAATAACCTATTTTTGTTTGGGTAATTTGGGATTTAAATAAATTGGCTGGTTAATTGCCCTAATCAATTATTCACTCAAAAAGTGAACATGTATTGAAAAAGGAATTTAATTCTTTACTTCTCACTTTCAAATTAAAAAGTTGGAGAGTAAAACCCAAAATCCTCTTCATGAGAATTTACTTTTTTTTCTATGTGGGAGCTATGGGCATGGGATTGTCACAAGGTTGAGCTCATTCAATCTAGCTCAGGGAGTCCTTGGATTGCCACAATTTTTAGCCACTTCTGCAAGCTTTTTATTTTCTAGTTGAGATTCTTGTTTTTCCCCTTTTGGCTGTGAGGTAGGGCTCTCCCATTTTATTATTTTTGCTCTGTTTAAACTTTTGTTTTTGGTAGCCATTTGTTAGGACAATGAGAACTAGTGTTCCCCTCTATTTTTGTATGCTAGTTCTACCTAGTTGAGTGGGTACAAACATTTCTTTATTTTTTGAGATGAGAGTTTGGAGTTTTGCACTGTATGGATGGATGCATCCGTTCATACATGTATCTATGTATGTATACATACATGCATACATATATATATGTATATACGTATATGTATATGTATGCATGCATATGCATACATATATATATATATATATATGTATATGTATGTATGCATGCATGCATCCATACATGAATGCATACATACATAAACATACATACATACATGTGTGTATGTATAATGCATACATATATGTATGTATGCATACATGCATGCATACATACATACACATACATACATATATGTGTGTATGTATATTGCATACATATATGTATGTATTCATGCATCATACTTACGTATATGTATGTATGCAAGCATGCATACATACATACATGTGTTTATGTATATTGCATACATATATGTATGTATGCATGCATCATACATACGTATATGTATGTATGCAAGCATGCATACATACATACACATACATACATACATGTATGTATGTATATATATCTAAGCATACATACATACACATACATACATACATACATACATACATGTATGTATGTATGGATGTGTATGTATGTATAGATACATACATCTATGTATGCATGTATGTATATATGTATTGAGACACACACATGCATGTATGTACATCCATATTGCATACATAGATATATACATATATCTATGTATACATTGCATACATACATAGATATATCTATGCATGCATGCATGTATACATAGATATATATATGTATGAAAAAAGAAGAAGAAAAAAATGAGACAAAAAAAAAATTCTATTTTTGAGATGCATGAGTGGCATAAATAGGAAAAAATAGTTCTTATTCGATTAATCGAGGTGTGTAGGTGGCATCTTAGAAGTTTGTGAAAAGTTCTTTAAATCATGCATTTAATATTTGTTGTGATCCATAAAGAAAATTTAATTTTTTGATTGGGCCACATGGTGGTGCTTAGTTGTATTTAGGTGAAAATTCTAGAAGGTTGTGGATATTGTAGAAGGTTGTGGAAATTCTAGAATGTTGTGGATAAATCATGCCTTGGGGTGTAAGTGCCTATTTAAGGAAGGCTTATGTTCATTTGTAATGAAGCTCAAGGAGAAGCTCTTCAAGTGTAAGCTCTTCAAGTAGAAGCTCTTCAAATGTAATCTCTTCTAATGAATTTCAAGTATTAATGGATGCTCTATGGAGCATTTTCCTCATCTCTCTATCTCCATTTTGTTGCATTTTTTCATTATGAGTTGGTACGGGTGGCGTGTCCATCATCAATAGTATCAGAGCATACCTTTTTTAGTGGTAGCAAAGCATTTCCTTCATCAATTGCATACATACATAGATATATCTATTCATGCACACACACACACACACACACACACGCACACACACACACACATATATATATGCATGCATGCATATCTATGCATATGCAATGTATACATAGATATATGTATGTATGCATGCATGCATGCATATATCTATGTATACATTGCATACATACATAGATATATCTATGCATGCATGCATCCATACATACATATATACATGCATGCATGCATAGATATATCTATGCATGCATGCAATGTATACATAGATATATATATATGCATGCATGCATGCATGCATACATACATATATATGTATGCATCTATATACATACATACATGTATGGATGTATGCATCCATGCATGCATGTCTGCATCCATACAAATATATGTATGCATGCATATATATACATACATAAATACATGTATACATGTATGTATGCATGTATACATACATGCATGCATACATACAACATATATACATTTATACATGTATTTTTGTATGTATGCATCAATACATACATATATCTATATATATATTGCATACATACATAGATATGCATGCATACATACATACATAGATACATACATACATACATATATATATATATATATGTGTGTGTGTGCATGCATAGATATATCTATGTATGTATGCAATGCATACATAGATATATGCATATATCTATGTATGCAATATGTATGTATATATGTATGTATACATGTATGAATGCATCCATCCATACATACATGTATCTATGTATACATACATATTGCATATGCATGTATGCATGCATGCTTGCATACATCCATAGATGCATGCATGTATGGATGGATGCATCCATTCATACATGTATCTATGTATGTATACATGCATGCATACATATATATGTATATATGTATATGTATATGGATGCATGCATATGCATACATATAAGTATGTGTCCATGCATATGCATACATATATGTATATGTATGTATGCATGCATGCATCCATACATGAATGCATCCATACATAAACATACATACATACATGTGTGTATGTATAATGCACACATATATGTATGTATGCATACATGCATGCATACATACATACACTTACATACATACATGTGTGTATGTATATTGCATACATATATGTATGTATTCATGCATCATACATACGTATATGTATGTATGCAAGCATGCATACATACATACATGTGTGTATGTATATTGCATACATATATGTATGTATGCATGCATCATACATACGTACATGTATGTATGCAAGCACGCATACATACATACACATACATACATACATGTATGTATGTATATATATATGTAAGCATACATACATACATGTATGTGTGTATTGATACACACACATGCATGCATGCATGTATCATACATACGTTTATGTATGTATGCATACATGTATGTATGGATGTGTATGTATGTATAGATACATACATCTATGTATGCATGTATGTATGTATGTATTGAGACACACACATGCATGTATGTACATACATATTGCATACATAGATATATACATATATCTATGTATACATTGCAGACATACATAGATATATCTATGCATGCATGCATGTATACATAGATATATATGTATGCATCTATATATATGTATGCATATATATGTATACATAGATATATATATGTATTAAAAAAAAAGAAATAAAAAATGAGAAAAAATGAAATTTCTATTTTTGAGGTGCATGAGTGGCATAAATAAGAAAAATAGTTCTTATTCCATTAATCGAGGTGTGTAGGTGGCATCTTAAAAGTTTGTGAAAAGTTTCTTAAATCATGCATTTAATATTTGTTGTGATCTATAAAGAAAATTTAATTTTGTAATTGGGCCACATGGTGGTGTTTAGTTGTATTTAGGTGGAAATTCTAAAAAGTTGTGGATATTGTAGAAGGTTGTGAAAATTCTAGAATGTTGTGGATAAATCATGCCTTGGGGTGTAAGTGCCTATTTAAGGAAGCCTTATGTTCATTTGTAATGAAGCTCAAGGAGAAGCTCTTCAAGTGTAATCTCTTGTAGGGAAGCTCTCGTCGAAGCTCTTCAAGTGTAAGATCTTCAAGTAGAAGCTCTTCAAATGTAATCTCTTCTAATGAATTTTAAGAATTAATGGATGCTTTATGAAGCATTTTTCTCATCTCTCTATCTCCATTTTGTTGCATTTTTTCATTGTGAGTTGGTACGGGTGTCGTGCCCATCATCAATGGTATCAGAGCATAACTTTTTTAGTGGTAGTAAAGCATGCCCTTCATCAATTGCATACATACATAGATATATCTATGCATGCATGCATATATATATATATATATATATATATATATATATATATATATATATATATATATATGTGTGTGTGTGTGCATGCATGCATATCTATGCATATGCAATGTATACATACATATATTTATGTATATATTGCATACATACATAGATATGCATATATATATATATATATATATATATACATGCGTGCATACATAGATATATCTATGTATGTATGCAATGTATACATAGATATATGTATATATCTATGTATGCAATATGTATGTATACATGTATGAATGCATCCATCCATACATACATGTATCTATGTATACATACATATTGCATATGCATGTATGCATGCATGCTTGCATACATCCATAGATGCATGCATGTATAGATGGATGCATCCGTTCATACATGTATCTATGTATGTATACATGCATGCATACATATATATGTATATACATATATGTATATGTATGCATGCATATTAATACATATATGTATGTATTTGTATGTATGCATGCATATGCATACATATATGTATGTATAAATGCATCATATATATGTATATGTATGTATGCATGCATGCATCCATACATGAATGCATACATACATAAACATACATAAATTCATTTGTGTATGTATAATGCATACATATATGTATGTATGCATACATGCATGCATACATACATACACATACATACATACATGTGTGTATGTATATTGCATACATATATGTATGTATTCATGCATCATACATACGTATATGTATGTATGAAAGCATGCATGCATACATACATACATGTGTGTATGTATATTGCGTACATATATGTATTAATGCATGCATCATACATACGTATATGTATGTATGCAAGCATGCATACATACATACACATACATAAATACATGTATGTATTTATATATATGTAAGCATATATACATACATACATACATACATACATGTATTGATACACACACATGCATGCATGCATACATCATACATACGTTTATGTATGTATGCATACATGTATGTATGGATGTGTATGTATGTATGCATACATACATCTATGTATGCATGTATGTATGTATGTATTGAGACACACACATGCATTTATGTACATACATATTGCATACATAGATATATACATATATCTATGTATACATTGCATGCATACATAGATATATCTATGCATGCATGCATGCATATCTATGTATGTATGCAATATATAAATAGATATATGTATGTATGGATACATACATACATACATACATACATGTATACATGTATATATCTTGTATGTATGCATGCATGGATGCATACAACCATCCATGCATCTACGTATACTTGCATACATACATGTATATGTATGTATGTATATATATGCATGCATACATATATATGTATGGATGCATACATAGATGCATGCATCTATGCATATATCCATACATATATATATGCATATAGATGTATACATATATATTTATGTATGCATGCCTGCATCAATACATACATATATCTATGTTTACATTGCATACATAAATAGATATATCTATGTATACATTGTATACATACATAGATATGCATGCATCGATACATACATATATATATCTATGTATACATTGCATATGCATAGATATGCATGCATATGTGTGTGTGTGTGTGTGTGTGTGGATACATGCATATATGCATAGATATATCTAGGAATGTATGCAATGTATGCATAGATATATCTATGTATGTATCCAATGTATATATAGATATATCTATGTATGCATCCATCAATCCATACATGTATGTATCCATACATGCATACATGCATGCATGTATGTATGCATGGATGCATACATACATACATACATGTATACATGTATATATCTTGTATGTATGATGCATGTTGGCATTTGCATGTATGCATGCATCTATGCATACATGTATACATACATAGATGCATGCATGTATGCATCTATGCATACTTGCATACATACATAGATGCATGCATGTATGTATGCAACCATGCATATGCATGCATCCATACATACATGTATCTATTTATGACATAGATACATACATCGATGGATGCATCCAAGCATGCATAGATGGATGCATCCAAGAATGCATATGCATGGATGCATAAATAGATGCATGCATCTATGTATGACATAGATACATGCATAGATGTATACATTATGCATCCATGCATACATATGCATGGATGCATAAATACTTACATGCATCTATGTATATATGCATGTATGCATGGATGTAGACGTATGAATGCATGTATGTATGCATGCATACATGCATATGCATACATAGAAGATATATACATGTATACATGTATGTATTTATGCATGCATGGGTGTATGCATCCATGCATGCATAGGTGCATCATTGGATGTATGAAAATGCATGCATTCATATGCATGGATGCATACATACATGCATGCATCTATGTATATTTGCATGCATGCATGGATAGATGCATGCATACATGCATATGCATACATACAAGATATATACATGTATACATGTCTGTATGTATGCATCCATACATGCATTTATGCACGCTTGGATGGATTCATGTATGTATGGATGCATGCATATGCATGAAGTCATACATACAAGATATATACATGTATACATGTATGAATGTATGCATGCATCCATGCATACATACATGCATGCATGTATGTATGCTTGGATAGATACATGTATATGCATGGAGTCATATATTCATGCATGCATCTATTTATGTATGCATGTATGCATAGATGCATGCATGCATGGATAGATGCATGCGTACATGCATATGCATACATACAAGATATATACATGTATATATGTATGTATGTATGCATGCATGTATCTATGGATGGACGCGTGCATACATATATACATAAATACATATATGTAGTCATGCATCCATACATACATATATCTATGTATACATTGCATACATACATAGATATATCTATGCATGCATGCATGTATACATAGATATATATATGTATGTATGAATGCATGCATGCATATGCATGCATCCATACATACATATATCTATGTATACATGCAATGTATACATAGATATATGTATGTATGGATGCATGCATGCATGCATATATATATATATGTATGGATGTATGCATCCATGCATCCATAGACGCATGCATGTATGTATGCATCCATACACATATATGTATGCGTGCATATATATACATCCTTTAATACATGTATACATAGATGCATGCATGGATGTATGCATCCATGGATGCATAGATGCATGCATGCATACATGCATATGCATACATACTAGATATATACATGTATACATGTATGTATGTATGTATGCATCCATACATACATATATCTATGTATATATTGCATACATCCATAGATATGCACGCATCCATACATACATATATATATCTATGTATACATGCATGCATGCATAGATATATCTATGTATGTATGCAATGTATACATAGATGCATGGATGTATGTATGGATGGATGCATCTGTACATCCATGTATCCATGTATGTATACATGGATGCATACATATATATGTATATACGTATATGTATATGTATGCATGCATATGCATACATATATGTATATGTATATGTATGCATGCATGCATCCATACATGCATGCATATGCATACATATATGTATGTATGCATGCATCATATATACGTATATGTATGTATGTATGCATACATGCATACATACATACACATACATTCATACATACATGTATGTATGTATGTATTGATACACACACATGCATGCACACACATGGATCCATGCATGCATCATACATATAGACATAGATATATATATATGTATGCATGCATGCATGCATATCTATGTATGTATGCAATATATACATAGATGTATGTATGTATGGATGCATGCATACATACATGCATGCATGGATGCATACATCCATCCATGCATCTATGTATACATGCATACATACCTATATACATGTATGTATGTATATGTATATGTATATGTATATATATATATATATATAGATGCATACATACATGCATGCATCTATGCATATATCTATACATGTATATATGCATATAGATATGCATCCATACATACATATATATATATATCTATGGATACATGCATGCATGCATAGATATATCTATGTATGTATGTAATGTATACATAAATATATATATGTATGGATGCATGATTGCATAGATGTATGGATACATACATGTATCTATCCATGCATGCATACATGCATGCATGTATGTATGCATGGACGCATACATACATACATGTATACATGTATATATCTTGTATGTATGCATATGCATGTATGCATGTATCTATCCATGCATGCATGGATGCATGCATACATACATAGATGCATGCATACATACATAGATGCATACATACATAGATACATACATAGATGCATACATACATAGATGCATCCATACATAGATGCATGCATGTATGTATGCATCCATGCATATGCATGGATCCAGACATGCATGTATCTATTTATGACATAGATGCATGTAAGCATGCATCCATGAATGCATAGATACATGCATATGCATTGATGCATAAATTCATGCATGCATCTATGTATGACATAGATACATGTATAGATGTATACATTATGCATCTATGTATATATGCATGTATGCATGGATGTAGATACATGCATGCATGGATAGATGCATGGATGTATGTATGCATGCATCGATGTATGCAAATACATGCATGCATGTGCATGGATGCATACATACATGCATGCATCTATTTATGTATGCATGCATGCATGGATGCATGCATGGATAAATGCATATGCATACATACAAGATATACAAATGTATACATGTATGTATGTATGCATGCATCCATGCATACATACATGCATGCATTTATGCATGCTTGGATAGATACATGTATGTATGGGTGGATGCATGCATACATGTATACATACATAGATACATGTATGGATGGATGCATGCATATGCATGGAGTCATACATACATAACCATACATACAAGATATATACATGTATACATGTATGTATGTATGCATGCATGCATGCATACATACACACATGCATGTATGCATGCTTGGATAGATACATGTATGTATGGATAGTTGCATGCATACATAGAAGATATATACATGTATACATGTATGTATGTATGCATGCATCCATGCATACATGCATATGCATATATACAAGATATATACATGTATGTATGTATGCATGCATGGATAGTTACATGTATGTATGGATGGATGCATGCATACATACAAGATATATACATGTATACAATGAATGTATGTATGCATGCATCCATGCATACAAACATGCATGCATGGATAGATACATGTATGTATGGATGGATGCATGCATACATGTTCACATAAATAAATATATGCAGTCATGCATCCATACATACATATATCTATGTATACATTGCATACATACATAGATATATCTATGCATGCATGCATGTATACATAGATATATATATGTATGTATACATGCATGCATATCTATGCATATGCAATGGATGCATATATATATGTGTGTATGGATGCATGCATCCATACATACATATATCTATGTATACATTGCATACATAGATAGATATAACTATGTATACATGCAATGTATACATAGATATATGTATGTATGGATACCTTCATGCATACATATATATGTATGCATCTATATACATACATACATGTATGGATGTATGCATCCATACACATATATAAATGCATGCATATATATACATCCATACATCCATGTATACATGTATGTATGCATGTATACATAGATGCATGCATGGATGTATGCATCCATGGATGCATAGATGCATGCATGCATGTATGCATGCATACATGCATATGCATACATACAAGATATATACATGTATGTATGTATGTATGCATCCATACATACATATATCTATGTATATATTGCATACATCCATAGATATGCATGCATGCATACATACATATATATATCTATGTATACATGCATGCATGCATAGATATATCTATGTATGTATGCAATGTATACATAGATATATATGTATATATCTATGTATGCAATATGTATGTATACATGTATGAATGCATCCATCCATACTTACATGTATCTATGTATACATGCATATTGCATATGCATGCATGCATGTATATATACATACATGTATCTATGTATATGAATATGTATATGTATATGTATGTATGCATGCATATGCATACATATATGTATATGAATATGTATATGTCTATCTATGTATGCATGCATATGTATATGTATGTATATGTATATGTATGTATGTATGCATGCATATGTATATGTATATGTATGTATGTCTATATATCTAAGCATACATACATACACATACATACATACATACATACATGTATGAATGTATTTGTATTGCCTCTCCCATATGACTTTTGTAAGTCGTCCTGATGGATGCAACCTTGCTGATCTTTTTTTGTGATAGGATCATGAATGTGACCCTGAATTGTCTACACCGTTGAGGTGTTTGAATTTATGTTTCTGTATCAGTTGTTTTGATTATGCTTTTGACTAATCTTTGAGATTATGTTGTGATTTTTGGTTCACTGAGGTTTGTGCTAGTGGTTACCATGATCGATGTGGTATCATGAGGTTGTTCCGTGATTACCTTGAGATGTGTACAGAGATTGCACTATGTTCTATTAGCATGCTACACTGGACTGGGTACTTGTAGCAATGATTAGTCATGTTTATGGTTTTGTTTGCTTATGTGTTTTAAATGCCTTTTTAATGCAGAGTAATCAATCATTATTAAATGCTTAAGTAATTAGAATGGATTGTTCTTGTTGGATTATTTGGTTATGTGCTGCGAACATTTATCTTGTTTTATTTTGATCTGAGAGATATCTGTTCTCATGTTATGTTTACATTTGAGAGGACCCGAGGGTTAGATGTTACTCTTTGATTCCAATATCATGGATTTTAGACTACTATGTTGTTCAATTAATCATATTGCATGATGATGCTATTTTGAGATGACAGTGTGTTTTATGGTGATATCTAGTTATTTGGTATTTGGACATACCTCTGATTTCGCTATATGATGGATTTAATGCTATGGTTATTTACTTCATTCTTGCGTTGCTATGCCTTTTGTGAACATGAGTGATGTAAATAGATTATTTTAATATAATTAATTAAATGGCTAAATTAGGTGATTTAATGCATTTATTGCTTCGGCTATGTTATTATATGCAATTGCACTTGATCGTGTTATTTAGTGTGCAGGATTTATATCCCCTGATAGTGGCACATGGAGTTAGTGATTCAGCCATTCATATTTTACAAATGTTGTCCTTATATGGTAAACATATCCTTTATTAAAATGTTTAATTTAAACCTTTCGGTGATTATTAAATATGAACTCATTTGCATTATGTGATTAGACTAGTAAGCGTGTCTATGCATTTAGAGTTTTGCTTTGTCGCAATAGTTGTTCAGGAGGTTTAAGTGTTTTTGGGTTTTTGAGCTTTTTAATTGATTTATTTTAATTTCTAGTAGCTTTTCCATAGATGAATTCCTATTTATAGGAATAGCCTATTTTCGTTTGGGTCGATTCAAGGTTTAATTAGATTGGTTGGTTATTTGCCCTAATCGATTATTCACCCGAAAAGTGATTATTGGCTGGTTATTTGCCCCATTTGGGCTTTTGATTATGTTTCATGATGACTATTCTGGATGTGTTTTATTGCTGCCCAGCTGTGTGTTGTGACTCTATCATGTTCATCTCAAACCTCTGGTAGTACGTTCAAGGGATAATATCATGGAGAATATGCTAGTGTGTATTTGTTAGATGTAAAGTTGTTATTGTAACTAAATGGTTTAAATGGTGATAAAACTTAATGTTATTTTTGAAAGAAATTGAAAAGTATGTACTTGTTCTATAGTGACTCTTGGACCCTTTCTTGAAAATCTTTCAGTTCATTGTGCATTAGTGCTTATATTTTGTTTAATTAATGAATTTATGAAAGAAAAGGGAATGATGGTTTCAATGTGTGATTTACCTTTCATTCCATGCCTTATGTTGTTCTGGGCATGTGTGCTCTTGTGTGGATTTGGACATTTCTACAATTTCTTGTCTTGGTGACCAAGGCTGCTGGTTTTGTCTTTGTTGTTTTGATTTGAGTGGTGGCTCAGATTGTAGGTCTTGCTCTCTCTTAGCTTCTTCTTTTTGTAGTCCTTGTCGATATCTTTTCGACGCTTTTCAAATGGATTCAATCCAAGTTTGGCAGTGAGGCTATGGCTTTTGGAGTTGTTGATCAATGTTCTAAGTACCTTTTCGAGTAGAGACCAATTCAATCATGACATATCGTATTTATGGCTATTGGAGAAGTTTAACTCCTCATGTTTTTCATAATGGAAGAGTTATCTTGTCTTCATAATCTACTAGGTACTTGTTGGAGTTTGTGCTTGGGTTTTTGTGTTTCCTATTGAACTGACCCACCCTTGTGAGGTGTAGTGTGGTTTGTGAGCGTTCCTTGTTATGGATGATGTTGCCTTATCATTTGGGAGTGACTCAATTCTTTGATGAATCTACATTCTCCTTTCTAGATGTTGACCTTGGCACATCTCCGTATTCTTTCTCTCTTGAGAGAGTAGGCTAGTGTGGTTATGCCACTAGCTCAATTAGTGTTATCTTGTGAGTATGTTGATGGTTGGGGGTATTGTGAGTTCCCTAATGAATCTTGGGCTGATTTTGTGTAGAGGTTGAGAGTGACTCCCTCTCAGTCCTATACTCTGTAGTATCCTTCTCCCTAAGATTATATCTTCATGTGGATTGTCTCAAGCAAGTTTTCTCTTTAACTGTTGACTTGAGGCTAGAGATTGAGTTTAGCGGTAGTTCGGGTGTAGTTTTCCTAGCATGGTGCTGGAGGGACATGGTATTTTCAGACACATGTTACCATCTCATGAGTTGGTATGCAGACATTTGATGATTGTGTCCACTAACGAAAGTCTTTGAACCTTGTGGAAAGGTGATATCTTGTCTGGTTGAGTTGTGTTACCCTAGTTCCCAGTGTTAGTTGAGCTTTTGTGCCTTGGTGAGGTGTCATGCTCCTACGCTTGGTGGTGAGTAGTCTTTTGTAGTGTGTTCTTTTGGTAGTAAACTTGCATCCTCTTTGTTCTAAGGGTGAGTTTATGTGGATTCCAGAATGATCATGTGTGACATGATAGTATTCTTGGGATTTTGGGATGGTTATTCCCCATGATTCCAACTTTTGTTGGAAGTGCTTAGTGTTTTGACCTAGTTTTTTGGTCATGTGGTTGGTGCATGTTGTTGTTGGGCACCTGTTGACGAGGTAGAGAGGGATTTTCCTTACCTTGTATTGTTGACTCTATGGCTAGTTGGGTTCTTCCTAGTGCATAGAAGGTTCCTTGTTGGAGGACCTTGTGTTTGTGTGAGACCCATTTTCTCATGGTTAACCTATTTGGGGATTAACATGATGGTTGGAGAATGTTGGAGTGATTTGGGTTTGACTTGTACAGAGTTGTTGAGTCATTCCTATTGCTCACTTTTGATTTTGTTCTTGGTGTGTTTGGTTTCTATACTTGGATTGCAGGCTTCCAGGAGTAAGCCTAGTCTTTGGGGGGGATGATGTAGTGCCTCTCCCATTTGACTTTTGTAAGTGGTCCTGATGGATGCAACCTTACTGATCTTTTGTTGTGATGGGATCATGATTGTGACCCTGAGTGGTCTACACCGTTGAGGTGTTTGGATTTATGTTTCTGTATCAGTTGCTTTGATTATGCTTTTGACTGATCTTTGAGATTATGATGTGATTTTTGGTTCACTGAGATTTGTGCCAGTGGTTACCAGGATCGATGTGGTATCATGAGGTTGTTTCATGATTACCTTGAGATGTGTGCAAAGATTGCACTATGTTCTATTAGCATGCTACACTAGATGGGGTACCTGTAGCAGTGGTTAGTCATGTTTATGGATGTGTTTGCTTATGTGTTTTAAATGCCCTTTTAATGCAGAGTAATTAATCATTATTAAATGATTAAGTAATTAGAATGGATTGTTCTTGTTGGATTATTTGGTTATGTGCTACGAACATTTACCTTGTTTTATTTTTATCTGAGAGATAGATGTTCTCATGTTATGTTTACCTTTGAGAGGACCCGAGGGTCAGATGTTACTCTTTGATTCTAGTATCATGGATTTTAGACTACTATGTTGTTTAGTTAATCATATTGCATGACGATGCTATTTTGAGATGATCGTGTGTTTTATGGTGATATCTAGTTATCTGGTATTTGGACATACCTCTGATTTCGCTATATGATGGATTTAATGTTATGGTTATTTACTTCATTCCTGCTTTGCTATGCCTTTTGTAAACGTGAGTGATGTAAATAGATTATTTTAATATAATTAATTAAATGGCTAAATTAGGTGATTTAATGCATTTATTTCTTTAGCTATGTTATTATATACAATTGCACTTGATCATGTTGTTTAGTGTGCAGGATTTATATCCCTAGTAGTGGCACATGGAGTTAGTGATTCAGGCATTCATATTTTACCAATGACGTCCTTATATGGTCGACGTATCCTTTATTAAAATGTTTAATTTAAACCTTTCAGTGATTATTAAAACTGAACTCATTTGCATATGTGATTAGACTAGTAAGCATGTCTGTGCATTTAGAGTTTCGCTTTGTCGCGAAAGTTGTTTAGGAGGTTTATGTGTTTTTGGGTTTTCGGGCTTTTAATTGATTTATTTTAATTTTTGGCAGCTTTGCCATAGATGAATTCCTATTTATAGGAATAGCCTTTTTTTGTTTGGGTCGATTCAGGGTTTAGTTAGATTGGATGGTTATTTTCCCTAATCAATTATTCACCCAAAAAGTGAATAAGTATCCAAAGAGGAATTTAATTCCTCACTTCTCACTTTCAAATTGGAAAGTTGGAGAGTAAAACCCAAAATCCTCTTCATGAGGATTTATTGTTTTGTTCGTTGTTTGAGCTACGGGCATGGGATCGTCGTGAAGTTGGGCTCGTTGGATCCAGCTCGGGGAAACCTTGGATTGTCGCGATTTTCAGCTACTTCTACGAGATATTTATTTTATGTTTCAGATTCCCATTTTGCCCTTTTGGCTGTGAGGTAGGGGTTTCCTATTTTATTATTTCTGCTCTGTTTCTACTTCTATTTTTGGTAGTTGTTTGTTTGGAGGCTGAGAACTAGTGTTCCCCTCCATTTTTGTATGTTAGTTCTACCTGGTTGGGCAGGTATGAACATTTTCTTATTTTTTGGGATGAGGGTTTGGGATTTTATGCTGTTATGCTGGCCATTTTTGCATACGGTGTCTGATTTCATTTATTTTTGGATTTTTGGAATTTTTGAACCCAAAGGCCAAATGGGTTTTAATTTTGAAGTTTTCCAAATTTTTGGGGTTTTTTTTACCTCATTTTGTGTGTCACCCTATTTTCTCGAGTTTTCTTGGCACAATGTGGGTTGTGGACCTTGATGATCCGTTTGGATATCAGTCAGACCACTATTGCACTTTTATGTTGCATCCGTACTCCCGATGTTGTGTTCAGTTGAGTGATTTTATACTTGTTATGGTTTCTTTTGGACCTTTTCTTTTGTTTGTGAACGTTAGTATTCGTGTAGAATGCATACTCTCAGATTGAGGCTGGTTGAGTGAGTTCATGATGTTTGGTCTTGTTGCATCATTGGGATTTGTGTAGAATCCATACTCTCAGATTGAGGCTGATTGAATGCTTTCATGATGTATGGTTTTATTGGCTTTGGGATTCGTGTAGAATCTGTCCTTCCCGTGTTGCTTTTAGTTGGGTGTTTTCTTTGCATTGTGTTCTCATTCCTATCCTTGTGTTATGATCTTCATGATGGTGGTGCACCACATACAAGTACCTGCATGTACATTTGTGCCCAGAGGGTTGGTGAAGGAAGCTTTAATTAAGTAAAAATTAAATAAAATGTGCGACAGGTAATAAAACTTAACATAATAAAAAGGTTTGGGGTGCAAGAGTCTTTCAATTGAGGGATGTTGAATCTGCGCAAGTCCTAGCTTGGGCTTTTTGATGCCAAGTGAATCTCCATGATGTTAGTCCCTACATAGTAGCCTATTGAGTGTCTAACCAGGACCTGTACTCCTTGCATTGTCTTAGGTTCTTGGTTGCAGCCATCATACTCTCTGGCGTGAGTGTTAGCCATGGATGTTGTGTTTTATGTGTGTTTGTGGTTGGATCATTATCTCCATCAGCATGGCGGGTGTAGACATAGGGGTTCCACATGGTTGGGAGGCATAGCTACCTTTACCATTGCAAGGGATCAATATACAGAGACGATCTTTGTCCTAGTGTGACCGTTGCTGGATGTCTTCACTTGGTACTTCAGGTTTTGGAGTATGCTTTCTTGTAATTTATGCTTTCATTGGGATGCTTGTATATCATTTTTAGATGATGTTATTTTATTTGGCACATTCCCTTATTATGATGTTTAGCATATGATTAGATGATGTGATTTTCTTTAGTAGTATATCTGTTGCTTACTATTGTTTAGCTTGTGATAGGTGATGTTATCTACTATAGGATTATCTTATGCGTTATCACTAGCATGTTAGATTCCCTTGTGCTTATATTTTTTCATGTTTTTAGTAGTGACATCCCTATTATGATAGTACCGACGATCTGGTCAGTGGCTTGGGATGTTACGTGCAGGGGATGGCTAGGATCCACGATGGTCTTATGATGCTATTGATAGTTGTGAGGATTTGCGCACTTATTTGGTTGTTTAGTTCTAAAATGTATTTTATTTCATTGCAATGTTTATTAAGGTATGTGCTTTGCTTTTATGTTTTAGATGGTTAGATGTTCCTATTTCCTTACTGTTAGTGCTCTCGAGTGTTCATTCCTTG
Organism: Cupressus sempervirens; assembly: GCA_028749045.1. Taxonomy (NCBI): domain Eukaryota; kingdom Viridiplantae; phylum Streptophyta; class Pinopsida; order Cupressales; family Cupressaceae; genus Cupressus; species Cupressus sempervirens. Next base: position 415,819,505 of record CM053790.1, read on the forward strand.
ATTTACGTGGATTTGGTACTCCCCGGTGTGGAGGCTTCCTTGTTTGTTTAGATTTTTTTTTGTGTTTTGTGTCAGGCTAATTTGTTTCCTCGTGCGAGATTGTATTTTCCTCATGCGAGACTAGTTCTTCCTTGCGCGAGACTGTTTCTTCCTCGCGAGAAAGAATACACTTCCCACGCGAGAATGTGAATCTTCATGTGGTGCATAGGGAATCCTCACACAAAGCTCAGTAGTCCTCGCATGAAGTGCACACTTTCTCACGTGAAGCGGTGAAAGATCTCGAGCAAAACTCGAGACCAGTTTTCTTTCTCGCACGAGAAATAAGGGCTATCTAGGCTTGTCAAATGAAAGTTTGGAAGTTGGTTTTGGACAACCTTTTGGTTTTTACACCTTCCTGGTTCAAAATAGATTTCCTAGGGGTTTAAAATATATCATTTAAGTATAAGTTGACATATAATTCCTTATACTTAAGATATATTTTAATATATGCGACAAATCATTTGAGATAGGTTTCAGACCTCTCGGAGATAAGTTATGGATTCTAGGAAATTTCAGGGCTTCAGAAATCCAGACTCAACCAATTTTCAGGACTTCAAGATTTCAGACTTAGCCAAATTTTGGGATTTTGCATTTTAACCCAGCTTCGTGTTTTGTTGATGAGTGGTCATTTCTTGTGCCCTCATCTTGTTGTGGTGGTGGTTGGCTTTTGTTTGAGTGTGTTAGTTGGGTAGTGGCGTTAGGAGATTCGTTGGTTGTCAGGATTGTGTTGAAGTCTTCCATTGCGATCTTTGTGATCCCTGTATGATGTTGTCTTGTGCATTCATACTTGTAAAAAAAAAATATCTTGGCTTGATTTGAATCCTTGCTTCCAAGGATCTCTGGGCGGGGCATTACATCTAGTATCAGAGCCCATGTTCAAACATTGGGATCTCTATGTTTATGTTGCCCATGTAGTTGTTGTTGCATTGGTTGAGTCTAAGTGTCTTGGTGAGAACTCATGATCTTTGTTGCTCTGGTATCTACTCGTGATAGACTTTCTTCTCCAGTAGATGCAACTAGAGTAGTGTGTGGAGAAGGAGGTGAGTCTTCCTAGCTTGTAGGTGGGATCAATGTGCCTTGGTTGGTTGGTTGCTTGTGTGACCCTTTTTGGATGGAACCACTGATTGGTGTCCATGTGTTGGCTTGTGTGCCTCTCTTTTTTTCTCCTTGGAGTTAGGTGCATGGTTCCTTGCTTTCTCCTTGTAGTAAGTATATAGATGAATCTTATTGTGATTCTTTATTTTGTTGTTATAATGATTAAATGGTTCCTTTCATTGAAAATGAGTGTTTATTGTGAATAATTGCAAAGTTGTAGTTTTGCATTATATATTTGGGTTAATGACTTAAGTCCCCAATCTGATTATTTCTTAAGCTGTATTAATTTGATGGATATTTAAATGTTGCATTGCATGGAAATTATTGTTGTCTGCATATGCATGAGGTTACTAATGGTATACTGCTTGACATGCGTGAGTGTGTTCTCTAACGATGCTAGGATGATGTATTCCTTAGCATTGTGCAGTGACTTATCCCTTTTGTGTGACTGTACTCAGTCATCACCTGTAATGTGATTTTTTTGATGCCTTATTTTATTTGGTTGAAGGTACTTTCCTCATGTTGTTGGGTTAGCATTGGTTTTATGTATTTTCCTCTCTTGGAGTAGTCATCAAAATTTTATCTATCACTCTCTTTGTGACAGTTGTCACATTTGACTTATTGTTGAAATGAGCTCTTTTTTTTGGTACTTAATGTTGGAATTGATAATTCCCCCATTTGGGCTTTTGATTATGTTTCATGATGACTATTCTGGATGTGTTTTATTTCTGTCCAGTTGTGTGTTGTGACTCTATCATGTTCATCTCGAACCTCTGGTAGTACGTTCAAGGGATAATATCATGGAGAACATGCTAGTGTGTCTTTATTAGATCTAAAGTTGTTATTGTAACTGAATGGTTTAAATGGTGTTTAAACTTAATGTTATTTTTAAAAGAAATTGAAAGGTATGTAATTCTTCTATAGTGACTCTTGGACCCTTGCTTGAAAATCTTTCAATTCATTGTGCATTAGTGCTTATATTATGTTTAATTAATGAATTTATGAAAGAAAGGGTAATGATGGTTTCAATGTGTGATTTACCTTTCATTCCATGCCTTATGTTGTTCTGGGCATGTGTGCTCTTGTGTGGATTTGGACATTTCGTCCGTTGCTTGTCTTGGTGACCAAGGCTATTGGTTTTGTCTTTGTTGTTTTGATTTGAGTGGTGGCTCAGATCATAGGTCTTGGTCTCTCTTAGCTTCTTCTTGTTGTAGTCCTTGTCGATATCTTTTCGACGCTTTTCAAATGGATTCAATCCAAGTTTGGCAGTGAGGCTATGGCTTTTGGAGTTGTTGATCGATGTTCTAAGTACCTTTTCGAGTAGAGGCCAATTCAATCATGACATATCATATTTATGGCTATTGGAGAAGTTTAACTCCTCATGTTTTTCATAACGGAAGAGTTATCTTGTCTTCATAATCTACTAGGTACTTGTTGGAGTTCATGCTTGGGTTTTTGTGTTTCCTATTGCACTGATCCACCCATGTGAGGTGTAGTGTGGTTTGTGAGCATTCCTTATTGTCAATGATGTTGCCTTATCATTTGGGAGTGACTCAGTTCTTTGATGAATCTACATTCTCCTTTCTGGATGTTGACCTTGGCACATCTCTGTATTCTTTCTCTCTTGAGAGAGTAGGCTAGTGTGGTTATGCCACTAGCTCAGTTAGTGTTCTCTTGTGAGTATGTTGATGGTTGCGGGAATTGTGAGTTCCCTAATGCATCTTGGGCTGATTTTGTGTAGAGGTTGAGAGCGACTCCCTCTCAGTCCTATACTCTATAGTATCCTTCTCCCTAAGCTTATATCTTCATGTGGATTGTCTCAAGCAAGTTTTCTCTTTAACTGGTGACTTGAGGCTAGAGATTGAGTTTAGCGGTAGTTTGAGTGTAGTTTTTCTAGCATGGTGCTAGAGAGACATGGTATCATTGGACACATGTTACCATCTCATGAGTTGGTATGCAGACATTTGATGATTGTGTCCACTAACGAAAGTCTTTGAACCTTTTGGAAAGGTGATATCTTGTCTGGTTGGGTTTTGTTACCCTAGTTCCTAGTGTTAGTTGAGCTTTTGTGCCTTGGTGAGGTGTCATGCTCCTACACTTGGTGGTGAGTAGTCTTTTGTAGTGTGTCCTTTTGGTGGTAAACTTTCATCCTCTTTGTTTTAAGGGTGAGTTTACATGGATTCAAGAATGATCATGTGTGACATGATAGTATTCTTGGGAGTTTGGGATGGTTATTCCCCATGATTCCAACTTTTGTTGGAAGTGCTTAGTGTTTTGACTTGGTTTTGTGGTCATGTGGTTGGTGCATGTTGTTGTTGGGCACCTGTTGACGAGGTAGAGAGGGATTTTCCTTACCTTTTATTGTTGACTCTATGGCTAGTTGGGTTTTTCCTAGCACATAGAAGGTTCCTTGTTGGAGGACCTTGTGTCTATGTGACACCCATTCTCTCATGGTTAACCTATTTGGGGGCTAACATGATGGTTGGAGAATGTTGGAGTGATTTTGGTTTGACTTGTACAGAGTTGTTGAGTCATTCCTATTGCTCGCTTTTGATTTTTTTCTTGGTGTGTTTGGTTTCTATTCTTGGATTGCAGGCTTCTAGGAGTAAGCCTAGTCTTTGGGGGGGATGATGTAGTGCCTCTCCCATTTTACTTTTGTAAGTCATCCTGATTGATGCAACCTTGTTGATCTGTTATTGTGATGGGATCATGATTGTGACCCTGAGTGGTCTACACCATTGAGATGTTTGGATTTATGTTTCTGTATTAGTTGCTTTGATTATACTTTTGACTGATCTTTGAGATTATGGTGTGATTTTTGGTTCATTGAGGTTTGTGCCAGTGGTTACCAGGATCGATGTGGTATCATGAGGTTGTTCCGTGATTACCTTGAGATGTGTGCAGAGATTGCACTATGTTCTACTAGCATGCTACACTAGACTGGGTACCTATAGCAGTGGTTAGTCATGTTTATGGCTGTGTTTGCTTATGTGTTTTAAATGCCTTTTTAATGTAGAGTAATCAATCATTATTAAATGCTCAAGTAATTAGAATGGATTGTTCTTGTTGGATTATTTGGTTATGTGCTGTGGACATTTACCTTATTTTATTTTGATTTAAGAGATATCTGTTCTCATGTTATGTTTACCTTTGAGAGGACCTGAGGGTCAGATGTTACTCTTTGATTCCAGTATCATGGATTTTAGATTACTATGCTATTTAGTTAATCATATTTCATGATGATGCTATTTTGAGATGATAGTGTGTTTTATGGTGATATCTAGTTATTAGGTTTTTGGACATACCTCTGATTTTGCTATATGATGGATTTAATGCTATGGTTATTTACTTCATTCCTATGTTGCTATGCCTTTTATGAACATGAGTGATGTAAATAGATTATTTTAATATAATTAATTAAATGTCTAAATTAGGTTATTTAATGTATTTATTGCTTTGGCTATGTTATTATATGCAATTGCACTTGATCGTGTTGTTTAGTGTGCAGGATTTATATTTCTGGTAGTGGCACATGGAGTTAGTGATTCAGCCATTCATATTTTACCTATGTCGTCCTTATATGGTCGATGTATCCTTTATTAAAATGTTTAATTTAAACCTTTCGGTGATTATTAAATCTGAACTCATTTGCATTATGTGATTAGACTAGTAAGCATGTCTGTGCATTTAGAGTTTCGCTTTCTCACGAAAGTTGTTCTGGAGGTTTATGTGTTTTCGAGTTTTCAGGCTTTTTAATTGATTTATTTTAATTTTTGGCAGCTTTGCCATAAATGAGTTCCTATTTATAGGAATGGCCTATTTTTGTTTGGGTCGATTGGGGGTTTAATTAGATTGGCTAGTTATTTTCCCTAATCGATTATTCACCCGAAAAGTGAATAAGTATCCAAAGAGGAATTTAATTCCTCACTTCTCAATTTCAAATTGGAAAGTTGGAGAGTAAAACCTAAAATCCTCTTCATGAGGATTTACTGTTTTGTTCATTGTGCAAGCTATGGGCGTGGGATCATCACGAAGTTGGGCTCGTTGGATCCAGCTCAGGGAAACCTTGGATTGCCGCAATTTTCAACTACTTCTACGAGATATTTATTTTATGGTTCAGATTCCCATTTTGCCCTTTTGGCTGTGAGGTAGGGCTTTCCTGTTTAATTGTTTCTGCTCTATTTCTGCTTCTATTTTTGGTAGCCATTTGTTTGGAGGCTGAGAATTAGTGTTCCCCTCCATTTCTATATGTTAGTTCTACCCGGTTGGGCAGGTATGAACATTTTCCTATTTTTTGGGATGAGGGTTTGGGATATTATGCCGTTATCCTGGCCATTTTTGCATACAGTGTCCAATTTTATTTATTTTTGGATTTTTGGGGTTTTTGAACCCAAAGGCCAAATGGGTTTTAATTTTGAAGTTTTCCAAATTTTTGGAGTTTTTTACCTCATTTTGCATGCCGCCCTATTTTCTCGGGTTTTCTTAGCACAATGTGGGTCGTGGACCTTGATGATTTGTTTGGATATCAATCAGACCACTTTTGCACTTTTATGTTGCATTGGGATGCATGTTGCATCCGTACTCCCGATGTTGTGTTCAGTTGAGTGATTTTATACTTGTTGTGGTTTCTTTTGGACCTTTTCTTTTGTTCGTGAATGCTAGGATTTGTGTAGAATCCATATTCTCAGATTGAGGCCGGTTGAGTGAGTTCATGATGTTTGGTCTTGTTGCATCATTGGGATTTGTGTAGAATCCATACTCTCGAATTGAGGCCAATTGAGTACTTTGATGATGTATGGTTTTATTGGCTTTGGAATTCATGTAGAATCTGTCCTTCCCATGTTGCTTGGAGTTGGGTGTTTTCTTTGCATTGTGTTCTCATTCCTATCCTTGTGTTATGATCTTTGTGATGGTGGTGCACCACACATGAGTACGTGCACATACATTATTTAGGTGACTTGCGAGGCCCAATCTTTTGCTGATTTGCCAAAAGTTATGATCATTGGGGTTGGGATCAGAGTATGCATGCCCACGGGCACTTGTCATAGGATGAGAATGGGTAGGGTAGGGTAGCATATGGAGGGGGATTCTACCTTGCAGCCTGGTGATCATTATGCCCAGAGGGTTGGCAAAGGAAGCTTTAATTAAGTGAAAATTAAATAAAATGTGTGACTAGTAATAAAACTTAAGATAATAAAAAGGCTTGGGGTGCAAGAGCCTTTTTGTTGAGGGATGTTGAATTTGCGCAAGTCCTAGCTTGGGCTTTTTGATACCAAGTGACTCTCCATGATGTTAGTCCCTACATAGTAGCCTATTGAGTGTTTGACCAGGACCTGTACTCCTTGCATTTTCTTAGGTTCTTAGTTGCAGCCATCGTACTGTCTGGCGTGAGTGTTAGCCATGGATGTTGTGTTTTATGTGTGTTTGTCGTTGGATCATTATCTCCATCAGCACGGTGGGTGTAGACCTATGGGTTCCACATGGTTGGGAGGTGTAGCTACCTTTACCACTGCTAGGGATCAGTGTACAAAGACGATCTTTGTCCTAGCACGACCGTTGCTGGATGTCTTCACTTGGTACTTTGGGTTCTGGAGTATGCTTTCTTGTGATTTATGCTTTCATTGGGATGCTTGTATATCATGTTTAGATGATGCTATTTTATTTGGTGCATTCCCTTATTATGATGTTTAGCATATGATTAGATGATGTGATTTGCTTTAGTAGTATATCTGTTGCTTACAATTGTCTAGCATGTGATAGGTGATGTTATCTATTGTAGGATTATCTTATGCGTTATCACTAACATGTTAGATTTCGTTGTGCTTATATTATTTCATGTTTTTAGTAGTGACATCCCTATTACAACAGTACCAATGATCTGGTTGGTGGCTTGGGATGTTACCTGCGGGGGATGGCTAGGATGAGAGTGGTTTTGGATACCCTTTTGGGCGTTCTTCGACCCTATGCTGTTGCATTTTGAATTCTATCGATTTCTCTTGAAATCAAGTTTTCTTGTTTCTGGTTTAGTCTCTTGGGGTTTAAAATATATCATTTAAGTATACTTAAGATATATTTTAATATATGCGACAAATCATTTGAGATAGGTTTCAGGCCTCTCGGAGATAAGTTATGGATTCTAGGAAATTTTAGGGCTTTAGAAATCCAGACTTAGCCAATTTTTAGGGCTTCATGATTTTAGGCTTAGCCAAATTTTGGGATTCTGCATTTTACCCCAGCTTGGTGTTTTGTTAATGAGTGGTCATTTCTTGTGTCGTCATCTTGTTGTGGTGGTGGTTGGATTTTTTTTGGATGTGTTAGTTCGGTAGTGGTGTTTGGAGATCCGTTGGTTGCTGGGATTGTGTTGAAGTATTCAGTTGTGATCTTTGTGATCCATGCATACACACATACATAGCATACATGCATAGATGCAGAGATACATGTATGCATCTATGTATACATGCATACATCCATAGATACATGATGCAGGAGCATCTAGATGTATAAGGGCAATCCTGTGTCACCCAAAAGAAAAATGTACTTAGACTTAGTTTCTGTTTCATGTGTTTTCATTTTTGGATACCCATTTGGGTCAAATAAAGGTTCCAACTCTCACAGTTCCACTATCAGTGTTCTAGGATAGAGTATTTGGACACCTTGGGATATGTGTAAATCTCAAAAAAATAGGAGTATGTAAATGGGCCATCATTTTGGGTAAACTAGAAGGTGTAAATTGGCCAAATGAATGTAATTGTAATTTAAAGCATTCAAGAAAAAGAATCAGGTCAAAAGGCCCCACGAATTGAAAGTTATTGCAATTTTTTGAGTTTTAGAGACCTCCTAAGAATGCTTCAAATTCAAGTTAGGGGCATTAAATTATTCTAAAAATGGCCAAAAAATGGGAGATGAGAAAAGATGGTCCATAAGGCTATAGATCACTTCGAGAGCTTTTCAAAAATGTAAATGGTTCGTCAATTGGAGCTACGGTTCAAAAGTTATGTCTCCCGAAAGTTTGATTACCATTTCTGGATTCTTCTAGATTTGTGTCAACTTCTAACATAGCTTCTAGAGCCTTCTATTTGGTTGGTGGATGCCTACTAGCACTTTCTAGAATGTATTCCTAGTCCTTAATCCTCCGGGGTCTATTTAAGGAGATTTTTTGCATTGTAAAAAGTAGTTTGGAGTGGAGTTTGAGAGGAGGTACTAAAAAGAGAAATTATATCCAGATTTATGTTATTATAAGCCCTCAGGGCATGTTTTGAAGTTTTTTTTCTCCATACTATATGTACTAGCTTATTTTTCTAGTTAATACAATTTCCCCCTTTATATTGTGTCTATTATATGCTTGGATCGTGTCCCCATCAAGTGGTATCAGAGCCAGTTTTCCTGAGTGTGTAGATAGAGTGCTGACTATGAGGCAGTTTGCACCAGGACTGTGTGGTTGTGGGTTTGAGTTAGAAGATGCCTCCATGAAGAGAGCATGGTGGAAGGGCTAGAGCTATTAATCTTGAGAAGGCTAGAGCCCTCTAAAGGTAGGTACATGCATTGCAAGAGGAGCTCCATAGAGGAGCCAATGTTGCTGCAAGTGATGACAGTGAGGATGACAATGAAGAAGAATACTTTGAGTATGAGGATATTAGGGACTCAGATAGGGATAAGTTTGCAAAGGAGAAACTGAAAGGACATGCCAAAATCTAGTGGCAAGAGGTTTAATTGGAAAGAAATGGAAGAGGAAAGGAGAAGATCAAAAGGTGGGATCGCATGGTGGACAAATTGAAGAAGCAGTTCATTCCTGTGGACTACCAGCTTGATTTGTTCAAGAAGATGCATGAGTTAGAGCAAGTAGGAAGATTAGTCCAAAAATATATAGAGGAGTTTTATCGACTCTTGATTAGAGTAGGGCATGTAGAAGCAAATAAGGAGAAGGTTTCTCGTTATATGATTGGGTTGTGACCTAGCATCCAGGAAGAATTAAGTTTGGTAAGAATGACCAGCATTGAAGAGGCATACCAATTTTCCCTACGAGTTGGAGAGAAGATGAATAAAAGGTTTGAAGGAAGACAAAGAGTGCATGGTCAAGGAGGAAGGGGTATTGGTAGGTCATCTGGAGGCCAAAGTGAAACCCAAAATAAAAATGAAGATGTGGGTACCAACGAAAACCAGAGGAACGATGGTTTTAATCGCTTCCATGATCAAGACTTTGGAAATTAGAGAGGAAGAGGTAGAGGATGTGGACAAGGAAGAGGAGGCTTCCGTGGTACCTATTTCCATTGTAATGAAGAATTTCATCATGCCTTTGAATGCCCTCAATGACAAGGAAGGACAGATAGGTGAGCTGAGGGACAAGCTAGGGTTGCTCATGTGAATGAGGATGCATAAAAATCACACTCAGAGGATACAGAAAGAGGAGAGACCTTGGTGAATGAAAGGGTCCTACTAAGTGGTGAGATTGAACCAAGACAATGGAGGAGTTTGTTCCATACTAGATGCAAGTGTGAGGATACAATTTGTGATGCGATCATTGATCGTGGTAGCACAAATAACTTGGTATCAGAGGAGATGGTCTCTAAGCTAAAGCTCAAGAGGGAGAGACATCCCCAGCCCTACCGAATTGCTTGGGTGAAAGATGATCATAAGGTCCTGGTAAGTGAACAATGTTTAGTAAAATTCAAAATTGGGAGTTACCATGATGAAGTTCTCTATGCTATTATTTCGATGGATGTTTGCCATCTATTATTGGGTAGACCATGGTAGTTTGATAGACATCCAGTACATGATTGACATGCAAACACATACTCTCTGAAAAAGGATGGAGTTTGCCACAAATTGAAGCCCATGGAAAAAAAGGTGAAAAGGTATGTAGCAGTGCTAGGATTTGTCTTGTTGATGGAAGAAAGCTTTTAGATGGCATGAAACATCAACGTATGTGCTATGCTTTTGTTCCTAGGAAAGATAAAGAAGGTAGTAGAGAAATACCACTTGAAATTTCAGATTTACTAGGTGAGTTTGGAGATATTATCTCTGACAATGTTCCAGAAGGATTGCCACTAGTAAGGAAAATTAGTTATGAGATAGATTTGATTCTAGGAGCTAGTTTTCCTAACAAGGCTACTCACAGGATGACTCCTACTGAAACAGAGGAGCTAAATAGACAAGTTTAGGAGCTATTGAGGAAGGGCTTGATTTGAGAGAGCCTAAGTCCATGTGTAGTACCTACAATACTCATAGCAAAGAAGGATGGAGAGTGGAGGATGTGTACATATTCTCGAGCTATTAATAGGATAACTATCAAGTACCAGTTTCTTTTGCCAAGGATGGATGATCTTATGAACTGCTTGAGTGGAGCTCAGTACTTCACAAAGATAGATCTCAAGAGTGGCTATCATTAGATATGGATACGAGAAGGAGATGAGTGGAAAACAACCTTCAAGACCAAGGAGGGTCTTTGTGAGTGGTTAGTCATGCCCTTTGAATTGATGAATGCCCCAAGCACCTTCATGCGGCTCATGAATGAGGTACTTAAGAAGTTCTTGGGAAAAATTGTTATTGTTTATTTGGATGATATTTTAATTTTCAGCAAGACTTTGGAAGGACATTTATTGCATATTCATAGTGTCCTTGAAAGGCTAAGGGAAGAGAAACTATTAATTAATCTGAAGAAGTGTATCTTTGCAAAAAGGGAGTTAGTCTATTTGGGGTTTGTTATATCACCTGAAGGTCTCAAAATGGATCTAGAGAAGGTAAAAGCCATCTTGGAATGGCCTACTCCAAGGTCTTCTACTGAGGTAAGATCATTTCATGGTCTGGTTAGTTTTTACAAGAAGTTTATTAAGAATTTCAGTGGCATATGTTCAACCCTAACTAATACAATAAGAGGGGATAGAAAAGAGTTCCAATGGGCTATAGCAGCTGCGAGAAGTTTTGAATTGCTGAAGAAGAAGGTGAAAGAATAGCATTTTTTGGCACTTCCAAATTTTAGAAAAGTGTTCTAGGTGGATTGTGATGCTAGTGGTAGTGCTATTGGGGCTATATTAAGCCAAGAAGGTAAGCCTATTGCATATTTTGGTGAAATTTGATGATGCAAAAAAAAAGTATTATGTTTATGATCAAGAGTTCTATGCAATAGTTCAAGCCTTAAAAAAATGGAGGCATTATTTATTGCCAAAGGAATTTGTTTTGTATATTGATCACCAGGAATTACAATACCTAAATAGCCAAGGTAAATTTAATCAGAGGCATATAAAGTGGGTAGAATTCTTGCAGAGCTATACGTTTGTGTTGAAACATAGAAGCGGAAAATCTAACAGGGTTGCAGATGCACTAAGTAGGAGACATTTGTTGCTTACAGTAATGTAGGTTGAAGTAGTTGGGTTTGATGAACTCAAGAATCTATACCCTAATGATCTTGATTTTGCTAAAGCATGGAAAGCTTGTAAAGAGCATGTTGTTGTAGATAGAACTAAGTGGTTAGACAATCTAATTCAGCATAGTATGTTATTCAAGGGTAGCCAATTATGCATTCCAACGAGTTACATAAGGGAAAATCTGATTAAAGAGAAACATAGTGGAGGGATGGCAGGACATTTTGGTCAAGATAAGACCATTTCCATTCTTAGAGAACATTATTTTTGGCCTCAGATTTCACAAGATGTAAAGAAGTTTGTATAGAGTTGTATGGTTTGTCAAGTTGCCAAGGGATTTAGCCACAATATTGGACTATATTAGCCATTGCCTATTCCATCAAAGCCATGGGAGGACATAAGTATGGATTTTGTTCTTGGATTGTGGAGGACACAAAGGGGTAATGACTCTGTATTTTTGGTGGTTGATAGGTTCTCCAAAATGGCACATTTTATTTCATGCCACAAAACTCATGATGCTATCCATATTGCAGACTTGTTTTTCAGAGAGGTGGTAAGACTACATGGTCTTCCAAGGACTATAGTTTCTAACACAGATACTAAATTTGTAGGGTATTTTTGGAGAACATTGTGGAAACAAGTTGAGAATAAACTTAAAATTTAGTTCCACACATCACCCATAGACTGATGGCCAAACTGAAGTCGTAAACAAAAGTCTGGGCAATTTGCTGAGATGTTTAGTTGTGGATAAGCCCAAGGGGTGGGATTTGATTCTACGACAAGCTGAGTTTTCTTACAAAAAATTTGTAAATAGGAGTATCGGTAGATCACCATTCCAAATTGTATATGGAAGTAGCCCAAGGACTACGCCAGAATTGAGGAAGATAGAGCAAGGGGAGAGGACAAGTGTTGAAGCTGGAGAATTTGTTGAACGTATCAAGCATCTACACGAGGAGGTTCAAGCACACATTACCAAGATTAATCAAGAGTATAAAGATAGAGCTGATCAAAAGAGAAGACATAAGGAATTCCAAGTAGGGGATCTATTCATGGTACACTTATGAAAAGAAAGATTTCCAGCCGGCACTTACAACAAGCTAAAAATGAAGAAATTTGGTCCCTACAAAATTCTGAAGAAACATGACTCTGAAAGTGCATATGAGGTGGAGTTGCCAGATGGTATTCACATTTCTCCTATTTTCAACATTGAAAACTTAACAGAGTATCATGGTGATGGTGCAGATGAGGAAATGATGTTAGAGCCATGTCCAATTCTACTTCTAAGAAGGAGGAGATAGAAGACATTCTAGATCATCGTGTGGGTAGGAGTACCAAAAATAGGTAGTATGAAGAGTATTTGGTCAAGTGGAAAGGATGGCTGATAGAGGACTCAACTTGGATTTCAGCAGCTGAGGTTTCTCATTTGGGATTTTCTCTACCATTCATAAAGTGACAGGGTCACTTTTCAATCTAACCTGGGTGTCTAATGCAGGAGCATCCAAAGGTATAATGGCAATCCTATGTCACCCAAAAAAAAAATGTAATTAGACTTAGTTTTTGTTTCATGTATTTTCATTTTAAGATATCCATTTGGGTCAAATAAAGGTTCCAACTCTCATAGTTCCACTATCAGTGTTCTAGGATAGAGTATTTGAACACCTTGGGATAAAGTTAAATGTTGAAAAAATAGGAGTATGTAATTGAGCGATCATTTTGGTGAACTTGGAGGTCTAAATTGGCCAAATGAATGTAATTGCAATTTAGAGCATTCCAGAAAAAGAATCAGGTCAAAAGGCCCCATGGTTTGAAAGTTATCGCGGTTTTTCAATTTTTTGTGACCTCTTAAGAATGCTTCAAAGTTAGGTTAGGGGCATTAAATATCCTCAAAAAGGTCCAAAAAATGGCAGACAATTGAAGTTGGTCCATAGGGCTATAGAACGCTTCAAGAGCTTTCTAAAAATGTAAACGGTTCGTCAATCAGAGCTACAGTTCAAAAGTTATGCCTCTCGAAAGTTCGGTTACCATTTTTGGATTCTCTTAAATTTGGACCAACTTCTAACACGGGTTCTGGAGCCTTCTACTTGGTCAGTGGATGCCTGCTAGCACTTTCTAGAATGTATTCCTAGTCCTTAACCCTTCAAGGTCTATTTAAGGACATTTCTGGCATTGTAAAAGCCAATTCGGAGTGGAGTTTGAGAAGATGTACTAAAAAGAGAAATTATCTCCAGATTTATGCTATTGTAAGCCCATAGAGCATGTTCTGAAGTCTATTTTCTCTATACTGGATGTATTAGCTTATTTATGAAGTTAATAAAATTTCTCTTTCTTGTTGTGTCCATTCTGTGCTTGGTTGGTGTCCCCATCAACCAAGGGTCATGAACTCACTCCACCCACCTCAATCCAAAAGTATGGACTCTACACGAATCCCAATGTCCATCAAACAAAGAAAAGTTCCAAAAGAAACCATAATAGGTATAAAATCATTCAACCAAACACAATGTTAAGAGTATGGATGCAACATGCATCCCAAGGCAACATAAAAATTCAAAAGTGGTCTGACTGATATCTAAATGGATCATCAAGGTCCACGACCCAAATTGTGCCAAGAAAACTCGAGAAAATAGGGTGACATGCAAAATGAGGTAAAAACATCAAATTTTGGAAAAATTGCAAAGTTAAAACCCGTTTGGCCTTTGGGCATAAAAATCTCAAAAGTCCAAAAATAAATGGAATCAGACACTATACGCAAAACTAGCTAGCATAACGGCATAAAATCCCAAACCCTAATCTTGAAAAATAGGGAAATGTTCATACTTGCCCAACCAGGTAGAACTAACATTAAGAAATGGAGGGGAACACTAGTTCTCAGCCTCCACACAAATGGATACCAAAAATAGAAGCAGAAAAAATAAAACAGAAAAGCCCTACCTCACAGCCAAAAGGGAAAAATAGGAATCTGAGTCATAAAATAAATAGCCCGCAGAAGTAGCTAAAAATCGTGGCAATCCAAGGTTTTCCCGAGCTGGATCCAATGAGCCCAACCTCGCGACGATCCCACGCCCATAGCTCCCACAACAAACAAAACAATAAATCCTCATGAAAAGGATTTTGGGTTTTACTCTCCAACTCTCTAATTCAAAAGTGAGAAGTGAGGAATTAAATTCCTCTTTGGATATTTATTCACTTTTCGAGTGAATAATCGATTAGGGCAAATAACTAGCCAACCTTGTTAAACTCTGAATCGACCCAAACGAAAATAAGCTATTCTTATAAATAGGAATTCATCTATGGCAAAGCTACCAGAAATTAAAATAAATCAATTAAAAAGCCCGAAAACCCAAAAACACAGAAATCACCTTAATGACTTTCATGACAATGTGAAACTCTAAATGCACAGACACGCTCACTGGTCTAATCACATAATGCAAATGAGTTCAGATTTAATAATCACTGAAAGGTTTAATTTAAACATTTAATAAAGGATACGTCGACCATATACGAGCGATATTGGTAAAATATGAAAGGTTGCATCACTAACTCCATGTGCCACTGCTAGGGATATAAATCTTGCACACTAAACAACACGATCAAGTGCAATTGCATATAATAACATAGCTGAAGCAATAAATTCATTAAATCACCTAATTTAATAATTTATTTAATTATATTAAAATAATCTATTTACATCACTCATGTTCACATAAAGCATAACAACGAAGGAATGATGTAAATAACCATAGCATTAAATCCATCATATAATATAGTTAGAGGTATGTCCAAATACCAGATAACCAGATATCATCATAAAACATATTGTCATCTCAAAATGGCATCATCATGCAATATGATTAACTGAACAACATAGTAGTATAATATCTATCATACTGAAATCAAGGTATAACATCTGACCCTCGAGTCATCTCAAATGTAAAGCATCACATGAGTAACAAATATCTCTCTAATTAGAAATATAAGAAAGTAAATGTATCTATGGATCCATGCATATGCATGAAGTCATACATACATGCATGCATCTATGTATGTATGCATGGATGCATAGATGCATGCATACATGCGTATGCATACATACAAGATATATACATGTATACATGTATCTATGTATGCATGCATCCATGCATAGATACATGCATGCATGGATAGATGCATGCATATATGCATATTCATACATACAAGATATATACATATATACATGTATGTATATATGCATGCATCCATGCATACATACATGCATGCATGTATGCATGCATGGATAGATACATGTATGTATGGATGGATGCATGCATACATGTATACATAAATACATATATGCAGTCATAAATCCATACATACATATATCTATGTATACATTGCATACATACATAGATATATCTATGTATGCATGCATGCATACATAGATATATATATGTATGTATGCATGCATGCATATCTATGCATATGAAATGGATGCATATATATGTGTGTATGGATGCATGCATCAATACATACATTTATCTATGTATACATTGCATACATACATAGATATATATATGCATGCATGCATGTATCTCTCTCTCTCTCTCTCTCTCTATATATATATATATATATATATATATATATATATGTATATATGTATGTATGTATGTATGTATGTAAGCATCCATGCATATCTATGCATATGCAATGGATGCATATATATATATATGTGTGTGTATGGATGCATGCATGCATGTATGCATCAATACATACATATATCTATATATGCATACATGTATGCATCAATACATAGATATATCTAGAGATATATATATGCATGTATGGATGTATACATAGATACATGCTTGGATGTATGCATCCATGGATGTATAGATGCATGCATGCATAGATATATCTCTATATGTATGCAATGTATACATAGATATATGTATATATCTATGTATGCAATATGTATGTATACATGTATGAATGCATCCATCCATACATGCATTTATCTATGTATACATACATATTGCATATGCATGCATGCATGTATGTATACATACATGTATCTATGTATGTATACATGTATGCATGCATGCATGCATACATCTATACATACATGTATTTATGTATGTATGCATGTATACATAGATGCGTGGATGCATGTATACATCCATCCATGCATGTATGGATGGATGCATCCGTACATCCATGTGTCCACGTATGTATACATGGATGCATACATATATATGTATATACATATGTGTATATGTATGTATGCATGCTTCATATATACGTATATGTATGTATGCATGCATGCATCCATACATGCATGCATACATACATACACATACATACATACATACATACATGTATATTGCATACATATATTTATGTATGCATGCATCATACATACGTATATGTATGTATGTATGAATGCATGTCTACATACATGCATGCATACGTACATACACATACATACATACATGTATGCATGTATGTATGTATGTATTGACACACACACATGCATTTATGCGTGCATGCATCATACATACATAGCATACATGCATAGATATATCTATGCATGCATGCATAGATGCATTGATACATGTATGCATCTATGTATACATGCATACATCCATAGATACATGATGCAGGAGCATCCAGAGGTATAAGGGCAATCCTGTGTCATTAAAAAAAAAAAAGTACTTAGACTTAGTTTTTGTTTCATGTGTTTTCATTTTTGGATACCCATTTGGGTCAAATAAAGGTTCCAACTCTCATAGTTACACTATCAGTGTTCTAGGATAGAGTATTTGGATAGCTTGGGATACGTGTAAATTCCAAAAAATATTTAGAAGTATGTAATAGGGCCATCATTTTTTGTAAACTGGAAGGTGTAAATTGGCCAGATGAATGTAATCGTAATTTAGAGCATTCCAAAAAAATAATCAGGTCAAAAGACCCCACGGTTTTAAAGTTATTGCAATTTTTTGAGTTTTGGAGACCTTAGAATGCATCAAAGTCAAGTTAGGGGCATTAAATGACCCCAAAAAGGGTTGATAAATGGGTAATGAGTGAAGCTGGTCCATAGGGCTATAGAGCACTTTGAGAGCTTTTCAAAAATGTAAACGATTCATTAATCGGAGCTACGATTCAAAAGTTATGCCTCCCAAAAGTTTGATTACCGTTTTTAGATTTTTCTAGATTTGTGTTGACTTCTAACCAAGCTTCTAGAGCCTTCTATTTGGTCCCTGGATGCCTACTCAAACTTTGTACAAATTATTCCTAGTCCTTAACCCTCCGGGGTCTATTTAAGGAGATTTTTGGTATTGTAAAATGCAGTTCGGAGTGGAGTTTGAGAAGAGGTACTGAAAGGAGAAATTATCTCCAGATTTATGTTATTGTAAGCCGTTAGGCAATATTTTGAAGTTTATTTTCTCTGTACTATATGTAATAGCTTATTTTCCTAGTTAATACAATTTTCTCTTTTCTATTGTGTCCATTTTGTGCTTGGGCCGTGTCCCCATCAAGTGGTATCAGAGCCAGTTTTCTTGAGTGTGTAGATAGAGTGCTGACTGTGAGGCAGTTTGCACCAGGACTTTGTGGTTGTCGGTTCGAGTTAGAAGATGCCTCCATGAAGAGAGCGTGGCAAAAGGGCCAGATCTATTAATCCTGAGGAGGTTAGAGCCCTCCAAAGGCAGGTACAGGTATTGCAAGAGGAGCTCTATAGAGGAGCCAATGTTGCCATAGGTGATGACAGTGAGGATGACAATGAAAAAGAAGAAATGGGACTAGAAGGGGAATTTGATGGAGAAGTCCTAAATCAGGCAAAGGAAAGGCTTTTTAGGGCCATTACTAAGTTTGGGAAAACACCTACAACTGAAGTGGGTATATTTTCAAGAAATCTGAAACCAGCTGAGTTGATTGATTGGATCAATGAACTAGAAGAATACTTTGAGTATTAGGATATCAGGGACCCAGATAGGGTAAAGTTTGTGAAGGCCAAACTGAAAGGCCATGCCAAAATTTGGTGGCAAGAGGTTCAATTGGAAAGAAATAGAAGAGGAAATGAAAAGATCACAAGGGTGGGATCTCATGGTGGACAAATTGAAGAAGCAATTCATTCCTATGGACTACGAGCTTAATTTGTTCAAGAAGATGCATGGGTTAAAGCAAGAAGGAAGATCAGTCCAAGAATATACAGAGGAGTTTTATCGACTTTTGATTAGAGCAGGGCATGCAGAAGCAAATAAGGAGAACGTTGCTTGTTATATCAGTGGGTTACGACCTAGCATCCAGGAGGAATTAAGTCTGGTAAGAATGACCAGCGTTGAAGAGGCATACTAGCTTTCCCTATGAGTTGAAGAGAAGCTAAATAAAAGGTTTGAAGGAAGACAAAGAGGGTGCAGTCAAGGAGGAACAGGTAGTGGTAGGTCATCTAGAGGCCAAAATGAAACCCAAAAGAAAAAGTAAGATATGGGTTCTAGCAGAAACCAAAAGAACAAGGATTTTAACCACTCCCATGATCAAGACTTTGGAAATCAGAGAGGAAGAGGTAGAGGATGTGGACAAGGAAGAGGATGCTTCTGTGGTACCTATTTCCATTGTAATCAAGAAGGTCATTGTGCCTTTGAATGCCCTCAATGACAAGGAAAGATAGATAGGAGAGCTAAGGGCCAAGCTAGGGTTGCTCATGTCGATGCGGATGCCCAATCATCACATTCAGAGGATGCAAAAAGAGGAGAGACCTTGGTGAATTAAAGGGTCGTACTAAGTGGTGAGATTGAACTAGGACAATGGAGGAGTTTGTTCCGTACCAGATGCAAGTGTGAGGATAAATGTTGTGATGTGATCATTGATGGTTGTAGCACAGATAACTTGGTATCAGAGGAGATGATCTCTAAGCTAAAGCTCAAGAGGGAGAGACATCCCCAACCCTACTGGATTGCTTGGGTGAAAGATGATCATAAGGTCCTGGTAAGTGAACAATGTTTAGTAAAATTCAAAATTGGGAGTTACCATGATGAAGTTCTTTGTGATGTTATTTTGATGGATGTTTGCCATCTATTGTTGGGTAGACCATGGTAGTTTGATAGACATGCAGTACATGATGGACATGCAAACACATACTCTCTGACAAAGGATGGAGTTCGCCACAAATTGAAGCCCATGAAAAAAAAGTGAAAAGGTATGTAGCAGTGCTAGGATTTTTCTTGTTGATGAAAGAAAGTTTTTAGATGGCATGAAACATCAACATATGTGCTATGCTTTGATTCCTAAGAAAGATAAGGAAGGTAGTAGTGAAATACCACTTGAAGTTTCAGATTTACTAAGTGAGTTTGGAGATATTATCTCTGATAATGTTCCAGAAGGATTGCCACCAGTAAGGAAAATCAATTATCAGATAGATCTTATTCTAGGAGCTAGTTTGCCTAACAAGGCTACTCACAGGATGACTCCTACTGAAATAGAGGAGTTAATAGATAGGTTTAGGAGCTATTGAGGAAGGGCTTGATTTGAGTGAGCCTAAGTCCATGTGTAGTACCTACAATACTCGCACCAAAGAAGGATGGAGAGTTGAGGATGTGTACAGATTCTTGAGCTATTAATAGGATAACCATCAAGTACCAGTTTCCTTTGCCAAGGATGGATGATCTTATGGACTTCATGAGTCTAGCTCAATACTGCAAAAAGGTAGATCTCAAGAGTGGCTATCATAAAATACAAATACGAGAAGGAGATGAGTGGAAAACAGCCTTCAAGACCAATGAGGGTCTTTATGAGTGGTTAGTCATGCCCTTTCGATTGATGAATGCCCCAAGCACCTTCGTGCGGCTAATGAATGAGGTACTTAAGAAGTTCTTTGGAAAATTTGTTATTGTTTATTTGGATGATATTTTAATTTTCAGCAAGACTTTGGAAGAACATTTATTGCATATTGGAAGGTCTCAAAATGGATCCAGAGAAGGTAAAAGCCATCTTGGAATGGCCTACTCCAAGGTCTACTACTGAGGTAAGATCATTTCATGGTCTCGTTAGTTTTTACAGGAAGTTTATTAAGAATTTTAGTGGCATATGTGCACCCCTAATTGATACAATAAGAGGGGATGGAAATGAGTTCAAATGGACTGCAGCAGCTACGAGAAGTTTTGAATTGCTGAAGAAGAAAGTGACAGAACAACCTGTGTTGGCACTTCCAGATTTTAGAAAAGTGTTCTAAGTGAATTGTGATGCTAGTGGCAGCGCTATTGGGGCTATATTAAGTCAAGAAGGTAAGCCTATTGCATATTTTAGTGAAAAATTGAATGATGCAAACAAAAAGTATTTTGTTTATGATCAAGAGTTCTATGCAATAGTTCAAGCCTTAAAGAAATTGAGGCATTATTTATTGCCAAAGGAATTTGTTTTGTATACTGATCACTAGGCATTATAGTACTTAAATAGCCAAGGTAAATTGAATCAAAGGCATATGAAGTGGGTAGAGTTCTTGCAGAGCTATACATTTGTGTTGAAACATAGAAGCGAAAAATATAATAGGGTTGCAGATGCATTAAGCAGGAGACAATTGTTGCTTACAATAATGCAGGTTGAAGTAGTTGGGTTTGATGAACTCAAGAATTTGTACACTAATGATCTTGATTTTTTTGAAGCATGGAAAGCTTGTAAAGAGCCTGTTGTTGTAGATAGAACTAAGTGGTTAGACTATCTGATTTAGGATGGTATGTTCTTCAAGGGCAACCAATTGTGCATTCCAAGGAGTTCCATGAGGGAAAATTTGATTAAAGAGAAACACAGTGGATGGATGGCAGGACATTTTGGTTGAGATAAGACCATTACCATTCTTAGAAAACATTATTTTTGACCTCAAATTTCACAAGATGTAAAGAAGTTTGTACAGAGTTGCCAGGTTTGTAAAGTTGCCAAGGGATTTAGCCACAATACTGGACTATATTAGCCATTGCCTATTCTATCAAAGCCATGGGAGGACATAAGTATGGATTTTTTTCTTGGATTGCCAAGGACACAAAGGGGTAATGACTCAGTATTTGTGGTGGTTGATAGGTTCTCCAAAATGGCACATTTCATTCCATGCCACAAAACTCATGATGCTATCCATATTGCAGACTTGTTTTTCAGAGAGGTGGTAAGACTACATGGTCTTCCAAGGAGTATAGTTTCTAATAGAGATATTAAATTTGTAGGGTATTTCTAGAGAACATTGTGGAAAAAGTTGAGAATAGACTTAAAATTCAGTTCCACACATCACCCATAGACTGACGGCCAAACAGAAGTGGTAAACAAAAGTTTGGACAATTTGTTGAGATGTTTAGTTGGGGATAAGCTGAAGGGGTGGGATTTGATTCTACCACAAGTCGAGTTTGCTTACAATAACTCTATAAATAGGAGTACTGGTAGATCACCATTCCAAATTGTATATGGAAGTAGCCCAAGGATTGCGCTAGAATTGAGGAAGATAGAGCAAGGGGAGAGGACAAGTGTTGGAGCTGAAGAATTTGCTGAACATATCAGGCATCTACATGAGGAGGTTCAAGCACACATTACCAAGATGAATCAAGAGTATAAATCTAGGGCTGATCAAAGTAGAAGACATAAGGAATTCAAAGTAGGGGATCTAGTCATTGTACAATTATGAAAAGAGAGATTTCCAGCTGGCACTTACAACAAGCTAAAAATGAAAAAATTTGGTGCTTGCAAAATTCTGAAGAAACATGACTCAGGAAATGCATATGAGGTGGAGTTTCCAGATAGTATTCACATTTCTCCTATTTTCAACATCACAAACTTAACAGAGTATCATGATGATGGTGCAGATGAGGAACTGATGTTAAAGCCATGTCCAATTCCTGCTTCTAAGGAGGAGATAGAAGACATTCTAGATCATCGTGTGGATAGGAGTACCCAAAATAGGTAGTATGAAAAGTATTTGGTCAAGTGGAAAGGACGGTCGATAGAGGACTCAACTTGGATTTCAGCAGCCGAGGTTTCTCATTGGGGATTTCCTCTACCATTCATAAAGTGATAGGGTCACTTTTCAATCTACCCTAGGTGTCTAATGCAGGAGCATCCAAAGGCATAAGGGCAATCTTGTGTCACCCAAAAAAAATATACTTAGACTTAGTTTTTCTTTCATGTGTTTTCATTTTTGGATACCCATTTGGGTCAAATAAAGGTTCGAACTCTCATAGTTCCACTATCAGTGTTCTAGGATAGAGTATTTGAACACCTTGGGATACATGTAAATGCCGAAAAAATAGGAGTATGTAATTGAACCATCATTTTTGTGAACTTGGAGGTGTAACTTGGCCAAATGAATGTAATTGCAATTTAGAGCATTCCAGAAAAAGAATCAGGTCAAAAGGCTCCACGGTTTGAAAGTTATCGCATTTTTTTGATTTTTGGAGACCTCCTAAGAATGCTTCAAAGTCAGGTTAGGGGCATTAAATGACCTTAAAAAGGGAAAAAACATGGGGGACAAAAAAAGGGATTACCATTTTTGGATTCTTCTAGATTTGGACCAACTTCTAACATGGATTCTAGAGCATTCTACTTGGTCAGTGGATGCCTGCTAGCACTTTCTAGAATGTATTCCTAGTCCTTAACCCTTCGAGGTCTATTTAAGGACATTTCTTGCATTGTAAAAGACAATTTGGAGTGGAGTTTGAGAGGAGGTACTAAAAAGAGAAATTATCTCCAGATTTATGCTATTGTAAGCCCATAGGGCATGTTTTGAAGTCTATTTTCTCTGTACTAGATGTATTAGCTTATTTACAAAGTTAATAAAATTTCCCTTTCCTATTGTGTCCATTCTATATGGATGCAACATGCATCCCAAGGAAACATAAAAGTGCAAAAGTGGTCTGACTGATATCCAAACGGATCATCAAGGTCTACGACCCACATTGTACCAAGAAAACTCAAGAAAATAGGGTGGCATGCAAAATGAGGTAAAAACCTCAAATTTTGGAAAAATTGCAAAATTAAAACCCATTTGGCCATTGGGCACAAAAATCCCAAAAGTCCAAAAATAAAAGGAATCAGACACCGTAGAACTAACATAAAGAAATGGAGGGGAACACTAGTTCTTAGCCTCCACACAAATGGCTACTAAAAATAGAAGCAGAAATGGAGCAAAAACAATAAAATGGGAAAGCCCTACCTCACAGCCAAAAGGGTGAAATAGGAATCTGAACCATAAAATAAATAGCCTATAAAAGTAGCTAAAAATCATGGCAATCCAAGGTTTTCCTGAGCTGGATCCAATGAGCCCAACCTCAAGATGATCCCACAACCATAGCTACCACAATGAACAAAATAGTAAATCCTCATGAAGAGGATTTTGGGTTTTACTCTCCAACTCTCTAATTCAAAAGTGAGAAGTGAGGAATTAAATTCCTCTTTGAATATTTATTCACTTTTTGAGTGAATAATCAATTAGGGCAAATAACTAGCCAACCTTGTTAAACTCCGAATCGACCCAAACGAAAATAAGCTATTCCTATAAATAGGAATTCATCTATGGAAAAGCTACCAAAAATTAAAATAAATCAATTAAAAAGCTTAAAAATCCAAAAACACAGAAATCACCTTAATGACTTTCCTAACAATGCGAAACTCTAAATGCACAGACATGCTCACTAGTCTAATCACATAATGCAAATGAGTTCGGATTTAATAATCACCGAAAGGTTTAATTTAAACATTTAATAAAGGATACGTTGACTATATAAGAACGATATTGGTAAAATATGAAAGGTTGAATCACTAACTCCATGTGCCACTACCAGGGATATAAATCCTACACACTAAATAACACGATCAAGTGCAATTGCATATAATAACATAGCTGAAGCAATAAATGCATTAAATCACCTAATTTAACAATTTATTTAATTATATTAAAATAATTTATTTACATCACTCACATTCGCATAAAGCATAACAACGCAGGAATGAAGTAAATAACCATAGCATTAAATCCATCACCTAATATAATCAGAGGTATGTCCAAATACCAAATAACCCGATATCATCATAAAACACACTGTCATCTCAAAATGGCATCATCATGCAATATGATTAACTGAACAACATAGTAGTCTAATATCTATGACACTAAAATCAAGGTATAACATCTGACCCTTGGGTCATCTCAAATGTAAAGCATCAGATGAGTAACAAATATCTCTCTAATAAGAAATATAAGAAGGTAAATGTCCGCAACACATAACCAAATAATCCAACAAGAACAACCCATTTTAATTACTTAAGCATTTAATAATGATTGTTTATAGAATCAACAAAAAGACACTTAAAATGCAAAAGCAAACATTGTCATAAACATGACTAACCACCACTACAGGAACCTAGTCCAATATAGTGTGGTAAAAAGAACACAGTCCAATCTCTGCACACATCTCAAGATAATCACGAAAGAACCTCATGATATCACATCGATCTTGGTAACCACTGACACAAACCTTAGTGAACCTTAAATCACATCATAATCTCATAGATCAGCAGAAGCATAAACAAAGCAACTAAAACATAAACATAAATCCAAACACCTCGACGGTGTAGACCACTCAGTGTCAAAATCATGATCCATCACAACAAAAGATCAACAAGGTTGCATCCATCAAGATGACTTATAGAAGTCAAATGGGAGAGGCACTACAATGTATACATACATATATATATCTATGTATACATGCATGCATGCATAGATATATCTATGTACGTATGCAATGTATACATAGATATATGTATGTATGGATGCATGTAATGCCCTGCCCGAAGATCCTTGGAAACAAGGATTCAAATCAAGCCAAGACATTTTTTTTTCTACAAGTATGAATACACAAGACAACATCATATAGGGATCACAAAGATCGCAACAGAAGACTTCAACACAATCCCGACAACCAATGAATCTCTGAACGCCACTACACAACTGACACACCCAAACAAAAGCCAACAACCACCACAACAAGATGAGGGCACAAGAAATGACCACTCATCAAAAAAACACCAAGCTGGGGTAAAATGTAGAATCCCAAAATTTGGCTAAGCCAAAAATCTTGAAGACCTAAAAATTGGCTAAGTTTGTATTTTTGAAGCCCTGAAATTTCCTAGAATCCATCACTTATCTTCGAGAGGTCTGAAACCTATCTCAAATGATTTGTCGCATATATTAAAATATATCTATAACTTCACACGAGGACTATTGAGCTTCATGCGAGCATTCACATTCTCGCGCGAGGATTCCCTACGCACCGCATGAAGATTTACATTCTCACGCGAGAAGTGTTTTCTTTCGCACGAGGAAGAAACAGTCTCGCACGAGGAAAATACAATTTCACAAGAGGAAACAAATTGACGCAACACAAAATGCAAACAAAAAGCTAAACAAATAAGGACACCTCCACACCGAGGAGTACCAGATCTACGTAAATCGAAGAATGAACACTCGAGAGCACTAATAGCAAGCAAAGAGGAACATCTAACCATCTAAAACATATAAGCAAAGCACATATTGAAATAAACATTGCAATGAACAAAATACATTTTAGAACTAAACAACCAAATAAATGCGCGGTTCCTCCCAACCGTCAATAGCATCATAAGACCATCATGGGTCCTAGCCATCCCCCGCACGTAACATCCCAAGCCACTGACCAAATCGTCAGTACTGTCGTAATAGGGATGTCACTACCAAAACATGCAACAATATAAGCATAAGGAAATCTAACATGCTAGTAGAAAAGCATAAGATAATCCTATAGTAGATAACATCACCTATCACATGCTAGATAGTAGTAAGCAATAGATATACTACTAAATACAATAACACCATCTAATTATATGCTAACCATCTTGATAAGGGAATGTGCCAAATAAAATAACATCATAAAAACATGATATACAATCATTCCAATGAAAGCATAAATCAAAAGAAAGCATACTCTGAAACTCAAAGTACCAAGTGAAGACATCCAGCAATGGTTGCACTAGGATAAAAGATCGTCACTGTACACCGATCCCTAGTAGTTGTGAAGGTAGCTATGCCTCCCAACCATGTGGCACCCATAGGTCCACACCAGCTGTGCTGATTGAGATAATGATCCAACCAAAAAAACACAAAAGAACATCCATGGCTAACGCTTATGCCAGACATTATGATGGCTCCAACCAAGAACCTAAGACAATGCAAGGATTACAGGTCCTGGTCAGACACTCAATAGGCTACTATGTAGGGACTAACATCATGGAGAGTTGCTTGGCATCAAAAAGCCCAAGCTAGGAGTTGCATAGATTCAACATCCCTCAATGGAAACGCTCTTGCACCCCAAACCTTTTTATTATCTTAAATTTTATTACCAGTCACACATTTTATTTAATTTTCACTTAATTAAAGCTTCCTTTGTGAACCCTCTGGGCATAATGATCACCAGGCTGCGAGGTAGAAGCCCCCTCCATATGCTACCCTACCCTACCCATGCTCATCCTATGACAAGTGCTCATGGGCATGCATACTCCCATCCCAACCCTAATGATCATAACTTCTGGCAAATCCACAGAAGATTAGGCCTCGCAAGTCACCCAACAAATGTACGTGCACGTACTCATGTGTGGCACACCACCATCACAAAGATCATAACACAAGGACAGGAATGAGAAAACACCCAACAGAAAGCAACATGGGAAGGACAGATTCTAGACAAATCCCAAAGCCAATAAAACCATACATCATGAAATCACTCAATCGGCCTCAATCTGAGAGTATGGATTCTACACAAATCTCAATGATGTAACAAGACCAAACATCATGAACTCACTCAACTGGCCTCAATTCGAGAGTATGGATTCTACACAAATCCTAGCATTCACAAAAAAAAAGCAAAGGTCCAAAAGAAAGCATAACAGGTGTAAAATCACTCAACCGAGCACAACGTCAGCAGTACGGATGCAACATGCATCCCAATGCAACATAAAAGTGCAAAAGTGGTATGATTAATATCCAAATGGATCATCAAGGTAAAAACCCCAAAAATTTAGAAAAATACAAAATTAAAACCCATTTGGCCTTTGGGTTCAAAAACTTCAAAAATCCTAAAATAAATGGAATCAGACACCGTATGCAAAAACGGCCAGCATAACGGTGCAAAATCCCAAACCCTTGTCCCAAAAAATAGGGAAATGTTCATACCTACCCAACCGGGTAGAACTAGCATACAGAAACGGAGGGAACACTAGTTCTTAGCCTCCAAACAAATGGCTACCAAAAATAGAAGTAGAAACGGAGCAAAAACAATAAAACAGGAAAGCCCTACCTCACAACCAAAAGGGCAAAATGGAAATCTGAACCATAAAATAAATATCCTGCAGAAGTAGCTGAAAATCATGGCAATCCAAAGTTTCTCTGAGCTGGATCCAACGAGCCCAACCTCATGACGATCCCACGGTCGTAGCTCCCACAACGAACAAAACAGTAAATCCTCATGAAGAGGATTTTGGGTTTTACTCTCCAGCTTTCTAATTTGAAAGTGAGAAGTGAGGAATTAAATTCCTCTTTGGATACTTATTCACTTTTTGGGTGAATAATCGATTAGGGCATTTAACCAGCCAATCTAGTTAAACCCCGAATGGACCCAAACGAAAATAGGCTATTCCTATAAATAGAAATTCATCTATGGCAAAGCTGCTAGAAATTAAAATAAACCAATTAAAAAGCCCGAAAACCCAAAAACACATAAATCTCCTTAAACAACTTTCGCGACAATGCGAACCTCTAAATGCACAAACACGCTTACTGGTCTAATCACATAATGCAAAGAGTTCGGATTTAATAATCATCAAAAAGTTTAAATTAAACATTTTAATAAAGGATAGGTTGACCATATAAGGACGACATTGGTAAAATATGAAAGGCTGAATCACTAACTCCATGTGTCACTGCCAGGGATATAAATCTTGCACACTACACAACACAATCAAGTGCAATTGCATATAATAACATAGCCGAAGCAATAAATGTATTAAATCACCTAATTTAACCATTTATTTAATTATATTAAAATAATCTATTTACATCACTCACATTCAAAAAAGGCATAGCAATGCAGGAATGAAGTAAATAACCATAGCATTAAATCCATCACATAACAAAATTAGAGGTATGTCCAAATACCAGATAACCAGATATCATCATAAAACAAACTGTTATCTTAAAATGGCATCGTAATGTAATATGATTAACTGAACAACATAGTAGTCTAAAATCTATGATACTGGAATCAAAGAGTACCATTTGACCCTCAGGTCATCTCAAATGTAAAACATAACATGAGTAACAAATATCTCTCTAATCAGAAATATAACAAGGTAAATGTCCACAGCACATAACCAAAAAATTCAACATGAAAAATTCATTCTAATTACTTAAGCATTTAATAATTATTGATTACTCTACATTAAAAAGGCATTTAAAACATATAAACAACCATAGTCATAAATATGACTAACCACTGCTATAGGAACCTAGTCCCGTGTAGCATGGTAATAGAACATAGTGCAATCTCTGCACACATCTTAGGGTAATCACGGAACAACCTCATGATACCACATCGATCCTGGTAACCACTGGCACAAACCTCAGTGAACCAAAAATCATATCATAATATCAAAGATCAGTCAAAAGCATAATCAACACAACTGATACAGAAACATAAATCTAAACACCTCAACGGTGTAGACCACTCCGGGTCACAATCATGATCCATCACAACAAAACATCAGCAAAGGTATAAATAGATGCATGCATACATACAAGATATATACATGTATACATGTATGCATGTATTTATGTATGTATGCATCCATCCATACATATGTCTATGTATATATTGCATACATACATATATATCTATATATGCATGCATGCATGCATAGATATATCTATGTATGCAATATGTATGTAAGTATGTATGTATACATATATGAATGCATCCATCCATACATACATGTATATATGTAAACATACATATTGCATATGCATGCATGCATGCATTCATCTATGTATACATACATGTATACATGTCTGCATGCATGCTTGCATACATATATCTATGTATAAATGCATGCATGCATGCATACGTGCTTGCATACATCCATAGATACATGCATGCATATATATATATATATATATATATATATATATATATATATATATATATATGTATGTATGTATATGTATGTATGCATACATATATCTATGTATAAATGCATGCATGCATGCATACATACATGCACATACATACATATATGTATGTATGTATGTATGTATGCATACATTTATGTATAGATGTGTATGTATGTATGTATTGACACACAAACATGCATGTATACATCCATATTGCATACATAGATATATACATATATCTATGTATACATTGCATACATACATAGATATATCTATGCATGCATGCATGTATACATAGATATATACATGTATGCATGCATATCTATGAATGTATGCAATACATACATAGATATATGTATGTATGAATGCATAGATACATACATACATACATGTATACATGTATATATCTTGTATCTATGCATATGCATGCATGCATGCATACATACATGCATGCATGCATGCATACATGCATGCATGCATCTATGCATGCATGGATGCATACATGTATACATGTATGTATCTATGTATATAAATGCATGCATATATCCATACATGTATGTATGTATATAGATGCATACATATATATGTATGTATGCATGCCTGCATACATACATACATACATACATACATACATACATATATATATATATATATATGGATACATGCATGCATGCATAGATATATCTATGTATGTATGCAATGAATACCTGCATGCATACATAAATATATATATATATATATATATGGATACATGCATGCATGCATAGATATATCTATGTATGTATGCAATGATTGCATAGATATATCTATGTATGTATACAATGAATACATAGATATATGTATGTATGGATGCATGCATGCATGCATCCATACATACATGTATGCATGCATCCATCCATACATACATGTATCTATGCACACATGCATGTATGTATGCATGGATGCATACATACATACATACATGTATACATGTATATATCTTGTATGTATGCATGCATCTATGCATACATCCATACATACAAGATATATGCATATGCATGTATGCATGCATCTATCCATGCATGCATCTATGCATACATGCATACATACATAGATGCATGCATCCATACGTACATGTATCTATTTATGACATAGATACATACATGGAGTTAGTGATTCAGCCTTTCATATTTAACCAATGTCGTCCTTGTATGGTCGACATATCCTTTATTAAAATGTTTAATTTAAACTTTTCGGTGATTATTAAATTCGAACTCATTTGCATTATGTGATTAGACCAGTAAGCGTGTCTGTGCATTTAGAGGTTCGCATTGTTGCAAAAGTTGTTAAGGAGATTTATGTGTTTTTCGATTTTCGAGCTTTTTAATTAATTTATTTTAATTTCTGGCAACTTTTCCATAGATGAATTCCTATTTATAGGAATAGCCTATTTTCGTTTGGGTCGATTCGAGATTTAACTAGATTGGCTGGTTAAATGCCCTAATTGATTATTCACCCAAAAAGTGAATAAGTGTCCAAAAAGGAATTTAATTCCTCACTTCTCACTTTCAAATTGGAAAGTTGGAGAGTAAAACCCAAAATCCTCTTCATGAGGATTTACTGTTTTGTTCGTTGTGGGAGCTACAGGCATGGTATCGTCGCGAGGTTGAGCTCGTTGGATCCAGCTCAGGGAAACCTTGGATTGCCACAATTTTCAGCCACTTCTGCGAGCGTTTTATTTTCTGGTTCAGTTTTCCGTTTTGCCCTTTTGGCTGTGAGGTAGGGCTTTCCTATTTTATTGTTTTTGCTCCGTTTTAGCTTCTTTTTTTGGTAGCCGTTTGTTTGGAGGCTGAGAACTAGTGTTCCCCTCCGTTTTTGTATGTTAGTTCTACCCGGTTGGGTGGGTATGAACATTTCCTTGTTTCTTGGGATGAGGGTTTGGGATTTTACGCCGTTATGCTGGCCGTTTTTGCATATGGTGTCCGATTTCATTTATTTTTGGATTTTTGGGGTTTTTGAACCCAAAGGCCAAATGGGTTTTAATTTCAAAGTTTTCCAAATTTTTGGGGTTTTTACCTCGTTTTGCGTGCCACCCTATTTTCTCAAGTTTTCTTGGCACAATGTGGGTCGTGGACCTTGATGATCCATTTGGATATCAGTTAGACCACTTTTACACTTTCATGTTGCATTGGGATGCATGTTGCATCTGTACTCTTGATGTTGTGTTCGGTTGAGTCATTTTACACCTGTTTTGGTTTCTTTTGGACCTTTACTTTTGTTTCGTGAATGCTAGTATTTGTGTAGAATCCATACTCTCAGATTGAGGCCGGTTGAGTAAGTTTATTACTTTTGGTCTTGTTACATCATTGAGATTCGTGTAGAATCCATACTCACAGATTGAGGCCGATTGAGTGATTTTATGATGTACGATTTTATTGGCTTTGGGATTCGTGTAGAATCCATCCTTCCTACGTTGCTTTCAGTTGGGTGTTTTCCTTGCATTGTGTTCTCATTCCTGTCCTTGTGTTATGATCTTCGTGATGGTGGTGCGCCACACACGAGTACGTGCATGTACATTTGGTGGGTGACTTGCGAGGCCCGATCTTCCGTGGATTTTCCGAAAGTTATGATCATTAGGGTTGGGATGGGAGTATGCATGCCCACGGGCACTTGTCATAGGATGAGCATGGGTAGGGTAGGGTAGCATATGGAGGGGGCTTCTATCTCACAGCCTAGCGACCTTAGTCCCATAGGGTTGGCAGAGGAAGTTTTAAATAAGTGATAATTAAAGAAAATGTGTGACTGATAATAAAACTTAAAATAATAAAATGTGTGTGCGGGGCCCTCCATTGAGGAGTTGAAACGCACGATCCAAGCTTGGGCTTTTCGATGCCAAGCGACTCTCCATGATGTCAGCCCCTACATAGTAGCCTATTGAGTGTCTGACCAGGACCTGTACTCCTTGCATTGTCTTAGGTTCTTGGTTGCAGCCATCATACTGTTTGGCGTGAGTGTTAGCCATGGATGTTGTGCTTTTTGTGTGTTTGTGGTTGGATCATTATCTCCATCAGCACGGTGGGTGTGGACCTACAGGTGCCATGTGGTTGGGAGGCGTAGCTACCTTCACCACTGCTAGGGATCAGTGTACAGAGACGATCTTTGTCCTAGTGCGACCCTTGCTGGATGTCTTCACTTGGTACTTCGAGTTTCGGAGTATGCTTTCTTGTGATTTATGCTTTCATTGGGATGCTTGTATATCATGTTTAGATGATGTTAGTTTATTTGATGCATTTTCTTATTATGATGTTTAGCATATGATTAGATGCTGTGAATTGTTGTATTAGCATATCTGTTGCTTATTGCTATTTAGCATGTGATAGGTGATGTTATCTACTATAAGATTATCTTATGCTTTTCTATTAGCATGTTAGATTTCCTTATGCTTATATTGTTGCATGTTTTTAGTAGTGACATCCCTATTACGACAGTATCGACGATCTGGTTGGTGGCTTGGGATGTTACGCGCGGGGGATGGCTAGGACCCACGATGGTCTTATGATGCTATTGACGGTTGGGAGGAACTGCATACTTAGTTTGGTTGTTTAGTTCTGAAATGTATTTTGTTCATTGCAATGTTTATTTCAGTATGTGCTTTGCTTTTATGTTTTAGATGGTTAGATTTTTCTCTTTCCTTGCTGTTAGTGCTCTCGAGTGTTCATTCCTCAATTTATGTGGATCCAGTACTCCTCGGTATGGAGGTTTCATTGTTTTTTTAGCTTTTTGTTTGTGTTTTGTGTCGCGCTGATTTGTTTCCTCAGGCGAGATTGTATTTTCCTCACGCGAGACTATTTCTTCCTTGCACGGGACTATTTCTTCCTCGCGCGAGACTATTTCTTCCTCATGTGAAAGAATACACTTCTCATGCAAGAATGTAAATCTTCACATGATGCATAGGAATCCTCGAGCGAGAATGTGAATCCTCGCGCGAAGCTCAATAGTACTCGCGCGAAGCGGTGAAAGATCTCGCACAAAACTCTAGACCAGTTTTCTTTCTCGCACAAAACTCTAGACCAGTTTTCTTTCTCGCGTAAGAAACAGGGGCTATCTAGGCTTGTCAGATGAAAGTTCAGAAGTTGGTTTTGGACACCCTTTTGGTTTCTACACCTTCTTGGTTCAAAAAAGATAGGTTTCAGACCTCTCAGAGATAAGTTATGGATTTTAGGAATTTTCAGGGCTTCAGAAATCCAGACTTAGCCAATTTTTCAGGGCTTTAGGATTTCAGGCTTAGCCAAATTTTGGGATTCTGCATTTTACCCCAGCTTGGTGTTTTGTTGATGAGCGGTCATTTCTTGTGCCCTCATCTTGCTGTGGTGGTTGTTGGCTTTTGTTTGGGTGTGTCTGTTGGTAGTGGTGTTTGGAGATTCGTTGGTTGTCGAGATTGTGTTGAAGTCTTCCATTGTGATCTTTGGGATCCCTGTATGATGTTGTCTTGTGCATTCATACTTGTAGAAAAAAAAAAATCTTGGCTTGATTTGAATCCTTGTTTCCAAGGATCTCCGGGCAGGGCATTACTTGCATACATCCATAGCTATATGATGCAGGAGCATCTAGAGGTATAAGGGCAATCATGTGTCACCCAAAATAAAAATATACTTAGACTTAGTTTCTGTTTCATGTGTTTTCATTTTTGGATACTCATTTGGGTCAAATAAAGGTTACAATTCTCATAGTTCCACTATCAATGTTCTAAGATTCAGTATTTGGACACCTTGTGATACGTGTAAATTTCAAAAAAAATAGGAGTATGTAATTGGACCATCATTTTGGGTAAACTAGAAGGTGTAATTGGCCAGATGAATGTAATTGTAATTTAGAGCATTCTAGAAAAAGAATCAGGTCGAAAGGCCCCACGGTTTGAAAGTTATTGCAGTTTTTCAAGTTTTGGAGACCTCTTAAGAATGCTTCAAAGTCAAGTTAGGGGCATTAAATGACTCCTAAAAGGGCCAAAAAATGGGGGATGAGTGAAGCTCATCCATAGTGCTATAGAGCACTTCAAGAGTTTTTCAAAAATGTAAATGGTTCGTCAATGGAAGCTACGGTTCAAAAGTTATGCCTCCCGGAAGTTCGATTACCATTTCTGGATTCTTCTAGATTTGTATTGACTTCTAATGCAACTTTTGGAGCCTTCTATTTGGTTGGTGGATGCCTACTAGGACTTTCTAAAATGTATTCCTAGTCCTTAACCCTCTGAGGTCTATTTAAAGAGATTTTTGGCATTGTAAAAGGCAGTTCGGAGTGGAGTTTGAGAGGAGGTACAGAATGGGGAAATTATCTCTAGATTTATGTTATTGTAAGCCCTTAGGGCATGTTTTGAAGTTTATTTTCTCTATACTGTATGTACTAGCTTATTTTCCCAGTTAATACAATTTCTCCTTTTTTGTTGTGTCCATTCTGTGCTTGGGTCATGTCCCCATAAAGTGGTATCAGAGCTATTAATCCTAAGGAGGTTAGAGCCCTCCAAAGGCAGATATAGGCATTGCAAGAGGAGCTTCGTAGAGGAGCCAATGTTGCCGCAGGTGATGACAGTGGGGATGATAATGAAGAAGAAGAAATGGGACCAAAAGGGGAATTTGATGGGGAAGATCTAAATCAGGTAGAGGAAAGGCTTTTTAGGGCCATTACTAAGTTTGAGAAAAGACCTACAATTAAAGTGGCTATAATTTTAGGAAATTTGAAACTAGATGAGTTGATCGATTGGATCAATGAACTGGAAGAATACTTTGAGTATGAGGATACTAGGGACCTAGATAGGGTTAAGTTTGTAAAGGCCAAACTGAAAGGTCATGCCAAAATCTAGTGACAAGAGGTTCAATTGGAAAGAAAAACAAGAAGAAAGGAGAAGATCACAAGGTGGGATCGCATGGTGGACAAATTGAAGAAGTATTTCATTCCTGTGGACTACGAGCTTCATTTTTTCAAGAAGATGTATGGGTTAAAGCAAGCAGGAAGATCAATCCAAGAATATACAGAGGAGTTTTATCAACTTTTGATTAGAGTAGGGCATGTAGAAGCAAATAAGGAGAAGGTTTCTTGTTATATCAATGGGTTGCGACCTAGCATCTAGAAAGAATTAAGTCTGGTAAGAATGACAAGCGTTGAAAAGGAATACCAGTTTTCCCTACGAGTTTAAGAGAATCTGAATAAAAGGTTTGAAGGAAGAAAAAGAGCACACGGTCAAGGAGGAAGGGGTAGTGGTAGGTCATCTAGAGGCCAAAATGAAACCCAAAAGAAAAATGAAGATGTGGGTACCAATAGAAACTAGAGGAACGAGGGTTTTAACTGCTCCCATGATCAAGACTTTGGAAATCAGAGAGGAAGAGGTAGAGGATGTGGACAAGGAAGAGGATGCTTTCATGGTAACTATTTCCATTGTAATGAAGAAGGTAATCATGCCTTTGAATGCCCTCAATGACAAGGAAGGATAGATAGTAGAGCTGAGGGCCAAGCTAGGGTTGCTCATGTGGATGGCGATGCACAATCATCACATTCAGAGGATGCAGAAAGAGGAGAGACCTTGGTGAATAAAAGGGTCCTACTAAGTGGTGAAATTGAATGATGAAAATGGAAGATTTTTTTTTGTACCAGATGTAAGCGTGAGGATAAATGTTGTGACATGATCATTGATGTTGGTAGCACAGATAACTTGGTATCAGAGGAGATTATCTCTAAGCTGAAGCTCAAGAGGGAGAGACATCCCCAGCCCTATAGGATTGCTTGGGTGAAAGATGATCATAAGGTCCTGGTAAGTGAATAATGTTTAGTAAAATTCAAAATTGGGAGTTACCATGATGAAGTTCTCTGTGATGTTATTCTGATGGATGTTTTCCATCTATTGTTGGGTAGACCATGACAGTTTGATAGACATGCAATACATGATGGACATGAAAACACATACTCTCTAACAAAGGATGGAATTCACCACAAATTGAAGCCCATGAAAAAAGAAGGTGAAAAGGTATGTAGCAGTGCTAGGATTTGTCTTCTTGATGGAAGAAAGTTTTTAGATGGCATGAAATATCAGCCTATGTGCTATGCTTTGATTCCTATGAAAGATAAAGAAGGTAGTAGTGAAATACCACTTGACGTTTTAGATTTACTAGGTGATTTTAGAGATATTATCTCTGATAATGTTCCATAAGGATTGCCACCAGTAAGGAAAATTAGTTATCAGATAGATCTGATTCCAGGAGCTAGTTTGCTTAACAAGGCTGCTCATAGGATGACTCCTACTGAAACAGAGGAGCTAAATGGATAGGTTTAGGAGCTATTGAGGAAGGGCTTGATTCGAGAGAGCCTAAGTCCATGTGTAGTACCTGTAGTACTCACACTAAAGAAGGATGGAGAGTGGAGGATGTGTATAGATTCTCGAGCTATTAATAGGATAACCATCAAGTACTAGTTTCCTTTGCCAAGGATGGATGATCTTATAGACTGCTTGAGTGGAGCTCAGTACTTCAGAAAGATAGATCTCAAGAGTGGCTATCATTAGATATGGATACGAGAAGGAGATGAGTGGAAAATAGCCTTCAAGACCAAGGAGGGTCTTTATGAGTGGTTAGTCATGCCCTTTGGATTGACAAACGCCCAAAGCACCTTCATGCGGCTCATGACTGAGGTACTTAAGAAATTCTTGAGAAAATTTGTTATTGTTTATTTGGATGATATTTTAATTTTTAGCAAGACTTTGGAAGAACATTTATTGCATATTTGTAGTGTCCTTGAAAGGCTAAGGGAAGGGAAATTGTTAATTAATCTGAAAGAGTGTATCTTTGCAAAGAGGGAGTTAGTCTATTTCAGGTTTGTTATATCACCCGAAGGTCTCAAAATGGATCCAGAGAAGATAAAGCCATCATGGAATGGCCTACTCCAAAGTCTGCTACTGAGGTAAGAAGATTTCATGGTCTGGTTAGCTTTTATAGGAAGTTTATTAAGAATTTCAGTGGCATATGTGCACCCCTAACTAATACAATAAGAGGGGATAGAAAAGAGTTCAAATGGACTGCAGGAGCTGGGAGAAGTTTTGAATTGCTGAAGAAGAAGGTTACAAAATAGCCTGTGTTGGCACTTCCAAATTTTAGAAAAGTATTCCAGGTGGATTGTGATCCTAGTGGAAGCACTATTGGGTCTATATTAATCCAAGAAGGTAAGCCTATTGCATATTTTAGTGAAAAATTGAATGATGCAAAAAAAAAGTATTATGTTTATGATCAAGAGTTCTATGCAATAGTTCAAGCCTTAAAAAAATGGAGGCATTATTTATTGCCAAAGGAATTTGTTTTGTATACTGATCACCAGGCACTACAGTACTTAAATAGCCAAGGTAAATTGAATTAGAGGCATGTAATGCCCCGCCTGGAGATCCTTGGAAACAAGGATTCAAATCAAGCCAAGATATTTTTTTTTTTACAAGTATGAATGCACAAGACAACATCAAACAGGGATCACAAAGATCACAACGGAAGACTTCAACACAATCCTAGCAACCAACGAATCTTTGAACGTCACTACCCAACTGACACAACCAAACAAAAGCCAACAACCACCACAACAAGTTGATGGCACAAGAAATGACCAGTCACCAACAAAACACCAAGCTAGGGTAAAATGCAGAATCCCAAAATTTGGCTAAGCTTGAAATCCTGAAGTCCTAAAAATTGGCTAAGTCTGGATTTCTGAAGCCCTAAAATTTCCTAGAATTCATAACTTATCTCTGAGAGGTCTGAAACCTATCTTAAATGATTTGTCTCATATATTAAAATATATCTTAAGTATAAGGAATTAAATATACGTCAACTTATACTTATACGATATATTTTAAACCTCGAAGGACTACAACAGAAACCCAAAAATTGAATTTCAAAAGAAACCTTGTGAATTCAAAATGCAACAACATAGGCTCGAAGAACATCCAAAACGGTATCCAAAACCACTCTCAAAAAGATTGGATCATGAAGAAAAGTGTCCGCTGATGGCACGCGCAGGTTTTTCAAAAAAAATGTGCGACACTTTTTACTAAGGGAGGGCGACACTTCTCCCTTACTGAGTGCGACACTTCTCAAGAGGGTGTGTGACACTGGAAAAGTATCGCATGACATTTCTCATAAGGTTGTGTGACACTCTTCTAGTTTCATACAACACTTCTCCAGTAATGCGTGCGACACTTTATAGTGTCATATGACATTCTTTCTATGGGCGTGCGATACTTTATCAGTATCGCACAATGCTGAACAAATGTCACCCATAGAAAGTAAAAAACACTTCCAGAACTCAAAAATGGGGAAAAACCAAACAAAGAACCTCCACACCGAGGAGTACCGAATCCACAAAGGCTCGAGGAATGAACACTCGAGTGCAAGAACAACATAGAAAGAAGAACACCAAACCATCTAAACTACAGCAGCAAAGAACACACTGAAAATAAGCATTGTAGAGAACAAAAGCAACATCGCAATGTACGAAAATACATCTCAGGAACAAAACAACCAAACTAAGTATGCGGTTCCTCCCAACCGTCAATAGCTTCATAAGACCATCATGGGTCCTAGCCATCCCCCGCGCGTAACATCCCAAGCCACTAACTAGATCGTTAGTACTGTCATAATAGGGATGTCACTACTAAAACATGCAACAATATAAGCAGAAGGAAATCTAACATGCTAGTGATAACGTATAAGATAATCCTACAGTAGATAACATCACCTATCACATGCTAAACAACAGTAAGCAACAAATATACTACTAAATCAAATAAAATCATCTAATCATATGCTAAACATCATGATAAGGGAATGCGCCAAGTAAAATAACATCATCTAAACATGATATACAAGCATCCCAATGAAAGCATAAATCACAAGAAAGCATACTCCGATACCCAAAGTACCAAGTGAAGACATCCAACAACGGTCGCACTAGGACAAAAGATCGTCTCTGTACACTGATCCCTAGCAATGGTAAAGGTAGCTATGCCTCCCAACAATGTAGCACTTGTAGGTCCACACCCACTGTGCTGATGGAGATAATGATCCAACCACAAACACACATAAAACACAACAACCAAAGCTAACACTCACGCAAGATAGTATGATGGCTAAACCAAGAACCTAAGACAATGCAAGGAGTAAAGGTCTTGGCCAGACACTCAAAAGGCTACTAAGTAGGGGTTGACATCATGGAGAGTCACTTGGCATCAACAAGCCCAAGCTTGGATCATGCGTTTTAACTCCTCAATGGAGGGCCCCGCACACACATTTTATTATCTTAAGTTTTATTATCAGTCACACATTTTCTTTAATTATCACTTATTTAAAACTTCCTCTGCCAACCCTATGGGACTAAGGTCACCCAGCTGCGAGATAGAAGCCCCCTCCATATGCTACCCTACCCTACCCAAGCTCATCCTATGACAAGTGCCCGTGGGCATGCATACTCCCATCCCAACCCCAATGATCATAACTTCTGGCAAATTCACAGAAGATCGGGCCTCGCAAGTCACCCAACAAATGTACGCGCACGTACTCGTATGTGGTGCACCACCATCACGAAGATCATAACACAAGGATAGGAATGAGAACACAATGTAAAGAAAACACCCAACTGAAGGAAACATGGGAAGGATGGATTCTACACGAATCCCAAAGCCAATAAAATCATACATCATGAAATCACTCAATCGGCCTCAATCCGAGAGTATGGATTCTACATGAATCCCAATGATGTAACAAGACCAAACATCGTAAACTCACTCAACCGGCCTCAATCTGAGAGTGTGGATTCTACACGAATCCTAGCATTCACGAAACAAAAGCAAAGGTCCAACAAAAACATAACAAATAAAAAATCACTCAATCGAACACAACGTCGGGAGTACAGATGCAACATGCATCCCAATGCAACATAAAAGTGCAAAAGTGGTCTGACTGATATCCAAATAGATCATCAAGGTCCACGACCCACATTGTGCCAAAAAAACTCGAGAAAATAGTGCGGCATGCAAAATGAGATAAAAACCCCAAAAATTTGGAAAACTTCAAAATTAAAACCCATTTGGCCTTTGGGTTCAAAAATCCCAAAAATCCAATAATAAATGAAATCGGACACCGTATGCAAAAACAGCCAGCATAACGGTGCAAAACTCCAAACCCTCATCCCAAAAAATAGAGAAATGTTGATACCCACCCAACCGGGTAGAACTAACATACAGAAATGGAGGGGAACACTAGTTCTTAGCCTCCAAACAAATGGCTACCAAAAACAGAAGCAGAAACAGGAAAAAACAATAAAACGGGAAAGCCCTACCTCACAGCCAAAAGGGCAAAATGGGAATCTGTACCATAAAATAAAATGCCCATAGAAGTGGCTGAAAATCACAGCAATCCAAGGTTTCCCCAAGCTGGATCCAACGAGCTCAACCTCACGACAATCCCATGCCCATAGCTCCCACAACGAACAAAATAGTAAATCCTCATGAAGAGGATTTTGGGTTTTACTCTCCAACGTTCCAATTCAAAAGTGAGAAGTTAGGAATTAAATTCCTTTTTGGATATTTATTCACTTTTTAAGTGAATAATCGATTAGGGCATTTAACTAGCCAACCTAGTCAAACCCTCAATTGATCCGAACGAAAATAGGCTATTCCTATAAATAGGAATTCATCTATCAAAAAGCTGCCAGAAATTAAAATAAAAAAATTAAAAAGCTCGAAAACCCAAAAACACATAAATCTACTTAAACAACTTTTGCGACAATGCGAACCTCTAAATGCACAAACACGCTTATTGGTCTAATCACATAATGCAAATGAGTTTGGATTTAATAATCACCAAAGGTTTAAATTAAACATTTAATTAAAGATACGTTGACCATATAAGGATGACATTGGTAAAATATGAAAGGCTGAATCACTAACTCCATGTGCCACTACCAGGTATATAAATCCTGCACACTAAACAACACGATCAAGTGTAATTGCATATAATAACATAGCCAAAGCAGTAAATGCATTAAATCGCCTAATTTATCCATTTATTTAATTATATTAAAATAATCTATTTACATGACTCACGTTCGTATAAAGCATAACAATGCAGGAATGAAGTAAATAACCATAGCATTAAATCCATCACATAACAAAATCAGAAGTATGTCTGAATACCAGATAACCAGATATCAACATAAAACACACTGTCATTTCAAAATGGCATCATCATGCAATATGATTAACTGAACAACATAGTAATCTAAAATCCATGATACTAGAATCAAAGTGTAACATATATCTCTCTAATCAAAATGAGACAAGGAAAATGTCTGCAACACATAACCAAATAATCCCACAAGAACAATCCACTCTAATTACTTAAGCATTTAATAATGATTGATTACTCTGCATTAAAAAGGCATTTAAAACACAAAAACAACCATAGTCATAAACATGACTAACCACTACTACAGGAACCTAGTCCAGTGTAGCATGGTAAAAAGTACACAGTGCAATCTCTGCACACATCTCAGGGTAATCATGGAACAACCTCATGATACCACATCAATCCTGGTAACCACTAGCACAAACCTTAGTGAACCAAAAATCACATCATAATCTCAAAAATAAATCAAAAGCATAAACAAAGAAACTGATACATAAACGTAAATCCAAACACCTCAATGGTATAGACCACTCAGGGTCACAATCACGATCCCATCACAAAAAAAGATCAGCAAGGTTGCATCCATCAGGATGACTTAAAAAAGTCAAATGGGAGAGGCACTACAAGGCATATGAAGTGGGTAGAGTTCTTGCAGAGCTATACATTTGTGTTGAAACATAGAAGCGAAAAATCTCACAGGGTTGCAGATGCACTAAGCAGGAGACAGTTGTTGGTTATAGTAATGCAGGTTGAAGTAGTTGGAGTTGATGAACTCAAGAATCTGTACCCTAATGATCTTGATTTTTTTGAAGCATGGAAAGCTTGTCAAGGGATTTAGCCATAATACTAGACTATATTAGCCATTTCCTGTTCCATCAAAGCCATGGGAGGACATAAGTATGGATTTTGTTCTTTGATTTCCAAGGACACAAAGGGGTGATGACTCAATATTTGTGGTGGTTGATAGGTTTTCCAAAATGGCACATTACATTCCATGCCACAAAACTCATGATGCTATCCATATTGCAGACTTGTTTTTCAAAGAGGTGGTAAGACTACATGGTCTTCCAAGGAGTATAGTTTCTGACAGAGATACTAAATTTGTAGGGTATTTCTAGAGAACATTGTGGAAAAAGTTGAGAACAGACTTAAAATTCAATTCCATACATCACCCATAGACTGATGGCCAAACAAAAGTGGTTAAAAAAAGTCTAGGCAATCTGCTGAGATGCTTAGTTGGGGATAAGCCGAAGGGGTGGGATTTGATTCTACCACAAGCTAAGTTTGCTTACAATAACTCTATAAATAGGAGTACTGGTAGATCACCATTCCAAATTGTATATGGAAGTATCCCAAGGACTACACCATAATTGAGGAAGATAGAGCAAGGGGAGAGGACAAGTGTTGAAGCTGAAGAATTTGCTAAACATATCAAGCATCTACACGAGGAGGTTCAAGCACACATTACCAAGATGAATCGAGAGTATAAAGCTAGATCTGATCAAAGGAGAAGACATAAGGAATTCCAAGTAGGGGATCTAGTCATGGTACACTTATGAAAAGAAAGATTTCTAGCTGGCGCTTACGACAAGCTAAAAATGAAGAAATTTGGTCCCTATAAAATTTTGAAGAAACATGACTCAGGAAATGCATATGAGGTGGAGTTGCCAGATCGTATTCACATTTCTCCTATTTTCAACATTGCAGACTTAATAGAGTATCATGATGATGGTGCAGATGAGGAACTGATGTTAGAGCCATGTCCAATTCCTACTTCTAAGGAGGAGATAGAAGACATTCTAGATCATTGTGTGGGCAGAAGTACTAGAAATAGGTAGTATGAAGAGTATTTGGTCAAGTGGAAAGGAAAGCTGATAGAGGACTCAACTTGTATTTCAGCAGCTGAGGTTTCTCATTTGGGATTTTTTCTACCATTTATAAAGTGACAGGGTCACTTTTCAATCTACCTTGGGTGTCTAATGCAGGAGCATCCAAAGGTATAAGGGTAATGTTGTGTCACCCAAAAAAAAATGTACTTAGACTTAGTTTTTGTTTCATGTGTTTTCATTTGTGGATACCCATTTGGGTCAAATAAAGATTTCAACTCTCACAGTTCCACTATCAGTGTTCTAGGATAGAGTATTTGAACACCTTATGATACATCTAAATGCCAAAAAAATAGGAGTATGTAATTGAGCCATCATTTTGGTGAACTTGGAGGTGTAAATTGGCCAAATGAATGTAATTTCAATTTAGAGCATTCCAAAAAAAGATTCAGGTCAAAAGGCACCCCAGTTTGAAAGTTATTGTGGTTTTTTGATTTTTGGAGACCTCCTAAGAATGCTTCAAAGTCAGGTTAGGGGCATTAAATGACCTCAAAAAGGGAAAAAAATTGGGGGACAAGTAAATCTGTTCCATAGGGTTATAGATCACTTCAAGAGCTTTCCAAAAATGTAAACGGTTCGTCAATCGGAGGTACGGTTCAAAAGTTATGCCTCTCGAAAGTTCGGTTACCATTTTTGGATTCTTCTAGATTTGGACCAACTTCTTACGCGGGTTCTAGAGCCTTTTGCTTGGTTAGTGGATTCCTGCTAGCACTTTCTAGAATTTATTCCTAGTCCTTAAACCTTCAAGGTCTATTTAAGGACATTTCTCACATTGTAAAAGACAATTCGGAGTGGAGTTTGAGAGGAGGTACTGAAAAGAGAAATTATCTGCAAATTTATGCTATTGTATGCCCATAGGGCATGTTTTGAAGTCTATTTTCTTTGTACTAGATGTATTAGCTTATTTATAATGTTAATAAAAATTTTCTTTCCTATTGTATCTGTTCTGTGCTTGGGTGGTGTCCCCATCAACCAAGGGTCATGAACTCACTCCACTGGCCTCAATCCAAAAGTATGGA
This sequence comes from Cupressus sempervirens, assembly GCA_028749045.1. Taxonomy (NCBI): domain Eukaryota; kingdom Viridiplantae; phylum Streptophyta; class Pinopsida; order Cupressales; family Cupressaceae; genus Cupressus; species Cupressus sempervirens. The sequence goes on from CM053790.1 coordinate 415,864,286, forward strand.
TACGTAGTGTATTTTTAAAGAAATTGAAAGGTATGTGCTTGTTTTATGGTGACTCTTAAACCCTTGCTTGAAAATCTTTCAGTTTCATCATGCATTAGTGCTTATATTATGTTTAATTAATGAAATTATGAAAGAAGAGTAATGATGGTTTCAATGTGTGAACCACCTTTCATTCCATGTCTTATGTTGTTCTGGGCATGTGTGCTCTTGTGTGGATTTGGACATTTTGTCTGTCACTTGTTTTGGTGGCCAAGACTATTTTTTTGCCTTTGTGGTTTTGTTTTGAGTGGAGACTCAGATCTTGGGTCTTAGGACTCTCGAAGCTCCATCTTGTTGTATTTTTTGTCATTGTCTTTCTGGCACTTTTCTGATGGAGCCAATCTGAGTCTAGATGTGAAGCTATGGCTTCTGGAGTTGCTAATATTGTTCTAAGTACCTTCTCGAGTAGAGGCCAATTCAATCATGATATATCATATTTATAGCCATTAGAGAAGTTTAAGTCTTCATGTTATTCATAATGGAAGAGTTATCTTGTCTTCATAAGCTACTAGGTACTTGTTGGGGTTCATGTTTGGGTTTTTGTGATTCCTATTGCACTGAACTACCCTTGTGAGGTGTAGTGTGGTTTGTGAGCATTCCTTGCTAAGGTTGATGTTGCCTTGTCTTTTGGGAGTGACTTAGTTCTTTGATGAGTTTAGATTCTCCTTCTTGGATGTTCTCTTGGGTGCACCTCTATATCCTTTTCTCTCTTGTGAGAGTAGGCTAGTGTTGCTATGCCACTAGCTCAGTTAATGTTTTCAGGTGAGTATGTTGATGGTTGGTGAAATTGTGAGTTTCCTAACACATCATGGACTGGTTAGTGTAGAGGTTGAGAGAGAGATTCCCTCTTACTCCTAATACTCTGTAGTATCCTTCTCCCTAAGCTTATATCTTTAGGTGGATTGTCTCAGTCAAGTTTTCTCATTAACTGTTGACTTGAGGCTAGAGATTGAGTTTAGCAGTAGATTGGGTGTAGTTTTCCTAGCATCTCATGAGTTGGTATGCAGACATTTGATGATTGTGTCCACTAATAAAAGTATGTGCAACCTTGTGGAAGGGTGATATCTTGTCTAGTTGGGTTATGTTACCCTAGTTTCTAGTGGTAGTTGAGCTTTTGTGCCTTGGTGAGGTGTTGTGCTCCTATGCTTGTTGGTGAGCAGTCTTTTGGAGTGTGTCCTTTTGTTGGTAAAATTTTATCCTCTTTTTTCTAAGGGTGAGTTTACGTGGATTCCAGAATGATCATGTGTGACATGATAGTATTCTTGGGAATTTTGGGATGGTTTTTCCCTAAGATTCCAACTCTTGTTGGAAGTGTGTCTTGTTTTGACCTTGTTTGTGGTTTGGTAGTTGGTGCATGTTGTAGTTGGGCACCTGTTGATGAGGTAGAGAGGGTTTTTCATTACCTTGTATTGTTGACTCTATTGCTAGATGGGTTCTTCGTAGCACATAGAAGCCTCCTTGTTGGAGGACCTTGTGTCTGTGTGAAACCCATTCTCTTTCGGTTAACCTATTTGGGGGTTAGCGTGATTACCCTGAGATGTATGCAGAGATTGCACTATGTTCTATTACCATGCTACACTGGACTAGGTTCCTATAGTAGTGGTTAGTCATGTTTACAATTGTGTTTGCTTATGTGTTTTAAGTGCCTTTTTAATGCAGAGTAATCAATCATTATTAAATGTGTAAGTAACTGAATGGATTGTTCATGTGGGATTATTTGGTTATGTGCTACAGACATTTACATTGTTATATTTCTGATTAGAGAGATATGTATTACTCATGTATGTTACATTTGAGATGACTTGAGGGTCAGATAGTATACCTAGTTTTTTAGTATCATAGATGTTATACTACTATGCTATTTAGTTAATCATATTGCATGATGATGCCATTTTGAGATGACAATGTGTTTTATGATGATATCTAGTATTTGGACATACCTCTAGTTATGTTATGTGATGGATTTAATGCTATGGTTATTTACTTCATTCCTGCATTGTTATGCTTTATGTGAATGTGAGTGATGTAAATAGATTATTTTAATATAATTAAATAAATGGTTAAAATTAGGTGATTTAATGCATTTATTGCTTTGACTATTTTATTAAATGCAATTGCACTTGATCATGTTGTTTAGTGTGTAGGATTTATATCCCTGGCAATGGCACATGGAGTTAGTGATTCAGCCTTTCATATTTTAGCAATGTCATCTTGATATGGTCGACGTATCCTTTATTAAAATATTTAAATTAAACCTTTCGGTGATTATTAAATCTGAACTCATTTGCATAATGTGATTAGACCAGTAAGCATGTCTATGCATTTAGAGGTTCGCATTGTCGCGAAAGTTATTAAGGAGATTTTTGTGTTTTTGGATTTTTGGGATTTTTAATTGATTTGTTTTAATTTCTAGAAGCCTTGCCATAGATGAATTCCTATTTATAAGAATAGCCTATTTTTGTTTGGGTCGATTCAAGGTTTAACTAGGTTGGCTGGTTATTTGTCCTAATCGATTATTCAATCAAAAAGTGAATAAGTATCCAAAGAGGAATTTAATTCCTCACTTCTCACTTTCAAATTGGAAAGTTGGAGAGTAAAACCCAAAATCCTCTTCATGAGGATTTACTATTTTGTTCATTGTGGGAGCTACGGGTGTGGGATCATCATGAGGTTGGGCTCGTTCGATCCAACTCAGGAAAACCTTAGATTGTTGTGATTTTTAGCTACTTCTGCGAGATATTTATTTTATGGTTCAGATTTCTATTTTGCACTTTTGAGTGTGAGGTAGGGATTTCCTATTTTATTGTTTCTACTCCATTTCTGCTTTTGTTTTTGGTAGCCGTTTGTTAGGAGGTTGAGAACTAGTGTTCCCCTCTATTTCTGTATGCTAGTTCTACCCGGTTGGGCAAGTATGAAAATTTCCCTATTTTTTGGGATGAGAGTTTGGAATTTTATGCCGTTATGCTAGCTATTTTTGCATACGGTGTTCGATTCCATTTATTTTTGGATTTTTAGAGTTTTTGAACCCAAAGGTCAAATGGGTTTTAATTTTGAATTTTTTCTAAAATATGGAGTTTTTACCTCGTTTTGTGTGCCACCCTATTTTCTCAAGTTTTCTTTGCACAATGTGGGTCATGGACTTGGATGATCCATTTGGATATTAGTCAGACCACTTTTTCACCTTTTGTTGCATTGGAATGAATGTCACACCCCTACTCCTGACTTTGTGTTCGGTTGAGTGATTTGTTACCTATTATGTTTTCTTTTGGACCTTTGCTTTTGTTTCGTGAATGCTAGGATTCGTGTAGAATCCATACTCTCAGATTGAGGGCAGTTGAGTGAGTTCATGATGTTTGGTCTTGTTGCATCATTGGGATTCATGTAGAATCCATACTCTCGGATTGAGGCTAATTGAGTGATTTAATGATGTATGGTTTTATTGGCTTTGGGATTCATGTAGAATCCACCCTTCCTATGTTGCTTTCGGTTGGGTGTTTTCTTGGCATTGTGTTCTCACTCCTATCCTTGGGTTAAGATCTTCATGATGATGGTACGCCACACACTAGTACATGCACATACATTTTTTGGGTGACTTCCGAGGCCCGATCTTCTATGGATTTTTTGGGAGTTATGATCATTAGGGTTGGCATGGGATTATGCATGCCCACGGGAACTTGTCATAGGATAAGCATGGGTAGGGTAGGCTAGCATATGGAGGGGGCTTCTATCTCACAACCAGGTGATCATGATGCCATGGGTATGGCTGAGAGGAGCTTGAATAAGTGATAATTAAAGAAAATGTGTGACTGGTAATAAAACTTAAGATAATAAAACTTCATGTGATGGTTCCAAGGGAGTATCTCAAGAGGGAAGTACCTTGCGAGTGTTTCCACATATGATCCAAGCTTGGGCTTATCAATGCCAAGTGACTCTCCATGTTGTCAGCCCCTACTTAGCAGCCTTTTGAGTGTCTAACCAGGACCTTTACTCCTTGCATTGTCTTAGGTTCTTGGTTGCAGCCATCATACTGTCTGGTGTAAGTGTTAGCCTTGGATGTTTTGCTTTATGTGTGTTTTTGGTTGGATCATTATCTCCATCAGCACGGTAGGTGTGGACCTATGGGTGTCACGTTGTTGGGAGGCATAGCTACGTTCACCACTGCTAGGGACCGGTGTACAGAGATAGTATTTTTTCCTAGTGTGACCATTGCTAGATGTTTTCACTTGGTACTTTGGGTTTTGGAGTATACTTTCTTGTGATTTATGCTTTCATTGGGATGCTTGTATATCATGTTTAGATGATGTTATTTTATTTGACGCATTCCCTTATTTTGATGTTTAGCATATGATTAGATGTTTTGAATTGTTGTATTAGCATATCTATTGCTTATTTATCTTTAGCATGTGATAGGTGATGTTATCTACTATAGGATTATCTTATGCTTTACTACTAGCATGTTAGATTTTCCTATGCTTATATTGTTGCACATTTTTAGTAGTGACGTCCCTATTATGAAAGTATCAACGATCTAGTCAGTGGCTTGGGATGTTATGCGCAGGGGATGGCTAGGACCCACAATGGTCTTATGATGCTATTGACAGTTGGGATAAACCACGCACTTACTTTGGTTGTTCAGTTCACTGCGATGTTTATTTCAGTGTGTTCTTTGCTGCTATAGTTTAGATGGATATGTGTTCTTCTTTCTATGGTTTTCTTGCACTTGAGTATTCATTCTTTGAGCCTTTGTGGATCCGGTACTCCCTGGTGTGGAGTTTTTTTTCTCTTTTTTAGGTCCTTTTTGCTTCTGGGAGTGTTTTTGTGTTTCTATGGGTGACATTTTGTTAGCATTGTGTGACATAAAAATGTATTGCATGCCCATGCAAACTATGTTGTATGACACTGTAAAGTATCGCACACCTTCTTGAAAAATGTCATATGACACTGGAAGAGTGTTGCGCCCTTCTTTAGAAATTTTGTACGATGCTGAAAAGTGTCGCATGCCTTCTTGAGAAATGTCGTACAACACTGGAAGAGTTAAGATACTTAAGATATATTTCTATATATGCGACGAATCTTTTGAGATAGGTTTCAGACCTCTTGGAGATAAGTTATGGATTCTAGGAAATTTTTGGGCTTCAAAAATCCAGACATAGCCAATTTTTTAGGGCTTCAAGATTTCAGGCTTAGTTGAATTCTAGGATTTTTCATTTACCCTAACTTGGTGTTTTTTTGATGAGTGGTCATTTCTTGAGCCCTCATCATGTGCGTTGTTATTGTTGGCTTTGTTTGTGTGTGTCAGTTTGGTAGTGGCATTTGGAGATTCGTTGGTTGCCGAGAATGTGGTGAAGTCTTCTGTTGCAATCATTGTGATCCCTATATGATGTTGTCATGTGCATTCATACTTGTAAAAAAAAAAAAAAATCTTGGCTTGTATTTCATCCTATTTTCCAAGGATCTCCAAGCGGGATATTGCAATGCATGCATACATACATACATACATGTATCTATTTCATTCATAGATGCATGAATGGATGTATGCATGCTTACATGCATGCATGCATGGATGCATACATACAAGATATATACATATATACATGGATGTATGTGTGTATGCATCCATGCATACATGCATGCATCTATGTATGCATGCATGCATGGATGCATACATACAAGATATATGCATGTATACATGGATGTATGTATGTATGCATCCATGCATACATGTATGCATCTATGCATCGATGCGATGCATAGATGAATACATACATACATCCATGTACACATGTATATATCTTGTATGTATACATCCATGCATACAATATGTATGGATGGATGCATACATACATACATCCATGTATACATGTAAATATATTGTATGTATGAATCCATGCATACATGCATGGATTCATACATACAATATATTTACATGTATACATGGATGTATGTATGTATGCATCCATCCATACATATATGCATGCATTTGCATGGATTCATACATATAAGATATATACATTTATACATGGATGTATGTATGTATGCATCCATGCATACATACATGCATGCATCTATATATGCATACATAGATGGATGCATTATCTATGTCATACATAGATGCATGCATGTATGTATGGATGGACGCATACATACATATATCCATGTATACATGTATATATCTTGTATGCACCCATCCATGTATATATCATGTATGTATGCATGCATCCATGTATATATCTTGTATGTATGTATATGCATACATACAAGATATATACATGTATACATGGATGTATGTATGTATGCATTTGATGCAGGAGCATCCAGAGGTATAAAAGCAATCCTATGTCACTCAAAAAAATGTACTTAGACTTAGTTTTTGTTTCATATATTTTCATTTCTAGATACTCATTTGGGTCAAATAAAGCTTCCAACTCTCACAATTCCACTATCAGTGTTCTAGGATAAACTATTTGAACACCTTGGGATATGTATAAATCTTGAAAAAATAGGAGTATGTAATTAGACCATAATTTTGGTAAACTAGAAGGTTTAAATTGGCCAGATGAATGTAATTGTAATTTAGAGCATTCCAAAAAAAGAATCAGGTCAAAAAGCCCCACAATTTGAAAGTTATTGCAATTTTTTGGGTTTCTGAGACCTCCTAAGAATGCTTCAAAGTCAGGTTAGGGGCATTAAATGACCTCAAAAAGGGCCAAAAAATGGGAGATGAGCAAAGCTTGTCCATAGGGCTATAGACCGCTTCAAGAGCTCTTTAGAAATGTAAACAGTTCATCAATCGGAGCTATGGTTCAAAAGTTATGCCTCCTAGAAGTTTGATTACGGTTTTTGGATTCTTGTAGATTTGCATCAACTTCTAACGCAGCTTCTAGAGCCTTCTATTTGGTCGGTGGATGCCTACTAGCACTTTTTAAAATGTATTCCTAGTCCTTAACCCTCTGGAGTCTATTTAAGGAAATCTCTAGCATTGTAAACTGGCATTGTAAAAGGAAGTTCGGAGTGGAGTTTGAGAGGAGGTACTGAAGGAGAAATTATCTCCAGATTTATGCTATTGTAAAACCATAGGGCATGTTTTGGAATTTATTTTCTCTTTATTGAATGTACTAGCTTATTTTCCAGTTAATACAATTTCCCTATTTCTGTTGTGTACATGTGTGCATCTATGTATGACATAGATACATGTATGTATGTATCCGTGCATGTATGCATGGATGCATACATACATGCATGCATCTATGTATGTATGAATGGATACATCCATGCATGCATCTATGTATGTATGGATGGATACATCCATGCATACATACATGTATACATGTATATATGTATGTATATATATGCATGCATACATATATATGGATGCATACATCTATGCATGCATAGATGCATACATCCATACATGTATGTATGTATATAGATGCATACATATATATGTATTTATGCATGCATGCATCCATACATACATATATCTATGTATACATTGCATACATACATAGATATGCATGCAGGCATACATACATACATATATCTATGTATAAATGCATGCATGCATAGGTATATCTATGTATGTATGCAATGTATAAATAGATATATGTATGTATGGATGCATGAATGCATGTATGTATGGATGCATGCATAGATATCTATGTATACATGCATGCATGCATGTATACATAGATATATGTATGTATGGATGCATGACTACATATATGTATGGATGCATGCATCCATCCATACATACAAGCATCTATCTAGTTAATAAAATTTCCCTATTTCTGTTGTGTCCATTCTGTTCTTGGATTGTGTCTCCATCAAGTGGTATCAGAGCTAGTTTTCCTGAGTGTGTAGATAGAGCGTCGACTGTGAGATAGTTTGCACTAGGATAGTGTGGGGTTGGGTACAAGTTAGAAGATGCATCCATGAAGAGAGCATGGTGGAAGGGGTAGAGCTATTAATCTTGAGGAGGTTAGAGCCCTCAAAAGGAAGGTACAAACATTGCAGGAGGAGCTCCGTAGAGGGACAATTGTGGCCACAGGTGATCAAAGTGAGGATGACAATGAAGAAGATGAAATTGGACAAGAAGGGAAATTTGACAGGGAAGTTCTAAATCATGTAGAGGAAAGGCTTTTTAGGGCCATTACTAAGTTTGGGAAAAGACCTACAATTGAAGTGGGTGCATTTTTAGGAAATCTGAAACTAGATGAGTTGATTGATTGGATCAATGAATTGAAAGAATACTTTGAGTATTAGGATATCAGGGACCCAAATAGGGTTAAGTTTGCGAAGGCCAAACTGAAAGGCCATGTCAAAATCTGGTGGCAAGAGGTTCAATTGGAAAGAAATAGAAGAGGAAATGAGAAGATCACAAGGTGGGATCTTATGGTGGACAAATTGAAGAGGCAGTTCATTCTTATGGACTACAAGCTTGATTTTTTTAAGAAGATGCATGGGTTAAATCAAGCAGGAAGATTAGTCCAAGAATATACAGAGGAGTTTTACTGACTCTTGATTAGAGCATGGCATGCAAAAGCAAATAAGAAGAAGGTTGCTCATTATATCAGTGGGTTGCAACCTAGCATCCAGGAGGAATTAAGTCTGGTAAGAATGACTAGCATTGAAGAGGCATACTAGTTTGCCCTATGAGTTGAAGAGAAGCTGAATAAAAGGTTTGAAGGAAGACAAAGAGGGCATGGTCAAGGAGGAAGGGGAAGCAGAAGGTCATCTGGAGGCCGCAATGAAACCCAAAAGAAAAGTGAAGATGTGGGTACTAGCAGGAACCAGAGGAATGAGGATTTTGACCGCTCCCATGATCAAGACTTTTGAAATTAGAGAGGAAGAGGTAGAGGATGTGGACAAGTAAGAGGAGACTTCTGTGGCACCTGTTTCCATTGCAATGAAGAAGGTCATCGTGCCTTTGAATACCCCCAACGAGAAGGAAAGAAAAATAAAAGGGCTGAGGGTCAAGCTAGGGTTGCTCATGTGGATGAGGATGCACAATCATCACATTCAGAAGATGTAGAAATAGGAGAGACCTTGGTAAATGAAAGGGTCCTACTAAGTGGTGAGTTAAAACCAGGACAAAGGAGGAGTTTTTTCTGTACCAGATGCAAGTGTGAGGATAAATGTTGTGACGTGATCATTGATGGTGGTAGCATAGATAACTTGGTATCAGAACCGATGGTCTCTAAGCTAAAGCTCAAGAGGAAGAGACATCCCTAGCCCTATCAGATTGCTTGGGTGAGAGACGATCATAAAGTCCTGGTAAGTAAAAAATGTTTAGTGAAATTCAAAATTGGGGGTTACAATGATGAAGTTCTCTATGATATTATTCCAATGGATGTTTGCCATCTATTGTTGGGTAGACCATGGTAGTTTGATAGGCATGCAGTACATGATAGTCATGCAAACACATACTTTCTAACAAAGGATGGAGTTTTCCACAAACTAAAGCCGATGAAAAGGGAATGTGAAAAGGTATGTAGCAGTGCTAAGATTTGCCTTGTTGATGGAAGAAAGTTTTTAGATGGCATGAGACATCAACGTATGTGCTATGGTTTGATTCCTAGGAAAGATAAAGAAGGTAGCTATTAAATACCACTTGAATTTTTAGATTTACTAGGTGAGTTTGGAGATATTATCTCTGATAATGTTCCAGAAGGATTGCCACCAGTAAGGCAAATCAGTCATCAGATAGATCTAATTCGAGGAGCTAGTTTTCCTAACAAGGTTGCTCATAGGATGACTCCTACTGAAATAGAGGAGATAAATAGATAGGTTCAGGAGCTATTAAGGAAGGACTTGATTCAGGAGAGCCTAAGTCCATGTGTAGTACCTGTAGTACTCGCACCAAAGAAGGATGGAGAGTGTAGGATGTGTACAGACTCTCAAGCTATAAATAGGATAACTATCAAGTACCAGTTTCCTTTGCCAAGGGTGGATGATCTTATGGACTGCTTGAGTGGAGCTCAGTACTTCACAAAAATAGATCTCAAGAGTGGCTATCATCAAATATGGATACGAGAAGGAGATGAGTGGAAAATAGCCTTCAAGACCAAGGAGGGTCTTTATGAGTGGTTAGTCATGCCCTTTGGATTGATGAACGCCCCAAGCACCTTTATGCAGCTCATGAATGGGGTACTTAAGAAGTTCTTGGGAAAATTTGTTATTGTTTATTTCGATGATATTTTAATTTTCAACAAGACTTTGGAAGAACATTTATTGCATATTCATAGTGTCCTTGAAAGGCTAAGGGAAGAGAAACTATTAATTAATCTGAAGAAGTGTATCTTTGCAAAAAGGGAGTTAGTCTATTTGGGGTTTGTTATATCACCCGAAGATCTCAAAATGGATCTAGAGAAGGTAAAAGCCATCTTGGAATGGCCTACTCCAAGGTCTTCTACTAAGGTAAGATAATTTCATGGTCTGGTTAGTTTTTACAGGAAGTTTATTAAGAATTTCAGTGGCATAGGTGCACCCCTAACTGATACAATAAGAGGGGATAGAAAAGAGTTCAAATGAACTGCAGCAGCTGCGAGAAGTTTTGAATTGCTTAAGAAGAAGGTGACAGAATAGCCTATGTTGGCACTTCCAAATTTTAGAAAAGTGTTCTAGGTGGATTGTGATGCTAGTGGCAGTGCTATTGGGGCTGTATTAAGCCAAGAAGGTAAGCCTATTGCATATTTTAGTGAAAAATTGAATGATGCAAAGAAGAAGTATTTTTTTTATGATCAAGAGTTCTATGCAATAGTTCAGGCTTTAAATAAATGGAGGCATTATTTATTGCCAAAGGAATTTGATTTGTACACTGATCATCAGGCATTATAGTACCTAAATAGCCAAGGTAAATTGAATCAGAGGCATATGAAGTGGGTAGAGTTCTTCCAAAGCTATACATTTGTGTTAAAGCATAGAAGCGAAAAAATCTAATAGGGTTGCAGATGCACTAAGTAGGAGAGAGTTGTTGCTTACAGTAATGCAGGTTGAACTAGTTGGGTTTGATGAACTCAAGAATCTGTATCCTAAAGATCCTGATTTTGTTGAAGCATGGAAAGCTTGTAAAGAACCTATTGCTATAGATAGAACTAAGTGGTTAGACTATCTGATTCAGGATGGTATGTTATTCAAGGGCAGTCAATTATACATTCCAAGGAGTTCCATGGGGAAAAATCTGATTAAGGAGAAATATAGTGGAGGGATGGCAGGCCAATTTAGTCAAGATAAGACCATTGCCATTCTTAGAGAACATTATTTTTGGCCTCAGATTTCACAAGATGCAAAGAAGTTTGTACAAAGTTGCCAGGTTTGTCAAGTTGCCAAGGGATTTAGCCACAATACTAGACTATATCAGCCATTGCCTGTTCCATCAAAGCCATGGGAGGACATAAGTATGGATTTTGTTCTTGGATTGACAAGGACACAAAGGGGTAATAACTCAGTATTTGTGGTGGTTGATAGGTTCGCCAAAATGACACATTTTATTCCATGCCACAAAACTCATGATGCTGTGCAAATTGCAGACTTGTTTTTCAGAGAGGTGGTGAGACTACATGGTCTCCCAAGGGGTATAGTTTCTGATAGAGATACTAAATTTGTGTGGTATTTCTAGAGTACATTGTGAAAGAAATTGAAAATAGACTTGAAATTTAGTTCCACACATCACCCACAGACTGACGGCCAAACAGAAGTGGTAAACAGAAGTCTGAGCAATTGGCTGAGATGTTTAGTTGGGGATAAGCCCAAGGGATGGGATTTGATTCTACCATAGGTAGAGTTTTCTTATAATAACTCTGTAAATAGGAGTACTGGAAAATCACCATTCCAAATTGTATATGGAAGTAGCCCAAGGACTGCACCAGAATTGAGGAAGATAGAACAAGGGGAGAGGACAAGTGCTGAAGCTAAGGAATTTGCTAAACATATCAAGTGTCTATATGTAGAGGTTCAAGCACACATTACCAAGATGAATCAAGAGTATAAAGCTAGGGCTGATCAAAGGAGAGGACATAAGGAATTCCAACTAGGGGATCTAGTCATGGTACACTTACGAAAAGAAAGATTTCTAGCTGGTACTTACAACAAGCTGAAAATGAAGAAATTTGGCCCCTGCAAAATTCTAAAGAAACATGACTCAGAAAATGCACATGAGGTGGAGTTGCCAGATGGTATTCACATTTCTCCCATTTTCAACATTGCAGACTTAACGGAGTATCATGATGATGGTGCAGATGAGGAGCTGGTGTTAGAGCCATGTTCGATTGCTGCTTCTAAGGAGGAAGAGATAGAAGACATTCTAGATAATCGTGTGGGTAGAAGTACCATAAATAGGTAGTATGAAGAGTATTTAGTCAAGTGAAAAGGACAATAGATAAAGGACTCAACTTGGATTTCAGTAGCTAAGGTTTTCCATTTGGGATTTCCTCTACCATTCATAAAGTGACAGGGTCACTTTTCAATCTACCTTGGGTGTCTGATGCAGGAGCATCCAGAGGTATAAGGGCAATCTTGTGTCACCCAAAAAAAAGTACTTAGACATAGTTTCTATTTTGTATGTTTTCATTTTTGGATACCTATTTGGGTCAAATGAAGGTTCCAACTCTCACAGTTCCACTATCAGTGTTCTAGGATAAAGTATTTGAACACCTTGGGATACGTATAAATCTTGAAAAATAGAAGTATGTAATTGGACCATAATTTTGGTAAACTAGAAGGTGTAAATTGGCCAGATGAATGTAATTGTAATTTAGAGCATTCTAGAAAAAGAATCAGGTCAAAAGGCCCCACAGTTTGAAAGTTATTACAATTTTTTGAGTTTTGGAGACCTCCTAAGAATGCTTCAAAGTCAAGTTAGGGGCATTAGATGACCTCGAAAAGGGCTAAAAATGGGAGATGAGCAAAACTTGTCCATAGGGCTATAAAGTGCTTTGAGAGCTTTCTAGAAATGTAAATAGTTCATCAATCGGAGCTATGGTTCAAAAGTTATGCCTCCTGAAAGTTTGGTTACTGTCATGCCCAAACTACGACGGCAAAACACACACACAAATTTTTTTTTATAATAACTATTAATTAGAAAGTTATATGTTTGAAATGATTGTGATAAGAGTTTAAGTAAAGGTTCTCTACAAGATGTCTTAAGATTATAACATGAAGACGATTACATCGTTAAGATATTAAAACTTTGTGATAAGGTTGATATCGATCATTAATTTAAATAGGTTTTTAATTAGTCTAATATGATTCATGGGACTAACCATCTTAATTAACCCCATTAATATTTACATCTAATACTAACTATCTTTTACAAAGTTATTTTGATGAATCAATTTATTGAAAACTAAATTAACAAGATTCAATTTACTACGAACATCTTTAAAATCTAAGATTTAACTTAAATATAACAAAAATTTAACTTAATTTAAATACCATATTCCATTTTACATAAATCTAAATCGAAACTAAAAAAAAAAAAATATCAATCTAAAATAAATTAACATTAATAAAAAAAACAACTAAATTAATCTAAAAACAAAACGAATTAACTTTAATATTGCCAACCAACCATAATTCTAAACTTAATTACATATTATTCTAAGTTTAATAACCATTACTCAAAAAAAAATAAACAACTAAATTATTAACTAAACTAACTAATTCATCTTATTCTAAACTAACATTTATACTAACTTATTAAAACATACTAATCTATATAAAAAAAATAGATAAAAAGACAAATAACTTAAATCTTAACCTAACCTACATACTAACCTAACCTACCCTAAGCCACCTACACCCTACCCTCAAAAATCCTAAAACTACATGTGACTCATGTCACATATACCCTAGCCACCTTCCACATTGGGCAGTGCTTCCCAAAGGACATACGCTTCCCAAGCGCTATCCTTGGGACAACGCTCTGCCCCAAAGAGCCCCGCTGACCTCACCAAAAGGTGAGTCGACCACCAAAAAGGATGACAGACTTATTAAGTCTTGCCAAATAATAAAGGCCCCAACCACATAAGGTAAGCGCTCCAATCGTATGGGGGGATGAGACATGGGGGTGGCCAGGGTGACGTCACCCCCACCCCATGCTAAAAGATAGCAAAATATTTTTAAAAACTCCATTAAATTGCTTTTCAAGTTGATGTGCAAGGGGGAAGAATAAATGAAGAAAAGACAATAAAGTTTATTAGGTAGGTAGGATAAAAATACTCATAACAAATTTAAAAGTTATTCAAATTAGAATGTATTTTATATTTTAATTTTTTTTTTTTAAAGAGATCAAAGGGAATATTCCCTGTGAATTTATTATTGAACTGTAATAGACAGTTTCATATTTTGGTTCTCTCATACATTTTCCAGAGAGATAAATGAACACCTACAGCAAGTTATTTCTTGCTCTTATTCATTTTATGTTATTCACTTGATTCTTCTTTTATAATCTAGAATACTCAAGATAAGTTAGTGCAAGTATATTTTTGAGATATTTATAAATTAAGTATAGTCTTTAAAATGGTGATTCACTTAATCATTCAACATTAAACTTAATACAATGGACATACATTCCATGATAAGGCTTGATATGAAACTATCTAAACTTTTTTTTTTTAATCTATGCATTAAGAAGTTTAAACACCACTTTCTCAAAGATTGACATTGTATTCTCATGCAAATTTAAATTTGAATGTACATTTACAGCTACTATACACTAGAACCAAAATGATAGAAATAATCAACAAGGATAATCATTTCTATGAATACTATCTCTGCTATGATATCAAACTTAGTTTGGAGAAATACTTTTTTTTATCACTCAAACATCAAGCATTCTAATTTCTTGAGAGATATTTCTATCCAAGACAATGAGACAACCAAATTTTAGGCAAAGGACTTCTCTTCCTTGATGTTCTTATACTACACAAAGGTGGTGGTCACAATAATGCATGGTAAATTTGATCTCCTAAATAACTTGAATTGCAATAAATCAACCATAGCCACTGTTTTCTCTCCTCAATCATTATTCTCATTTTGAACATAAAAGAACTGAAAAAAAAATTTTACTTACTAAACTATCACCATTTCATCCTAATTTTTGATGTGCATCCATCCAAAATAATGTATTACAAAATTTAATCACATACCCAACAATTATGCTCAAAACACCAATTTTATTGGCAAACCTAATTCAAGGCTCAGTCGAGAAAGAATCAAGAAGAAAACTCGACTTCGTTGCCATATACAATAAGGTTTAAAAATACAATTTACAATAGAATCTCAATCCCTATTTTCAACAATTTTATCAAATTTTCTTCATGATCAAATCAAGGAGTTTGTAATATTTTCTGAATCTCATTTCAAGAAACATGGAGGATACCAATAACTGATCGGGTGACAACCAAGTAGAATCAAAGAACATCAAGCATGCATAATCACACATGGTTTACACAATAAGATTCACAATGAATCAAGACTAGGGAGAGGTGGATTCTTCCAACATGAATTTAAACTTTCCCTACTCATACTAGGTTTGTGCTGACGAGTAGGGGCCCATAACACCCTACCCTTCATCCCTCTTCTCATCCTGAGAAGAGACTCTACACAAGTTGGAGTCCAACTAAACAGACCTCTCCCAAAATTGGTCTCTTTTGCACTCTCCTAGGGTGAGTAATACCAAAATACCCATGCAAGGAAAAACTCAAAATTTCAAACATAAACAAGAAAAGAAAACAACCAAAAAGACATGGTTTACAAATCTTTCCAACATACCCACAACCATACAATAGTAAAACAACAACAAGGTAACAAGAACATGAAACAAAACATAAAAATTGAATAAGGGAGATGGGAATTTCCTACCTTCACCAAGAGGTAATGGCAATGAACCAGTTTGAGTAGAGTATCCCTCCTTCCTTCAAGCTTCAAGAAATCTTCTCTAAATGTAGAGATTGGGCAACCCCACAACTAGTCCAAGGAAGGCCTATAAATAAGCCTCCAACTCAACCACCCAAAAAGAGCAATAACTATCTCCACCTACTAACAAATCTAGAAACTCCTAACTCAACCTACACCATGGTTAAACCCTAAGTGGAGATGAGGTGAGGTAAGACAACTCATGACAACCACTTGCAATTTTCGCACAAAGGCAAAAAGGGGACTTTTGAGTGACCTCAAAAGTCAAAAAAAGGGGCTTAGGGGTTGGAAAAGACCCCTAACCCATACCCATTGGTTAGAAAAATAACATGTTTTAAAGCCTTAGGGAAGAGGTTAGAGTCAAATAAAATCTAGAGATAAAATAAGTCCATCTAACAACTCTAACTAGCAAATTAAGCACATAAACATTTTACGAGTGTCAAGCGACACTGAAAGAACAAAATTACGAACAATAGGGTTTCCAAATTTTAGCACATGGAGATTAGTTTTTTTCCTCCGTAGGGTTTCTCGACTAAATACTGCACACTCATTGCACACATAAGTAGTCCAGTAAAATCACATGTATATAAACGTATATGTATCAAAAATTTTCATAATTTAAAACATACATCAATAAAGTTTCTTCTCCCTTCATAATTCTTAACCATTTGAAAGATCTTAAATTAGATCTCAATCCTACATCTACTGATTCCGTCAACATATATATACATGAACATTAAATGACAATCATCAAATATATCTGGAAATAACATCACACAACATGAAATAATAAAATATGTTCTAAGCATCAAATAATGTCTCGACATCTTGAGTCACAGATAACAAAATAAGAGTAATGCATCACTATGCTACGATGGGTCAGGGCGAGGCCTCACATCCTCCCCCACTAGGCATGAACTTCCTCCTGGAGTTCATCAAAAAGGTATGGGTACTAAGATTGCATTTGCACTACATCCTCCCATGAAGCTGTGACCTCATCGTAACAATCCCATTGGAACCTAACCTGGTCCAGCTCTCGGCCTCGAAGTGCTAGGGTCCGTCGGGCAATAATGCGGATAGGTTCCAGTGCTAGGTGTCCATCTGACGCCACCTATAAAGCATCCCAATCTATAATATGAGACTCATCATAAATGTATCCTCTAAGTACTGAAATATGAAACACATCGTGGATGCGTGACAGGCTAGGTGGCAAAGCTAAATGGTATGCAATAGGTCCTATCCTCTCAAGGATCTCGAACGGCCCAAGAAATTGGGGTGCCAACTTAGAGCCCTTTCCAAAATGAATCAGAATCTTGTGTGGTTGTACCCTCAGGAACACTCTATCTCCAACCTGATACTCTCAATCTATCCTCTTCACATCTGCATACTTCTTCTGCCTATCCTGTGCCTCTTTCAGGCGCTGTCTAATCAGGTTCACCTGTTGCTCCATCTCCTTTACTAACTGGGGACCAATAGATACTCGATCCTCGATCCTATCCCAACTCAAGGGTGTCCTGCATGGTCTCCTATACAAAGCCTCATACGGTGACATACCTATGGAAGAATGATGCCCATTGTTATAGGAAAACTCGACAAGATCAAGGTATTCCTCCCATTTGACCTGATGGTCCATTACGTACATACGCAGCATGTCCTCCAAAACTTGATTCACTCACTCGGTCTAGCCATCGGTCTGAGGATGGTATGCTATACTAAAATTGAGCCTAGTACCCAAAGCCAACTGTAACTCTCTCCAAAATGAAGAAGTGAACAAAGAGTCTCTATCAGAGATGATCTTATGGGGAACACCATGAAGTCTGACAATGTCTTGCAAGAATGCCTGAGCTATGTCTCATGCTGTAAATGTAGTACGCACGGGTGAGAAATGGGCAACTTTGGTCAATGTGTCAACTATCACCAAAATGGCATCATGGCAATGAGATGACATAGGAAGACCAACAATAAAATCCATAGATATAGTGTCCCATTTCCATACTACAATCTCATGCGGCTGGAGAAGCCCACTAGGATGACAGTTCTCTACCTTCACCCTCTGGCACTCGAGGCATCTCGTAACTATGCTAGCAATCTGCACTCTCATGCCTAGCCAATGATACAACTACCTCAAATTTGCATGTAACTTCTTAACACCGGGGTGCACTGCATAAGGTGCCCTGTGAGCCTCAAGTACAATGAGCTCGCACAAACCTCCAATGGAAGGTACATACATACGTCCCCTATGATGCAAAAGTCCATCGGACTCCAAAGAATATTCTACAAACTTCCCTTCCAAGGGTCTCTGAAAATGTACTAACTGACTTACTTCTGCATAAAGCTCATCAGCTAATAAGTGCTACAAAATCCACTCTCTTAAGTTAGTACAAGTAGTCACAGATCAAAGTTCATGGTGCCTTCTGCTTAAGGCATCTGTAACCACATTCTCTTTTCCCTTGATGTAGTGAACATCAAAATCATACTCAAATAGGAACTCCATCCACCTTCTTTGCCTAACATTAAGGTTTGACTAAGAAAATATGTACTACAAACTCTGGTGATCGGAATGAAGCTCGAATCTATGACCCAGAAGGAAATGTCGCCATCTCACCAAGGCATGAATCGCTGCCGCTAGTTCTAGGTCATGAGTAGGATAATTGAGTTCATGAGTCTTCAACTTACTAGACTCAAAGGAAATAGGCCATCCTTCCTGCATAAGGACTGCTCCTAAACCATCTAAAGATGCATCGGTGCACATCACAAAATCTGCAATAGGATATGGTACTACAAGAAATTGTGCACTCATGAGGGCTCTCTTGAGCTCTTCAAAAGCTCTACCACACTTCTCCTTCCACTCGTACTTCTTCCCCTTCCTTTGAAGAGAAGTGATGGGGTGTGCGAACCTAGAGAATCCTGAAATGAAGTATCGGTAATAACCTGCTAGCCCCATAAAGCTCCTCAATTCGATAACATTGGTGGGTGCTGGCCAATCCATGATAGCCCTGATCTTTGATGGGTCTACTGAGACACCATCACCTGATATGACATGACCCAAATAATATACCTCAGGTTTGAAGAATGCACACTTCGACAAGCTGCCAAACAACTAATTCTCTCGCAGCCTCTGCAATACCTATCTCAGGTGCTCTTCATGCTCTCTCTCATCATGAGAATAAATCAGAATGTCATCAAGAAACACAACCACAAACTTATCCAAAAAGGTATGAAATACTCTATTCATGAGGCTCATGAATACAGCTAGAGAATTCGTAAGGCCGAAAGGTACTACGATGAACTCGTAGTGGCCATACCTAGTACGAAAAACTGTCTTGGGGATATCACTATCCACAATCCTCAACTGATGGTAACCTGACTTTAGGTCAATCTTTGAAAATACTCGGGCACCCTACAACTGGTCAAAGAGATCATCGATTCTAGGAAGAGGATATCAGTTCTTGATGGTCACCTTGTTCAATTGCCGATAATTGATACACAACCTAAGTGATCCATCCTTCTTCTTGACAAAAATCACCAGTGCACCCCAAGGTGACACACTAGGTCGTATATGCCCCTTCTCCAAGAGTTCCTCCAACTGAGCCTTTAGCTCACTAATCTCATGAGTAGTCATCCTATAAGGTTCTCTTGAAACTGGCTCAGCTCCTGGCACTAGGTCTATGTGGAAATCCACTGCTCGCGGTGGAGGCATACCAGGAAGCTCTAAAGGAAACACATCTGCAAACTCCTGAAGGATTGGAAAATCATCAAGGGATGGCTCCCTTTCTGAATCTTCCTCTTGGTCACTAATAGTGATAGCAAATAAGTGACAACCCTTCGGCATGCACCATCTAAGTTGCATAGCGGAAATCATACAAAGGGACACTGGCCTCTTTACTCCGAAGATCTCCCTAGAGATACCATCGTCATCCAGAAATTCCACCCTCTTTTGTCGAAAATCCACCTTGGCACTATGGGCACAAAGCCAATCCATGCCAAGGACAACATCATAAGAACCTAGAGGGGTAATGCGTAGGTCAGTCCTAGTGGACATGTCTCCAATCTGCATCTGACAACTCCGCACCATGGAACTAACTGACACTCTAGCTCCCGAGGCTAACTCTACCTCCCAACTAACATCCTGTCTAACTGCCACTATCCCACAATGCTCCACCACAAATGGAGATATAAAAGAGTCAACAGCTTCAAAATCAAATAAAACTACAACCATATGGCCCTGTATAATACCTGTAGCCTCGATAACTGTGGCCTGATGCTCAGCCTGGCGATTGTCAACTGCTACAAAAACTCTATGGGATCTACCCATGTCACCAACTGTCGGCTCTGAAAAAGTCCTCCTCTGACCATTGGATGCTTGTCCCTACAGACACTCCCTAGCTATATGACCCATGCCACCACAAGTGTAGCATGGTCTGCAAGTATAAGATCATGCACCTTGTGACCCAGAATGATGTGGGCCTCTTGACCTACTAGATCTGTTGAATCCTCCCCTAGAAGACTGCTGAGTCTTCACTGACTGTGACTATGGGGCCTATACTTTCTGATCCTTCCTAGGACCCTATGACTGCCACTGCTTGGGCTTAGAGCCTTGATAACCCTGAGAACATTTTTGCTGCTGCTGCTGCTAGGGTTTTGGCTGCTGAGACTATTGGCCCCTAGAGGACCCTGGTGTATAATTTTGATTCCCTTTCCAAGGGGGTTTCTGCTGAGAGGAGTTTCGGTTCTGAGACTGATCCCATGACTCCTGCCTACCTCGAGTATCCTTAGCAACTAGTGCTATCTCCACTGCCTATCTGAAGGTCGTAGGGAAGGCCATCCTAACTGGGCCCTGAAGAGAGAAATTCAGACCCATGATAAAATGATGCACCCATTGTTTCTCATCCTTCATGTATTCCACATAGGGAAGGAGCTCAAGAAACCTACTCTCGTACTGAGCCACTGTAAGGCGCCTCTGATAAAGAGAATGGAACTCCTCTATCTGCTTCTGCTAGAAATGCTCTGACAAGTACCTCTCACGAAAACTTTCTAAGAAGGATTCCCATGTGAGGGTGTCCATCCTCACTCCACCAGTGATCTCCTCTTGATGCCACCAGTTGGAGGCATCCCCTCTTAAATGATGAACTGCTAGTCATGCTTTTAGATTACTCCCATAAGTGCATAACCCAAAGCACCGTTGTAAGCTCTGCAACCATGCCTCTGCTACTGAACCCTCAGTGGTACCGATGAATAATGGTGGTCTGAGTCGAATCAATTCCCTGATGTCATCTCATACATGTCTAGGAGGTCTATCAAAAGGGGGTCCTCTCTAGTGTATGGACTCTTCCTCATGTTCACCTTGACCCTCTAACTAACTCGGTGGGGGACTTCTAGTCCTCTCTCTGACTCTGGGCCTGCCTCCTCTGGGTCCCTCTACTTCCACTACTGGAATCTGCTGGACTGTCTAAACTATAGGTACCACTCTCTACTGAACTACATCGATCAAAGTCTAGAGTGCATCAATTATGTCCTGATTTAGGTTCAATTGTGGTGGAGGTGGAGGTGGAGGTGGTGGTGGTCCACCCTCTTGTCTCGCTCTACCACCCCCAGTCTTATGACCTCTGCCTTGTCGGTTGCAAGTAATAGGTGGCATCTACACAATTAAAAGTTTGAGTTAAGTTTAGGAAGCATAATGGTTAAGGTTCCTAGTTTTGAAACATGGGCTCTGATACCAAAATGTCATGCCCAAACTACGAGGGCAAAACACACACACAAATGTTTTTTTATAATAACTATTAATTAGAAAGTTCTAAGTTTGAAATGATTGTGATAAGAGTTTAAGTAAAGGTTCCCGACAAGATGTCTTAAGATTATAACATGAAGACGATTACATTGTTAAGATATTAAAACTTTGTGATAAGGTTGAATTTAAACAGGTTGTTAATTAGTCTAATATGATTCATGAGACTAACCATCTTAATTAACCCCATTAATATTTACATCTAATACTAACTATCTTTCACAAAGTTATTTTGATGAATCAATTTATTAAAAACCAAATTAACAAGATTCAATTTACTACGAACATCTTTAAAATCTAAGATTTAACTTAAATCTAACAAAAATTTAACTTAATTTAAATACCATATTCTGTTTTACATAAATCTAAATCGAAACTAAAACAAAAAAAATCTCAAACTAAAATAAATTAACATTAATTAAAAAAACAACTAAATTAATCTAAAAAAAAAAAGAATTAACTTTAATATAGCCAACCAACCATAATTCTAAACTTAATTACATATTATTCTAAGTTTAATAACCATTACTCAAAAAAAACTAAACAACTAAATTATTAACTAAACTAACTAATTCATCTTATTCTAAACTAACATTTATACTAACTTATTAAAACATACTAATCTATATAAAAAAAATAGATAAAAAGACAAATAACTTAAATCTTAACCTAACCTACATACTAACCTAACCTACCCTAAGCCACCTATACCCTACCCTCAAAAATCCTAAAACTACATGTGACTCATGTCACATTTACCCTAGCCACCTTCCACATTGCGCAGCACTTCCCAAAGGATGTGCGCTTCCCAAGCACTATCCTTGGGATAGTGCTCTACCCCAAAGACCCTCGCTGACCTCACCAAAAGGTGAGTCGACCACCAAAAAGGATGGCAGACTTATTAAGTCTTGCCAAATAATAAAGGCCCCAACCACATAAGGTAAGTGCTCCAATCGTATGGGGGGACGAGACATGGGGGTGGCCAGGGTGATGTCACCCCCACCCCATGCTAAAAGATAGCAAAATATTTTTAAAAACTCTATTAAATTGCTTTTCAAGTTGACGTGCAAGGGGGAAGAATAAATGAAGAAAAGACAATAAAGTTTATTAGGTAGGTAGGATAAAAATATTCATAAAAAATTTAAAAGTTATTCAAATTAGAATGTATTTTAGATTTAAAATTTTTTTTTTAAAGAGATCAAAGGGAATATTCCCTGTGAATTTATTATTGAACTATAATAGACAGTTTCATATTTTGGTTCTCTCATACATTTTCCAAAGAGATAAATGAACACCTACAGCAAGTTATTTCTTGCTCTTATTCATTTTATGTTATTCACTTGATTCTTCTTTTATAATCTAGAATACTCAAGATAAGTTAGTGCAAGTATATTTTTGAGATATTTATAAATTAAGTATAGTCTTTAAAATGGTGATTCACTTAATCATTCAACATTAAACTTAATACAATGGACATACATTCCATGATAAGGCTTGATATGAAACTATCTAAACTTTTTTTTTTTTATCTATGCATTAAGAAGTTTAAACACCACTTTCTCAAAGATTGACATTGTATTCTCATGCAAATTTAAATTTGAATGTACATTTACAGCTACTATACACTAGAACCAAAATGATAGAAATAATCAACAAGGATAATCATTTCTATGAATACTATCTCTGCTATGATATCAAACTTAGTTTGGAGAAATACTTTTGTTTATCACTCAAACATCAAGCATTCTAATTTCTTGAGAGATATTTCTATCCAAGCCAATGAGACAACCAAATTTTAGGCAAAGGACTTCTCTTCCTTGATGTTCTTATACTACACAAAGGTGGTGGTCACAATAATGCATGGTAAATTTGATCTCCTAAATGACTTGAATTGCAATAAATCAACCATAGCCATTGTTTTCTCTCCTCAATCATTATTCTCATTTTGAACATAAAAGAACTGAAAAAAAAATTTTACTTACTAAACTATCACCATTTCATCCTAATTTTTGATGTGCATCCATCCAAAATAATGTATTACAAAATTTAATCACATACCCAACAATTATGCTCAAAACACCAATTTTATTGGCAAACCTGATTCAAGGCTTAGCCGAGAAAGAATCAGGAAGAAAACCCGGCTTCATTGCCATATACAATAAGGTTTAAAAATACAATTTACAATAGGATCTCAATCCCTATTTTCAACAATTTTATCAAATTTTCTTCATGATCAAATCAAGGAGTTTGTAATATATTCTGAATCTCATTTCAAGAAATATGGAGGATACCAATAACTGATCGGGTGACAACCAAGCAAAATCAAAGAACATCAAGCATGCATAATCACACATGGTTTACACAATAAGATTCACAATGAATCAAGACTAGGGAGAGGTGGATTCTTCCAACTGGAGAAGTCAAGCACAACACCAATTCAAATGCCCAATCGGGGCCAATAACCAAGAACTTTTGTTCTTCTATTTAAACTTGCCCTACTCATACCAGGTTTGTGCTGACGGGTAGGGGCCCATAACACCGTACCCTTCATCCCTCTTCTCATCCTGAGAAGAGACTCTACATAGGTTGGAGTCCAACTAAACAGACCTCTCCCAAAATTGGTCTCTTCTACCCTCTCCTAGGGTGAGTAATACCAAAACACCCACGCAAGGAAAAACTCAAAATTTCAAACATAAACAAGAAAAGAAAACAACCAAAAAGACATGGTTTACAAATCTTCCCAACATACCCACAACCATACAACAGTAAAACGACAACAAGGTAACAAGAACATGAAAGAAAACATAAAAATTGAATAAGGGAGATGGGAATTTCCTACCTTCACCAAGAGGTAATGGAAATGAACCAGTTTGAGTAGAGTATCCCTCCTTCCTTCAAGCTTCAAGAAATCTTCTCTAAATGTAGAGATTGGGTAACCCCACAACTAGTCCAAGGAAGGCCTCTAAATAAGCCTCCAACTCAACCACCCAAAATGAGCAACAACTATCTCCACCTACTAACAAATCTAGAAACTTCTAACTCAACCTACACCATGGTTAAACCCTAAGTGGAGATGAGGTGAGGTAAGACAACTCATGACAACCACTTGTAATTTTCGCACAAAGGCAAAAAGGGGACTTTTGAGTGACCTCAAAAGTCAAAAAAAGGGGCTTAGGGGTTGGAAAAGACCCCTAACCCATACCCATACCCATTGGTTAGAAAAATAACATGTTTTAAAGCCTTAGGGAAGAGGTTAGAGTCAAATAAAATATAGAGATAAAATAAGTCCATCTAACAACTCTAACTAGCAAATTAAGCACATAAACATTTTACGAGTGTCAAGCGACACTGAAAGAACATAATTACGAACAATAGGGTTTCCAAATTTTAGCACATGGAGATCAGTTTTGTTCCCCCGTAGGGTTTCTCGACTAAATATCTGCACACTCATTGCACACATCAGTAGTCCTATAAAATCACATGTATATAAACGTATATGTATCAAAAATTTTCATAATTTAAAACATACATCAATAAAGTTTCTTCTCCCTTCATAATTCTTAACCATTTGAAATATATTAAATGAAATCTCAATCCTACATCTACTAATTTCGTCAACATACACATACATGAACATTAAATGACAATCATCAAATATATCTGGAAATAACATCACACAACATGAAATAATAAAATATGTTCTAAGCATCAGATAATGTCTCGACATCTCGAGTCACGGATAACAAAATAAGAGTAATGTATCACTATGCTATGATGGGTCGGGGCGAGGTCTCACATCCTCCCCCACTAGGCATGAACTTCCTCTTGGAGTTCATCAAAAAGGTACGGGTACTAAGATTGCATCTGCACTGCATCCTCCCATGAAGTTGTGACCTCATCGTAACAATCCCATTGGACCCTAACCTGGTCTAGCTCTCGGCCTCGAAGTGCTAGGGTCCATTGGGCAATAATGCAGATAGGTTCCAGTGCTAGGTGTCCATCTGACTCCACCTGTAAAGCATCCCAATCTATAATATGAGACTCATCATAAATGTATCCTCTAAGTACTGGAATATGAAACACATTGTGGATGTGTGACAGGCTAGGTGGCAAATCAAAATTGTATGCAATAGGTCCTATCCTCTCAAGGATCTCGAACGGCCCAACAAACCGGGGTGCCAACTTAGAGCCCTTTCCAAAATGAATCGGACTCTTGTGTGGTCGTACCCTCAGGAACACTCTATCTCCAACCTGATACTCTCGATCTATCCTCTTCGCATCTGCATACTTCTTCTGCCTATCCTATGCCTCTTTCAGGCACTGTCTAATCAGGGTCACCTATTGCTCCATCTCCTTTACTAACTGGGGACCAATAGATACTCGATCCTTGATCCTATCCCAACTCAAGGGTGTCCTACATGGTCTCCTGTAGAAAGCCTCATAAGGCGGCATACCTATGGAAGAATGATGCCCATTGTTATAGGCAAACTCGACAAGATGAAGGTATTCCTCCCATTTGACCTGATGGTCCATCACGTACATATGCAACATGTCCTCCAAAACTTGATTCACTTGCTCGGTCTAGCCATCGGTCTGAGGATGGTATGCTGTACTAAAATTGAGCCTAGTGCCCAAAGCTGACTGTAACTCTCTCCAAAATGAAGAAGTGAACAAAGAGTCTCTATCAGAGATGATCTTACAGGGAACACCATGAAGTCTAACAATGTCACGCAAGAACACCTGAGCTATGTCTCGTGCTGTCAATGTAGTACGCACGGGTGAGAAATGGGCAACTTTGGTCAATGTGTCAACTATCACCAAAATGGCATCATGGCGATGAGATGACATAGGAAGACCAACAGTAAAATCCATAGATATAGTGTCCCATTTCCATACTGCAATCTCATGTGGCTGGAGAAGCCCGCCAGGATGATAGTGCTCTGCCTTCACCCTCTGGCACTCGAGGCATCTCGCAACTATGCTAGCAATCTATACTCTCATGCCTGGCCAATGATACAACTGCCTCAAATCTGCATGTAACTTCTTAACACCGGGGTGCGCTGCATAAGGTGCCCTGTGAGCCTCAAGTACAATGAGCTCGCACAAACCTCCAATGGAAGGTACATACATACATCCCCTATGACGCAAAAGTCCATCAAACTCCAAAGAATATTCTACAAACTTCCCTTCCAAGGGTCTTTGAAAATGTACTAACTGACTTACTTCTGCATAAAGCTCATCAGCTGATAAGTGCTACAAAATCTGCTCTCTCAAGTCAGTGCAAGTAGTCACAGATGAAAGTTCCTGGCACCTTCTGCTTAAGACATTTGCAACCACATTCTCTTTTCCCTTGATGTAGTGAACATCGATATCATACTCACACAGGAACTCCATCCACCTTCTTTGCCTAGCATTAAGGTTCGGCTGAGAAAATATGTACTACAAACTCTAGTGATCGGAATGAAACTCGAATCTATGACCCAGAAGGAAATGTCGCCATCTCACCAAGGCATGAACCAATGCCGCTAGTTCTAGGTCATGAGCTAGATAATTGAGTTCACGAGTCTTCAACTTCCTAGACTCAAAGGAAATAGGTCATCCTTCCTGCATAAGGACTACTCCTAAACCATCTAAAGATGCATCGGTGCACACCACAAAATCTGCAACAGGATCTGGTACTGCAAGAATTGGTGCACTCGTGAGGGCTCTCTTGAGGTCTTCAAAAGCTCTACCACACTTCTTCATCCACTCGTACTTCTTCCCCTTCCTCTGAAGAGAAGTGATGGGGTGTGCCAACCTAGAGAATCCTGAAATGAAGCATCGGTAATAACCTGCTAGCCCCATAAAGCTCCTCACTTCGGTAACACTGGTGGGTGCTAGCCAATCCATGATAGCCCTGATCTTTGATGGGTCTACTGAGACACCATCACCTGATATGACATGACCTAGATAATGTATCTCAGGTCTAAAGAATGCACACTTTGACAAGCTGCCAAACAACCGATTCTCTCTCAGCCTCTGCAATACCTGTCTCAGGTGCTCTTCATGCTCTCTCTCATCATGAGAATAAATCAGAATGTCATCAAGAAACACAATGACAAACTTATCTAAAAAGGTATGAAATACTCCATTCATGAGGCTCATGAATATAGTTGGAGCATTCGTAAGACCGAAAGGTACCACAGTGAACTCGTAGTGGCCATACCTAGTACGAAAAGCTGTCTTGGGGATATCACTATCCACAATCCTCAACTGATGGTAACCCAACTTTAGGTCAATCTTTGAAAATACTCGAGCATCCTGCAACTGGTCAAAGAGATCATCGATTCTAGGAAGAGGATATCGGTTCTTGATGGTCACCTTGTTCAATTGTCGATAATCGATACACAACCTAAGTGATCCATCCTTCTTCTTGACGAAAATCACCGGTGCACCCCAAGGTGACACACTAGGTCGTATATGCCCCTTCTCCAAGAGTTCCTCCAACTAAGCCTTTAGCTAACTAAGCTTATGAGTAGTCATCCTATAAGGTGCTCTCGAAACTGGCTCAGCTCCTGGCACTAGGTCTATGTGGAAATCCACTGCTCGCAATGGAGGCATACCAGGAAGCTCTAAAGGAAACACATCCATAAACTCTTGAAGGATTTGAAAATCATCAAGGGATGGCTCCCTTTCTGAATCTTCCTCTTGGTCACTGATAGTGATAGCAAATAATTGACAACCCTTCCATATGCACCGTATAAGTTGCATAGCAGAAATCATATGAAGGGACACTGGCCTCTTCACTCCGAAGATCTCCCTAGAGATACCATCGTCATCCACACATTCCACCCTCTTCTATCGACAATCCACCTTGGCACTGTGGGCACAAAGCCAATCCATGCCAAGGACAACATCATAAGAACCTAGAGGGGTAATGCGTAGGTCAGTCCTAGTGGACATGTCTCCAATCTGCATCTGACAACTCCACACCATGGAACTAACTGACACTCTAGCTCTTGAGGCTAACTCTACCTCCCAACTAACATCCTGTCTAACTGCCACTATCCCGCAATGCTCCACCACAAATGGAGATATAAAAGAGTTAGTAGCTTTGGAATCAAATAAAACTACAACCATATGGCCCTGTATAATACCTTTAGCCTCGATAACTATGGCCTGATGCTCAGCCTGGCGATTGTCAACCACTACAAAAACTCTATGGGATCTACCCATGTCACCAACTGTCAGCTCTGAAAAAGCCCTACTCTGACCACTAGATGCCTATCCCTGCGGACACTCCCTAGCTATATGACCCATGCCACCACAAGTGTAGCATGGTCTGCGAGTATAAGATCGTGCACCCTATGACCCAGACTGCTGTGGGCCTCCTGACCTACTAGATCCGCTGAATCCTCCCCTAGAAGACTGCTGAGTCTTCACTGACTGTGACTGTGGGGCCTGTACTTTCTGATCCTACCTAGGACCTTGTGACTGCCACTGCTTGGGCTTAGAGCCCTGATAACCTTGAGAAGGTTTCTGCTGCTGCTGCTGCTGGGGTTTTGGCTGCTGAGACTGTTGGCCCCTAGAGGACCCTACTGTATAATTTTGATTCCCTTTCCAAGGGAGTTTCTGCTGAGAGGAGTTTCGATTCTGAGACTGATCCCGTGACTCCTGCCTACCTCGAGTATCCTCAGCAACTAGTGCTATCTCCACTGCCTATCTGAAGGTGGTAGGGAAGGCCATCCTAACTAGGCCCTGAAGAGAGAAATTCAGACCCATGATAAAATGATGCACCTGTAGTTTCTCATCCTTCATGTATTCCACATAGGGAAGGAGCTTGAGAAACCTACTCTCGTACTGAGCCAATGTAAGGCCCCTCTGATAAAGAGAATGGAAATCCTCTATCTGCTTCTGCGAGAAATGCTCTGACAAGTACCTCTTGCAAAAACTTTCTAAGAAGGATTCCCATGTGAGGGTGTCCATCCTCACTCCACCAATGATCTCCTCCTGATGTCATCAGTTGGAGGCATCCCCTCTCAACTGATGAACGGCTAGTCGTGCATCTATACTGAATGTACTAGCTTATTTTTTAATTAATACAATTTTTCTGTTTCTATTGTGTACATCCGTGCATCTATGTATGACATAGATACATGTATGTATGTATCCATGCATGTATGCATGGATGCATACATACATACATGTATACATGTATATATCTTGTATGTATGCATGCATACATACATCCATGGATGCATCTATGCATACATACATGTATATATGTATGTATATATATGCATGCATACATATATATATGGATGCATACATACATGCATGCATCTATGCATGCATGGATGCATGCATCTATGCATGCATGGATGCATACATCCATGCATGGATAGATGCATACATCCATACATGTATGTATGTACATAGATGCATACATGTATGTATGTACATAGATGCATACATATATATGTATGTATGCATGCATGCATCCATACATACATATATCTATGTATAAATTGCATACATACATAGATATGCATGCAGGCATACATACATATATATATCTATGTAAACATACATGCATGCATAGGTATATTTATGTATGTATGCAATGTATATATATATATATATATATATATATATATATACGGATGCATGGATGCATGTATGTATGGATGCATGCATATGCATACATACATCTATGCATGCATGCATCCATGCATACATACATCTATGTATACATGCATCCATGCATATATATCTATGTATACATGCATGCATGCATGCATGTATACATAGATATATGCATGACTGCATATATGTATGGATGCATGCATGCATGCATCCATACATACATGTATTTATGTATGTATGCATGTATGCATGCATCCATCCATACATACAAGTATCTATCCATGAATGCATACATGCATGCATGTATGTATGCATGGATGCATACATACATACATACATGTATACATGTATATATCTTGTATGTATGCATATGCATGGATGCATACATACATTCATGCATCTATGTATGTATGCATCTATGCATCTATGCATGCATCTATCCATGCATCATGCATGCATCAATGCATACATGCATACATACATAGATGCATGAATGTATGTATGCATCCGTGCATATGCATGTATCCATACATACATGTATCTATGTATGTATACATGTATGCATGCATCCATCCATACATATATGTATCTATCCATGCATGCATGCATGTATGCATGGATGCATACATACATATATACATGTATATATCTTGTATGTATGTATGGATGTATGCAACCATCATGCATGCATGCATTCATACATATATCCATACATATATCTATGTATACATGCATGCATGCATATATCATGCATGCATGCATCCATACATATATTTATACATATATCCATGCATGCATGCATGATGGATATATACATATATCTATACATCCATGTATGCATGCATAGATATATCTATGCATGCATGAATGTATACATAAATATAGATATATCTATGCATGTATGCATATATAGATAGATATATGAATGCATGCATGCATGCATAGATATATGGATGGATAAATGTATGGATACATGCATGCATACATAGATATATGGATGGATTTATGGATGGATGCATGTATGCATGATGGATGCATACCTTCATACATACATGTATTGCATGCATGCATGATGTAGGAGCATCTAGAGGTATAAGGGCAATCCTGTGTCACCCAAAAAAAGGTACTTAGACTTAGTTTCTGTTTCATGTCTTTACATTTTTGGATACCCATTAGGCTCAAATAAAGGTTCCAACTCTCATAGTTCAACTATCAGTGCATTTGAAAATCTTGAAAAAATAGGAGCATATATTTGGGCCATCATTTTGATAAATTAGAAGGTGTGAATTGGCTAGATGAATGTAATCATGATTTAGAGCATTCCAAAAAAAGAATCAGGTCAATAGGCCCCATGGTTTGAAAGTTATTGTAGTTTTTTGAGTTTTGGAGACCTCCTTAGAATGCTTCAAAGTTAGTTTTGGGGCATTAAATGACCTCAAAAAGGGTCAAAAAATGGAGG
This sequence comes from Cupressus sempervirens, assembly GCA_028749045.1. Classification (NCBI taxonomy): domain Eukaryota; kingdom Viridiplantae; phylum Streptophyta; class Pinopsida; order Cupressales; family Cupressaceae; genus Cupressus; species Cupressus sempervirens. Next base: position 415,896,109 of record CM053790.1, read on the forward strand.
ATGAGTGAAGCTTGTCCATAGGGCTATAGAGCACTTTGAGAGCTTTCCCAAAATGTAAACGGTTAGTCAATCGGAGCTATGGTGCAAAAGTTATGCCTCCCAAAAGTTCGGTTACCATTTCTAGATTCTTCTAGATTTGCACTGACTTCTAACGCAGCTTCCAGAACCTTCTATTTCATCGGTGGATAACTACTAGCACTTTTTAGAATGTACACCTAGTCCTTAACCCTCCGGGGTCTATTTAAGGAGATTTCTGGCATTGTAAAAGGCAGTTCGGAGTGGAGTTTGAGAGGGGGTGCTAAAAGGAGAAATATTCTCAAGATTTATGCTATTGTAAGCCTTAGGGCATGTTTTGAAGTTTATTTTCTCTGCACTGTTTGTACTAGCTTATTTTTTCAATTAATATAATTTTCCCTTTCTGTTGGTTCCATTTTGTTCTTGGGTAGTGTCCCCATCAAGTGGTGCAGGAGCATCTATGCATACATATATAGATACATGCATGCATAGATATATCTATGTGTGCATGCTTGTATAGATAAATATATATATGTACATACATACATATGCATTCATGTACATAGATACATGTATGCATGCATCCATACGTGAATACATTCATGCAAGATATATGTATGTATGGATGGATGGATGCATACATGTATACATACATATATAAATGTATGTATGGATGGATGCATGCATATATCCTTACATATATCTATGCATGCATACATACATATATCTATGTATACATTGCATGCATGCATGCATAGATATATCTATGCATGGATGCATGCTACATACATATATCTATGTATACATGCATGCATGCATCTATGCATGGATCTACGGATGCATGCATACATACATACATGTATACATCTATAGATCTTGTATGTATGCATAACCACGTATGCATGCATCTATCCATGCATGCATGTATGCATTCATCTATGCATATATGCATACATACATAGATGCATGCATGTATGTATGCATCCATGCATATTCTGCATGCATGCATCTATGCATACATGCATACATATATAGATGCATGCATGTATGGATGCATCCATGCATGTATGTGCATACATCCATGCATGCATGGATGCATACATGTATATATCTTGTATGTATGCATATGCATGTATGAATGCATACATACATCCATGCATCTATCCATGCATGCATCTACATCCATGCATGCATACATACATAGATGCATGCAGGTATTTATGCATCTAGACACATGCATTCATCTAAGAATGCATGGATGCATACATCCATGCATGTATCTATGTCATACATAGATGCATGCATCTATGCACATGCATGCATCTATGCATGCTTGTATGCATACATCCATGCATGCATCTATGTCATACATAGATGCATGCATGTATGTATGCATGGATGCATACAACCATGCATGCATCTATGTCATACATAGATGCATCAATGTCATACATAGATGCATCAATGTATGTATGCATGGATGCATACATACATACATACATGTATATATCTTTTATGTATGCATATGTATGTATGCATGCATCTATCATATATGCATGCATGTATGTATGTATATAGATACATACATATATATGTATGTATGCATGCATGCATTCATATATAAATATATCTATGTATACATTGTATACATAAAAAGATATGCATGCATGCATACATACATACATACATGTCTACATGTATATGCATGCATCTATGTATACATGCATACATAATACATGCATGCATACATGTATGTATGTATCTATATATATGCATGCATACATATATATGTATGGTGTCATACATACATGCATGCATCTATGCATAGATGCATACATCAATGCATGCATTTATGTATACATGTATACATACATGTATGTATGTATATGCATATTGCATACATAGATATATGCATGCATACATAGATATAAGTATGTATGGATGCATGCATGCATACATCCATACATACATGTATTTATGTATGTATACAAGCATGCATACATACATACAACCATGCATCTATGTATGTATGCAAGCATGTATCTATGTATGTATACATGTATGCATGCATCCATCCATACATAAATGTATTTATGCATGCATGTATGTATACATACATTTGTTTATGTATGTATACATGTATGCATACATATATATATATATGTATGCATACATGTATACATGCATGTATGCATGTATGCATACATATATATGCATGTATGCATGCATATGTATGGATGCATGCATGCATATGTATGGATGCATGCATTCATACATACATATATATATCTATGTATACATGCATGCATAGATATATCTATGTATGTATGCAATGTATACATAGATATATATATGAATGAATGTATGCATACATGTATACATGCATGTATGCATGTATGCATACATATATACATGCATGTATGCATACATATGTATGGATGCATGCATTCATATACACATGTATATATCTATGTATACATGCATGCATAGATATATCTATGTATACATGCAATGTATACATAGATATATACATGTATGAATGTATGTATGCATGTATACATGTATGCATGCATATATATGTATGGATGCATGCATATATATGTATGGATGCATGCATGCATACATACATGTATATATCTATGTGTACATGCATGGATAGATATATCTATGTATGTATGCAATGTGTACATACATATATGTATGTATTCATATATGCATGCATGCATGCATACATAGATATATGTATGTATGCATATATGCATGCATGCATGCATACATATATATATGTATGAATGAATATGTATGCATGGATGCATCCATACATGTATGCATACATATATATGTATGCATGCATGCATACATACATGTATATATCTATGTATACATGGATGCAAAGATATATCTATGTATGTATGCAATGTATGCATAGATATATGTATATATAGATGCATACATAGATATATGTATGGATGAATATGTATGCATGCATGCATCCATGCATGTATAGATGCATGGATGTATGTATGGATAGATTTTATGATGTGATGCTAACATCATCAAAATCCACACTTTTATCTCAACTTCAAACTGTTATAACTTTCACATTTGATCTTTTTTTTTGATAAAATGAATGTCATTGGAAAGCTCTCATCAGGCTCTTCATTATGAAATCCATTTTTGACCACTTTTGAGATAGCCGAATTTCACCTTTTATCTAACCCTCTACTCTACGTGTTGACATAAACTTTGGCTGAGTGTAACTTTTGCATACGAGCTCCTTTTTTGCCTATTCAACTTGCATCAGGTTCTATTCTCTAAGCTCTTTGTAGTGATACTAAATTTGAGAGATTATCAGACTATTGAATTTTTTTCCTTTTGGATCCACCTGGATCATTCCTCCCCATTGAGAAGCTTTTGGACCTCCAAAAGTCTATTTTTATGTACATTTTGAACAAGGGAAATGTTGCCCCACTTACCGAGTATCATTTGTATGTCCTATTGGAATTTTGAACATATGACCCACCACAAACATAAAGACATATGAGATAGCATTGTTCACATAATCAACCATAAATCCACCAGTTTCCACTATTACATCCATCACCCACATAGCATCAACTAGTAGAAGTAGAAGTAACAAAATTGAAATAACTAATGAAATGGAAAGAGTATCAACATTTTGAACCTCTCGTATAGAAACATTGTTAGAAAAGGAGCCTTTCATATCCTCTTTTACCATTACTGGTTGAAGACTTGATTCTACTTGCACTTGATCCTCACTAGCTACCACAAACATGAGAGTCAGTAAACTGGTTGCCTTTAAAATCATTTTCAAATGTCTTGTATTTACAATTGATCCTCCATTCTTCATGTGATGAGCTCTTATAATGTTTTCAATCCCATTTTTAAACAAATGATACTTGTTATGTTCCTTGTAGAAGATAGCTTTCCTATCATATAAGTATGGGCTACCCAACACAATCCCACAAATATCAACTGGAACCACATCAAATTCAACCTCATCTATGAACTTAGAAGTTATTGAAAATCTTAACTTACATTTCTTAGTAACTTGCAATCTATTATCATTGCACACCCAACCTAATGGATAAGGTCTTCTATGTGACTTAGTTTCCAATCCCAATTGTTTAACAATTTCTTCTAAAATTAGATTAACTTGGGACCCACTATCTATCAATGTGTCAATTTTAGTGTTCTTTGAAATCACCCTTATATGAAGAAGTTCACACCTTTTAATATCTTCAAGAACAACATGACTTTTTGAAGTGGAACTATATGAAACATCAGTGGTAGAATCAACAAAAATTTTACCTTTCAAACCCATAGCTGATATTGTTGCTTCATCACTAGAATCTGATCCAAGATCCTGAACAACAATCATAGACTTTTGCTTATTCTTATGATCCTTAAACCACTTTGGTTTCAATTGTAGACGCAATTTCCAACACTTCTCTTCTACATGTCCTTTCTTCTGACAATGCAAACATGTAGGTTTGTCACCTTCTTCTTTCTTCACTATGGCTACCTTCTTTCCTTTCTTGATGCTATTAGGGGGAAAAAATTTCTTCTTTGAACTAAAACTTACATTTCCTCCACCTGCTTCAATATGAGTCGCTTGAACACATACTTCATCAAAGTTAGAAGGACTAAACATCAATATTGTATGCTTCAAATATGAATGCATTCCACCTATATACTTTAATAAAGTATCTTGGGTATAAAGAGAAATTTCAAGAGTTAATGCCTTCTTCCTAAACACCTATGTATACTCTTGCATAGACTACCCTTTACTTTGCCTAAGATTTTGCCAATCCATAATGGCTTGTTGCATATAACCCAATGGATAAAACTATTTCTTCAAAGTAGAAGTAAATTCATACCAAGATGAAGTGATTCTACCATGTGTAGCAAGATCATCTTGGATTTTACTCTCCCACCAGACTAATGCAGTACCTCCTATTCTGAGAGTAGCTAGTTGGATTTTGGAAGAATCATCCAAAATATTTTGAACCCTGCAATACACTTTGATCTAATTCACCATTATATATAGGCAAATCAAACTTTACATCAAGCTTTAAAAAGGATTTCTTCACAGAATGTTTCTTTTTAAAAGAATTAGATAGAGAAGAAGAAGATGATGAATAAGATGAAGAGGATGGAGATGAAGGTTCAGGAGGGTCACTACCATTTCCTACTTCTTTACCTTTTCCATCTTTTGCTGAGGATTTAACTTCTTCTTTCTTCTTAGCCTTATACGCCTTTCTTAATTTTTGTTCATGTCTCTCTTGGAGAAGAATGTTGACCAAAGCCTTTCATTCCACAAAAAATCTTTGGAATTCTTCTGCATCAAACTCAAGAACATGTTGTTCAAATTCTATCTTTGATTGAGGAAAAATCCTTCTTTTTCCAATTTTTGGATTGAACTCTTCAAGTTCACCTTCTCCTTGCTTCAACTTCAACCAGGTTAACATTCACCACCTACAATTTCTCGGCAAGAATAGGCTTTGATACCAAACTTGATCTATAAACTAGGATTTACAATTTTTTAACTTATTCCAAATTACATATTTAATTCCCGATCAAGGAAGTAATTGCGTGGTTATGAATCTTAAATCGTTGAAATTACAAGAAGATTTATGCTTTAAACACTCAAAATTAACAATGTGCTTAATAATATAAAATCAAGAAAATAACTTTAAAAAAGAGAGAAATAACAAAAGAGATAGAAGAGATGCAAACAATTTGATGACAGAGTTGATCGAGTTAGGAATACATCTCTGGGTCCACTTCTCAATTTGGGGACCGCTTTATTAATGTTGCCAGGCAAAACACGCTTTCTTACAACATCTAAGCTTCAATCTTTATAGTTTCTCTCTCTTTTGCACTTGAAAATAATAACTTCATTCTTACAATAATCTCTCACCTACAAACTCTCTCAAGAATTACAAAACTTTCCCCCAAGAGAAAATTTTTCTTCCAAGCTAATTGTTCATCTCTTCTAAATCCCCTCCTTTTATACATGAAATTTAGCCAAAAATGGGCTAAAACAATTAACCAACATAATCCCCTATTTTGGTTACATAAATTCGAATCTCCCCCTTTACCAATTTATGGTTGTGAGTTTACTCCATGAATAGGGATTTGTTTTAACAAATAACTTTATTTAAATAAGGTTGGGCAGATTTTTTTATGGATACATAACAACTCTTCCTCTAAAATTGCATATGCCATAAATAAACTATTGGTTGACCTCAATTTTAGGAGGGTAATGGTTGGGAGTTCAAATCCCATTATCCCTTTTCTTAAATTCAAATTAAATAACTATTTAAATTTTAATTTGAACTTTTTCTCTCTTTTTAAGATTTTATGATGTCATGCTAACATCATCAAAATCCACACTTTTATCTGAACTTCAAACTATTATAACTTTCACATTTGATCTTCATTTTTGATGAAATGAATGTCATTGGAAAGCTCTTATCAGGCTCTTCATTTTGAAATCCATTGTTGACCACTTTTGAGATAGTCAAATTTCACCTTTTATCTAGCCCTCTAGTTTTCTTGTTGACCTAAACTTTGACCGAGCATAACTTTTGCATATGAGTTCCTTTTTTGCCTGTTCAAGTTGCATCGGATTCTATTCTCTAAACTCTTTGTAGTAATACTAAATTTGAAAAATTATGAGACTATGCATCTATGTATACATTCATGTATCTATGTATGTATACATGTATGCATACATATATATGTATGTATGCATGCATACATCCTTACATACATGTATCTATGTATGTATGCATGCATGCATATGGATAGATGGATGCATGCATGCATACATCCATACATCCATGCATACATAGATATGTATGCATGCATGTCTACATACATCCATATATGTATGCATACATAGACATGTATGCATACATGCATCATACATAGATACACACATGCATAGACATATCTATGCATGATATGCATGCATACATGTATGCACGCATCCATTCATACACACATGTATCTATGTATACATATATATTGCATACATAGATATATGTATGTATGGATGCATGCATGCATGCATACATACATAGATACATACTTGTCTCTATGTATACATACATATTGCATATATAGATATATGTATGTATGGGTGCATGCATGCATAGATATATGTATGGATGCATGCATGCATGTATACATACATGTATCTATGTATGTATACATGTATGGATGGATGCATGCATGCATATATCCATACATATATCTATGTATGCATCCATAAATACATACATAGATATATGTATGCATGCATGCATAGATACATGTATGTATGAATGCATGCATGCATATATATATCTACGCATGCATCTATGCATAGATATGGATAAATAGATATATCTATACATGCATGCATGCAAAGATATATCTACATGTATATATCTTGTATGTATGCATATGCATGTATGCATGCATGCATATATATATATCTACATGTATATATCTACTATGTATGCATATGCATGTATGCATGCATAAGCACGTTCATGCATACATACATGCATACATACATGTATCTATGTATGGATGCATGCATGCATGCATACATATATGGATGCATGGATGCATGCATGCATGCATACATACATCCATATATACATGTGTCATGCATCCATATGCATGTATGCATACATATATATGTATATGCATGTATGCATACATATATATGTATATGCATGTATGCATGCTTGCATGTATATATGCATGCATACATCCATACATACATGTATCTATGTATCTATGTATTTATGCAATGCATGCATCTATCCATATGCATCTATGGATGCATACATACATACATACATGTATACATGTATGTATATATATGCATGCATACATATATATCTATGTATGCATGCATGCATCCATACATATATATATATATATATCTATGTATACATGTATGCATGCATAGATTCTCTATGTATGTATGCAATGGATTCATCCATCTATATGCATGTATGTATGCATGCATCCATCCATGAATATATCTATGTATAAATTGCATCCATAATATATGTATATATGCATGCATGCATGCATCCATGCATAAATATGTATGCATGCATATATATACATACATACATACATGTATACATGTACGTATGCATGTATGCATCCATGCATGCATAGATGCATGCATGTATATATGCATCCATACATGCATATGCATACATACAAGATATATCCATGTATACATGTATAGATACATACATGCATGCATCTATGTATACATGCATACATATATAGATACATGTATGTATGGATGCATATGCATGCATACATAGATATATGTATGTATGGATGTATGCATGCATGCATGCATACATACATAGATCCGTGTATGTATGGATACATATGCATACATACATAAATCCGTGTATGTATGGATACATATGCATACATACATAGATATATCTATGCATGCATGCATGCATATATATATATATATATATATATATATATATGTATGTATGTATGTATGTATGTATGTATGTATGTATGTATGTATGCATGCATGCATACATACATAGATATATCTATGCTAAATGCATACATACATAGATAAATGTATATATAGATGTATGGATGCATGCATACATATATAGATATATCTATGCATGCATGCATGTATGTGTGTGTGTGTGTGCGCGCGTGCGCGTGTGTGTGTGTGTGTAAATACATACATATGCATCCATACATATTGTGTGTGTGTGTGTGTGTGTGTGTGTGTGTGTGTGTGTGTGTGTGTGTGCATGCATGCGTGCATCTATACATATATTTATGTATGCATGCATATATATGTACATACATTCATATGCATGCATGCATACATCCATACATATATCTATGTATACATAGCATACATACATAGATATATCTATGCATGCATGCATGTATACATAGATATATATGTACATGCATACATATGCATGCATGCATGCATGCATATATATGCATACATTCATACATGTATACATGTATGTATGTATGTCTATATGCATCCATATGTGCATGCATACATGCAAGATATATGTATTCATGGATGGATGCATGTATACATACATAGATACATGTATGTATCAATGGATGCATGCATATGTATGTATGTATGGATGGATACATATATCTATGCATGCATGCATATATACATATACACATGTATGTATGGATAGATACATACATGCATGTATCTATACATATATCCATAAATAAATATATCCATATATTGCATACATACATGCAAGATATATGTATGTATGTATGCATGCATGCATACATGCATAGATACATAGATACATGTATGTATGGATGGATGCATGCATATGTATGTATGTATGGATGTATACATATATCTATGTACATGCATACATACATGCAAGATATATGTATGTATAGATGGATGCATGCATTCATGTATACATACATAGATACATGTATGTATATATAGATACATGTATGTATACATGGATGCATGCAGATGTATGTATGTATGGATGGATACATATATCTATGTATGCATGGATGCATGCATCTATACATATATCCATGCATAGATATGTCCATACGTTGCATACATACATAGATATATGCATGCATGCATACATATATATATATGTATGTATATGTATGTATGGATGGATGCATGCATACATGTATACATACATAGATATATGTATGTATACATAGATACATGTATGTATGGATGGATGCATGCATATGTATGTATGTATGGATGGATACATATATTTATGTATGCATGCATGCATGCATACATAGATACATGTATGTGTGGATGGATTGATGCATGCATGCATGCATACATACATATATCTATGTATACATTGCATACATATATAGATATATCTATGTACGCATGCATGCATCCATAGATATATATGTATGCATGCATACATACATATATATGTATGCATGCATATATATACGTACACACATACATGTATACATGTATGTATGTATGTATGTATGCATCCATACATGCATACATATGTATGCATGCATATATACATGCATACATATCTATCCATGCATATGTATGCATGCATATATATACATACATACATACTTGTATACATACATGGATACATGTATGCATTCATACATACATATATGTATACATGCATACATAAATGGATACATGGATGGATACATAGATACATGCATGCATCCATTCATACATATATCCATACATATATCTATGAATGCAATATGTATGTATACATACATGCATGCATCCATACATACATATATCTATGTATGCAATATATATGCATACATAGATACATGTATGTATGGATGGATGCATGCATTCATGTATATATACATAGATACATGTATGTATGGATGCATGCATCCATACATATATCCATACATATATCTGTGCATGCATGCATCCATTCATACATACATGCATACTTTCATACATCTATGTATACATACATGTATCTATGTATGTATGCATGGATGCATGCATGGATCCATGTATGTATGGATGGATGAATGCATGCATCAATGCATATATCCATACATATATATATGAATGCATGCATGTATCTACGTATACATACATGTATCTATGTATGTATACATGTATGCATCCATATATGTATGCATACATGTATACATACATAGATACATGTATGTATACACCCATACATGCATGCATGCATGTATGGGTGTATACATACATGTATCTATGTATGTATACATTTATGCATCCATATATATGTATGAATACATGTATACATACATAGATACATGTATGTATACATACATACATGCATGCATGCATGCATCCCTACATGCATTTATCTATGTATACATGCATGTATCTATGTATGTATACATGTATGCATCCATATATATGGATGCATACATTTATACATACATAGATATGGATGTATACATGCATACATGCATGCATATATGCATCCATACATATATCCATACATATATCTATGCATGCATGTATCTACGTATACATACATGTATCTATGTATGTATACATGTATGCATCCATATCTATCATACATAGATATGGATGCATACATGTATACATACATAGATACATGTATGTATACATGCATACATGCATCCATACATATATCCATACATATATCTATGCATGCATGTATCTACATATACATACATGTATCTATGTATGTATACATGTATGCATCCATATATATGTATCCATACATAGATACATGTATGTATACATACATGCATGCATGCATCGATACATACATATATCTATGTATGCAATATGTATGTATAGATAGACACATGTATGTATGGATGGATGCATGCATGCGTGTATGCATACATAGATACATGTATCTATGGATGGATGCATGCATGCATCCATACATACATACATGTATCTATGTATACATACATGTATCTATGTATATATGTATGCATATGCATGAATAGATGCATGCATGCATGCATAGATATATATATACATGCATGCATGCATGCATACATACATGTATCTATGTATGATGCATGCATTCATGCATGTATCTATAGATGCATATGTATATACATAGGCATGTATACATGGATATATATATGTATGTATGCATGCATGCATGCATAGATATATATCTATGTATGAAAATATGCATATGGATATGTATGTATATATGGACATATATATATATATATATATGTGCATGCATAGATACATACATGTATCTATGTATGATGCATGCATGCATCCATACATACATATATCTATATATACATGCATATCCATATCCATAGATATATGCATGTATGTATGTATATGCATGAATGCATACATACATATATATGTATTCATGCATATATATACATACATACATACATGTATACATGCATGTATGTATGTATACATCCATACGTGCACACATACATGCAAGATATATGTATATATGGATGGATGCATGCATACATGTATACATACATGCATGCATCCATACATATATCTATGTATGCAATATATATGGATACATAGATACATGTATGTATGGATGGATGCATGCATTTATGTATATATACATAGATACATGTATCTGTGAATGCATGCATGCATATATCCATAGATATATCTATGCATGCATGCAACCATCGATACATACATGAATACATGCATGCATCCATACATACATACATAGATACATGTATGTATATATAGATGTATGGATGCATATATGTATACATAGATAGATACATGCATGTATACGCAGATACATGCATGCATGCATCCATCCATACATACATGTATACATGCATGCGTCCATACATAAATACATAGATACATGTATGTATACATCCATTCATGCATGCATCCATACATATATACATATAATACATACATGTATCTACGTATGTATGTATGGACGCATGCATGTATACATGTATGTATGGATGGATGCATGCATACATCCATACATATATACATACATATATCTATGTGTGCATGCATGTATCTACGTATACATACATGTATGTATCCATATATATGTATGCATACATATATATGGATGCATACATTTATACATACATAGATACATGTATGTATACATCCATACATGCATGCATCCATGTATCTACGTATACATACATGCAACTATGTATGTATACATGTATGCATCAATATATATGTATGCATACATGTATATATACATACATGCATGCATGGATGCATCCATACATATATCCGTACATATATCTATGAATGCATGCATTTATCTATGTATACATACATGTATCTATGTATGTATACATGTATGCATCCATATATATGGATGCATATGTTTATACATACATAGGTACATGTATGTACGTATACATACATGCATGCATGCATCCATACATATATCTATACATATACCTATGCATGCATGCATGTATCTACATATAAATACACATATCTATGTATGCATACATGTGCATACATATATCTATACATATATCATGCATGCATGCATGCATGTATCTACATATACATACATGTATCTATGTATATATACATGTATGCATCCATATAGATGTATGCATACGTGTATCCATACATAGATACATGTATGTATACATACATGCATGCATGCATGCATCGATACATACATATATCTATGTATGCAATATGTATGTATACATAGATACATGTATGTATGGATGGATGCATGAATGCATCCATCCATACATACATGTATTTATGTATACATACATGTATCTATGTATATATGTATGTATGCATATGCATGCATGCATGTGTCATGCCCAAAATTTATGAGATAAAACACAACCAATTTTTTTGAAAGATGAACTAAGAATAGCACATAAGAAGATCCATACTCTGTTATGAGTATTCTATCAAACAATGAGATGTCAGGAATAACTTATATCCTTTGATATTATCAGAATGTTACTTTATTTAGTCATTGAATGGGAGATAATTAATTTAATTATGACGAAGAATTTTCTTTCATTTAGTACCTCAAGTTTCTAGTGAAATTTGGTTAGTTTTCTAACCTTCATTGGAAGTCCAAGTTATAACTAGAAAATATTATCTTTTTGATTTTACATCTAATCCCTATCAATTTTGCATCCATGTAGTTGCTATAATAGTTTGTGAATTGAAAATATGTCTCTAATTGTTCTAGATGCCCTTATCTCAAGTCGTCTTACTATATGTATATATGTGACCTTACTTGTTACATCCTATGTCCGATTTTGATCCATTTTAATAGGATATAGGTATAGCTATTTACTAAAATTCTTATATTTATCCTTTGTTAACTAAATTAGTGTCCTTGGACTAGGTGTTTAATTCAATTGACAATAAATCATACTCCCAATTACTATAATGTATTACTTTCTATTCATTCTAGCATTTTAATTTTATTTACTTAATTATCTAATTCTAAAATTGGCTAGGCATGCATGTGTCTAATGTTCTTTTCATACTAACAAGTATATCAACTTCCTTCTATGAACTTAATACTTGAAGAGTACCCATAATCATTTAGGGAGTTATGATTACGTTTTCAATATATTTAATCATTTATAATTTCAAATCTCATTAAAAAGATATTAATGTTTTTCTATATGTCCAATTAATCCTATCATTACCAAATTTCTACATACCCAACTAAAATAAAGCATTACAATCATTAACTTAACATTAATAAAAACATTTCCCACATAACCTAATATCAAACTTTTCATTAGATATATAAAAATGAAACAATCCTATTTACCTACTAACTTCCCACCATTCTTCCTAATACTCCTATACATTTATCCTACCTAACTACTATCCTACACAACTCACTTTCTTCTTTACTCCCTAATCCTATCTAACGTGCTTATTCATCCAATAATACTGGACCCTAAAGAATAGTACAATCCAAGAATTAATACTTATCCCCTTTAATTATTCCTACCTCAAAACTGGCGCCTATCTTACTTTCCCATAGCTGGCGTCTGAATTAGTTTAAGGCTTGATTTGACTTTTTCTTCACTGCTTATCCTTCCTAGGTCCACGTGACTACCTAGGACACATAGCTGTAACCATATTCTTTGGTGGTTGGAATGATTCAGGGTACATTCAATCCCTTAGTCAAAACAACTCCCTTTTTTGGATTTTCCCACTAAACTATGCTTGGTGCCTAGTTCCATGGGAGAGGTGGGAATACGTGATGGGGAGGCTCCCAAGGTGGTCGACCTTGGGGAGTCCCCTCATTATTATGTCCTTTATTTAACTTATTTATTTTATTTCTTTGAGTCTTGAAAGTTAAGTGGTCTTAGTTAGTGAGCCTATAAATTTATAAATATATATTTCTTTGTATTTTCTTTTCTAGGATGGTGACACAAGGGTCACGGGTACAATGAGAAGCTCTCTTACATGATTAAGAGCTAGCTAGTGTGGGGATTTCCCCATGTCAAGTTATTCTCTTATTATTGATTTGTGCACATGATCCTAGGGATATCCTTTCTATTATAATATTGCTCTGTATTCTTGGAAACATTTTATTTCTTCCTTCCATACATTTTCCAAAGAGAAAATGTGCACATTCAGGTTTAGAGTTCTAGTGGTGAGTTTCATCATAAAGTTATTAGATTTTTATTTATTTTTTCTTCCCATTTAAATCATAATCTGATAATTTTCTTAATGTCATTATCTACCATGCATATACAATTTTCCATTAACAATATAATTCTTTCTTTTGATAACATAGGATCTTACAAGCCCATCACTTATGCTTCAAATTGAGACACAACTATATCAATAGAAAAGAAAACTTCCTCACAATAATCTATGAAATGTTTCTAATAAGAAAGAATGTCTCATTACTTAATCTTCTCCAGAATTACATCAATCTCTAATTGTGAAACTTACAATGACTTTTTCTAAATCTACCTTGCATAATGTTACAAGGATTATCCTATGTAAAGTCCTTGTGAGGTTTGGCTTTAACTAACAAGAAAAGTTCATATGTGCAGAAACTTGTGCATCAGATTTCAACATGTCTTCCTTCACAATCAATGTTTCCATATAAGAACATATTTCCATACAATAACAACAGTATACAATTTTCTAATTGATTCCACAATCACAACTAAATACAATAGGAAGTAGCTTTCTTTTCTTTTAACAACATTACCAACTGACATATTCCTTCTACAATTATCCAATGGAACAATGATGCCAAGGTATTCTACTCTTCCATAACTCATGATCATATCTTAACAAGGAACATACATATACAACATTTTCCATTACTTCCTCTACATATACATTAGGTAACAATGACATTATCTCCTTTCATCACAATGAGACAACATGAGACCTTTCAAAATCATATGAAACATGATCATTGAAAGACATGAACAATGAGTAACATGAACACTGATCATCATGATCATTGAGAACATGAACAGGCTAGTGAATCCTCCATCACAAGGGAGGAGCAAAATGTCAAGTTTTCTCATCCAAACACCAATCTGCAAGGTGACCATTCCAAGTCATCTCCATTGCTCCCTTGGGCACAAATCTACAAATGCATCACAAAGAAAACAACAAGGACCATGGGTGCTTTCCACCCAACCATAGGCCTCCAAAGAGACCACCCCCGCGCTAGGGGAACAAGGCTCAAATCGGGTTTCAAACATACATCAAAAAATATTGCATGAAGACACAACACAAAACACAATCAACACCCTCCCATGACTTGCACAATGATTCACCATTGGAATCATAAAATGTTCGGTGAAGGTGGGCTCTTTAAGGAGGAGAAATTCATATATATCATATTGCCAATACATTTTGCCTCTCAAGACCACCACAACATAAACAACATATTACCACTACATTGCCTCTCAACGCCTTCAAAACAACCATCTTCTCCTCATCCACCAAACCTCCTTGTACCTCCCAAACAACAAGATTCATGGCCATGAAGGAGCCCATGCTCCATAATAACAACCTCATCATGAGGTAAAAACAAAATTTTCTTTCTCACCTGCAATGTCAAGCCCAACTTATGCCCTTCACCCAAGGCTTCTTTGCCCACCTAAGGCTTCTTTGCCCTCCCAAGGGTGAGTGAAGCCTTCACACCCATAATCACAATCAACACTCACATTCAAACAAGAACAACAACAAAACAAATGATGAACAAAAAAAAAAAACCAAGAAAGGATCTCCAAAATCACAAAACACATTCACTTTCCATTCCAACAAAACAAAACCAAGAAGGTGAACCAAGAAATTTACAAGAACATCACACATTCTCACATTGTCACAATACATAATCAATGCTCATAATGCAACAAGAACACCACACTTTCACACAATACCCAAAAATCCATATGACAAGATTTATAATGCAAATGCATACTCTATTAATGAACTCTCACACTTGCAGATTTGTTTAACCATACTAAAAGCAAGAAATGAGAAAGAAACAAGTTTTGAGACACCAACCTTGGTCCAAGCTATGGTGAGAATAGTTGCAGTATAGCTCCCTTAGTCTCCCTCCAAAACCTAATAGTCTCTAAAATTAGAGAATGGGTAGACACCCCACTAGTTTGGCCAAGACCCTCTAATAAAGCCTTCTCACTAACTTATTTTAGCAAAGACACTAAGCCACTACTTCTTACAAACTTGTCTCCTCCAACTTTTCTATTTTTGACTAAGTGGGAACATGGATATGACAACTCCAAATTCGAATTGATGGAAGAATGCATGGGTAAAGGGGCTCCCTAGGCTATCTAAGCACTCACATGATCAAAAATAGGTCCTTGACATGATGTACTATCATATGGGTAACTTATTTTCACCTAAAAGACACTTAGGGACCACCTAATGACCCCTAAAAAACCCTAGCCAAGTCCAAATTCGAATTTCCTTTGATTGAGACTCCTCATGGCATTTTTTTCTATGTGAGGTTAACTTGGGTACAACATTGGGGTTAGGTTTAGGTTAGGTTAGTTCTTGTCAAACTTTGAATGACATGGCATCTCTACATGGACATCACACGTGTCAAATGACACACACAAAATAACACATTACATTAAAAGTGACTTAACTCCAATAATGCATGAACTAAGCTATTACACACATATAAATTCACATATACAAAATAAAACACATTACAATGAGGTTTGAATATTTTCCACTGATTCAACCTTGGCTATGTCATGTTTGTAGTAGTTTGAGCCTTAATTCCCCTTTAAACCCATGGTCGAATTCCTGCACACTAAACTCAAGCATCAGTAGTTCAAGGAAATCGTGTAATTAATAAGTACACAAGTGAAATAATCATTATCTCATTCAAAGTTAGACTTGCATATATTTCATCATCTCAATTTAACCTTCCCTTTCTCAATCATTTCAAATATAACCTTCAAAATATTAAAATATCAAAACTTACATATCACCTTTCGACATTTGAGTTCCATACTTCATTCTTTTTAATTAAATTACTTTTTCTAATAATTTCCATTTAAAATGCTCAAAATACTATAACATCACACTTTACTTATCATAACATGGTCAATTTAATATTTTGAATAGCTTCATAGTCTGTTTTTATCATTGCGACAAGATGTTGAATCCACAACTATTGAATCCCTAGGTATGCGAGTTAGGTCTCAATGCATAACAAAATTTATCTTTTTACTCTAATTTTCACTTTAAACATTACATTCTTACATTACAAGCATTTCTACCATTCAATTTCTATTAAAGAACTGTCAATAGCTTAAAACATGAATAGAATCATTAAATGCATCAATTAGGTCATAATATGCATAAGTAATTCCGCATCATCAAAATGTAGATATCAAAATAACATAAGCCTACAGTCTCAAAAGTGTATCAATACAAAGGATTAAAATCATCATAATACAATCATCTCATTGGTACTATGATAGATCAGGTGAGGCCTCATAGCATGCATATGGATGTATGCATATGCATTCATAGATACATGTATCTGTGGATGCATGCATGCGTAGATATATATATGCATGCATGCATGGATGCATGCATACATGTAACTATGTATGTGATGTAGGAGCATCCAGAAGTATAAGGGCAACCCTGTGTCACCCAAAAAAATGTACTTAGACTTAGTTTTTGTTTCATGTGTTTTCATTTTTGGCTACCCATTTGGGTCAAATAAAAGTTCTAACTCTCATAGTTTCACTATTAGTGTTCTAGGATAGAGTATTTGAACACCTTGGGATACGTGTAAATGCTAAAAAAATAAGAGTATGTAATTGAGCCATCATTTTGGTGAACTAAAAGGTTTAAATTGGCTAGATGAATGTAATTATAATTTAGAGCATTCCAAAAAAAGAATCAGGTCAAAAGGCCCCATGGTTTGAAAGTTATTGCAGTTTTTCAATTTTTGGAGACCTCCTAAGAATGCTTCAAAGTTAGGTTAGGGGCATTAAATGACCTTGAAAAGGGCCAAAAAATGGGGGACAAGAAAAGCATTTCCATAGGGATATAGAGCACTTTGAGAGCTTTCTAGAAATGTAAACGGTTCGTCAATCGGAGCTATGGTTCAAAAGTTATGCCTCCCGAAAGTTTGGTTACCATTTTTGGATTCTTCTAGATTTGCACCAACTTCTATCATGGCTTCTGGAGCCTTCTACTTGGTCGGCAGATACCTACTAGCACTTTATAGAATGTATTCCTAGTCCTTAACCCTCTAGGGTCTATTTAAGGACATTTTTGGCATTGTAAAAGGTAGTTTGGAATGGAGTTTGAGAGGAGGTACTGAAAAGATAAATTATCTCTAGATTTATGCTATTGTAAGACCATATGGCATGTTTTGAAGTCTATTATCTCAGTACTAGAAGTATTAGCTTATTTAAAAAGTTAATAAAATTTTCCTTTCCTATTATGTCCATTCTGTGCTTGGGTGGTGTCTCCATCAAGTGGTATCAGAGCTAGTTTTCCTGAGTGTGTAGATAGAGCACCAACTGTGAGGCAGTTTGTACCAAGACTATGTGGTCGTGGGTTTGAGTTAAGAAGATACCTCCATGAAGAGAGTGTGTTGGAAGGGCTAGAGCTATTAATCTTGAGGAGGTTAGAGCCCTCCAAAGGTAGGTACAAGCATTGCAAGAGGAGCTCCATAGAGGAACAAATGTTGCCACAGGTGACTACAGTGAGGATGACAATGAAGAAGAAGAAATTAGACTAGAAGGGGAATTTGACAGGGAAGTTTTGAATCACATAGAGGAAAGGATTTTTAGGGCCATTACTAAGTTTGGGAAAAGAGCTACAGTTGATGTGGGTATATTTTTATGAAATCTGAAACCAGATGAGTTGATCGACTGGATCAATAAACTAGAAGAATACTTTGAGTATGAGGATATCAGGGACCCAAATAGGGTTAAGTTTGCAAATTCCAAACTGAAAGGCCATGCCAAAATCTAGTGGCAAGAGGTTCAATTGGAAAGAAATAGAAGAGGAAAGGAGAAGATCACAAGGTGGGATCGCATGGTGGACAAATTGAAGAAGCGGTTCATTCCTGTGGACTACGAGCTTGATTTTTTTAAGAAGATGCATGGGCTAAAGCAAGCAGGAAGATCAGTCCAAGAATACAGAAGAGGTTTATTGACTTTTGTTTAGAGTAGGGCATGCAGAAGCAAATAAGGAGAAGGTTGCTCATTATATTAGTGGGTTGCAACCTAGCATCCGGGAGGAATTAAGTCCTGGTAAGAATGACCAGTGTTGAAGAGGCATACTAGTTTTCCCTACGAGTCAAAGAGATGCTAAATAAAAGGTTTGAAGGGAGACAAAGAGGGTGTTTTCAAGGAGAAAGGGGAAGTGGTAGGTCATTTGGAGGCCGAAATGAAATCCAAAAGAAAAATGAAGATGTGGGTACTAGCAGAAACCAAAGGAAATAAGGGTTTCAACTGCTCCCGCGATCAAGACTTTGAAAATTAGAGAGGAAGAGGTAGAGGATGTGGACAAGGAAGAGGAGGCTTCCATGGTACCTGTTTCCATTGCAATGAAGAAGTTCATCATGCCTTTGAATGCCCTCAATGACAAGGAAGGAAAAATAGGAGAGCTGAGGGTTAGGCTAGGGTTGCTCATGTGAATGAGGATGCATAGTCATCACATTCAGAGGATGTAGAAAGAGGAGAGACTTTAGTGAATGAAAGGGTCCTACTAAGTGGTGAGATTGAACCAGGACAAAGGAGGAGTTTATTCTGTACCAGGTGCAAATGTGAGGAAAAATGTTGTGATGTGATCATTGATGGTGGTAGCACTAACTTGGTGTCAGAAGAGATGGTCTCTAAGCCTAGCTCAAGAGGGAGAAACACCCCCAGCCCTATCGGATTGCTTGGGTGAAAGATGATCATAAGGTTCTGGTAAGTGAGCAATGTCTAGTGAAATTCAAAATTGGGAGTTACCATGATGAAGTTCTTTTTGATGTTATTCCAATGGATGTTTGCCAACTATTGTTGGGTAGATCATGGCAGTTTGATAGGCATGCAGTACATGATGGTCTTGCAAACACATACTCTCTAACAAAGGATGGAGTTCACCACAAACTAAAGCCCATGAGAAAGGAAGGTGAAAAGATATTTAGCAGTGCTAGGATTTTTCTTGTTGATGGAAGAAAGTTTTTAGATGGATTGAAACATCAGCATATGTGCTATGCTTTGAGTCCTAGGAAAGATAAAGAAGGTAGTAGTGAAATACCACTTGAAGTTTCATATTTACTAGGAGAGTTTGGAGATATTATCTTTGATAATGTTCCAAAAGGATTGCCACTAGTAAGGCAAATTAGTCATCAGATAGATCTAATTCCAGGAGCTAGTTTTCCTAACAAGGTTGCTCAGAGGATGATTCTTACTGAAACATAGGACCTAAATAGATAGGTTCAAGAGCTATTGAGGAAGGCATTGATTCGGGAGAGCTTGAGTCCATGTGTAGTACTTTTAGTACTAGCACCAAAGAAGGATGGAGAGTGGAGGACATATACAAACTATCGACCTATAAATTAGATAACCATCAAGTACTGATTTCCTTTGCCAAGAATGGATGATCTTATGGACTGCTTGAGTGGACCTCAGTAGTTCACAAAAATAGATCTCAAGAGTGGCTATCATCAGATATAGATATGAGAAGGACATGAGTGGAAAACAGTCTTCAAGACCAAGGAGGATCTTTATGAGTGGTTAGTCATGCCCTTTGGATTGATGAACGCCCCAAGCACCTTCATGCGACTTATGAATGAGGTACTTAAGAAGTTCTTGGGAAAATTTTTTATTGTCTATTTGGATGATATTTTAATTTTCAGCAAGACTTTGGAAGAAGATTTATTGCATATTCGTAGTGTCCTTGAAAGGTTAAGAGAAATTGTTAATTAATTTGAAGAAGTGTATCTTTGCAAAAAGGGAGTTATTCTATTTGTGGTTTGTTATATCACCTGAAGGTCTCAAAATGGATCTAGAAAAGGTAAAAGCCATCTCGGAATGGCCTACTCCAAGGTCCTTTTATTGAGGTAAGATCATTTCATGGTCTGTTTAGTTTTTATATGAATTTTATTAAGAATTTCAGTGGCATATGTGCACCCCTAACTGACACAATAAGAGGGGATAGAAAAGAGTTCAAATGGACTGCAGCAACTACGAGAAGTTTTGAAAGGCTAAAGAAGAAGGTGATAGAACAACCTGTGTTGGCACTTCCAGATTTTAGAAAGGTGTTCCAATTGGATTGTGATGCTAGTGGCAATGGTATTGAAGCTGTATTAAGTCAAGAAGGTAAGCCTATTGAGTATTTTAGTAAAAATTTGAATGATACAAAGAAGAAGTATTTTGTTTATGATCAAGAGTTCTATGCAATAGATATATGTATATATGCATGCATGCCTATGTATGTATGTATACAGCCATACGTGCACACTTACATGCAAGATATATGTATGTATGGATGAATGCATGCATACATGTATATATATATATATATATATATATATATATATATATATGCATACATGTATCTATGTATGATGCATGGATGCATGCTTGCATGCATAGATATATATGTATGTATGGACATATGCATATGGATAGATATGGATATGTATGTATATATGCATAGATATGGATATATATATATATATATATATACATACATATATATATATATATATATATATATATATATATATATATATATATATATATATATATATATATATATATATATATATATATATATATATATATATATGCATGCATGCATACATGCATCCATACCTACATGTATCTACGTATAATGCATGCATGCATGCATCATACATAGCTAAATGTATGTATGGATACATTCATGCATAGATATATCTATGTATGGATGCATGCATGTATACATAGATATATATGTATTTATGGACATATGCATATGGATATATATATATATATATATATATATATATATATCGTGCATCCATATGCATGTATCCATACATATATATATATCTATGTATGCATATGCATGTATTTAATACTTGTATGCATGCATGCATGCATGCATATGTATGCATGATAGATGTATGTATGGATGTATGCATACATATATATGTATGTACAATATGCATGCATTCAAGCATATATATATCTATCTATACATGCATGCATGCATAGATATATCTATCCATGCATGCATGTATACATAGATATACATACATACATGTATCTATGTATACACGCATGCATGCATAGATATATCTATGCATGCATGCATGTATACATAGATATACATACATACATGTATCTATGTATGTATGCATGCATACATAGATATATTTATGTATGCATGTATACATAGATATACATACATATATCTATGTATACATGCATATATGTATGCATGCATGCATCCATCCATACATACATGTATCTATGTATGTATGCATGTATACATAGATATATATGTATACATGCATATACATATGTATGCATGTATGCATACATAGATATGCATATGTATGGATGCATGCATGCAATATGTATGTATCCATGCATCATACATACGTATATGTATGTATGTGTATATATATATATATATATATATATATATGTATGCACGTATACATATATCTATGTATACATGCATATACGTATGCATGCATGCATGCATACATACATATATGTATGCATGAACGCAATATGTATGTATGCATGCATGCATATATAGATGTATCTATTCATGCATCATATATATGTATATGTATGTATGTATGTATATATATGTATGTATGTATGTATATGTATGCATACATACAGATACAGACATATACATATATACATGTATGTATGTATGTATGTATATATGTATTCACACACACACATGCATGCACGCATACATATATGTATGTATGCATGTATGGATGAATATATCCATACACATTTATACATACATATATATGTATGTATATAGATACATGTATACATGTATGTATGTATGGATGCATACATACATGCATATCTCTATGTATGCATGCATGCATGCTTGCATATATCTATGTATACAATATGTATGTATACATTGATACATGTATGTATGGATGGATGCATGCATACATGTATACATACATATATACATGCATGCATACATACATAGATACATGTATGGATGGATGCATCCATCCATATATGCATACATACATGCATGCATCTCTGTATCCATGCATACATGCATAGATATAGTATGTATACATAGATTCATGCATGTATCTATGCATGCATGCATACATACATACATATATCTATGTATGCAATAGGTATGTATACATAGATGCATGCATCCATACATATATCTATGCATGTAGTGATGCATACATATATGCATCTATGCATGCATGGATGCATACATAGATACATGTATGTATGTATGTATGCATGATGCATGCATACATACATGTATACATAGATAGATAGATGTATGTATGGATGCATCCATCCATACATGCATACATACATGCATGCATATATGTATCCATGCATACATACATACATATATCTATGTATGCAATATGTATGTATACATAGATACATGTATGTATGGATGGATACATGCATACATCTATACATACATAGATACATGCATGCATGCATGAAAACATACATACATATATCTATGTATGCATTATGTATACATACATATATCTATGCATGCATGGATGCATACATAGATACATGTATGTATGTATGTATGCATGATATATGTATGTATGGATGGATGCATGCATACATGTATACATACATAGATACATGCATGTATCCATATATATATACATGTATGTATGGATTCATCCATCCATACATGCATATATACATGCATGCATTTATGCATGGATGGATGTGTACATACATGCATGCATCTATATATCCATGCATACATACATAGATACATGTATTTATACATAGACGCATGCATGTATCTATGTATGCATGCATGCATGCATAGATACATACATATATCTATGTATGCAATATGTATGGATGGATGTATGCATACATACATAGATGCATGCATGCATGCATGCATACATACATACAT
Source organism: Cupressus sempervirens (assembly GCA_028749045.1). Taxonomy (NCBI): domain Eukaryota; kingdom Viridiplantae; phylum Streptophyta; class Pinopsida; order Cupressales; family Cupressaceae; genus Cupressus; species Cupressus sempervirens. Next base: position 415,921,307 of record CM053790.1, read on the forward strand.
ACATATATCTATGTATGCAATATTTATACATACATATATCTATGCATGCATGGATACATGCGTGCATGCATCTATGCATGCATGGATGCATACATAGATACATGTATGTATGTATGTATGCAGAATACATGTATGTATGCATGCATGCATGCATACATGTATACATACATAGATACATGCTTGCATACATACATAGTTACATGCATGCAATCATACATGTATCTATGGATGCATGCATGCATGCATGCATACATACATACATATATATGTCTATGTATGCAATATGTATGTATACATATATACATGTATGTATGGATGGATGCATGCATACATACATGCATGCATCTATTTATGAAATAGATACATGTATGTATGTATGTATACATGGATGCATACATACATATATATGTATGCATACATGTATACATATATAGATACATGTATGTATGCATAGATTCATACATGTATGCATGCATACATCCATAAGCATGTATGAAAGATATATACATGTATACAACTATGTATGTATGTATGCATGCATGCATACATACATGCATGCATGCATACATAGATACATGTATGTATACATAGATGCATGTATGTATGTATGGATGGATGCATGCATGCATCCATACATATATTTATATATGCAATATGTATGTATACATAGATACATTTATGTATGCATGCATGCATGCATACATACATACATACATACATACATACATGTATTGATGTATGCATGCATACTTACATATATATGTATGCATACATGTATACATACATAAATACATGTATGTATACATAGATGCATTTATGTATGGATGCATGCATGCATGCATGTATATATACATACATGTATCTATGTATGTATACATGTATGATTACCTACATGTACATCTCTTGGACTATGCGCTATCCCAAGTGCAGCGCTTGGGAAGCACAGATTTGGATTGTGCATGGGTAAGGGGGGGTTGATTTAACGTTGGGAGTAGGGGAGTAAATGTAGGGCCAGAAAGTATATGTTAGTATAGGAAAGTTAGTTTTTGGGTTTGTGTTAGTAAGTAGGTTAGTATGATGTTAGGTTTAGTTAATATGTTAGTTTTGTTTATGTAATTTGTTTTGTTAGTTAGTTTAATTTATTAAAAATTGTAAGTAGTTTATTTTAGCATGTTAGTTAATTTAAGTTAGTTTAATGTTTTAAAGTTTTATGTTAGTCTTTCTTTATGTTGTTTAATAGTTTTTTTAAAAAAAAATGTTAATGTAAATTTAGATAGTTGTATTATCAATGTTAATTTATATTTGAATATTATTTAGTTTTGAATTTAAAGGTTAAACTATGTTGGATGTAGTTAATTTAGTTTTAAAATTAATTTAGAAAGTTTTAATACATGTTTTGTTATTTGTTTTAAGTTTTTCATTTTAAATTTTAATATATTTAGTAGAAATTTTATACTTTTAAAGTTTTAGTAAACTTATTGTGAACTAGTATCCTATTTTATCACGTGAGTATTTGTTAGACAAACAGAAGATGTTAAATTGATTTCCTGATCACCTTGTCAAATTTAAGTGTAATTTATATTGTTAATATCTTCATAAATGTTTAACTCTTAATAACATTATGGGTTTTTAATTAAAATTGAAATTTAAGAAAAGCTAAATAAAGTATATCTATATGTATGAGTAGATGTATTAATTCTTTTAACTAGTCCTTGATTAGATATTTCAATTAATTTTAAAACCAAACTCATTTAAAATTGTTATTTAAATAATCTTCCTATCTCGTTGAGAAGTTAGTGAAACAACGTGTTTAATGATCCCTATAAATCAAATAACGAGAGCATCAAATTTTAACGATGGATTCCTTCACAAGATATGTAACTTAAGATGAGATTTAGAGAACCTTACTTAAACTGTGATCACAAACTTATCAAACTTAGAGCATTCTAATTATTAATTTTTTTTTTAAAAGAAAAGAGATTTGTGTGTTTTTGCCTCGTAGTTTGGGCATGACATTTTGGTATTAGAGCCCATGTTTCAATACTAGGAACCTTAAACCATTGTGCTTCCTAAGCTTAACTCAAACTTTTATTTGTGAAGATGCCTCCTGTTACTCGAAGCAACCGACGAGGCAGAGGTCATAGGGCTAGGGGTGGTAGAGCGGAATAGGAGGATGGACCACCTCCACCACCACCACCTCCACCTCCACCACCACCAAAATTGAACTAGGACATTATAGATACACTCCAAACTTTGATCGATGTAGTCTAGCAGAGAGTAGTGCATGTAGTTCAGCCAGTTCAGTAGATTCCAGTAGTGGAAGTAGAGGGACCCGAAGGAGGTAGACCTGGAATTAGAGAGAGGACTAAGAGTCCCCCACTGAGATAGATTGAGGGCCAGGGTGAGCACGAGGAAGAGTCAATATACTAGAGAGGACCGCCACTTGATAAACCTCAAAGACATATAGGAGATGACATCAGGGAATTGATCTGACTTGGACCACCATTGTATACGGGTTCCAGTGAGGGAACAGTAGTAGAGGCATGGTTGTAGAGCCTACATCAGTGCTTTGGATTATGACCCTATGCGAGTAGTCTAAAGGCATGCCTATTAGTTCATCAGTTGAGAGGGGATGCCTCCAATTGGTGGCATCAGAAGGAGATCATAGGTGGAGTGAGGATGGACACCCTCACATGGGAGTCTTTCCTAGAAAGATTCTGAGAGAGGTACTTGTCAGAGCATTTTTGACAGAAACAAATAGAGGAGTTTCATTCTCTTTATCAAAGAGGTCTTACAATGGCTTAGTACGAGAGCAAGTTTCTTAGCTCCTTCCTTATGTGGAATACATGAAGGATGAGAAACTACAGGTGCATCACTTTATTATGGGGTTGAATTTCTCAATTCAAGGCCCAGTTCAGATGGCCTTCCCTACCACGTTCAGACAGGTAGTAGAGATAGCACTAGTGGATGAGGATACTCGAGGTAGGCAAGAGTCACGGGATCGGTCTTAGAATAGAAACTCTTCCTAGCAGAAACCCCCTTGGAAAGGGAATTAGAACTATATAGCAGGGTCCTCTAAGGGCCAACAATCTTAGTAGCCAAAGCCATAGCAACAGGAGCAGAAACCTTCTCAGGGTTATCAAGGCTCCAAGCCCAAGTAGTGGTTGTCACAGAGTCCCAAGCAAGATCTAAAAGTATAGGCCCCATAGTCACAATTAGTGAAGACTTAGTAGTCTTCTAGGGGTGGTTACAGTAGATCTAATAGGTTAGGAAGCCCACAAAAATCTAGATCACAGGGTGCACGATGTTATACTCGGGGACCATGCTACACTTGTGGTGGCATGGGTCATATAGCTAGGGAGTGTCCGTAGGGATAGGCATCTAGTGGTTAGAGTAGAGCTTTTTCAAAGCTGATAGTTGGTGACATGGGTAGATCCCACAGAGTTTTTGCAGCGATTGATAACTACTAGGCTAAGCATCAGGCCATAGTTATCAAGGGTATAGGTATTATACAGGGCCATATGGTTACAATTTTATTTGATTCTAGAGCTACTGACTCTTTTATATCTTCATATGTGGTGGAGCATTGTGGGCTAGTGGCAGTTAGACAGGATGTTAGTTGAGAAGTAGAGTTAGCCTCACGGGCCAGAGTGTCAGTTAGTTCCATGGTGCAGAGTTGTTAGATGTAGATTGGAGACATGTCTACTAGGACTGATCTATGCATTACCCCTCTAGGTTCTTATGATGTTGTTCTTGGCATGGATTGGCTTTATGCCCACAACGCTAAGATGGATTTTTGACAGAAGAGGGTGGAATGTGTGGATGATGATGGTATCTCTAGGGAGATCTTTGGATTGAAGAGACTTGTATCCCTTCATATGATTTTTGCTAGGTAGCTTAGGTGGTGCATGTGAAAGGGTTGTCAGTTGTTCACTATCACCATTAGTGAAAAAGAGGAAGATTCAGAGGGGGAGCCATCTCTCAATGATTTTCCAATCTTGCAAGAGTTTGTAGATGTGTTTCCTTCAGAGCTTCCTAGTATGCCTCCACCTTGAGCAGTGGATTTTCACATAGACCTTGTGCCTGGAGCTGAGCCAATTTTGAGAGCACCATACAGGATGACTACTCATGAGCTCAGTGACCTAAAGGCTTAGTTGGAGGAACTCTTAGAGAAGGGGCATATTTGACCTAGTGTGTCACCTTGAGGTGCACTAGTGATCTTCATCAAGAAAAAAGATGAATCACTTAGGTTGTGTATTGATTATCGGCAATTGAACAAAGTGACCATCAAGAACCAATATCCTCTTCCCAGAACTGATGATCTCTTTGATCAGTTGTAGGGTGCCTAAGTATTTTCAAAGATTGATCTAAAGTCGAGTTATCATCAATTGAGGATTGTGGATAGTGATATCCCCAAGACAACTTTTTGTACTAGGTATGGCCACTATGAGTTCACCATGGTACCCTTTGGCCTCACAAATGCTCCAGCTATATTCATGAGCCTCATGAATGGAGTATTTCATACCTTTTTGGATAAGTTTTTTGTTGTTTTTCTTGATGACATTCTAATTTATTCTCATGATGAGAAAGAGTATGAAGAGCACCTGAGATAGGTATTGCAGAAGCTGAGAGAGAATCAATTTTTTGGTAGCATGTTGAAGTGTGTGCATTCTTTTGACCGAAGATACATTATTTGGGTCATGTCATATCAAGTGATGGAGTCTCAATAGACCCATCAAAGATTAGGGCCATCATATATTGGCCAGCACTCACCAGTGTTACTTAAGTGAGGAGCTTTATGGGGCTAGTAGGATATTACCGACATTTCATTTCAGAATTCTCTAGATTGGCACACCCCATCACATCTCTTCAGAAAAAGGGGAAGAAGTATGAGTGGATAGATAAGTGGTAGAGCTTTTTAAGAGCTTGAGAGAGCCCTCACGAGTGCAGTGATTCTTATAGTACCAAATCCTATTGAAAATTTTGTGGTGTGCACCGATGCATCTTTAGATGGTATAGGTGTAGTCCTTATGCAGGATGGACAACCTATTTCTTTTGAGTCTAGGAAGTTGAAGACTCATGAAATCAATTATCCTACTCACAACCTAGAAGTTGCAAAAATGGTTCATGCATTGGTGAGATGGTGACACTTCCTTCTAGGTCATAGATTTGAGCTTCATTCCGATCACCAGAGTTTGCAGTACATATTTTCACAGCCAAAATTTAATGCTAGGCAAAGAAGGTGGATGGAGTTTCTATGTGAGTACAATTTTGATGTTCATCACATCAAGGGAAAGGAGAATGTGGTTGTAGATGCCTTAAGTAGAAGGTTCCATGAGCTTTCATCTATGACTACTTACACTAACTTGAGAGAGTGGATCTTACAACACTTACCAGTCGACGAGCTTTATGCAGAAGTGAGTCAATTAGTACATTCTCAAAGACCCTTGGAAAGGAAGTTTTTAGAGTATTGCTTGGAGTCTGATGAACTTTTGCATCATAGGGGACGTATGAATGTACCTTCCATTGGGGGTTTGCATGAGCTCATTGTACTTGAGGCTCATAGAGCACCTTATGCAGTGCACCTTGGTGTTAAGAAGTTGCATGCAGATTTGAGGTAGTTGTATCATTGGCCAAGCATGAGAGTGTAGATTGCTAGCATAGTTGTAAGATGCCTTGAGTGCCAAAGGGTGAAGGTGGAGCACGGTCATCCTATTGGGCTTCTTCAGCCACATAAGATTACAGAGTGGAAATGGGATACTATATCTATGGATTTCATTGTTTGTCTTCCTATGTCATCTCGCTGCCATGATGCCATTTTGGTGATAGTTGACACATTGACCAAAGTTGCCCATTTCTCACTTGTGCATACTATATTTATAGCATGAGACATAGCTCAAGTGTTCCTATAGGACATTTTCAAACTTCATGGTGTTCCCTATAAGATCATCTCCAATAGAGACTCTTTGTTCACTTCTTCATTCTAGAGAGAGTTGCAAGTAGCTTTGGGCACTAGGCTCAATTTTAGTACAGTGTACCATCCTTAGACCGATGGTCAAACTGAGTGAGTGAATAAGGTTTTGGAGGATATGCTACATATGTACATGATAGACCATCGAGTCAAATGGGAGGAATACCTATATCTTGTCAAGTTTGCCAATAACAATGGGCACCATTCCTCCATAGGTATGCCACCTTATGAGGCCTTGTACAAAATACTATGTAGGATGCCCTTAAGTTGGGATAGGATCAAGGATCAAGTATCTATTGGTCCCCAGTTAGTAAAGGAGATGGAGTAGTAGGTGACCCTAATTAGACAACACATAAGAGAGGCATAGGTTAGGCAGAAGAAGTATGCTAATGCGTAGAGGATAGATTGAGAGTATCAGGTTGGTGATAGAGTGTTCTTGAGGGTGTGACCACACAAGAGTTTGATTTCATTTGGAAAGGGCTCTAATTTGGCACCTTGATTTTTTGGGCCATTTGAGATCCTAGAGAGGATAGGACTTGTTGCATACCATTTACCTTTTCCACCTAGCCTATCATGCATACACGATGTGTTTCACATTTTAGTACTTAGAGGATACATTTATGATGAGTCTCATATTATAGATTGGGATGCTTTACAGGTGGAGGCAGATGGATAGCTAGCACTAGAGCCTATTCATATTATTGCTCGACAGACCCTAGCACTTCGAGGCGGAGAGCTAGACTAGGTTAGGTTCCAGTGGGATTGTTACAATGAGGTCATGGCTTCATGGGAGGATGCGGCACAGATGCGATCTTAGTACCCTTATCTTTTTGATGAACTCTAGAAGGAAGTTCATACCTAGTGGGGGAGGATGTGATGCCTCGCCCCAAACCATTATAGCATAGTCATACATTACTATTATTTTGATATCACAATTCGAGATGTCAAGACATTATCTGATGCTTAGAACATATTATATTATTTCATGCTGTGTGATGTTACTTTCAGATATTTGATGTTTGTCATTTAATGTTCTATATATATGTATGTTGATGAAATCAGTAAATGTAGGATTGATACTTTGATTTAAGAGATTTTAATGGTTAAGAAATGAGAGAAAACCTTGACTAATTTATTGATGTATGTTTTAATTTATGTGAATTTTTGATACGTAAATACATATGTACATGTGATTTTATGAGACTACTAATGTGTGCAATTAGTGTGCAAGATATTTTAGATGAGAAACTTGATGGAGGAACAAAACTGATCCCTATATGCTAACTGTCGAGACCTTGTTGTTCGTAATCAAATTTATTGTGATATATGCATGTATCTTTCTATGATCAATAAATGTTAATGTTCATAACTATGTTCTTTTAGTGTCACTTGACACTCATGAATTGTTTGTGATCTTCAGCATGCCTATTAGGGTTAGTTGTGTAACCTTTGGACCTAAGTCATATTAAGTTAGTGTCTTTTTGCTAATTTTGTTCTTAATCAAGTTTAGTCATCCCTAATCCGGATTAGTGCTTAATCTGCATTGTTAGAGTTGTTAGATGGTCCAAAATTATTTCTTAACTTTTGTTTGTTTCCAAACCTATTCTTAAGGCTTTAAAACATGAAATATTTATACCCAAGGGGTATGGGTATGGGTTGGGGGTCTTTTCCAAACCTTAAGCCCCTTTTATTAACTTTTGAGATCACTCAAAAAGTCTCTTTTTGTCTTTGTACGAAAATTGACTATGGCTACCATAAGTTGCATCACCTCACCTCCACCTAGTGATTAACCATAGTGTGGATTGAGTTAGGAACTTCTAGATTTGTAGGTGGGTGGGTGAAGTTATTGCTCCTTTTGGTGGGTGAATTTGAGGCTTATTTAGAACCTTCTTGGAGTAGTTTAGGTTGTTACCCAATCTCTACATTTATAGAGGAGTCTTGGAAGATTGAAGCAAGGAAGGGAAAAGCTCTACTCAAATTTGTTCAATTTCCATTACCTTTTTGTGAAGGTAGGAGTTCTTCATCTCCCTTGTTCAAATTTTCATGCTTGCTTCATGCTTATGCTACCTTGTTGTTGTTTGGATGCTTGTATGCATGCGGGTATGTTGGGAAGGATTGAAAACCATGTTCTTGAATGTTTTCCTTTCATGTTTATGTTTGAATTTTGAGATTTTCTTGCATGGGTGTTTTGGTATTACTCACCCTTGGATAGGGTAGAAGTGACAAATTTTGGGAAAGGTCTTTTTAGTTGGACTCCAACCAGTGTAGAGTCTCTTCTCAGGATGAGAAGAGGGAGAGAGGGTAGGGTGTTATGGGCCCCTACCTGTCAGCACAAAACTTGTATGAGTTTGGTATGTTAAAATGAAAGAACGGAAGTTCTTGGTTTATAGCCTCGATTGAGCATCTATTTTGGTGTTGTGCCTAACTTCTCCTATTAGAAGAATCCACCTTTCCCTAGTTTTGATTCATTATGAATCCTATTGTGTAAACCTTGTATGAATATGCATGTTTTCTTGTCTCTTGGTCATTCTTGTTGTCACTTGATCAAATTATGTTCTCTCCACGATTCTTAGAAATGTGTTGCAAAAATTGTTATGGAACCCTTGATTAGGGTCATGAAGGAAATTCAATTAAATTTTTGTAATTTGAGATTGAAATCCTATGTAATTTGTATTTCAAACTTTGTTGTAATGGCAACAACATTGGATTTTCTTCTTGGTTCTTTCCCGACTGAGCCTTTGAATCAGGTTTGCAAATAAAAATGGTGATTGAGTATATTTGTTTATCATGTGATTTAATCATAATTTTTAGTTAGATGGATGCACATCAAAAATAAGATGATAGGATGATGGTTTAATTAAGCAAAATTTTCAAGCTCCTTATATGTTAAATATGAAAAAACTATGTTAAGGAAAGAAAAATGGTTATGGTTGTTAGTTCAATTCAAGTTGTTTAAGATATCAATTAATCTTGTATTATTGTGTCACAATGATTAAATCTTTGTTTTAAATCCATCCAAAAAAAAAAATACACCTTGAAAAAAAAATACATTACTTTGTAAATCCACACTTAGAAAAAAATTTGACAAAAAAAATTTATATCCTAGAGCCAAATAGGCTCTGGAATTTGTATGGGAGAAACTAATTAAATGGCATTTAGTAATGGTGAGAGAGAGGGATGGAGCGGGTGGGAATTGCAATTCGAATCACATTGTTTTGAATCTAGAGAAAGGTGGGAGATAGGAGACCACGTCTGCAGGAGGGCATGCAGCAAGGCATGCAGCAAGCGCAGGGCAGGAAACGGAGGGGAAAGATGAGGATGCCTCAAAGGATGGGGACCCACGAGTTTTGATGCCCCATCCAAGTGAGAAGATTCCCCCTCCCCCCCATGTGGGTAGTGGGCCGTCTGGGACATGGGGACGCTGGTTGAATCTATTCGAGATAAAACCATCAAGTAAATCGTCTTTCCCAAAAGTCATTGACAAATCTGATAAGGAGAAAGGTATTTTTGCTCTGGAAATCCCTAGGGAAATTATTGACCACAATATCCTAAGCATGGCAAACACTCTGGTAGGAAAATTTGTAGGGCCAAGACCTAATATTGATGTAGTGAGGACATTTACCAGGAGAAAATGAGACCTTAAAGGGCATGTAGATGTGACTGCTATGGCCAAAGGCTTCATGTCTTTCGAGTTTTCTTGCTTGAAAGATTTTTCTCGTATACTATGCGCTAGGAAATTGTCTTTGGGAAGATCCAACCTAATATTGCAAAAATGGACATCCAACTTGGATTTGAACAATGATTTCCAATCTCAGGTTCCAGTTTGGTTAAGATTTCTGAAACTTCCTTTGGAATATTGGTATGAGGATGTCTTTGATGACATAGCCAGGACCTTTGGAGAGCTCCTCTCCATTGACCCTGTCACAGCTACTAAGAAAAGATTGAACTACGCAAGAATCTGTGTAGGAGTCATCAAAGGCCAGGACATGCCTCAAGTTTTAGAACTACAATCTCATCTGGGAAACAGATCTCAAAAGATTGACTATGAAAGTGTGCCTTTTGCTTGCTTCCATTGTAAGAAGGCTGGCCACAAGGCTGGATCATGTCCACTTTTCAAAGGGAAGAGTACGGTGGGAAAGGCTCATCCATAAGGGGGGATAAAAGATTCTTTAGATCCCAAAAAAGAATGGCGGAAAAAAGCATCACAAGTCAAGGCAAATGGAGAGGCAGAAGAAAAAACAAATTCTACTCCTCATGCGCCCCAAGAGGAATCAGGGCCTCCTCGGGTGACTGGAAACTTAGGAGGGGGAGAAGAGGAAGGAGTGAAAGACGATTCAACACATCTCCCCAATGTGAAGGAATCTGAGAAGAAATCTGAGGAGATAGGTGAAAAAATGACTCTTCCCCCTCTGGATTCTGAGGAGGATGACTTGAAACTATCCTTTGTCCCGAACTCCATGGAAGAACCAAAGGAGGGGGAACCCATGTCCCAGGACCCTAACCCGGTGTGTTGTCCCCCCCCTTCAACAGTAAACAAAATCATAGAGAGGCTGTCTGCATCGACAATGGAAGATTTGGCGAGAATTGATGCTTGGCTGGACAAAGGACTAGAGGGAGAAGAGAATCCCTGGATGGAAGTCAGGAGTAGAAAGAAGAAGAATAGCAGGGACCCTTCTCCGGTATCTCCCCCTTCTACTAGAAGCATGGCCAAGGCTGATCTCGGCCACAAATCTAACCTAGTGGGAAGGAAAAACAAGAATGAAATTAGGAAAGAGGAAGCCAGAAGAAACATTAAGGATGGTATGCAGCACACCATCTAGGAAGCATGTTCAGTAGTTAAATCATGAAAATCTTATCTTGGAATATTCGTGGACTCAATGGAATCCACAAGCAAGAAGTTATTAGAAACATGATAAGGGACCAAAGGCCTGATGTGTTTCTAATCCAGGAAACTAAAATGAAGAAGGAAAGGATGGAAAATATTAAGTTCAACAATAGCATGAAGGGCATAGCCTCTAACTCTGAAGGAGCGTCTGGAGGACTGTTGTTACTTTTCAATGATAAGTATTTCAATATAGTAGCTGAGTATGATGAAGATAACATTCTTTTCTGCAGAGCTCAACATTTGCACACCAATGATTCCTGGTATTTAGTGAATATTTATGCCCCCAATAATAAGAGAGATAGAAAAAACTTCTGGACCAAAGCTTGTAATATGGTGCAAGATTGTGACATTAAGAAAGGTATAATCATGGGAGACTTTAACACACCGCTAGAAGATAAAGAGGAAAAGGGAGGTATGCCCCTGGATTGGGAAAGTAAACAGGATCTTTCTAACTTCATAAATAATTTGGTCCTTATGGACGTAGAGCTTAAGGGCAGATCCTTTACCTGGTCAAACAAGAGAAAAGGCCATGATTGCATTCAGGTTAGGCTGGATAGAGCTCTTATATCTTCGGACTGGCTTCAATGCTTTAGCTGCAGTCTATCCCTGCTTCCCAGAATTGGTTCGGATCACTCTTCCATTTCTCTTGTTGTTTCCCCTTTGGTACACAGGAGATACCATCCTTTCAGGTTTGAGAAAATGTGGACCTCTCACCCTGACCTCATGGATAATATCAAACTATGGTGGGGGATAGAGGTGGAGGGCTCAGCCATGTTCAAAGTCACCAAAAAACTTAGCAATGTGAAGAGGATGATTAAAATTTGGAACAAGTCTGATTTTGGTCACATCTTCCATGAAAAGAAAGAGTTATTTGATAATCTAACTATTATCCAAGATTGCATTCAGAAGGAAGGTTACACTAAGACCAACAGGGTTTCGGAGCTCAAGACCCTGTCTGAAATTCATAACATTATTAATAAGGAAGAAAAATTTTGGAGGCAAAGATCAAGGATCACCTGGCTAAAGGAAGGAGATCGGAACACTAAGTTTTTTCACCTAACCACCCTCAAGCACCGTGCTAGTAACAGGATCTATGGTATCAGAAAGGAGCTGTTAACTGAAGAATCTGCCATCTCGAAAGAAGTTGTTTCCTTTTTCTCTTGCCTTCTCTCTATGGACCCAATGCTTTCTAATTTGGACCAAGAGGATTTGTTACACTGTATCCCTCACCTCATTCAACCTATCCATAATAAACAGCTCTGTGCTATTCCTAAGGCTTTGGAAGTTAGAGAGGCTCTCTTTTCTCTGCCTGCTGACAAGGCTCCAGGCCTAGACAGTTTTCCCACTTTTTTCTTCCAAAGGTTCTGGCCGGTGATCATGGGAGAGGTTGTTCAGGCTGTCCAAGAATTCTTTGGAGCCAAATCTATTCTCAAGGAGCTAAACTTGACTTTTGTGGTTCTCATTCCTAAATCCCCTGGGGCGGACTCGTTGGACAACTTCAAACCTATTAGTCTATGCAACTCTCTCTACAAGATCATCTCTAAAGTTCTCACTTTAAGAATGCTCAAGATATTGCCCATGATAATCTTGCAGCATCAATCGAGTTTTGTTCCAGGGAGACAAATTTTGGATTCTGTCCAGATGGTGCACGAAGTCATCCACTCTCTTGAGGCATCCAAACGGGAAGGTATGCTTCTCAAACTGGATCTTTCTAAAGCTTATGACAGGGTGGACTGGTCTCTCCTTGGGAAGGTCCTCTCGACTTTTGGCTTTGACAGTAAAGTTTGCAAAATTATCTCTCAATTGGTCTCCACCTCCTCCTTGGCTGTTCTGGTTAATGGAGTCCCTTCTAATTTTTTCAAACCTTCCAGAGGCCTCAGACAAGGAGACCCCCTTTCGCCCATATTGTTCATCATTTTAGCTGAATGCTTAGGAAGGTTTATAGACCATAGTAAGTGTGAGGCTTGTATCAAAGGGATCCTTCCCTCCTCTAATTGCATTCCCTTCACTCATCAGCAATTTGTTGACGATACTATCTTGGGGGGGGAAGCTTCTGTCAAAGAGGCCAGAGCCCTGAAGAAGATTCTTGATACTTACTCCAGTGGGATGGGTCAGCTAATTAATTGGAACAAAAGCTCGCTCTTTTTCATCAACACCTCTGAGTTTAGACAAAGTAAAATTGCCAGGATTCTGGGTTGTGGGGTAGGCTCTTTCCCCTCTACCTATCTTGGTCTTCCCTTGGGATCCTCACCCCCGGAGTCTTTTTGGAATGATATTTTGGACAGATTCAACAGGAAGATGTCTGGTTGGAAAGGGGTCTCTCTTAGTCAAGCAGGGAAATGCCTCTTAGTCAAATCTTCTCTTCAAAATCTGCCAATCTACGCCCTGAGCCTCTTTGGAATTTCAGGGAAAATAGCTGAAAGAATGGAGAAAATCTAGAGAGACTTCCTTTGGAATGGTAATGAAGGGAAGAAAAGATATCCTCTTGTTTCTTGGGAGAAGGTTTGCCTCCCTATGAGGTACGGAGGTCTGGGCATTAGAAAGATCACTCACCTCAATAAGGCTCTCCTAGCTAAACAAATATGGCGGATCTTCAGTAGCACCGGTGAATGGAGGGACACCCTGGTAAACAAGTACCTTAGAAGACCCACTCTTCTTTTCACCCTTTTTAATGAAGATATCCCAAAAGGATCGAACATTTGGAATAGGATCATGAAAGCCCGGGACCTGGCTAAGGCCAGGATATCATGGAAATTGGGAAATGGGAAGGACATCCAGTTCTGGTCGGATAGATGGCTTTCCCAAGATCCACTTATCAATAACCCTATTTTTGAGAGATGGATGCAAGCTTGTACTGATCAAATTGGGTCCAAAGTTTGTGATTATTGGAATGGCCAGGAATGGAGTGACCTATCCCTCATCTCTGAGGACTTGACTCCTATAATGCTTATGCTCAATTCCATGATTCCTATCAATTTGGGGGATGAGCTGGTCTGGAGGGATAATCCTAATGGAAGATACTTTGTTGCCTCAGGCTATAATTCCCTTTGGAGCTTAAAAGAGAAGGCCCCTTGGGCGGAGGCTTGGATTCTGAGTCTCACTCCAAAGATCAACATTTTTTACTGGCTGGCTCTTCAGAACAAAATCCTTACTCATGACAATCTCATGAAGCGAGGACATGTTATGCCCAGTAGATGTCCCTTGTGTAAGAATCAGGCTGAGACCGGAAATCACATTTTCATCTTATGTGACTATGCCAGGGAGGTGTGGAATGTCATCACACATGATAATGAAACCCTCTGGTGCAAACTGGATAATCTCATGGATTTTTTCCATCAGTGGAAAGGTCTTTGTAAGATTGCTGGTCGGCAGGATCACTCGAACTAGATTTTACCCCATTTTTGCTGGAGAATCTAGAAGGAAAGGAATAATAGAATATTTAGAGACAGAGAGGAGCCGGCTATAATCCTTGGCAGGAAGGTCTCGAAGAATATAAAGGAAAATCTCCAAGTGCTGAAGGAGGAAGAAGAAGGGGACAGAAAGATAGCTAAAGAAAAAGACAGGAACCTCAAAAGGCAAGATGCTAGCTAGATTCTCCCCCCAGATGGTTGGTCAAAAGCCAACTTTGATGGGGCCTCCAAGGGTAACCCAAGCCCTTTAGGCTGTGGTGGAATCATAAGAAATAGCTATGGGGAGGAAATAGCTGCCTTTGCTTCCCCACTAGGAATCCAGACTATTCATCTGGCTGAAGCAAGAGCTACGAGTAAGGTGGTCAAGTTGGCTTTTGAAGCCAGGATTACTAAACTCTGGCTTGAGGGGGACTCCAAAAACATTATTAATACCATTAATGGTATTTCCCCTCCCTCATGGACGATTGCGAACATAATTGCTGAGACTTGCGCCACTCTCACAAAGTTCGATAAGGTCCATGTCACTCATGTTTACAGAGAGGCAAACCCAGTCGCTGATTGGTTTGCTAATAAAGGGGTTAACGCCACCAATAATCTGTCCTGGCATGCCGAAAAAGATTTTTCGGCAGAGGCAAAGTTGCTCATCGACCAAGATAATATCTTGGGAAGGACAGCTCAAATCCAATGCAATTATGGATAATAAAGATTGCTTATTAAATGGTAAGTGCCATTATTGGCATCATGATTTGCACCAGAAAAAGGGGTTTCCTCTGACATTTTGACATGGTCGAAAGGAAGATACCATTATTTTTAGAAAGGGGTTTTATTCATGGGTATCATAAAAGAAACATCACCATTTTTTCAAATGCAAATAACTTGCACAGATCAGAGTTCATGAGAATTGTGGAAGTTGATCAGGTAAACATGACGGGTGAGAGGAGCAGAAAGGAGCTGGTGGGGGAAGTTCAGAAGTGGAAGAACAAGGCCAAAGTTTGGAGAGAGCTGGAAAAGGGTGGGGTTACTAATTTCTTCGAGAAACTTCATGGCTCGTATCCTGAGATCACTAACAGCATGGTGAATTCGTGGAATAATGGTAAGGTTAAGGTGAATGGGGTCTACTTTCAAATTACTGAGGATGTGGTTGCTGAAGTCACAGGGATTCTGAAGGAGGGGCATAAATTTTTCAGAGACAAGAAGATGTCTTCTAATGCTATCAAGGATTTTGTGAAAAACACTGAAGAGCTGAACAAGCTGGGCAAGAAAGAGACGTTTTTTGTAACGGATACTATAAAGAAGCTCTGGAGGTATGTTCTCTATGCTGTCATTGAATATATAACCTTAGACCCCAGGTTTGATAGGGTTAGGACTCACCATTTTGTGATTCTGAATCATTTTCGGCATGGTAGTGAGATCTCCTTCCCGTATTATCTTTTTAACTTGATGAACAAGGCCATTTCTAGTTTTAAAAAGAAAGCTACCGTCAACTCGGCACTACATGAGGGTCTTCTGCTTCTAATTCATGAGCATTTCCATGCTCAAACCATTAGCAAAAACCCTATCCAGGGGGTGGATGTTGACAAGAGCAGCTCCAGTTTTTCCTCAGATTTCGACGATGTCGAGAGCATCAGCTCTAATGAGGTTTTTGATCATTCAGGTAAGAAGACTAAAAGCCATAAGAAGGATTACCCCTCTATCAAATTACCCAGCAGAAAGAGCCCTAGAGGTCATACCCCAGCTAAAATTGGCTTTGCTGAGGAGGAGGAGGAAATGGATAATGATGATTCTGACAAGGTTTTGAAGGAGGAGTTGGATGAGGGGAAACTGAGAAAAAGATAGAAGAGAGAAGGAGAGAGCATGGAGCGATCCAGCAGTCAAGGAAAGGATTCTCTGCCCATTCCCCTCTCCCTTATACATCCCCAGCCTCCTTTGGAGGAAAATGATAACTCTGGACAGATTGAGGGGGAAGTGCAAGTTAATAACAGAAGGAAGGCTTGGAAGAACTTCAATGTGAGAACGGCCACTATGGGAATTTACAGAGAGGCGATGAACCCCCAACTCCTAGTGGACGACCTTGAGAAGCCTAGACTCAATGAGCTAATTGACCCGGCTATGGTGGCTATTTCTGATAATGCAAGAGAAACAGGTATGAATCTGTTGAACAATGCCCACAATAGCATGATTGACAACTTCAGATCGATTAAATGGCTTTTCCATGAGCTTGACGATGTCAGAGATAGGGTTTCCCAAATGGAAAAAATCAAGAGCAAGATAGGTGCTGAAGCCAAGGCGACCGGAACAGCTAGGAGACTCTGATGGAGAGGAGAGTAAAAAATATTGAGAACTACAATCACAACCTGGCTAGTCAAATAATCTCCCTCCTTGCTTTGATCAACGACAACATCCTCTCTCTCTTGGATAATCTCAAAGATAGGAACCAGATGGAGGAAGATGATAAACAGAACAGAGACAAAGATAGGCTGGATGTGGATAAAGTAAAGGACAGCACTATGGAGCAGGATCTGACGAACGCCCAGGATCATAAGGTAGAAGAGCAACAAGAGTGCGCCGAAGCTGCCCAAACCATGCTCAAAATTGAGAAGTAGTCTGCTAGGTTTGGTCTCTGTCCTTTGGTTTTTTTTTCTCCTGGCTTTGGCTTTTTGTCTGGTTTCCATTTTTTCTGGTTGGTTCTCTGGCCTTTTTAGTGGGCAGCTGTTTCGGGCTGGGCCTTTGGGCTTATTTTCAGCCATAAGGATTATGATTTGGCTGGGCGATTTTTCGCTTATTTTCAGCCTTTCTTGTTGTTAAACTTATGGGTTTCAGGGCCCCTTAAAACCTGTTTACCTTATCAAAAATAGAGAATCAAAATGATTCCTTAAATATCCTTTTTTCTTTTTTAAAAAAAAATTATATTTTAAATGAAAAACCAATAATAAAATAACCATTAAGAAAAAAAAAATAAATAAATATCCTAAACTTACCTAATAAACTTTATGACTTAAATGTGTCACCTTCTCCCCTTGGGCATTGCTCTTGGAATGAATTTTAAAAAAAAGTTTTCTTGGAAAGTGTTTTGCAAAGTCTTTGGTCATCACATAGGATGACGTCACCCCCTGTCCCCTCCATTGTTTTTTGCAGACCATGCTTAGGAGATTTAATTATTTTTAAAAGTCTTTTTTTCCCCCCTTGAGACTTGGTTGCCACCTCACATAATGGTGGAGAGGGGGGTGTCAGTGTACCTCTCTTGGACTGTGCACTATCCTAGGTTACAAAAAAATCTAGAGTAGCAGTTAGGGAAATTCCAATATTTCAAATTGTAAGTTGATTCAAGTCTTCCAAAAAAATTCATTAGAAAGGTGAATCACTAGAGAATCCAAATGTTTCACCCTCTTAGATCAATCTATCCATACATGATGTTTGAACATCAATTTTGCAGGGAAAACATTGTGTTTTATTGATTGAAAAGAAAAATCGCATCTCAATGATCCTACCACCCACCTATGAGGGATATTTAGGAATTTACAATGGTCACAACAATTTTTTAAACTAATTTGGCCATTTGGAAATGATTTTACAATATTTGCAAAATGTTGCTTAAAAGTTGCTTGACAACTTTTTAGCAACAATGCAACTGATTATGCAACTTTGTAACTAATAATCAAACTTGGTTTCAAACCTATCAAATTGATCCAAAAAGGAAAAAAACATGTTAATAGATGAAAATAACAATCTATCGTAAGATTTTGGGCTATTAGACACCTTTCATAATAGTTGACCAAGGGCTTATATTTGTGCCAAACTTGGAACTAGGCCTTATAAGTGGGTCCAAATTTACAACCAATATTCCTAACCTATCCTAAAGGTTTTAGGACCTTGAAGAATTCCTTGAAGTGTATTAAGAAACTTCATTTTTTGAGGATGCTCATATATGAGCCAAGTTACTTGATAGAGAAGTGCATAATGACTCTGAAGTTGACAGACCCATTGTAGAAAGAAGAGCATGACCAAGATTGTCAAAGTATGTCAGAAGACATCACCCTACTAGAAAAATTATTAGAAACAAAGAAGCCAGATCGATGACAATGAATAGGCTAAGAAGTGATACTTTTCTTTTAAGCATGCATAAGCCTAAGTGAGTGAAGGATGCATTAGAGAAAGAAGACTTGAGTAAAGCCATTGAAGAAGAGATTGATTAGATTGAGAAGAAAAAAAAATGGAATCTAGTACCCAGACTAGAGAATAAGAATGTTATTGGAATCAAGTGGGTGTACGTAAAAAAATTGGATGAGAATGGTGAAGTCACAAGGAATAAGGCAAGATTAGTTTGCGAGGGGTATGCATAAGAAGATTAAATTGACTATGGAGAGACATTTACCCCAGTTGTAAGATTGGAAGGAGTAAGAAATCTTCTTCCTTACTTTGCATAAAAAGGATTTAAAGTTTATCAAATGGATTTGAAATCATAATTTCTAAATGATATACTAGAAGATGAGGTTTACATTGAACAACCAAAAGGATTTTTTGATCCAAACAACAAGAACATGGTATGTAGATTGTACAAAGATTTATATGGTTTGAAGCAAGCTCTAAGAGCATGGTATGAGAGGCTTCACAACTATCTTGTAAAGATTTGTTTTGAGAAAGCCTATGATAACAACAATCTATACTTGAAGATAGAAGGAGGTGAAGGTATTTTACTAGCTGAAATATTTGTTGATGATATCATATTTAGAGGAAAAAATGCATTGTGTAAGACATTTTCAAATGAAATAAAGAAAGAGTTTAAAGTGTCTATGTTTGGAGTGATAAAGTTCTTTGTTGGATTGCAAGTATATTAGATGAAACATGGTATTTACACCACTCAGTCCAAGTATGTGAAGGAATTGAAATTCTTTAGTATGGAGGACTCAAAACTAGTTATTACTCCTATGGTGATAGGATACAAACTATCCAAAATAGATGATTCTACTAAAGTAAATCAAACATTGTATAGGTCTATGATTGGTAAATTACAATATGTAGTTCATAGAAAACCTGGCATTGCATTAGCTATTGAGATTATTTCAAGATTCTCTGCAAATCTTAAGGAGAACAATTTGATGGCTATTAAAAGGATAATGAGATACCTGAAAGGAAAAAAAGACTATGGTCTATACTACAAGAAGAATGATAAGTTTGAATTAAGAGCCTATATAGATACTAATTGGGCTAGAAATATTGATGAAAAAAGAAGTATAAGTGGTGAAGCATTTTTATTAGGAAAAATATTAGTCTCATGTACCAGTAAGAAACAAAGTTGTATATCACAATCTACTACTAAAGCTGAACATGTGGTTTTTGCAATGAATTGTACAAATGTGGTATGGATCAAAAAATTACTCAAAGAAATGAAGGAGGAAATTACTGAACCTATGATACTCTATTGTAACAATACAAGTGCTATAAACATATCTAAGAACCTTGTGATGCATACAAAGTCAAAGAACATTGTAATGAAGTATCATTACTTGAGAGAGTTGGTTCAAGACAAAGAAATGAGAATGGAATATGTGAATATAAAGGAACAAATAGCTAATATATTCACAAAATCTTTACCTAAGGATGCACATGAATATCTTAGAGGTAAATTAGGGTGATACCCCTATCCAAAGCACTAAAGAAGAAATAATAGTACCCTACATCAACTAAGTTGAATGTCAGATTTAAAAATTTGATGTAGTGGATCTAACTTTAGGAGCTAACTTTAGGTGTAGTGGAGCTAACTTTAGGAGCTTATTTTCAGCCTTTCTTGTTGTTAAACTTATGGGTTTCAGGACCCCTTAAAACCTGTTTACCTTATCAAAAACTTTAGGAGCTAACTAAAGTAATGGAGGAGTTGAAATATAAGATTTACACTAACAAACAAGGTGATAGAGGGAGAACCTGAATTGATTATATTTGCACATTGAGATGACAAGTTTTTTTCATTGTATTCAAAGAGTGAGAGATAACCTAAAGAGGGAGATATAACATAGAAGTCAAAGGGACAAGATACATTGAAAGAGATTGACAAATATTACATTTCCCTATATAGAGGAAGGACAAATATTGATAGAGGGAGAGTTTCAAATGTATTAAGTCTCTTTTTGGTGTTGTTTTTGGGATTGGCTTGACATCAACACCAAATAGGGAGATTGTTGATAAGAGATTATTTGAAGGATGGAACCTATCATGAAACAATCATTATTTTGTCAATGATATCAAACTTTCTACTTCATGGTAATATAATTACATTTAGTTTTAATGCTATCATTTGTTTGATTGATGAAGAGGATTTGAAAAGATAAGATTAACAAGAGTACCTAGAGAAAGGTTGAGTTATTTGGTGTATAAAAGGAGCACTAAGACCAAATAAGACATGGATGATATGATGTATTATTGATCTACTTAAGGCTAAAGTAAATGGTTACTTTGGCTAAGCCAAGAAGAAGAGTTTTCATAAAAAGTGTCTACCAATCTTGACTAAGAAAATAGTGTAAGCTGAGAAAACTTAGTTTAGGCCAAGCATAGTTTAGTAAGTGTTGAGTGTCAAAAAATACAACAGGTGTTGAGCATTAGTTAAATTTAGTATGTGTCGAGTGTTATGGAAATAAAATTGATGACCAAGCAAGGAAGACTTAGTAGATACTAAGAAACCTAGTGTTGGTTGAGCATTAGAAGACTATTATTGTTGAGTGAACAATGTGGATGCCAAGTGATAATGAAACAAGTTAAATCAAAGATTTGAAAAATTTGAGTTGACTAATTTTATTTCTTGAATTGTGTGAAGTGTGTGGAAGATAAGTATGATGAGTTGGTGGCACAAAATTCAAGATAAATAATTTTGAGGTGAATTCAAAGAGGATTGTAGAAGAATTTTTTAGAAGGGACTAAAATGGAAAGGTGGGTAGATTCATTAAATCTTATCTAACCCTAAAATGGACAATTGTGGTTATGCAACAAAAGACCTAAATTCTCTTTATAAGAGGATACAAGGCCAAAAGCAACTATTTTCATGTGTGAGAAACTAAGCAAGACAAGGAGTCTAGGGTTTTGCTTCATATGGTGGCCAAGTAGAAGAGTCTATAATTGGCATACAATGAAAGAAGGCTTAAGAGGATGAATATTGAAGGGTAAAAAAGTTGCCAGAGATGAAGAATATGAATGCTAAGCAGAATGGAGGATTGAACCAAAGATCTATAATTTGCAAGTGAGTTATGTTTTATTATTAGATCAAGTCCTACTATTACTTTCTAACAACTATATCAATCTGGATAAATCCTTTGGATTAAGGTTGACCTAGTAGTCATTTGTAAATCCTTGAACTGGGTGACATTATAATAGAATGTTCTAAAGTACTCTAACAAGGCTCACTCCTAATAGGATGATTGAAATCATTTAACTAGGTCACATTTAATAATGTGCTTTGTAACCTTTAATATGGTTAGCCTTCAATAGGGCATCACTTTAGAAGAGTGAAAATTGGTATCATATTACTAGTGGTTTTTTCCAAATTAGGTTTCCATGTAAAATCCTTGTGTCAAATTATGTGAATGAGTTTGTGGTATTTCATGCTTACATTACTGCAAAGTTATTTTGACCTAGGATAGTGACCTACTAAGTTAAGGTATTGGATTTTCTAAAGGATGTATACATGATATGGTTTTATGGAAATGAATATTTGAAGTACTGAAAAAGTTTCATTTGTATATTTGGACCTTGGATAACTGATTCATACCCACTAGTTATTCTAAAGAATTCCAAGAATTGTGTGTATATTCCTTCTCTAGATCTAGTGTTTTCCTTTATTGGATATAGTGGAGTCATCCATCAAGGAAAGAGGTATTCATGTTAGATAACTAAGAGGGGGGATTAATCACTTATGTTCAATTATCCTATAGTCCCTTCAAACATTTTCAATAGCATAAAATATCATAAACATTATTAGCAATCACCTATTATTGTTAGCATGAATATTGATGATATTCCTTTGGGGAAGTATCCTAAGAATTTATGGAACATTTGGAAGATTGACATGTTGCATTTATGGCTATATTTTTCATTGATGTCAACATCATATTATATCTATTAAGACCCTGATAGTAACAGACAAAGAATGAGGTTGTACAAATAGAGTATTGGTGATGAGGTCAATCAGAGTTGATGATATGTTCTATAGTGTATATGGATGATGTGGATAAGTGCACATATAGGAATTCAAAAATATGTGAAAGTTATTTGTGACTTACATAAAGTAGTGTGTAGATAGAGTACCCCAGAAGTGTTTTCCAATGTTTGGATTATATCTCTTAATAGAGATAGAATCATGATGGGAAATGTGAGACAGTGACAATAGATAACCTAATAATGATGTCAGCAAGTGTGTGAGGTCTAAGGTCACACATGTAAAAAGTTGTGAAGATAGTGAGCCAAAGATACTTTATAATTGTGAAAAGATGCAATGAGTTATGTTATCTTAATAAGGTCCTATTATAATTAATTAGGAAAGCCTCAAGGCCAACTCAATTAATTAATTTTAGGATATGGTTTAAATTAAAGTTATTTTCCTTGTGATGAAGTATATATTGGAATCAATTTATGAATATAATTCTAGCAAGTGATCAAAGGGATTATTGAGATGTAAAGTTAAAGATCTAGTATTGAGATTTGAAAGGTATTTGGTATGGTATTGGCATAGTAAGAGGAAATAGAAAGAGTTTGATTTGCTAGGGATAAATTGCATTTCTATTATTCTAAAATGAATAATAAAAAGACTAGTTGGATAGTGAGTTTGGTAGTCTTTCCCTTGAAGCTATTTTGATAATGGGTTCATCTATCTTCTACAACTCCTAACAAGGTTGGCACAACTCCTAATAGGGTTGGAATCTCCTAACATTGATTCAAAGTCTCCTAATAGGGATTGATATGTACTGAATGTATCTCACTGGCTCCTAATAGAGTCCATCATCTTACAAGGAACTTATATATTAGTACATTATTTTGTGGGTACCATCCCCACTAGGATTTTCCCTCTGATTAAGGGTTCCCTAGTCAGCATATTTGGTGTTATTGTGGATGTGTATGTGTATCTTCTTATAGTTTCTAATTTTATTGATCACATGTTTAAGGTTTAATAAGGTTGATAAAATTTGTATTGATGAGATAACTAATTCACCCCTCTCCCCCTCCCCTACCCCTCTTAGTTATCTTGATGGACTTTACTCTATAACAATTGGTATTAGATCTTCAAGTCCTTGAAGAAAAATCTTGAAAACCTAAAGAGATCAATGTTATGTCATTTCAACAAAAGAAATTCCTAAGTTTGATGAAGTTAACTATGACAGATGAAAAGAGAATATGAAGACACATTTGTTGTGCATGGGTCCAAGATATTGGTTGATGACAAAGAATAGAAAGAAAATTGTGGAATAAAGAAAACTTGAAGAATATAGTGAAGCTAAAAGAGATCAATTCATGTGTAACATTCTTGCTAGATAAAAAATTTTATCAGCTCTACCTAAAAATGAATACAATCAGGTAAAATCCTTAGAAAAATCTCATGGAATTTGGAAAGAATTGGAATCTACTTTTGAAAGTGGTAAGCCTGCAAAGAGAATCAGATCACAAAATTGGATTTTTTTCAATAGGCTAAAATGATGGAAGATGAATATGTAAGAAGTTATATTGCTAGAATATTATTAAATTTTGCAGGAATCAAGTCCTATAATGGAACTAAAGATGAAGATGAGATTATATGGAAGATCTTGAAAACCTTGACACAACCATTCAAGGAGACAATGTAGATGATTGAGCAAGTGATACCTTGTACTAATAAATTTAACAAAGAAACTCTTTTGGAAGTAGTAGAAATAAGGTTGAAATAGTCTAGAGATTTTCCTAGAGTAGAAACTACTTTTAGTGCATTAAGTGTATGCCCTTCCTTGTCATGATGTGCAAAGCACCAGTGGAGATTATGCTAGTAGTAGTAGATCCAAATCTGAGGAAGATAGAAGGATTAAAGAATGAGTTACCTTGCTTGTGAGGAAAGAACCAGATAGAAGGAAAATATTTAAATGTTGGACTTGTGATGAATTTGGTCATTATTCCTCTAAATGTCCTAAAAGAGTGAAAGAGTACAAAAAGAATTTCAATTATAGAATTCCTAGAGAATGTTTGTATTCAAATGAAGATGATGACTCTAATCAAAGAGTTTGGAGTGAAAGTGATGATGAGTTAGGATTTGTTGCTATAAAATAAGAAAATCTTAAAAAGAATTTAGAAAAGAGAAATCCCTAGTGTTACAAGTTGAGAAGAAAAATGATTGGATCATAAATTTGTTAGTTCAAGAGCCATGATGGAGGAATTGCTAGAGTTGGTAATAATGTGGCTTGTCATATCAAGGGAATGTGATCTATTACTCTTGATGGGAAAACTAACATTGATGATGCTTACTTTGTTGATGTATTAAAACTTAATCTACTAAGTGTTGAATAGTTTACTGATAAGGGATGTTAGTTATAGTTCATAGGGAAGACATTCATTATTAATGACAAAGATGAACAAGAGTTCCTTTCCGAGCAAGACATTCACTACAATAGCAATATTGGAGATTATTCATACAAATTTGAATGGTCCCACTAAGACAAGAGGATTCTATGGTGAAAGATAATTCATGAATAATGTTGGTGAATTACTAGGATGGTGTGGGTAGCTTTCCTTAGAGAAAATTTTAAGAATTTCAAAAGTTTAAGTTCTTTAAGAGTAGAGTTAAAAATGAGTTTGGATTGAAGATTAAATGTTTAAGATTTGATATAGGTGGTGAATTTAGCTCAAATGAGTTTAACACCTTTTGTGAAGTAAATGGTATCAAGAGTAAACTATCAGATCCTAAGACTCCTAAGTAAAATGGAATTACTAAGAGAAGAAATAGGTCTATGACAGAAAAAAAAAGAGCTATGATGTTTGAGAAATATGTATCAAAGATATTTTGGAGAGAAGAAATTAATATAGTAGTATATACATGTTACAAGCTAGAGTTTATGTTGCACAATAACATCTAAAGAAAAGGTTGAGTTATTAAAAGGAAGTTAAAATGGACATTCGATTAGATTGACTTTGATAAAGCAAAGTAATTATTTATTTCAAGAAAGTTAAGCCAAGCCGAGCAATAGAGTAAAAGAATAAGGAATGCCAAGTGATGCTAGTCTTAATTGAGCTACAATTAGTGTTGAGAAAATCTAGTGTTGACTAAGTATTAGTATCGAATGAGCAAGATGGTTGATATCAAGCAAGATAGTTGATACCAAGCCAAAAGCTTTATAATGACCAAGTAAATTAGTGATGACTGAGCACAAAAATTTAGAGATTGCTGAGTAACAATATGAGAGTGAATTTGAGGAAATCATGAGATTTAGCTGAATTAGTTGATTTCTTGGTAGATGTAAATCATGTTAAAGATAAGATTGATGAGTCAGATCATTAAATTCAAGATGAGGAATAGATAAAGACCTGATATACTAATTTTAGAGAAGTTTCTAAGGATAATCAAGAAGATAGAAAGATACAAAAAACCACATCAAACTTGATTGTAACCCCTAAGATCTATAGTGATGATTAAAAATGATAAAGCAATAATTTCCTATTTAAAGAGGGAGAAAGCTGAAAAAATGAAAGAGTGTGAGTACAAGTAGATGTAAGGGAGGCATATAGACAATGGCGGATCACAAACACACAAGTGAGTGAATGCAAAGCTAAACGAGATTTCTTACTTGGATGATGTTGATGTTGATAAGTGAATATAAGTAGAAGTTTTAAGTGTTGTTGAGAAGAGTGGATAGATTTCTTGAAGGGTTTCCAAGTGAATTGAGAACAAAGATGATGATGAAGAGTTTATCAGTGAGTCAACACTTGAACTAAATAGAGATCTAAATTTGCAAAGTGAGTTGTAATCATACATATAATAACCTACTATTTTCTTTCTAATCATTGTAAAGAATTTGTACTAAAATCCTTTTAACATAGGTTGACCTAATAGTCATTTAAAGATTTAACAATCTATGTAAATCCTTTACTAGGGTGACATTCTAAATGGAATGACCAAAGTCCTCTGATAAGGCCACTCCTAATAGGGTGATTAAATCCTTAACAAAGTCACATGTAATAGTGTGTTTTATAAACCTTTAATAGTGTTGGCTTCTAATAGGGCTCACTTTGAAAGAGTAAAAAAATGGTGACATGTTGCTGGTGGTTTTTCCCAAATTGGGTTTCCACGTAAAATCTTAGTATCAAATTTGTGTTGCATGCTTTACATTTTTACATTTGATGATTTTTTCACTAAGGAAAGCATGTTATGTTTAAGACAATATTTTTGCAATAGAGACTGAGCAAAAATAGGATAAGCATAATAATAAGTGTTTATGTTTAATTGTTCAAGTGGTACTTAAGGACCTTGAGTAACTGATTCACCCCCCCAACCTTGCCCCCACCTCATCTATTCTAAACATTTCTAATAGTTGTTAATATAGTGTAGTGATTATGAAGAAAATTTTGAAAGTACTTAAAGCTAAAGATCATGACTCATAAGAGAGATGTATCCAAACTAAAAAAGGAGAACTTTCCCACATGGAAATCCTTAATGAGGTTGCACATATCGAGTATTAGTGATTCTGCTATCAACTTTGTAGACAATAAGTAAGTAAAGGTAACCACTACTCATCTGACAATTGATAAATTGAAGTAGAAGCACGAATAGAATCAAGAAATTTTGGAGATTTCCTTAGCGCTAAGCTATGTTGACTTTGATGACTTAAAGGATTTTGATAGTGCAGATAAAATGTGGGACAAATTGAAAACCATAAATGGAGATGATGACAATGTCTTAAGAGCCAAGTCTGAAATCCTGGGATGAAAATTTCATTATAGGAGAATGATGGAAAGTGAGAACATAGTGCAATACTACACAAGAGTCAAACACATTGTTAATGCTATTTATTGTGCAAATGGAGAAATAAAAGATGAAACATTAATAAAAAAGGTATTGAGGACTCTACTCCTTATTTATGTGATTAGAGTTTCTGCAATCTTTGAACTGAGATACACACTAGGTAACACTTTGGCCTTAGAAGGTGTAATTGGTAGACATACTACTTTTGAGATGTCTAACTTTGATAACTACACACCTACTACTATTGAATCTGCATTCAAGTCACAATTAGTCCTTAGCAAAATAAAAGGTAAACATGTGAAATGTGATAGTGAGAATTCTAATGATGAGATTGATGAACTTGAAGCCATAATTGCAAAAATATGTGGAAGAGGAAAAGATAAATTATAAGTAAAATTTCCTTCTTCTTTTTTCATGCAACAAGGTTGGCTAGATTGCTACTAGGTTTCCTAACAGAGAGGATACAGATGAAAGGAGGGAAATAAAGTACAAAGGAAGAAAAGATGACAAAGACTACAAGAGAAGCAAGGATGACAAAAGTAAGAAATCTTGTTCTATTATTGAAGAAGAAACTAATAATTAATCTATGTGTAATAAAAATGAAGTTGTCTATGTTTCTATGAAAGAAGATTCTGATGAAGATGAGAAAACTACATTATTCTCATAATATAAAAAAGAGCGATAGATGAATAATTGATAGTAGATGCTCCAATCATATGACTAGTGATAAAGATAAATTTGAGGTTATTGGTCCATATAAAGGTGGGTGTGTTAAATTTGGTAATGATATCCCATGTGTTGTAAAAGATAAAGGCATTATTCAACTGACTAACAAGATAAAATGTGACAATATTTATTGAGTTAAAGGACTTAACTATAATTTGTTGAGTGTTTCACAGCTGAAAAAATTAGGTTACAAAGTTGAATTTCACAATAGGAAGGCCAAGATACATGATGTTGATGGTAATTTCATTGGAACTGGTGATCAGGCAAGAGATAACTCATTATATTTAGATTTATCAAATGAGACATTTTTTTTTGCACAAAAAGATGTTTAGTTATGGAAGAAGAGATTATGGCATGTGAACTTTGACAATCTAGTAAATATAAGTAAAATAAGAAAGTAAGAGGGTTGCCTAAACTAAAGAAGCTTGACAATGCCATGTGTAAACAATGTCAATTGGGAAAAACAATCAAGTCTTTTTTAAGAGAAAAATATACTTTACTAGTGATATTTTTGAATTGGTTCATACTAATGTATGTTTCTTAAAGCTTAATCTAATGCTTTCAAGCTATTCAAGTGGTATTTAGCTAGAGTTGAAAAAGAAATAGGGAAGAATCTAAAATTCTTGAGATTTGATAGAGGTGGTGAATTCATTTCAAATGAGTTCAATACATTTTGCATTGATAGAGGAATTAAAAGATAGATGTCAGCACTAATGACCCCTCCTCAAAATGGGATAGCTGAGAGGAGAAATAGATCAATAATAGACTGTGCAAGAACATTAATGATTTAGAAGAGTGTACTAAATAAGTACTGGAGAGAAGTTATTAATACTATTGTCTATACTTTAAATAGAGTACAAGTAAAGAAAGGTACAAATGCTACACCTTTTGAACCATGGTATGTATATTATCCTAATGTGAAATATTTTAAAACATTTGGAAATAGATGTTCTATACTGAAAGATAAAAAGAATGGAAAATTTGATGAAAAGAGTGATGAAGGCATATTCCTAGGATATTCTGCCAAAAGAAAAGATAAATAAATAGTTAAATTTTAACACTAACAAAGTTGTGGAAAGTGCGAATGTGAAAGTTGACAAGTTTATAGAAAGAAGTGACATTTCATGTAATGAAGAACCTAAAGATTATAGTACATTCATCTATGTGGATGATGATTCTCCTAGCTATTGGAATTACAAGTAGGAAAGGTAAACTTCTAAGAGGGGGAGGGAGGGTGTGAATCAGAAGTAAAAAGATGAACCCATAAAAATTTTCACCACTCATCTATCTCATACATTCAATAGATAAATTGAAATAACATGTAAACCACATACATCTAAATCATATAAACATATAAGCAATCACACATTTGACACCTTATATGATTACCTAGAAACTCTCCAAAGAGAAGGTCAAACTAGGGTGGGGATGAGAGCCACAATTCTTTACTACTACAATAATAAAGTGTAGCCAATTAAGGTTACAATGGATTGACCATACATCATGATCTACCTTGTGAAAGGCATGCCCTATTAAAGGCTTACAAGGATTGTTAAGTCCCACCTTGTTAGAGGATTTCAACACCCTATTAAAAGTGTGCCTGGCTAAAGGACTTCATAACATCCACTTAGAATGTCACCCTAGTAAAGGATTTACAATAGTCTGTAAGGACTACTCCACCTAGGAGATTTAACTAAAATCAATTATTAGGATGTTTCAACATAGATCTTGTGATTACCTCTGGTAGCCTAATTAAAGATCAAATATGTATAGTATCCTTCTTGATCCTTCCTAATCTGATGTAACAATTGTTGTATTCCTCTATTTTTTGTTCTCCTCCAACTGATTCTACAATTCACTCTCTATAACTTCTAAGTCTCCATGAAATGCTCTATTTTTTGCGTGCAAACTTCTCTATATTTCTCCTTCAATTCCTTACATGCTCATATAAAGTTTAGGGTTTTGTCCTCCTTAAGAAGACTAGAAGACTTAATGTTAAGTATGAATCTATGACTAAGATTCACCCTTTTTGCCACTTAATCCTTCCTATTTTCTAATTGGCTGCATGTAATTGCATAGGGAGTCCGCATACAGATTCATCCTTATCTTCAAAGGATTGTATTCTATCCTTTGGTCAGCTGAACAATGGTTTACATAGTTATTTGTGAAATCACAAACAAATATGTCCAATCCGTGTTGCTCAACACTTGAAGTTACTGATGCTTGGCACATACTATAATTCTATTTTTCACTCGACACTTGAACTGCTCTGCATCTACTATTTACTTGGCACTTGAATCACTCAACATGGTCTATCTGCTCAACACTTGAGTGACTCGGCACATAAGTGAATTGACACTCATTTCAACTCAACATGTATTATAGTGCCTCTCCCATTTGACTTTTTTAATTCATCTTGATGGATGCAACCTTGTTCATCTCTCCTTGAGATGGGATCATGATTGGGACCATGAATGGTCTACACCATTGAGATAATTGGAGTTATGTTTTTGCATCAGTTGCTTTGTTTATGCTTAGACTGATTTTTGATATTATGATGTGATTTATGGTTCATTGAGGTTTGTGCTAGTGGCTACCAAGATTGATGTGGTATCATGAGGTTGTTCCATGATTACACTAAGATGTGTCTAGAGATTGTACTATGTACTTTTACCATGCTACACTAGACTAGGTTCTTGTATCAGTGGTCAGTCATGTTTATGAATCTAGTTTCTTATGTATTTTATGTATCTTTTTATGTTTTGTTAGCAACCATTATTAAATTCTTAAATAATTAGAAATGGATTGTCCATGTTGGATTCTTTGGTTTTGTGTTGAGGACATTTACCTTGTTATGTTTTTTATTTGAGAGATATTTTTTACTTATGTTCTGTTTTACTTTTGAGATGACTTGAGGGTTGGATGTTATATCTTGATTTTAGTATCATAGATATTAGACTACTATGTCATTCAATTGAACATATTGAGATGACAGTGTGTTTTATCCTGATATATGGTTATCCAGTATTTGGACATATCCCTGGTTATGTTATGTGATGGATTTAATGCTATGGTTATTTACTTCATTCCTGCATCCTTATGCTTTATGCGAATGTGAGTGATATAAATAAATTACTTTGATATAATTAAATAAATAGTTAAATTAGCTGATTTAATGCATTTATTTCTTTGGCTATGTTATTATATGTAATTGTACTTGATTATGTTGTTTAGTGTGCAGGATTTATATCCTTGGTAGTGGCACAAGGAGTTAGTGATTCAGCTATTCATATTTTACCAATGTCATCCCTATATGGTCGACGTATACTTATTTTAATTATTAAATTAATCCTTTTAGTGATTATTAAATCTAAACTCATTTGCTTTATCTAATTAGACCAATGAGCATGACTGTGCATTTAGAGGTTTGCTCTGTTGCGAAAGTGTTAAGTGATTTTTTGTGTTTTTTGGTTTTTGGGCTTTAAATATTTTTGAATTTAATTTCTAGCAGTTTTTCCTTAGGTCAATTCTTGTTATGAGGAATAACCTATTTTTGTTTGGGTCAATTTGGGATTTAAATAAATTGGCTGGTTAATTTTCCTAATCAATTATTCACTCAAAAAGTGAACATGTATTGAAAAAGGAATTTAATTCCTCACTTCTCACTTTCAAATTAAAAAGTTGGAGAGTAAAACCCAAAATCCTCTTCATGAGAATTTACTTTTTTTTCATTCTGGAAGCTATGGGCATGGGATTGTGACAAGGTTGAGCTCATTCGATCTAACTCGGGGAGACCTTGGATTGCCACAATTTTCAGCCACTTTTGTGAGCTTTTTATTTTTTGGTTGAGATTCTTGTTTTGCCCCTTTTGGCTATGAGGTAGGGCTCTCCCATTTTATTATTTTTTCTCTATTTAAGCTTTTTTTTTGGTAGTCATTTGTTAGGACACTAGGAACTAGTGTTCCCCTCTATTTTTGTATGCTAGTTCTACTTGGTTGGGTGGGTACAAACATTTTTCTATTTTTTGAGATGAGGGTTTGGGGTTTTGTGTTGTTATGCTGGCCATTTTTGCATACGCTGTCTTAATTATTTTTGGATTTTTGGGGTTTTTGTACCTAAAGGCCAAATGGGTTTTAATTTCAAAAATTTTCCTAAATTTGGGATTTTAACCTCATTTTGTGTGCCACCCTTTTTTCTTGGGTTTTCATGGCATGTGTTGGGTCGTGGACCTAGATTATCCATTTGGATATTAGTCATACCATCGTTGCACTTTTTTGTTTGCATTGGGATATATGTCACATTTGTACTTTTGATTTTGTGTTTGGGTAAGTGATTTTGTACTTGGTGTTATGGTTTCTTTTGGACCCTTGTTATTGTTTTGTGAACACTAGGATTCATGTAGAATCCATACTCTTAGATTGAGGCTAGTTGAGTGAGTTCATGATTTTTGGTCTTGTTGCATCATTGGAATTCGTGTAGAATCCATACTCCCAAATTGAGGCCGATCGAGTGATTTCATGATGCATGATTTTATTATCTTTGAGATTCATGTAGAATCCATCCTCTCGAGTTGTTTTTAGTTGAGTGATCTTTTGTATTGTGTTCTCATCCAATCCTTGTGTTATGATTTTTATGATGGTGGTGTGCCACACACGAGTAGTGCACATACATTTGTCGGGTGACTTGTGAGGCCTAATCTTCTATGGTACTTCTAGAAGTTATGATCATTAGGGTTGGGTTGGGAATATGCATGCCCACAAGCACTTGTCATAGGATGAGTATGGGTAGGGTAGGGTAGCATATGGAGGGGGCTTTTGTTGTGCATTCTAGTGTCCATTTCCCATTTGACTGAATAAGTTTTTAATTAAGTGATAACTAAATAAAATATTGGGTGGTAATAAAACTAAAGATAATAAAATGCTTGTGTTGAGCCATTCCATTGAGGGATGCTGAATCTACACAATCTGAGCTTGAACTTTTTTATGCCAAGTGACTCTCCATGATGTCAACCCCTACTTAGTAGCCTTTTGAGTGTCTAACTAGGTACTTGATGGTTATCCTATTAATAGCTCAAGAATCTATACACATCCTCCACTCTCCATCCTTCTTTGGTGTGATTACTATAGGTACTGCACATGGACTTAGGCTCTCTCGAATCAAGCCCTTACTCAATATCTCATGAACCTGTCTATTTAGCTCTTCTATTTTAGTAGGAGTCATCTTGTAAGTAGCCTTGTTAGGAAAACTAGCTCTTGGAATCAGATCTATCTTATAACTAATTGGCCTTACTGGTGGCAATCCTTTTGGAACATTATTAGAGATAATATCTCCAAACTCACCTAGTAAATCTAAAACTTCAAGTGGTATTTCACTACTACCTTCTTTATCTTTCCTAGGAATCAAAGCATAGCACATACGCTAATGTTTCATGCCATCTAAAAACTTTCTTCCATCAACAAGACAAATCCTAGCACTACTACATACCTTTTCACCTTCTTTTTTCATGGGCTTCAATTTGTGGTGAACTCCATCCTTTGTCAAAGTGTATGTGTTTGCATGTCCATCACGTACTACATGTCTATCAAACTGCCATGGTCTACCCAACAATAGATGGAAAACATCCATCGAAATAATATCACAGAGAACTTCATCATGGTAACTCCCAATTTTGAATTTTACTAAACATTGTTCACTTACCAGGACCTTATGATCATCTTTTACCCAAGCAATTTTTTAGGGCTAGGGATGTCTCTCCCTCTTGAGCTTTAGCTTAGAGACCATCTCCTTTGATACCAAGTTATCTATGCTACCACCATCAATGATCACGTAACAACATTTATCCTCACACTTACATCTGGTACAGAACAAACTCCTCCATTGTCCTGGTTCAATCTCACCACTTAGTAGGACCCTTTCATTCACCAAGGTCTCTCCTCTTTCTGCACCCTCTGAATGTGATGATTGTGCATCCTCATCCACATGAGCAACCCGAGCTTGGCCCTCAGCTCTCCTATCTATCCTTCCTTGTCATTGAGGGCATTCAAAGGCATGATGAACTTCTTCATTACAATGGAAATAGGTACTGCAGAAGCCTCCTCTTTCTTGTCCATGTCCTCTACCTCTTCCTCTCTGATTTCCAAGGTCTTGATCATGGGAGCGGTTAAAACCCTCGTTCCACTAGTTTCTGTTGGTACCCACATCTTCATTTTTCTTTTAGGTTTCCTTGCGACCTCCAAATGACCTACCACTACCCCTTCCTCCTTGACCACACCCTCTTTGTCTTCATTCAAACCTTTTATTCAGCTTTTCTTCAACTCGTAGGGAAAACTGGTATGCCTCTTCAATGCTGGTCATTCTTACCAGACTTAATTCCTCCTAGATGCTAGGTCGCAACGCACTGATATAATGAGCAACCTTCTCCTTATTTTCTTTTGCATGCCCTACTCTAATCAAAAGTCAATAAAAATCCTCTCTATATTCTTGGACTAATCTTCCTACTTTCTTTAACCCATGCATCTTCTTGAACAAATCAAGCTCGTAGTCCATAGGAATGAACTGCTTCTTCAAATTGTCCACCATGCAATCCCACCTTGTGATCTTCTCCTTTCCTCTTCTATTTATTTCCAATTGAACCTCTTGCCACCAAATTTTGGCATGGTCTTTTAGTTTGGCCTCTGTAAACTTTACCCTATCTGGGTCCCTAATATCCTCATACTCAAAGTATTCTTCCAGTTCATTGATCCAATCGATCAACTCATCTGGTTTCAGATTTCCTGAAAATATACCCACTTCAATTGTAGGTCTTTTCCCAAACTTAGTAATGGACCTAAAAAGCCTTTCCTCTACCTGATTTAGAACTTCTTCATCAAATTCCCCTTTTGGTTTGATTTCTTCTTCTTCATTTTCATCGTCATTGTCATCATCAATGGCAACATTGGCTCCTCTATGGAGCTCCTCTTGCAATGCATGTACCTACCTTTGGAGGGCTCTAACCTCCTCAATATTAATAGCTCTAGCCCTTCCACCATGCTCTCTTCATGGAGGAATCTTCTAACTCAAACCCAAAACCACACAATCTAGATACAAACTGTGTGACAGTCGGCGCTCTATCTACACACTCAGAAAAACTGACTCTGATACCACTTGATAGGGACACGAACCAAGCACAGAATGGACACAACAAAAGAGGGGAAATTGTATTAACTAGAAAAATAAGCTAGTACATACAGTATAGATAAAATAAACTTCAAAACATGCCCTAAGGTCTTACAATAACATAAATCTAGAGATAATTTCTCCTTTCAGTACCTCCTCTCAAACTCCACTACGAACTGCCTTTTACAATGCTAGAAATCTCCTTAAATAGACCCCGGAGGTTTAAGGACTAGGAATACATTCTAGAAAGTGCTAGTAGGCATCCACTGACCAAATAGAAGGCTGCAAAAGCTATGTTAGAAGTTGACACAAATCTAGAAGAATCCAGAAACGATAATCGAACTTCCAGGAGGCATAACTTTTGAACCATAGCTCTGATTGATGAACTGTTTACATTTTTGGAAAGCTCTTGAAGTGCTCTATAGCCTTATGGACCAGCTTAGGTTGTTCACCATTTTTTGGCCCTTTTTTGGGTCATTTAATGCCCCTAACTTGACTTTGAAGCATTCTTAAAAGGTCTCCAAAACTCAATAAACTGCAATAACTTTCAAACTGTAGGGCCTTTTGACCTGATTCTTTTTTTGGAATGCTCTAAATTACAATTACATTCATCTGGCCAATTTAGACCTTCTAGTTTACCCAAAATGATGTTCCAATTACATACTCCTTTTTTTTCGAGATTTACATGTATCCAAAGGTGTCCAAATACTCTATCCTAGAACATTGATAGTGGAACTGTGAGAGTTAGAACCTTTATTTGACCCAAATGGGTATCCAGAAATGAAAACACATGAAATAGAAACTATGTCTAAGTACATTTTTTTTTGGGTGACACAGGATTGCCCTTATACCTCTGGATGCTCCTGCATCATGTATCTATGGATGTATGCATGTATACATAGATGCATACATGTATCTATGCATCTATGAATGCATGCATAGATATATCTATGCATGTATGCTATTTATGTATGTATGCATGGATGCATACATATATACATACATGTATACATGTACATATGTATCTATACATATATACACATCCATATATATATGTATGCATACATACATATACGTATGTATGATGCATGCATGCATGCATGTGTATACATGCATGTGTGTGTATCAATACATACATACATACATGTATGTATCTATGTATGTGTATGTATGTATGCATGCATGTATGTATATATGCATGCATGCATGCATGCATACATTTACGTATCTATGATGCATGCATACATACATATATGTATGCAATATACATACATACATGTATCTATGTATGTATGTGTATGTATGTATGCATGCAAGTATGGATGCATGCATGCATAGATACATATACGTGTATATGATGCATGCATAAATACATATACATATATGTATATACATATATATGTATGCATGCATGTATACATACATGGATACATGGATATACGGATGCATCCATCCATACATGCATGGATGGATGCATCCATACATTAATACATGTATAGATAGATGCATGCATGCATGCATGCATAAATGTATACATGCATAGATACATGTATGTATACATAGATGCATGCATACACGCATGCATATGCAATATGTATGTATACATAGACACATGTATGTATGGATGGATGCATTCATACAGGTATACATACATATTGCATACATAGATATATGCATCCATGGATGCATACATCCATGCATGCATCTATGTATACATGCATACATACATGTATGCATGTATGTACAGATGTATATATATGCATGCATACATATATGTGTATGGATGCATGCATGGATGCATACATCCATACATCTATTTATGTATATGGATGCATACATATATATGTATGCATGCATGCATCCATACATACATATATCTATGTATACATTGCATGTTTACATAGATATATCTATGTATGTATGCAATGTATACATAGATATAGGTATGTATGGATGCATGCATGCATGCATCCATACACACACATATATATGCATTCATTTCTGATGCAGAGATATGCATGCATGCATGCATACATACATGTATCTATCCATGCATGCATACATGCATGCATGTATGTATGCATGGATGCGTGCATACATACATACATCTATACATGTATATATCTTGTATGTATGCATATGAATGTATGCATCCATCTATCCATGCATGCATATGCATGTATGCATGCATGCATCTATGCATACATGCATACATACATAGATGCATGCATGTATGCATGAGTTCATGCATATGCATGCATCCATACATACATTTATTTATCCAAGCATGCATACATGCATGCATACATACATCCATGTATACATGTATATATCTTGTATGTATGCATATGTATGTATGACTTCATGAATATGCATGCATCCATTTATACATGTATCTATGTATGTATACATGTATGCATGCATCCATCCATACATACATGTATCTATCCAAGCATGCATAAATGCATGCATGTATGTATGCATGGATACATGCATACATACATACATGTATACATGTATATATCTTGTATGTATGCATGCATCTATCCATGCATGCATGTATTTTCATACATCCATGCATGCACCTATGCATGCATGGATGCATATGCATGTATGCATGCATACATACATCCATGCATCTATCCATGCATACATACATCCATGCATCTATCCATGCATGCATCCATGCATCTATCCATGCGTCTACATCAATGCATAGATACATATATACGTAGATGCATGCAGGTATTTAAGCAACCATGCATCATGGATGCATAATGTATGCATCTATGCATTTATCTATGTCATACATATATGCATGTATGTATTTATGCATCCATGCATATGCATGCATCTATTCCTACTTGGATGCATCCATCCATGCATGTAGGCATCCATTCATGTATCTATGTCATAAATAGATACATGTACGTATGGCTTCGTGCATATGCATGGATCCATACATACATGCATGCATCTATGTATATATGCATATACGCATGTATGCATAGATGCATGCATGTATGCATGCATAGATTCATACATGCATGCATCTATGTATGTATGCATGTATGCATAGATGCATGCATCTATGCATGCATGGATAGATGCATGCATACATACAAGATATATACATGCATACATGTATCTATGTATGTATGCATCCATGCATACATACATGCATGCATGGATAGATAAATGTATGTATGGATGGATGCATGCATACATGTATGTCTACATAGATACATGTATGGATGGATGCATGCATACATGCACCCATACATACATATATCTATGTATACATTGCATACATACATAGATATATCTATGCATGGGTGCATGTATCCATAGATAGATATATATATATATATATGTATGTATGTATGTATGTATGTATGTATGTATGTATGTATGTATGCATATGCAATTTATACATAGATATATATGTGTGTATGTATGCATTCATACATATCTATGTATGTATAACATGTATACATAGATATATCTATTTATGTATGCAATGTAAACGTAGATATGTGTATGTATGGATGCAGGCATGCATATATACATATATATATGTATGCATACATGTATGGATATATGCATGCATGTATGTTTCCATCCATACATATATACGTATGCATGCATATATATACATACATACATACATGTATACATGTATTTATGGATGTATACATAGATGCATGCATGTATGTATGCGTGCATACATGGATATGTGTACATACAAGATATATACATGTATACATGTATCTATGTATGTATGTATGCATCCATACATACATATATATATATATCTATGTATACATACATGCATGCATAGATATATCTATGTATGTATGCAATGTATATATAGATATATGTAGATATCTATGTATGCAATATGTATGTATACATGCATGTGTGTGTGTCAATACATACATACATACATCCATACATAGATGTATGTATCTATACATACATACACATCCATACATACATGTTTGCAAACATACATAAACATATGTATGATGCATGCATGAATGCATGTGTGTGTATCAATGCATACATACATACACGTATCTATGTATGTGTATTTATGTATGCTTACATATATATACATACATACATGTATGTATGTATGTGTATGTATTTATGCATGCATGTATGTATGCATGCTTGCATACATATACGTATGTATGATGCATGCATACATACATATAGGTATGCAATATACATACGCACATGTATGTATGTATGTGTATGCATGTATGCATGCATGTATGGATGCATGCATGGATACATACATATATGTATGCAATATACATACACACATGTATGTATGTATTTGTATGTATGTATTTGTATGTATGTATGCATGCATGTATGGATGCATGCATGCATACTTACATATACATATATATGATGCATTTATACATACATATATGTATGCATATGAATGCATACATACATATACATATACATATACATATATGTGTGCATATGCATGCATAAATATACGTCTATACATATATATATATGCATGCATGTATACATACATAGATACATGTATGAACGGGTGCAACCATCCATACATGCATGCATCTATGGATGTATGCAAGCATGCATGCATACATATATACATACATTTATACATGTATGTATACATACATGCATGCATGCATGCATATGCAATATGTATGTATACATAGATACGTGCATGTATGGATGGATGCATTCATACATGTATACAAACATATATACATACATATTGCATACATAGATATATAAATATATCTATTTATACATTGCATACATACATAGATATATTTATGCATGCATGCATATCTATTTATGTATGCAATATATACATAGATATATGTATGTATGGATGCATATGCATGTATGCATGCATCAACATCCATGCATGCATGGATAGATGCATCCATACATACAATATATCTACATGTATACATGCATATATGTATGTATGCATCCATTTATGTGCATGCATGCATCCATGCATATGCATGGATGCATACATACATGCGTGCATCTATGCATACATGTATCTATGTATACATACATGTATCTATGTATGTATACATGTATGCATGCAACCATCCATACAAACATGTATGTATGCATGCATCCATCCATAAAAATATGTATGTATGCATGGATGCATACATACATACATACATGTATATATCTTGTATACATGCATGAATGTATGCATGCATGCATACATGCATACATCTATCTATGTATGTATGCATAGTTGCATGCATCCATGCAATCATACATGTATCTGTCCATGCATGCATGCATACATACATACATACATGTATATATCTTGTATGGATTCATATGCATGTATGCATGCATTTGCATCCATGCATCCATGCATGCATGGATAGATGCATGCATACATACAAGATATATACATGTATACATGTATATATGTATGTATGCATCCATGTATGTGCATGCATGCAGCCATTCATACATGCATGCATATGCATGGATGCATCCATACATGCATGCATGGTTAGATGCATGCATACATAGATGCATGCACGTATGGATGCATCCATGCATATGCATGCATGTATGCATGATGCATACATAGATGCATGCATGCATGAATGGTTAGATGCATGCATCCATAGATGCATGCATACATAGATGCATGCACGTATGTATGCATCCATGCATATGCATGCACATACATGGATGCAGACATGCATGGATGGATAGATGCATGCATACATAGTTGCATCCATGCATATGCATGCATGTATGCATGGATGCATGCATGCACATACATGGATGCATACATACATATATACATGTATATATCTTGTATGTATGCATGCATCTATCCATGCATGCATGGATGCATGGATGCATGTATGTGCATACATCCATGCATGCATACATACATACATACATGTATACATGTATATATCTTGTATGTATGCATATGCATGTATGCATGCATACATACATCATACATACATCCATGCATCTATCCATAGATACATAGATGCATGCATGTATGCATGCATGGTTGCATGAATGCATCTACATCCATGCATGCATCCATGCATACATGCATATATACATAGATGCATGCAGGTATTTATGCATCCATGTATATGCATGCATGCATGGATGCATACATCCATGCATGTATCTATGTCATACATAGATACATGTATGTATGGATGCATGCATATTCATGGATATATACATACATGCATGCATCTATCTATGTATACATGTGTGCATGCATGGATAGATGCATGCATACATATAAGATATATACATGTATACATGTATGTATGTATGTATGCATTCACGCTTACATACATGCATGCATCGATAGATACATGTATGTATGGATGGATGCATGCATACATGTATGTATACATTGCATACATACATAGATATATCTATACATGTATATATATATATATATATATATATATATATATATATATATATATATATATATATATATATATATATATATTTATGCATGCATATCTATGCATATGCAATGTATACATAGATATATGTATGCATGGATAGATACATATATATATGGATGGATGCATGCATACATGTATACATACATAGATACATGTATGTATGGATGCATGCATGCTTGCATCCATACGTATATGCAGTCATGCATCCATACATACATATATCTATGTATACATTGCATACATACATAGATATATCTATGCATGCATGCATGCATCCATACATACATATATCTATGTATACATTGCATGCATACATAGATATATCTATGCATGCATGTATGTATACATAGATATATATATGTATGTATACATTATAGTGCCTCTCCCATTTGACTTCTATAAGTCATCTTGATGGATGCAACCTTCTTGATCTTTAGCTGTGATGGATCATGATTGTGACACTGAGTGGTCTACACCATCGAGGTGTTTGGATTTATGTTTCTGTTTCAGTTACTTTGTTTATGCTTTTAATGATCTATGAGATTATGATGTGATTTAAGGTTCACTAAGGTTTGTGCTAGTGGTTACCAGGATTGATGTGATATAATAAGGTTGTTCTGTGATTATCTTGAGATGTGTGCAGAGATTGGACTGTGTTCTTTTTACCACATTACATTCAACTAGGTTCCTATAGTAGTGGTTAGTCATGTTTATGACTATGTTTGCTTTTGCATTTTAAGTGTCTTTTTGTTGATTCTATAAACAATCATTATTAAATGCTTAAGTAATTAAAATGGGTTGTTCTTGTTGGATTATTTGGTTATGTGTTGCAAACATTTACCTTCTTATATTTCTTATTAGAGAGATATTTGTTACTCATGTGATGCTTTACATTTGAGATGACCCGAGGGTCAGATATTATACCTTGATTTTAGTATCATAGATATTAGACTACTATGTTGTTCAGTTAATCATATTTCATGATGATGCCATTTTGAGATGACAGTGTGTTTTATGACAATATCTGGTTATCTGGTATTTGGACATACCTCTGATTATATTATGTGATGGATTTAATGCTATGGTTATTTACTTCACTCCTGCATTGTTATGCTTTATGCGAACGTGAGTGATGTAAATAGATTATTTTAATATAATT
The DNA here is from genome assembly GCA_028749045.1 of Cupressus sempervirens. Taxonomy (NCBI): domain Eukaryota; kingdom Viridiplantae; phylum Streptophyta; class Pinopsida; order Cupressales; family Cupressaceae; genus Cupressus; species Cupressus sempervirens. The sequence continues at coordinate 415,964,065 of CM053790.1, forward strand.
AAATAAATTGTTAAATTAGGTGATTTAAGTCAATTATTACTTCAGCTATGTTATTTTATGCAATTGCACTTTATTGTGTTGTTTAGTGTGCAAGATTTATATCCCTGGCAATGGCACATGGAGTTAGTAATTTAACCTTTCATATTTTACCAATATCACTCTTATATGGTCGACGCATCCTTTATTAAATGTTTAAATTAAACCTTTCAGTGATTATTAAATCCGAACTCATTTGCATTATGTGATTAGACTAGTGAGCGTGTCTATGAATTTAGAGTTTCGCATTGTCATGAAAGTCATTAAGGTGATTTCTGTGTTTTTGGGTTTTTGGGATTTTAAATTGATTTATTTTAATTTCTGGCAGCTTTGCCATAGATTAATTCCTATTTATAGGAATAGCTTTTTCTTGTTTGGGTCGATTCAAAGTTTAACAAGGTTAGCTAGTTATTTGCCCTAATCGATTATTCAATCAAAAAGTGAATAAATATCCAAAGAGGAATTTAATTCCTCACTTCTCACTTTTGAATTAGAGAGTTGGAGAGTAAAACCCAAAATCCTCTTCATGAGGATTTACTATTTTGTTCATTGTGGGAGCTATGGGCATGGGATCGTCGCGAGGTTGGGCTCATTGGATCTAGCTTGGGAAAATTTTGGATTACCGTGATTTTCAGCTACTTCTGTGAGCTATTTATTTTATAGTTCAGATTCCTATTTTTCCCTTTTGGCTGTGAGGTAGGGCTTTCCCATGTTTTTTTTTTGCTCATTTCTGCTTCTATTTTTTGAAGTCCTTTGTATGGAGGCTGAGAACTAGTGTTCCCCTCCATTTCTTTATGGTAGTTCTACCTGGTTAGGTAGGTATGAACATTTTCCTATTTTTTAGAATGAGGGTTTGGGATTTTAAAGCATTATGCTGGCTATTTTTGCATACGGTGTCTGATTTCATTTATTTTTGGACTTTTGGGATTTTTGTGCCCAAAGGCCAAATGGGTTTTAATTTTCCAATTTTTCCAAAATTTGAGGTTTTTACCTCGTTTTGCATGCCACCCTGTTTTCTCAAGTTTTCTTGGCACAATGTGAGTCATGGACTTTGATGATCTGCTTGGATATCAGTCAGACCACTTTTGCACTTTTATGTTGCCTTGGGATGCATGTTGCATCCATACTCCTAACACTGTGTCGGTTGAGTGATTTTATACCTGTTATGGTTTCTTTTGGACCTTTTTTTTGTTTCATGGACGTTGGGATTCATATAGAATCCATACTTTTGGATTGAGGCCGGTGGAGTAGGTTCATGACCCTTGGTTGATGGAGACACCACCCAAGCACAGAATCAACACAACAGGAAAGGAAAATTTTATTAACTTTTTAAATAAGCTAATACATCAAGTACAGAGAAAATAGACTTCAAAACATGCCCTATGGGCTTACAATAGCATAAATCTAGAGACAATTTATCTTTTCAGTACCTCCTCTCAAACTCCACTCCGAATTGTCTTTTACAATGCTAGAAATGTCCTTAAATAGACCTCAAAGGGTTAAGGACTAGGAATACATTCTAGAAAGTGCTAGCAGGCATCCACCAACCAAGTAGAAGGCTCCAGAACCCACGTTATAAGTTGGTCCAAATCTAGAAGAATCCAAAAATCGTAACCAAACATTCGGGAGGCATAACTTTTGAATCTTAGCTCCGATTGATGAACCGTTTACATTTTCGGAAAGCTCTTGAAATGCTCTATAGCCCTATTGACCAAATTTTTCCATCTCCCATTTTTTGGCCCTTTTTTACATCATTTAATGCCCCTAACCTGATTTTAAAGCATTCTTAGGAGGTCTCAAAAAATTGAAAAATTGTGATAACTTTCAAACCGTGGAGCCTTTTGACCTGATTCTTTTTCTAGAATGCTCTAAATTGAAATTACATTAATTTAGCCAATTTACACCTCCAAGTTCACCAAAATGATGGCTCAATTACATACTCCTATTTTTTTGGCATGTACATGTATCCCAAGGTGTTCAAATACTCTATCCTAGAACACTTATAGTGGAATTGTGAGAGTTGGAACCTTTATTTGACCCAAATGGATATCCAAAAATGAAAACACATGAAAAAAAAACAAAGTCTAAGTACATTTTTTTTTGAGTGACATAGGATTGCCCTTATACCTTTGGATGCTCCTGCATTAGACACCCAGGATAGATTGAAAAGTGACCCTGTCACTTTATGAATGGTAGAGGAAATCCCAAATGGGAAACCTCAGCTACTAAAATCCAAGTTGAGTCCTCTATCGGCCGTCTTTTCCACTTGGCCAAATACTCTTCATACTGCCTATTTCTGGTATTCCTACCCACATGATGATCTAGAATGTCTCCTATCTCCTCCTTCTTAGAAGCAAGAATTGGACATGGCTCTAACATCAGTTCCTCATCTGCACCATCATCATGATACTCTGTAGTCTTAAAAACTATACTCCTTGGAAGACCATGTAGTCTTACCACCTCTCAAAAAACAAGTCTATAATATGGACAACATCATGAGTTTTGTAGCATGGAATGAAATGTGCCATTTTGGAGAACCTATCAACCACCACAAATACTGAGTCATTACCCCTTTTTGTCCTCAGCAATCCGAGAACAAAATCCATACTTATGTCCTCCCATGGCTTTGATGGAATAGACAATGGCTAATATAGTCTAGTATTGTGGTTAAATCCCTTAGCAACTTGACAAACCTAGCAACTCTGTAAAAACTTTTTTACATCTTGTGAAATCTGAGGCCAAAAATAATGTTCTCTAAGAATGGCAATGGTCTTGTCTCAACCAAAATGTCCTACCATCCCTCCACTGTGTTTCTCTTTAATCAAATTCTCCCTCATGGAACTCCTTGGGATGCACAATTGGCTACCCTTGAATAACATACCATTCAAAATCAGATAGTCTAACCACTTAGTTCTATCTAAAGCAACAGGCTCTTTACACGCTTTCCATGCTTCAGCAAAATCAGGATCATCAGGGTACAAATTCTTGAGTTCATCAAACCCAACTACTTCAACCTACATTACTGTAAGCAACAACTATCTCCTACTTAGTGCATCTGTAACCCTGTTAGATTTTTCGCTTCTATGTTTTAACAAAAATGTATAGCTCTGCAAGAACTCTACCCACTTCATATGCCTCTGATTCAATTTACCTTGGCTATATAGGTAGTGTAATGCCTGGTGATCAGTATACAAAACAAATTCCTTTGGCAATAAATAATGCCTCCATTTCTTTAAGTCTTGAACTATTGCATAGAACTCTTGATCATAAACAGAATACTTTTTTTTTTGAATCATTCAATTTTTCACTAAAATATGCAATAGGCTTACCTTCTTGGCTTAATATAAGCTCAATAGTGAGTCCACTAGCATCACAATCCACCTGGAACACTTTTCTAAAATCTGGAAGTGCCAACACAAGTTGTTCTATCACCTTCTTCAGCAATTCAAAACTTCTCATAGCTGTTGAAGTCCATTTGAACTCTTTTCTATCCCCTCTTATTGTATCAATTAGGGGTGCACATTCATGAGCCGCATGACGGTGCTTGGGGCGTTCATCAATGCAAAGGGTATGACTAACCACTCATAAAGATCCTCCTTGGTCTTGAAGGCTATTTTCCACTCATCTCCTTCTCATATCCATATCTGATGATAGCTACTCCTGAGATCTATCTTTGTGAAGTACTGAGCTCCACTCAAGCAGTCCATAAGATCATCCATCCTTGGCAAAGGAAATTAGTACTTGATGGTTATCCTATTAATAGCTCAAGAATCTATACACATCCTCCACTCTCCATCCTTCTTTGGTGCGAGTACTGAAGGTACTGCACATGGACTTAAGCTCTGTCAAATCAAGCCCTTCCTCAATAGCTCCTGAACCTGTCTATTTAGCTCCTCTATTTTAGTAGGAGTCATCCTGTCAGCAGCCTTGTTAGGAAAACTAGCTCCTGGAATTAGATCTATCAGATAACTGATTTGCCTTACTGGTGGCAATCTTTTTGGAACATTATTAGAGATAATATCTCCAAACTCACCTAGTAAATCTAAAACGTCAAGTGGTATTTCACTACTACCTTCTTTATCTTTCCTAGGAATCAAAGCATAGCACATACGTTGATGTTTCATGCCATCTAAAAACTTTCTTCCATCAACAAGACAAATCCTAGAACTGCTACATACCTTTTCACCTTCTTTTTTCACGGGCATCAATTTGTGGTGAACTCCATCCTTTGTCAAAGAGTATGTTTTTGCATATCCATTATGTACTGCATGTCTATCAAACTGCCATGGTTTACCCAACAATAGATGGTGAACATCCATCAAAATAACATCATAGAGAACTTCATCATGGTAACTCCCAATTTTGAATTTTACTAAACATTGTTCACTTACCAGGACCTTATCATCATCTTTCACCCGAGCAATCTGATAGGGTTGGGGATGTCTCTCCCTCTTGAGCTTCAGCTTAGAGACCATCTCCTCTAATAGCAAGTTATCTATGCTACCACCATCAATGATCACATCACAACATTTATCCTCACACTTGCATCTAGTATGAAACAAACTCCTCCGTTGTCTTGGTTCAATCTCACTACTTAGTAGGAACCTTTTATTCACAAAGGTCTCCCCTCTTTTTGCATCCTTTGAATGTGATGATTATGCATCCTCATCCACATGAGCAACCCTATCTTGGCCCTCAGCTCTCCTATCTATCCTTCCTTGTTGTTGAGGGATTTCAAAGGCATGATGACCTTCTTCATTACAATGAAAATAGGTACCACAAAAGCCTCCTCTTCCTTGTCCACATCCTCTACATCTTCCTCTTTGATTTCTAAAGTCTTGATCACAGGAGCGGTTAAAACACTCATTCCTCTGGTTTCTGCTGGTACCCACATCTTTATTTTTCTTTTGCATTTCATTTCAGCCTCTAGATGACCTACCACTACCCCTTCCTCCTTGACCGCACCCTCTTTTTCTTCCTTCAAACCTTTTATTTAGCTTCTCTTCAACTCGTAGGAAAAATTGATATGGCTCTTGAACACTGGTCATTCTTACCAAACTTAATTCCTCCTGGATGCTAGGTTGTAACCCACTGATATAATGAGTAACCTTCTCCTTATTTGCTTCTACATGCCCTGCTCTAATGAAAAGTTGATAAAACTCCTCTATATATTCTTGGACTGATCTTTGGACTTGCTTTAACCCATGCATCTTCTTGAGCAAATCAAGCTCGTAGTCCACAGGAATGAACTGCTTCTTCAATTTGTCCACCATGCGATCCCACCTTGTGATCTTCTCCTTTCTTCTTCTGTTTCTTTCTAATTGAATCTCTTGCCACCAGATTTTGGCATGGCCTTTCAGTTTGGCCTTTGCAAACTTAATCCTATCTGGGTCCTTGATATCCTCATACTTAAAGTATTCTTCCAGTTCATTGATCCAATCAATCAGCTGATCTGGTTTCAGATTTCCTAAAAATATACCCACTTCAATTGTAGGTCTTTTCTCAAACTTAGTAATGGCCCTAAAAAGCCATTCCTCTACCTAATTTAGAACTTCCCATCAAATTCCCCTTCTGGTCCCATTTCTTCTTCTTCATTGTCATCCTCACTGTCATCACCTGCAGCAACATTGGCTCCTCTTGCAATGCCTGTACCTACCTTTAGAGGGCTCTAACCTCCTCAAGATTAATAGCTCTGGCCCTTTTAGCACTCTCTCTTAATGGAGGCATCTTCTAACTTGAACTCACAACCACACAGTCCTAGTGCAAACTGCCTCACAGTCGGTGCTCTTTCTACACACTCAGAAAAATTGGCTCTGATACCACTTGATGGGGACACGACCCAAGCACAAAACGGACAAAACAAAAAAAGAAAAATTGTATTAACTGGGAAAATAAGCTAGTACATATAGTACAGAGAAAATAAACTTCAAAACATGCCCTAAGGGCTTACAATAACATAAATCTAGAGATAATTTCTCCTTTCAGTACCTCCTCTCAAACTCCACTCCGAATTGCCTTTTACAATGCTAGAAATCTCTTTTAATAGATCCTGAAGGGTTAAGGACTAAAAATACATTCTAGAAAGTGCTAGTGGGCATCCATCAACTAAATAGAAGGCTCTAGAAGTTGTATTAGAAGTTGACACAAATCTAGAAGAATCCAAAAATGGTAATCGAACTTCTGAGAGGCATAACTTTTGAACCATAGCTCCAATTGACGAACCGTTTACATTTATGAAAAGATATCAAAGCGCTATATTTCCCTATGTACTAGCTTTACTCATCTCCCATTTTTTGGCCCTTTTTGAACTCATTTAATGCCCCTAACTTGACTTTAAAGCATTCTTAGGAGGTCTCCAAAACCCAAAAAACTGCAATAACTTTCAAACCGTGGGGCCTTTTCAACTGATTCTTTTTTTGGAATGCTCTAAATTACAATTAGATTCATGTGGCCAATTTAAATCTTCTATTTTATCCAAAATGATGGCCCTATTACATACTCCTATTTTTTTCAAAATTTACACGTATCCCAAGGTGTTCGAATACTCTATCCTAGAACACTGATAGTGAAACTGTGAGAGTTGGAACCTTTATTTGACCCAAATGGGTATCCAGAAATGAAAACACATGAAACAGAAACTAAGTCTAACTACATTTTTTTTTTGGGTGACATAGGATTGCCCTTATACCTCTAGATGCTCCTGCATCATGTATCTATAGATGTATGCATCTATGCATGCATGCATAGATGTATCTATGCATCTATGCATGTATGCTATGTATGTATGTATGTATGGATGCATACATACATACATAAATACATACATGTATGCATACATACAGATACGTATGTATGATGCATGCATGCATGCATGCATGTGTGTGTATTAATACATACATACATACATGTATGTATGTATGTATGTGTATGTATGTATGCATGCATGTATGTATACATGCATGCATACCTACATACATATATGTATGTATCATGCATGCATACATAGATATATGTATGCAATATACATACATAGATATACATATGTAATAATACATACATATACATATACATATTCATATACATATATGTATGCATATGGATGCATACATACATATATCTATGCATATGCATGCATCTATGGATGCATGCATGCATACATACATATACATATACATATTCATATACATACATATATCTATGTATATATATGTATGCATGCATGTATACATACATGGATACATGGATGTACGGATCCATCAATCCATACATGCATGCATGGATGCATACCTACATCCATGCATCTATGTATACATGCATACATACATAGATACATGTATGTATACATAGATGCATGCATGTATGCATGCATATGCAATATGCATGTATACATAGATACATGTATGTATGGATGGATGCATTTATACATGTATACATACATATTGCATACATAGATATATCTATGCATGCAGGCATGTATACATAGATTTATATATGTATGTATGCATGCGTGCATATATATGGATGTATGCAATATATACATAGATATATGTATGAATGGATGCATACATACATACATACATGTATACATGTATATATCTTGTATGTATGCATGCATCCATCTATGTATACATGCATACATACATGTATACATGTATGTATGGATGTATATATGTGCATGCATACATATATGTGTATAGATGCATACATGCATGCATCTGTACATACATATATCTATGTATGTATGCAATGTATACATAGATATATGTATGTACGGATGCATGCATGCATGCATGTATCCATACACATACATATATATGCATCCATTGCATATGCATAGATATGCATGCATGCATAAATATATCTATGTATGTATGCAATGCATACTTAGATATATGTATGTATGGATCCATGACTTCATATATAGATTTATGTATACATGTATGCATGCATCCATCCATACATACATGTATCTATCCATGCATGCATACATGCATGCATACATACATACATGTATACATTTATATATCTTGTATGTATCCATATGCATGTATGTATGCATGGATGTATGCATACATACATACATGTATACATGTATATATCTTGTATGTATGCGTATGCATATATGTATTCATCTATCCATGCATGCATCTATGAATACATGCATACATACATATATGCATGCATGTACGTATGACTCCATTCATATACGTGCATCCATACATACATGTATACATGTATATATCTTGTATGTATGCATATGTATGTATGACTCCATGCATATGCATGCATCCATACATACATGTATCTATGTATGTTTACATCTTTGCTTGCATCCATCCATACATACATGTATCTATCCAAGCATGCATAAATTTATGCATGTATGTATGCATGGATGCATGCATACATAAATACATGTATACATGTATATATCTTGTATGTATGCATGCATCTATCCATGCATGCATGCATACATACATAGATACATGCATGTATGTATGCATTCATGCATATGCATGCATGTATTTGCATACATCCATGCATGCATACATAGATACATGTATACATGTATGTATCTTGTATGTATCTGGTATGTATGCATATGCATGTATGCATGAATACATACATCCATGCATCTATATATGTATGCATGTATGCATAGATGCATGCATGTATGCATGCATAGATGCATACATGCATGCATATATGTATGTATGGATGTATGCATCCATGCATGCATACATGCATATGTATACATACAAGATATATACATGCATACATGTATGCATGCATCCATGCATGCATACATGCACACATGGATAGATACATGTATGTATGGATTGATGCATGCATACATACATATATCTATGTATACATTGCATATATACATAGATATATCTATGCATGGATGCATGTATCCATAGATATATATATATATATATATGTATGTATGTATGTATGTATGTATATGCAATGTATACATAGATATATCTATTTATATATGCAATGCAAACATAGATATATGTATGTATAGATGCAGGCATGCATACATACATATATATGTATGCATCTATATACATATATACATGTATGGATATATGCATGCATTCATGCATAGACGCATGCATGTATGGATGCATAGATGCATGCATGTATGGATGCATCCATACATATATATGTATGCATACATATATATACATACATACATACATGTATACATGTATGTATGCATTTATACATAGATGCATGGATAGATGTATGCATGTATGTATGCATCCATACATACATATATTTTTGTATATATTGCATACATACATAGATATGCATGCATGCATGCATACATATATATATATCTATGTATACATGTATCCATGCATAGATATATCTATGTATGTATGCAATGTATACATAGATATATGTATATATCTATGTATGCAATATGTATGTATACATGCATATGTGTGTGTTAATACATAAATACATACATGCATACATAGATGTTTGTATCTATACATACATACACATCCATACATACATGTATGCATGCATACATAAACATATGTATGATGCATGCATGCATGCATGTGTGTGTATCAATACATACATACATACATTTATGTATGTATGTGTATGTATGTATGCATCCATGCATGTATGTATGCATGCTTGCATACATACAAATACATATGTATGATGCATGCATACATACATATATGTATGCAATATACATACACAGATGCATGCATGCACATACATGGATGCATACATACATATATACATGTATACATGTATATATGTTGTATGTATGTATGCATGGGTGCATGGATGCATGTATGTGCATACATCCATGCATCTATCCATACATACATAGATGCATGCATACATCAACATCCATGCATGCATCCATGGATACATGCATATATACATAGATGCATGCAGGTATTTATGCAACCATGCATATGCATGCATGCATGGATGCATACATCCATGCATGTATCTATGTCATACATAGATACATGTATGTATGGATGCATGCATATGCATGGATGCATACATACAAGCATGCATCTATGTATGTATGCATGTGTGCATAGATGCATGTATCCATGCATACATGCATATGCATACATACAAGATATATACATGTATACATGTATGTATGTATGTATGCATCCATGCATACATACATGCATGCATGGATAGATACATGTATGTACGGATGGATGCATGCATGCATCCATACATACATATATCTATTTATGCAGTGCATACATACATAGATATATCTATGCATGCATGCATGTATCCGTAGATGTGTGTGTGTTTGTGTGTGTGTGTGTGTGTGTGTGTGTGTGTGTGTGTGTGTGTGTGTGTGTGCGCATGCATATCTATGCATATGCAATGTATACATAGATATATATATGTATGCATGAATGAATATCTATGTATGTATACAATGTATACATAGATATATCTATTTATGTATGCAATGTAAACATAGATATATGTATGTATGGATGCAGGTATGCATACATACATATCTATTTATGCATCTATATACATATATACATGTATGGATATATGCATGCATCCATACATATATATGTATGCATGCATATATATACATGCATACATACATGTATACATGTATGTATGCCTATATACATAGATGCATGGATAGATGTATGCATCCATGCATGCATAGATGCATGTGTGTATGTATGCATGCATACATACAGAATATATACATGTATACATGTATGTATGTATGTATGCATCCATACTTACATATATTTATGTATATATTGCATATATACATAGATATGCATGCATCCATATATATATATATATATATATATATATATATATATGTATATATATATATATATATATATATATATATTCATAGATATATCTATGTATGTATGCAATCTATACATAGAGATATGTATATATCTATGTATGCATTATGTATGTATACATGCACGTGTGTGTGTCAATACATACATACATACATGCATACATAGATGATGTATCTATACATACTTACACATCCATACATACATGCATGCATACATACATATACGTATGTATGATGCTTGCATACATATATATATGTATGCAATATACATACACACATGTATGTATATATGTGTATGTATGTATGCATGCATGCATACATACATATACATCTACATATGCATGCATACATATATATACATATACATATACATATACATACATATCCATGCATACATACATATACTTATATATATACATATACATATATGTATGCATATGCATGCATACATATACATATACATATATACATATATATATGTATGCATGCATGTATACATACATAGATACATGTATGAACGAATGCATCCATCCATACATGCATGCATCTATGGATGTATGCAAGCATGCATGCATACATGTATACATACATTTATACATGTATGTATACATAGATACATGTATGTATGGATGGATGCATTCATACATGTATACATACATATATACATACATATTGCATACATAAATATATACATATATCTATATATACATTGCATATATACATAGATATATCTAGGCATGCATGCATGTATACATAGATATATATGTATGTATGCATGCATGCATGCATATCTATGTAGATATGCAATATATACATAGATATATGTATGTATGGATGCATACATACATAAATACATGTATACATGTATATATCTTGTATGTATGCATGCATCTATGTATACATGTATGTATGTATGTATGTATATGCATGCATACATACATATATCTATGTATAGATTGCATACATACATAGATATATCTATGCATGCATGCATGAATACATACATATATCTATGTATACATGCATGCATGCATAGATATATCTATGCATGTATGTATGCAATGTATACAAATATGTATGTATGGATGCATGTAGGCATGCATCCATACATACATATATCTATGTATACATTTCATACATACATAGATATATCTATGTATTCATGCATTCATGCCTAGATATATCTATGTATGTATGCAATGTATACATAGATATATGCATGCATCCATACATACATTGATGCAGGAGTATCCAGAGGTATAAGGGCAATCAGTGTTCTAAGATAGAGTATTTGAACACTTTGGGATACGTATAAATCTTGAAAAAATAGGAGTATGTAATTGGACCATCATTTTGGTAAATTAGAAGGTGTAAATTAGTCAGATGAATGCAATTGTAATTTAGAGCATTCCAGAAAAAGAATTAGGTCAAAAGGCCCTACGGTTTGAAAGTTATTGCAATTTTTCAAGTTTTGGAGACCTCCTAAGAATGCTTCAAAGTTAGGTTTGATGCATAAATGACCTCGACATGGGTCAAAAAATGGGGCATGAGAAAAGCTAGTCCATAGGGCTATAGAGTGCTTCAAGAGCTTTCTGGAAATATAAACGGTTCGTGGATGCCTACTAGCACTTTCTAGAATGTATTCCTAGTCCTTAACCCTCCGGGGTCTATTTAAGGAGATTTTTGGCATTGTAAAAGGCAGTTCGGAGTGGAGTTTGAGAGGAGGTGCTAAAAGGAGAAATTATCTCTAGATTTATGCTATTGTAAGCCCTTAGGGCATGTCTTGAAGTCTATTTTCTCTGTATTGAATGTACTAGCTTATTTTCATAGTTAATACGATTTCCCTTTTCCTATTGTGTCCATCTTGTGTCTGGGTCTAGTCCCCATCAAGTGGTATCAGAGCAAGTTTTCCTGAGTGATTGGACAGAGTGCCAACTATGAGGCAGTTTGCACCAGGATTGTGTGTTTGTGGGTTTGTGTCATGCCCAAACTACGAGGGCAAAACGCAAATTTTTTTTTTGTACAAAACTGACACATTATTAGCTATAATTTTAAAACAATCATACTGATCATCATTTTATTAAGGTCTATTAATTCACCAATCATTAATTTAAAACTTTAATTAAATAGTAAAAAAACAACTAAAGTAAATTACATTATAACTCATTACTAAACTAGATACTTATCTTAATACTACTCAAACTAAAACAAAATAAACATCTAACACAAATCTAAATTTATATTAAAGTTTAGACAAACATAATTGTGACTAAACACAACTCCTAACTCCCACATTAACCTCTAACACTAACAACTTCATTAACCAAAAATTACTAATACTAACGAAAATAATTAAAACAAAAATTAATCAAAATAACCAATCTTAACATAACACTAACCTATACTACCATAAGTTATTACGTAACAATTTAAGATTACCTATAAAACTAACTATAAAAACAAACTAATAAGAAAACTAAAATTAAATAAATAACTAACTAAATCTAAAACAAATCTTAAAGTCTAAAACTAACTAATATATGCTAACTCTAAAACTATCCTACTCCCATCTCTAAGTTCCCCTCCACCTAACCCTCTCCACTTGGCCACTAGCCAAGTGACCTGACCCCAAGTTGGGCGCTCTCCAAGGTTGGGCATGCTGCACAAGAGATATGCACGTCTTTTCCAAATGCAAGAAAGGTGGCAGGGCTAGATTAAAAGGGAAGGCATAGGATAAGGCATCAACAAGGGTCTTATCAACAAGAGCTGTCCCTTCTAAAACATTAGCCTCCATGCAAAAGAATTTAAGGTGAGCACTCAATAAAAGAAGAGGGGAAGGTACCGGTGATGTCACTCTATGTTAGGGGATAAAGTCCAAGCAATCAACTCATCCAATCCCCCTACTAATAGCTGGCACCTAGGAGAATATAGTTAATGCAAATAGGGTTGGGGTTGATGTAAAAGTCAAAGCGAATGGGGGGGGTAAAAAGAAAGAAAAACAACTTCAAAACAATAGAAAACTTAAAAACTTTTTTCCCTCCACATGCATATTGCACCCAAGATGATGGGACAAGTGGGTGACGACCCCAACGACAAGATGGCACTTGCAAGGCAATGCCTAGGGAGTATGCAAGGGTAGATTAAGACTTAGGGTTATTGCAATAAGTTATAAAGTTTATTAGGTGAGAAGGAAGATATAGACTAATTTAAAAATGTACACATTTATATATATAAAATTATACACTCAAGAGAATAACTTAATATTTATTTGTTTCTTTATTCATTTAGGAAGGAATCTGAGCAAGAATATGCTCTGTGGTTTGGAAGCAATGAATTTTCTCTCCATGTATTTTCCAGAGAGTTTTTACTCCTGGGAGTGCATATTTTTTTTGAAAGAAAATTTTTTGACAAGGCATGGTCATGCTATTTTATGCATTTCATTCATGTTGCTAAGGATTTGAATAAATCTATTATTAACATTTCTCCTTAATACAAGTATTCCAATGCAAAGGAGTACATTAGGTAAAGTCTCTCAATCTCTAGTTAAACATGTATGCTTAATATTAATTTTTCAAGGACATGGTATGAGTTCCATGTTCTGATTATTATTATTATTGATTTCAAGCATACAACCTCTCAGTCCAATTGATCATATTTGAAGAACTTAGAAGGTGAATGATACTATACACATAATAAAAGAAAAGGTGGTGGATTATTCTCATTCAAATTTGATTGTAACCACCATGAAATTTATCAAGAAATGAACTATCTTTGATTTCAGAATATATGGTTTTCTCTTGATTGATCTCATCATAATACTTATACATCAAAATTGAAACTCACTATATCAATTCAACTCTTCATTATCGTAATTAAAACTTGAACATTCATAAATCAAGACATTATCTATGATTCTATTCTCCCATTTATATATATGCAAATTAATTTATTCTATTTTGATGAGCACTCTTACAACTGAACATTATGATCAAATATTATGAGAACCAAATACACTCAACCATTATTTTATTGGCTAACCTGATTCAAAGGCTCAACCAGGAAAGAATCAGGAAGAAAACCCAGCTTCGTTGCCATATACAATAAAGTTCAAAAATACAATTTACAATAGGATCTCAATCCTCATTTTCAACAATTTTATCAAATTTTCTTCATGATCAAATCAAGGAGTTTGTAATATTTTCTGAATCTCATTTTAAGAACCATGGAGGACACAATTAACTGATCGGGTGACAACCAAGCAGAAACAAAAGAACATCAAGCATGCATAGTCACACATGGTTTCCACAATAAGATTCACAATGAATCAAGACTAGGGAGAGGTGGATTCTTCCAACTAGAGAAGTCAAGCACAACACCAATTCAGATGCCCAATTGGGGCCAATAACTAAGAACTTCCGTTCTTCCATTTGAACTTGCCATACTCATACCAGGTTTGTGCTGACGGGTAGGGGCCCATAACACCCTACCCTTTATCCCTCTTCTCATCCTGAGAAGAGACTCTACATAGGTTGGAGTCCAACTAAACAGACCTCTCCCAAAATTGGTCACTTCTGCCCTCTCCTAGGGTGAGTAATACCAAAACACCCATGCAAGGAAACTCAAAATTGCAAACATAAACAAGAAAGGAAAACAATCAAAATAACAAGGTCTACAAATCTTCCCAACATACCCACAACCATACAACAGTAAAACAACAACAAGGTAACAAGAACATGAAACAAAACATAAAAATTGAATAAGGGAGATGGGAGTTTCCTACCTTCACAAAGAGGTAATGGCAATGAACCAATTTGAGTAGAGTATCCCTCCTTCCTTCAAGCTTCAAGAAATCTTCTCTAAATGTAGAGATTGGTTAACCCCCACCACTAGACCAAGGAAGGCCTCTAAATAAGCCTCCAACTCAACCACCCAAAAAGGAGCAATAAATATTTCCACCCACTAGCCACACTAGAAACTCCTAACTCAACCTACACCATGGTTAAACCTTAAAAGGAGGTGGGGTAAGACAACTCATGACAACCACTTGCAATTTTCGCACAAAGGCAAAAAGGGACTTTTTGAGTGCCCTCAAAAGTCAAAGCTAGGGGCTTAGGGGTTGGAAAAGACCCCTAACCCATACCCATACCCTATGGTTAGAATAAAAACATGTTTTAAAGCCTTAGGGAAGAGGTTAGAGTCAAATAAAAATCTAGAGATAAAATAGGTCTATCTAACAACTCTAACTTGCAATCTAGCACAAAAATTGAATTAGGGATGACTAACCCTCATTAAGAATCTAATAAAAAATTGACACTAACTTGAAAGCAAAGGTTAAACAATTAAGCCTAACTAGCATACTGAAGCACATAACATTTTACGAGTGTCAAGCGACACTGAAAGAACATAATTATGAACAACAGGGTTTCCAAATTTTAGCACATGGAGATCAGTTTTGTTCCTCCGTAGGGTTTCTCGGCTAAATATCTGCACACTCATTACACACATCAGTAGTCCTATAAAATCACATGTACATATGTATACATATTAGAAATTTTCATAATTTAAAACATACATTAATAAAGTTTCTTCTCCCTTCATAATTCTTAACCATTTGAAATATCGTAAATCAAATCTCAATCCTACATCTACTGATTTCGTCAACATACATATACATGAACATTAAATGAAAATCATCAAATATATCTAGAAATAACATCACACAACATGAAATAATAAAATATGTTCTAAGCATCAAATAATGTCTCGACATCTCGAGTCACGGATAACAAAAATAAGACTAATGTATCACTATGCTACGATGAGTCAAGGCGAGGCCTCACAGTTTGAGTTAGAAGATGCCTCTACAAAGAGAGCATGGCGGTAGGGCCCAAGCTATTAATCCTGAGGAGGTTAGAGCCCTCCAAAGGTAGGTACAAGAATTGCAAAAGGATCTATGTAGAGGAACAACTGTGGCCGCAGGTGATAAAAGTGAGGATGACAACGAAGAAGAAAAATTGGACAAGAAGGGGAATTTGATGAGGAAGTTCTGAATCATACATAGGAAAGGCTTTTTAGGGCCATTACTAAATTTGGAAAAAGACCTACAATTGAAGTGGGTGTATTTTCAGGAAATCTTAAACTAGATGAGTTGATCAATTGAATCAATGAACTCAAAGAATACTTTGAGTATGAGGATATCAGGGACCCAGATAGGGTTAAGTTTGCAAAGGCCAAACTAAAAGGCCATGCCAAAATCTGATGGCAAGAGGTTCAATTGGAAAGAAATAGAAGAGGAAAGGAGAAGATCTTGAGATGGGATTGCATGGTGGACAAATTGAAGAAGCAATTCATTCCTATGGACTATGAGCTTGATTTGTTTAAGTAGATGCATGGGTTAAAGCAAGCAAGAAGATTAGACCAAGAATATATACAAGAGTTTTACCGACTCTTGATTAGAGAAGGGCATGTAGAAGCAAATAAGGAGAAGGCTGCTCATTATATCAATGGGTTGCGACCTAGCATCCAGGAGGAATTAAGTTTGATAAGAATGACCAACATTGAAGAGGAATGCTAGTTTTTCCTATGAGTTGAAGAGAAGCTAAATAAAAGTTTTGATGGAAGACAAAGAGGGCATGATCAAGGAGGAAGGGGAAGCAGAAGGTCATCTAGAGGCCACAATGAAACTCAAAAGAAAAATGAAGATGTGGGTACTAGCAGAAACCAAAGAAATGAAGGTTTCAACCACTCCCATGATCAAGACTTTAGAAATTAGAGAGGAAGAGGTGGAGGATGTGTACAAGGAAGAGGAGGCTTCCATGGTACCTATTTCCATTACAATAAAGAAGGTCATCATGCCTTTGAATGCCCTCAATGACAAGGAAGGATAGATAGGAGGGCTGAGGGTCAAGCTAGGGTTGCTCATGTGGATGAGGATGCACAATCATCACATTCAAAAGATGCAAAAAGAGGAGAGACCTTGGTAAATGAAAGGGTCCTACTAAGTGGTGAGATAGAACCAGGACAAAGGAGGAGTTTTTTTTGTACTAGATGCAAGTGTGAGGATAAATGTTGTGACGTGATCATTGATGGTGGTAGCACAGATAACTTAGTATTAGAGGAGATGGTCTCTAAGCTGAAGCTCAAGAGGGAGAGACATCCCTAGCCCTATCGGATTGCTTGGGTGAAAGATGATCATAAGGTCCTGGTAAGTGAACAATGTTTAGTAAAATTCAAAATTGGGAGTTACCATGATGAAGTTCTCTATGATGTTATTCCAATGGATGTTTTCCATCTATTATTGGGTAGACCATGGCAGTTTGATAGACATGCAGTACATGATGGTCATGCAAACACATACTCTCTAACAAAGGATGGAGTTCACCACAAACTGAAGCCCATGAAAAAGGAAGGTGAAAAGTTATGTAGCAGTGCTAGAATTTGTCTTGTGTATGGAAGAAAGTTTTTAGATGGCATGAAACATCAGCGTATGTGCTATGCTTTGATTCCTAGGAAAGATAAAGAAGGTAGTAGTGAAATACCACTTGAAGTTTCAAATTTACTAGGTGAGTTTGGAGATATTATCTCTGACAATGTTCCAGAAGGATTGCCACCAGTAAGGCAAATCAGTCATTAGATAGATCTGATTGCAGGAGCTAGCTTGCCTAATAAGACTACTCATAGGATGACTCCTACTGAAATAGAGGAGCTAAATAGACAGGTTCAAGAGCTATTGAGGAAGGGCTTGATTTGGGAGAGTCTAAGTCCATGTACACTACCTTTAGTACTCATACCAAAGAAGGATGGAGAGTGGAGGATGTGTACAGACTCTCAAGCTATGAATAGGATAACCATTAAGTATCGGTTTCCTTTGCAAAGAATGGATGATCTTATGGACTACTTGAGTGTAGCTTAGTACTTCACAAAGATAGATCTCAAGAGTGACTATCATCAGATACAAATACAAGGAGATGAGTGGAAAATAGCCTTCAAGACCAAGGAGGGTCTTTATGAGTGGTTAGTCATGCCCTTTGGATTGATGAATTCCCCAAGCACCTTCATGCAACTCATGAATGAGGTACTTAAGAAGTTCTTGGTAAAAAAATTTATTGTTTATTTGGATGATATTTTAATCCTTTAGCAAGACTTTGGAAGAACATTTATTGCATATTCATAGTGTTCTTGAGAGTTTGAGGGAAGAGAAATTATTAATTAATTTGAAGAAGTGTATCTTTGCTAAAATGGAGTTAGTCTACTTGGGGTTTGTTATATCACCTAAAGTTCTTAAAATGGATCTAGAGAAGGTAAAATCCATCTTGGAATGGCCTACTCCAAGGTCTACTACTGAGGTAAGATCATTTCATAGTCTGGTTAGCTTTTACAAGAAGTTTATTAAGAATTTCAGTGGCATATGTGTACCCCTAACTGATACATTAAGAGGGGATAGAAAAGATTTCAAATGGACTACAATAGCTGCGAGAAGTTTTGAATTGCTAAAGAAGAAGGTGACAGAACAACCTATGTTGGCACTTCTAGATTTTAGAAAACTATTCTAGGTGGATTGTGATGCTAGTGGCAGGGCTATTGGGGCTGTATTAAGCCAAGAAGGTAAGCCTATTGCATATTTTAGTGAAAAATTGAATGATGCAAAGAAGAAGTATTCTATTTATGATCAAGAGTTCTATGCAATAGTTCAGGCCTTAAAGAAATGGAGGCGTTATTTGTTGCCAAAGAAATTTGTTTTGCATACTAATCATCAGGCATTACAGTACCTAAATAGCCAAGGTAAATTGAATCAAAGACATATGAAGTGGGTAGAGTTCTTCCAGAGCTATACATTTGTATTGAAGCATAGAAGTGGAAAATCTAACAGGGTTGCAGATGCACCAAGTAGGAGACAGTTTTTGCTTATAGTAATGCAGGTTGAAGTAGTTGGGTTTGATGAACTCAAGAATTTGTATCCTGAGGATCCTAATTTTGTTGAAGAATGGAAAGCTTGTAAAGAACCTGTTGCTGTAGATAGAACCAAGTGGTTAGACTATTTGATTCAGGATGGCATGTTGTTCAAGGGTAGTCAATTGTGCATTCCAAGGAATTCCATGAGAAAAAATTAGATTAAGGAGAAACATAGTGGAGGGATGGCAAGATATTTTGGTCGAGATAAGACCATTTCCATTCTTAGAGAACATTATTTTTGGCCTCATATTTCACAGGATGTGAAGAAGTTTGTAAAGAGTTTCCAGGTTTGTCAAGTTGCTAAGGGATTTAGCCACAATACTCGACTATATCAACCATTGCCTATTCCATCAAAGCCATGGGAGGACATAAGTATGGATTTTGTTCTTGGATTGTTGAGGATAGAAAGGGGTAATGACTCAGTATTTGTGGTGGTTGATAGGTTCTCCAAAATGGCACATTTCATTCCATGCCATAAAACTCATGATGTTATCCATATTGTAGACTTGTTTTTCAGAGAGGTGGTGAGACTACATGGTCTCCCAAGGAGTATAGTTTTTGACTGAGATACTAAATTTGTGGGATATTTCTAGAGGACATTGTTGAAGAAATTTTAAACAGACTTGAAATTTAGTTCCACACATCACTCGAAGATTGACGGCCAAACAGAAGTGGTAAACAGAAGTCTGGGCAATTTACTGAGATGTTTAGTTGGGGATAAGCCCAAGGGGTGGGATTTAATTCTACAATGAGAAAATTTTTCTTATAATAACTCTATAAAAAGGAGTACTAGAAAATCAGCATTCCAAATTGTATATAGAAGTAGCCCAAGAACTGCACCAGAATTGAGAAAGATAGAACAAGGGGAGAGGACAAGTGCTGAAGCTAAGGAATTTGTTGAACATATCAAGCGTCTACATGAGGAGGTTCAAGCACACATTACCAAGATGAATCAAGAGTATAAAGCTAGGGCTAATCAAAGGAGAAGACATAAGGAATTCCAAGTAGGGGATCTAGTCATGGTGCACTTATGAAAAGAAACATTTCCAGCCGGTACTTACAACAAGCTGAAAATGAAAAAATTTGGCCTCTGCAAAATTTTGAAGAAACATGACTCAGAAAATGTGTATGAGGTGGAGCTGCCAAATGGTATTCATATTTCTCCTATTTTCAATATTGCAAATTTAACAGAGTATCATGATGATGGTGCAGATGAGGAGCTGGTGTTAGAGCCATGTCTGATTCCTGCTTCTAAGAAGGAGGAGATAGAAGACATTCTAGATCATCGGTTGGGTAGGAGTACTAGAAATAGGCAGTATGAAGAGTATTTGGTCAAGTGGAAAGGACGACTGATAGAGGACTGAACTTGGATTTCAGCAGTTGAGGTTTCCCATTTGGGATTTCCTATACCATTCATAAAGTGACAGGGTCACTTTTCAATCTACCTAGGGTGTTTGATGTAGGAGCATCCAGAAGTATAAAGGCAATCTTGTGTCACCCAAAAAAAATGAACTTAGACTTACTTTCTATTTCATATGTTTTCATTTTTTGGATACCCATTTGGGTCAAATAAAGGTTCCAACTCTCACAGTTTCACTATCAGTATTTTAGGATAGAGTATTTGAACACCTTGGGATACTTATAAATCTCAAAATAATAGGAGTATGTAATTGGCCAATAATTTTGGTAAACTAGAAGGTGTAAATTGGCCAGATGAATGCAATGATAATTTAACCCCACGGTTTGAAAGTTATTGCAATTTTTTGGGTTTTGGAGACCTCCTAAGAATGATTCAAAGTCAGGTTTAGGGCATTAAATGAACTCAAAAAGGGCCAAAAAATGGGGGACTGGCCAAGCTCATCCATAGGGCTATAGAGCGCTTTGAGAGCTTTTTGAAAATATAAATGGTTCGTTAATTGGAGCTATGGTTCAAAAGTTATGCCTTTCGAAAGTTCGGTTACCATTTCTAGATTCTTCTAAATTTGTGTTGACTTCTAATGCAACTTCTAGAACCTTCTATTTGGTTGGTGGATGCCTACTAGCACTTTCTAGAATGTATTCCTAGTCCTTAACCCTCTGGGGTCTATTTAATGAGATTTTTGGCATTGTAAAAGGTAGTTCAGAGTGGAGTTTGAGAGGAGGTGCTAAAAAGAGAAATTATCTCCAGATTTATGCTATTGTAAGCCCTTAGGGCATGTCTTGAAGTCTATTTTCTCTGTACTGAATGTACTAGCTTATTTTCACAGTTAATACAATTTTCCTTTTCCTATTGTGTCCATCCTATGCGTGGGTCTAGTCCCATCATACATATATCTATGTATACATTGCATATGCATACATACATACATACATACATACATACATACATACATACATACATATATATATATATATATATATATATATCTATGTATACATGCATGCATGCATAGATATATCTATGTATGTATGCAATGTATACATAGATATATGTATGTATGGATGCATGCATATATCTGTGTATGCATTGCATCCATACATAGATAATGTATTTATGTATACATACATGTATCTATGTATGTATACATGTATGCATGTATCTATGCATGTATATATCTATGTATCTATGTATACATACATGCATGCATGCATCCATCCATACATACATGTATGTATGCTTGGGTGCATACATGATGCATGGATGCATACATGCATGCATGGATAAATACATGTATGTATGGATGGATGCATGCATACATGTATACATACATAGATACATTTATGTATACATAGAAACATGTATGTATGGATGCATGCATGCTTGCACCCATACATATATGTAGTCATGCATCCATAAATACATATATCTATATATACATTGCATACAAATACATAGATATATCTATGCATGCATGCATGTATCCATAGATATATATATATGTATGTATGCCTACATGCATATATATGCATATGCAATGTATACATAGATATATGTATGCATGGATGGATGCATGCACACATGCGTCCATACATACATACATCTATGTATACATTGCATACATACAAAGATATATCTATGCATGCATGCACGTATACATAGATATATATATGTATGTATAAATTTTAGTGCCTCTCCCATTTGACTTCTATAATTTATCTTGATGGATGCAACTTTACTGATCTTTTGTTGTGATGGATCATGATTGTGACACTGAGTCGTCTACACCATCGAGGTGTTTGGATTTATGTTTCTATTTTAGTTGCTTTTTTTATGCTTCTACTGATCTATGAGATTATAATGTGATTTAAGGTTCACTAAGGTTTGTGCCAGTGGTTACCAGGATCGATGTGATATCATGAGGTTGTTCTGTGATTATCTTGAGATGTGTGCAGAGATTGGACTATGTTCTTTTTACCACACTACATTAGACTAGGTTCCTATAGTAGTGGTTAGTCATGTTTATGACTATGTTTGCTTTTGCATTTGAAGTGTCTTTTTGTTGATTCTATAAACAATCATTATTAAATGCTTAAGTAATTAAAATGGGTTGTTCTTGTTCGATTATTTGGTTATGTTTTGCGAACATTTACCTTCTTATATTTCTTACTAGAGAGATATTTTTTATTCATGTGATGCTTTACATTTGAGACGACCCGAGGGTCAGATGTTATGCCTTGATTTTAGTATCATAGATATTAGACTACTATGTTGTTCAGTTAATCATATTGCACGATGATGCCATTTTTAGATGATAGTGTGTTTTATGATGATATCTGGTTATCTAGTATTTGGACATACCCCTGATTATATTATGTGATGGATTTAATGCTATGGTTATTTATTTCCTTCCTACATTGTTATGCTTTATACGAACATGAGTGATGTCAATAGATTATTTTAATATAATTAAAGAAATTGTTAAATTAGGTGATTTAATCCATTTATTGCTTCGGCTATGTTATTATATGCAATTGCACTTGTCGTGTTGTTTAGTGTGCAGGATTTATATCCTTGGCAGTGGCACATGGAGTTAGTGATTCAACCTTTCATATTTTACCAATATCGCTCTTATATGGTCAATGTATCCTTTATTAAATGTTTAAATTAAAACTTTTGGTGATTATTAAATCCGTACTCATTTGCATTATGTGATTAGACCAGTGAGTGTGTCTGTGCATTTAGAGTTTCGCATTGTCACGAAAGTCATTAAGGTGATTTTTGTGTTTTTGGGTTTTCGAGCTTTTTAATTGATTTATTTTAATTTTTGGTGGCTTTGCCATAAATGAATTCCTATTTATAGGAATAGCTTGTTTTTTTTTGGGTCAATTCAAAGTTTAACAAGGTTGGCTAGTTATTTGCCCTAATCAATTATTCACTCGAAAAGTGAATAAATATCCAAAGAGGAATTTAATTCCTCACTTGTCACTTTTGAATTAGAGAGTTGGAGAGTAAAACCCAAAATCCTCTTCATGAGGATTTACTATTTTGTTCATTGTGGGAGCTATGAGCATGGGATCGTCGCGATGTTGGGCTCATTGGATCTAGCTCAAGAAAACCTTGGATTGTTGTGATTTTTAGCTACTTCTGCAAGCTATTTATTTTATGGTTCAGATTCCCATTTTGCCCTTTTGGCTGTGAGGTAGGGCTTCCCCGTTTTATTATTTCTACTCTGTTTCTGCTTCTATTTTTTTGTAGCCATTTGTGTGGAGGCTGAGAACTAGTGTTCCCCTCCATTTCTTTATGTTAGTTCTACCTAGTTGGGCAAGTATGAACATTTCCCTTATTTTTGAGATGAGGGTTTGGGATTTTGTGTCGTTATGCTGGCTATTTTTGCATACGGTGTCTAATTCCATTTATTTTTGGACTTTTGGGATTTTTGTGCCCAAAGGCCAAATGGATTTTAATTTTGCAATTTTTCCAAAATTTGAGGTTTTTACCTCGTTTTGCATGCTGCCCTATTTTCTTGGGTTTTCTTGCTACAATGTGGGTCGTGGACCTTGATGATCTATTTGGATATCATTCAGACCACTTTTGCACTTTTATGTTGCCTTAAGATGTGTGTTGCATCCATACTCCTAAAATTGTGTTTGGTTGAGTGATTTTATACTTGTCATGATTTCTTTTGGACCTTTTCTTTTTTTCATGGACATTGGAATTTGTGTAGAATCCATACTTTTGGATTGAGGCCGGTGGAGTGAGTTCATGACCCTTGGTTGATGGGGACACCACCCAAGCACAAAATGGACACAACAAGAAATGAAAATTTTATTAACTCTGTAAATAAGTTAATAGACCCATTACAAAGAAAATAGACATCAAAACATGCCCTATGGGCTTACAATAGCATAAATCTGGAGATAATTTCTCTTTTTAGTACCTCCTCTCAAACTCCACTCCAAATAGTCTTTTACAATGCTAGAAATGTCGTTAAATAGACCTCAGAGGGTTAAGGACTAGGAGTACATTCTAGAAAGTACTAGTAGGCATCCACTGATCAAGTAGAAGGCTCCAGAACCCACATTAGAAGTTGGTCCAAATCTAGAAGAATCCAAAAATGGTAATCAAACTTTCAAAAGGCATAACTTTTGAATCGTAGCTCCGATTGACGAACCATTTATATTTTTCGAAAGCTCTTGAAGCACTCTATATCCCTATGGACCAGCTTCACTAATCCCCCATTTTTTAGCCCTTCTTGAGGTCATTTAATGCCCCTAACCTAACTTTGAAGCATTCTTAGGAGGTCTCCAAAAATCAAAAAATTATGATAACTTTCAAACTGTGGGGCCTTTTGACCTAATTCTTTTTCTGGAATGCTCTAAATTGCAATTAAATTAATTTGGCCAATTTACACCTCTAAGTTCACCAAAATGATGGCTCAATTACATACTCCTATTTTTTTGGCATTTACATGTGTATCCCAAGGTGTTCAAATACTCTATCCTAGAACACTGATAGTGGAACTATGAGAGTTGGAACCTTTATTTGACCCAAATGGGTATCCAGAAATGAAAACACATGAAACAAAAACTAAGTCTAAGTAAATTTGTTTTTGGGTGACACAGGATTGCCCTTATACCTTTGGATGCTCCTGCATTAGAAACTTAGGGTAGATTGAAATTGACCCTGTCACTTTATGAATAGTAGAGGAAATCCCAAATCCGAACCCTCAGCTGCTGAAATCCAAGTTGAGTCCTCTATCGGCCGTCATTTCCACTTGACCAAATACTCTTCATACTGCCTATTTTTGGTACTCCTATCCACATGATGATCTAAAATGTCTTCTATCTCCTCCTTCTCAGAAGCAGGAATTGGACATGGCTCTAACATCAGTTCCTCATTTGCACCATCATCATGATACTTTGTTAAGTCTACAATGTTGAAAATAAGAGAAATGTGAATACCATCTGGCAAATCCACCTCATATGCATTTCCTAAGTCATGTTTCTTCAAAATTTTGCAGGGACCAAATTTCTTCATTTTTAGCTTGTTGTAAGTGCCAGCCGAAAATCTTTCTTTTCATAAGTGTACCATGACTAGATCCCCTACTTGGAATTCCTTATGTCTTCTCCTTTGATCAGCCCTAGCTTTATACTCTTGATTCATCTTGGTAATGTTTTCTTGAACCTCCTCATGTAGATGCTTGATATGTTTAGCAAATTCTTCAACCTCAGTACTTGTCCTCTCCCCTTGCTCTATCTTCCTCAATTCTGGTGCAGTCCTTGGGCTACGTCCATATACAATTTGGAATGGTGATCTACCAGTACTCCTATTTATAGAGTTATTTTAAGAAAACTCAGCTTGTGGTAGAATCAAATCTCACCCCTTGGGCTTATCCCCAACTAAACATCTCAGCAAATTGCCCAGACTTTTGTTTACCACTTCTATTTGGCCGTCAGTCTATGGGTGATGTGTGAAATTGAATTTTAAGTATGTTCTCAACTTTTTCCACAATGTTCTCTAGAAATACCCTACAAATTTAGTATCTCTATTAGAAACTATACTCCTTGGAAGACCATGTAGCCTGACCACCTCTATGAAAAACAAGTCTGCAATATGGATAGCATCATGAGTTTTGTGGCATGGAATGAAATGAGCCATTTTGGAGAACCTATCAACCACCATAAATATTGAGTCATTACCCCTTTGTGTCCTTGGAAATCCAAGAACAAAATCTATACTTATGTCCTCCCATGGTATTGATGGAACAAGCAATGGCTAATATAGTCCAGTATTGTGGCTAAATCCCTTGGCAACTTGACAAACCTGGCTAGTCTATACAAAATTCTTTACATCTTGTGAAATCTAAGGCCAAAAATAATGTTCTCTAAGAATGGAAATGGTCTTATCTTGACCAAAATGTCTTTCCATCCCTCCACTATGTTTCTATTTAATCAAATTTTCCCTCATGGAACTCCTTGGAATGCACAATTGGCTGCCCTTGAATAACATACCATCCTAAATCAGATAGTCTAACCACTTAGTTCTATCTATAGCAACAGTCTCTTTACAAGCTTTCCATGCTTCAACAAAATCAGGATCATCAGGGTATAGATTCTTGAGTTCATCAAACCCAACTACTTCAACCTGCATTACTGTAAGTAGCAACTGTCTCCTACTTAGTGCATCTACAACCCTGTTAGATTTCCTGCTTCTATGTTTCAACACAAATGTATAGCTCTGCAAGAACTCTACCCACTTCATATGCCTTTGATTCAATTTACCTTGGCTATTTAGGTACTGTAATGCCTGGTGATCAGTATACAAAAAAAATTCCTTTGGCAATAAATAATGCCTCCATTTCTTTAAGGCTTGAACTATTGCATAGAACTCTTGATCATAAACATAATACTTTTTTTTGCATCATTCTATTTTTCACTAAAATATGCAATAGGCTTACCTTGTTGGCTTAATATAGCCCCAATACTACTGCCACTAGCATCACAATCCAACTATAACACCTTTCTAAAATCTAGAAGTGCCAACACGAGCTATTTTGTCACCTTCTTCTTCAGCAGTTCAAAACTTCTAATAGTTGTTGTAGTCCATTTGAACTCTTTTCTATCCCCTCTTATTGTATCAGTTAGGGGTGCACATATGCCATTGAAATTCTTAATAAACTTCCTATAAAAACTAACCAAACCATGAAATGATCTTACCTCGGTAGTAGACCTTGGAGTAGGCCATTCCAAGATGGCTTTTACCTTCTCTGGATCCATTCTGAGACCTTCAGGTGATATAACAAACCCCAAATAGACTAACTCCCTTTTTGCAAAGATACACTTCTTTAGATTAATTAATAGTTTCTCTTCCCTTAGCCTTTCAAGGACACTATGAATATGCAATAAATGTTCTTCCAAAGTCTTGCTAAAAATTAAAATATCATCCAAATAAACAATAACAAATTTTTTAAAGAACTTCTTAAGTAACTCATTCATGAGCTGCATGAAGGTGCTTGGGGCATTCGTCAATCCAAAGGGTATGACTAACCACTCATAAAGACCCTCCTTGGTCTTGAAGGCTGTTTTCCACTCATCTCCTTCTCATATCCATATCTGATGATAGCCACTCTTGAGATCTATCTTTGTGAAGTACTGAGCTCCACTTAAGTAGTCCATAAGATCATCCATCCTTGGCAAAGGAAACTGGTACTTGATGGTTATCCTATTAATAGCTCAAGAATCTGTACACATCCTCCACTCTCCATCCTTCTTTGGTGCAAGTAGTGCAGGTACTGCACATGGACTTAGGCTCTCTCGAATCAAGCCCTTCCTCAATAGCTCCTGAACCTGTCTATTTAGCTCCTCTATTTCAGTAGGAGTGTAGTGCCTCTCGTGTTGGTAGTTTATGTCTTGTCTATTTTGATTCGAGAGATACTTGATACTCTTATTATTTTGCACCTTATGATGACTTGAGGGTCAAATGTTATACTTGGATTCAGTACCATAGATGCTTTACTCCTATACTATTCAGTTTATCACATTTGCATGATTGATGCAATTTTGAGATGACAATAGATCTATGATGGTATCTGGTTATATGATGTATTGGACCTATTTGTTGATTATGTTATGAGATGGATTCTATGCTATGGTTATTTACTTCATTCTTGTATCTTTACACTTTCTATGAATGTGAGTGATGTAAATGGATTAAATAGGTATTCTAATACATGTTGCTTCGACTATGATATTATTTTCCATTGCACTTGATCATGTGTTTTAGTGTGCAGGAATTATATCCCTGGTAGTGGCACATGGAGTTAGTAATTCAGCTATTCATATTTACCCATGTCGTTCCTATATGGTCAACATACCCTTATTATTATTGTTTAGATCAAAACCTTTCAGTGATTAGTAAATCCGAACTCATTTGCATTATGTGATTAGACCAGTGAGTGTGTCTATGCATTTAGAAGTTTGCTTTTGTCATGAAAGTGTTAAGTGTTTTTCTATGTTTTGGGGGTTTTGGGGTTTTAATATTTTTAGATTTAATTTCTGGTAGTTTTGCCTTAGGTGAAATCCCATTGCAAATAATAAGCTATTTTTGTTTGGGTTGATTCGAAGTTTAACTACTCCAGCTAGCTATTTTCCAGAATTGACTATTCACCCAAAAAGTGAATAAGTATTGGAAAAGTGATTTCATAAATCACTTATCACAATTTGGAAATTGAAATTTGGAGAGCAATTTGGAAATCCTCTTATGTGGGATTCTTGTTTTGTTTGTTCTAGGAGCTGTGAGCGTGGGATCTTTGTGAGATTGGTCTCATTGGATTCAGCTCGAGAAGTTCTTTCTTTTCCATCAATTTTAGCAGTTTTGGCGAATTGATCATTTTATTGTGCAGGTTTCAATTTTTGCCCCTTTTTCCATTAGGTAGGGCCTTCTCATTTTATTTATTTTACTCTATTTTTGCTTTCATTTATTGTAGCATTATGTTACGAGGCTGTGAACTAGTTTTCTCCTCCGTTTCTGGTTGCTAGTTCTACCCGGTTGGTCAAGTATGAACATTTTACCTATTTTTGAAATGGGGGTTTGGGTTTTTGGGCTGTTATGCTGGCCGTTTTTGCATACAGTGTCTGTTTTCAATTATTTTTGGATTTTTGGGGTTTTTGAACCCAAAGGACAAATGGGTTTTAATTTTGGAATTTTTTCAAAATTTGGGGATTTTACCTCGTTTTGCATGCCGCCCTATTTTCTCGAGTTTTCTTGTCACATTGTGGTTTGTGGACCTGGATGATCCATTTGGATACTAGTCAAAACACTTTTGCATCTTTCATTGCTTTGGATGCATGTAGCATCCATCATCTCGATTATGTTTTTTGGTCGATTGACTTCTATTTGCATTCTCATCCTGTCCTTGTGTATGATCTCTGTGATGGTGGTGTGCCACACACATGTACATTGTCAGGTGACCTGTGGGGCTCAATCTTCTGTGGTACTTCTAGAAGTTGTGATCATTGGGGTTGGGTTGGGAGTTTGCATGCCTATGAGCACTCATCGTTGGATGAGCATGGGTTGGGTAGGGTAGCATATAGAGGGGGCTTCTACCTCGCAACCTAGTGATCATTGTCCCTAGAGGGTTGGTGAAGGAAGCTTTAATTAAGTGAAAATTAAATAAATATTGGGTGGTAATAATCTTAAGATGATAAAATATTTGGGGTGCAAGAGCCTTTCCGTTGAGGGATGTTGAATTTGCGCAAGTCCTAGCTTGGGCTTTTTGATGCCAAGTGACTCTCCATGATGTTACTCCCTATATAGTAAGCCCATTGAGGTGTCTGACCAGGACCTGTAGTTTATGCATTGTCTATATCTTGGTTTCAGTCATCATACTACTTGGCATGAGTGTTAGCCATGGTTGTTGTGTTTTTATGTGTTTTTGGTTGGATCGCTATCTCCATCAGCATGGCGGGTGTGGACCTACGGGTGCCACATGGTTGGGAGGCATAGCCACCTCCACCACTGCTAGGGATCGGTGTACAGAGATAGTCTATTGTCCTAGTACAACTGTAGCTGGATGTACTTTGGTATATGGAGTATGCTTCTTGTGATTTATGCTCTCATTATGATGTTATCATGTTTAGATGATGTTAGTTTTAATGCATTCCTCATTATGATGATTAGCATGTAGTAGATGATGTTATCTGATTACAGTTTTATCTTATGCTTACTACTAACATGTTAGATTTTACTTATTTACATTGTAGCATGTTTAGTAGTGATGTCCCTATTACGATAGCACTAATGATTTGTTCGATGGCTTGGGATGTTATGCACGGGGGATGGCTAGGGCCCACAATGGTCCTATGACACCATTGATGGTTAGGAGGAACCACGTACTTAGTTGGTTATTTTGCTCATTTCAATGTTAACTATGTTATTGTGATGTTTCTTTCAGTTGAATGTGATGTTTCCTTTCTATACTTTTCCCTTCTCTTTTTGGTAGATGGTTAGATTCTAGCGTTCTTTCTTTCAGTTACTCTGTTATTGTTCGAGTGCTCTTGCCTTGGAATGTGGATCCGATATTCCCCAGTGTGGAGCTTTTTCTATGTGTTTGGCCTTTTTTGAGTTTCTTGAAGTGTTTTTATTTTCTATGGGCGACATTTTTTCAGCATTGTGGGACACTAATAAAGTATCGGACGCCCATAGAAAGAATTTCGTACGATACTGTAAAGTATCGCACACATTACTAGAGAAGTATTGTACGACACTGGAAGAGTGTCACATAGCTTCATGAGAAATGTCACGTGATACTTTTCTAGTATCGCACGCCTTCTTGAGAAGTGTCACACGTAAGGGAGAAGTGTCACCCTCCCTTAGTAAAAAGTGTTGCACACCCTTTGGTTAAAACATGCACATGCCAATAGCAGGCACTTTTTGTAGTGTTTTGATCTTTTTGAGAGTTGATCTAGATACCCTTTTGGGAGTTATTCAAACCTATGTTGTTGCATTTTTAATTTAGGAAGTTTCTTTTGAAATTCAATTTTTGGGTTTTTGTTGTAGTCCTTCGGGGTTTAAAATATATTGTTTAAGTATAAGAAATTATATATTTAAGATATATTTTAATATATGCGATGATTTATATGCGACGATTCATTTTAATATATTATTTAATTCCTTATACTTAAGATATATTTTAATATATGTGATGATTCATTTGAGATGGGTTTCAGACCTCTACGAGCTAAGGTGTAGATTCTAAGAAATTTTAGGGCTTCATGATTTTAGACTTAGCTAGTTTCCAAGACTCAGCTTATGTCTTTCATCTTGGCAGGTCCTTGTGGTTTTCATGGTTGTATTCTAGTTGGTAGTGGCATTTTGAGATCCGTTGGTGCATGGTTGTCTTTTAGTCTTTCATTGCGATCTTTTAGTTTGTGTAGGTTGTATCTTGTGCACTTACACTTGTTTAAAAAAAAATGTTCTGGCTTGTTTTTCATCCTTGTTTCCAAGGATCTTCGGGCAGGGCATTACATCTGGTATCAGAGCCCATGTTGCAACATTAGGATCTCTGTGTTATGCTTCCACTATGGTTTTGCTTTCTATTGAGTATTGCTATCTTGTTTTATTATTTGTTATCTCGTTGGTTTATGGTTCGAACTCTTATGCTGTGATAACCATGGAAATGAACACCATAAAGAGGAATGGTAGGGAGGATGGGGAGAACAAGGTAATAACAATGCTAATCAGGCTCTCTTGGGGGAAATGATGCCAGTGCTCCAAGAAATTCTTACTCAAATGGGCCCTCGTGTTGAGGAGCACTAGCAAGATCAGAATCAGGAAGAGAGATCTCATCATGGAGAGTCCCACCGTTTAGAGCATAGAGAGGAAGAGCATGAGCATGATCATTCTCATACACCACCTGGGGGTAGAAGGTATCATCGAGGTGGTAGGGATCGAGACAGTGAGGATTCCATTAGATTGTATATCATGAAGTCCCTTTAGAGTTCCAGACCACCACCATTTGATGGTAAGGGAAGTGGCCTCGAGGCTGAGACTTGGTTGTTGGACATGGAATGCTGCTTCACCATGTATCCATATTCAACCAACATGAGGGCTCATTGTGCAATTATGCAATTGAGGGACCACAGACCTATTAGGTGGAATACTGAGAGTAAGAAGCTTCAAATTAGTATTGTAGATCTCACCTGGGAGATCTTTGAGGAGAGGTTCCGAGAGAGATTCTTATCTCCTCAGTTCAGAGAGGCCCGTGCTAATGAGTTCCACACAATCTGGCAAGGAAATATGACTGTGGATCAGTACGAGATTAGATTCTTTAAACTTAGGTAGTATTCATGTTATGACAATGATGATTTACTCTTGGCTCATCATTTTATTAGAGGCCTTAAGGATTCCATCATCGGAGAAGTCCGCATGCATTAGCCTAGGAATCTTGCCCTCACTGTAGAGAAGGCACAGATTGTAGAGGAAAATTTGGCTAGAGGTTTTAGTGGTAGATCAGGTTCCCAAAACCAAAGTGCAAGGAATTCAAGATAGGATGCTCAGTTCACTCAGTCCTCAGGCAAGTGCCAATCCCAATCAGAACCCTCTTAGGTTGGTCCTTCCCATAAGAATAAGAAGAAGTTTTGGAGCAAGAGTGGACAAGATTCTGGTACCTCAGGAAAGAAAGGAGATTTTCAAAAATGAGGACAAAAATCTCAATAGGATCATCCTCCCTAGTACAATCAGCAAAATTCTAGCAGAGGTAGTGCACCATATCCTAGTGCTACTCAAAGCGGTTGTGGGACAGGACCCAAATTTTCTGGGAATTGTTACACTTGTGGCCAACTTGTTCATAAATCATATGATTGTTTGATCAAACCATCTACAGGACTTGGTAAGGGTGTAGCTAGATCTAAGCCTACTATAGGAGATGTGGGTAGGAATCACAGAGTCTTTGTGGTAGTTGACAACCATCAAGTTGAGCATCAAGGTAGGTAGTCGAGGCTATAGGTACGTTGCATGGTATTTCAACTTCAATTTTGTTTGACTCTAGTGCTTTTGATTCTTCATTTCACCATCTCTTGTTCAATGATGTGGGCTAGTGGCAATGCATGAAGTTGATAGGTGGCAGGTTGAGTTAGCCACAGGTTCTAAGGTGGTTGTTGACTCATTGGTTAGAAGTTGTGTTTTGAGTTTGGGAACCTTCACCGCCATAGTGGATTTACGGATTCTACCTCTAGGATTGTATGAAATTGTGTTGGGAATGGATTGTTTAGCCACCCATCAGGCAAATATCGATTGCCATCGTAAGGTGGTACAGTGTGTTGATGACACAGGTGGGCAGGTGGAACTTTTGGGAGTCCAGCGACAAGTCTCACTTCGTATGATCTAAGCTAATCAGCTGAAGCAAAGTGTAGAAAAGGGTTTTCAATTGTTTCTTGTGTCTCTTAGTGATCTCAAGGAAGCTGAGAGCCATATGGTGACACTTGATGATCACCTACTACTTCACGAGTATGCAAATGTGTTTCCTGATGAAATTGCAGGTATGCCACCGCAGCGTGACATTGATTTTCGGATTGATCTTGTACCAAGAGCGGAGCCAATTTCATGAGCTCCTTATTGCATGACTACTCAAGAGTTGAGTGAGCTCAGATTGTATTTGGAGGAATTGTTGGCCAAGGGCCATATTCATCCTAGTGTATCCCCTTGGGGTGCACTAGTCATCTTTGTGAAGAAGAAGGATGGTTCATTGCATTTGTGCGTTGACTACTGATAGCTGAATAAGGTGACGGTGAAGAACCATTATCCTTTGTTGAGGATAGATGATTTGTTTGATCAGATGAAGGGGGCATGAGTGTTCTCAAAGATTGATCTAAAGTCAGGATACCATCAGCTTCATATCCAAGAGGCTGATATTCATCGAACAACATTTTGTACACAATATGGGCATTATGAGTTCACGGTTGTACCCTTTGGGTTAACCAATGCACCATCAGTATTTATGAGTTTGATGAATGGTGTATTTCATACTTACCTTGATCAGTGTGTCATTGTATTCTTGGATGACATATTGATCTATTCAAAGATTGAGGAGGAGCATGAGGTCCATTTGCATAAGGTATTACAGTGCTTGAGAGATCATCAGTTGTATGGAAACTTGAGTAAATGTGGGTTCTTCCAATCAGAGGTGAAGTATTTGGGACATATCATCACTGGTGATGGAATTGCAGTAGATCTAGAGAAGGTTCGTGCTATCATGGATTGGCCAACACCCACTAATGTCTTAGAAGTTCATAGTTTCATGGGATTAGTGGGTTACTACCATCACTTTGTGAAGGATTTTTCACGAGTTTCTCATCCCATCACTTCTCTTTAGAGGAAAGGGAAGAAGTTTGTTTAGTCAGACCAGTGCGAGGTAGCTTTTAATTCTCTTAAGGATTATTTGACCAGTGTACCAATCCTTGCAGTGCCTAATCCTATAGGTGATTTCATGGTTTGCATAGATGCTTCGTTGGAAGGCATGGGTGCAGTGTTAATGCAGGATGGTCGAGTGATTGTTTTTGATTCTAGAAAACTCAAGGACCATGAGCCAAACTACCCCACCCATGATTTGGAACTCACGGCCATAGTGCATGCCCTTGTCCATTGGAGGCATTTTCTTTTGGGACATAGGTTTGAGTTGCATAGCGATCATAGGAGCTTGCAGTATATCTTTACTCAACCAAACTTGAATGCATGATAGCGTCGTTGGCTGGAGTTCTTGTGTGAGTATGAATTTGATGTTAATTACATTAAAGGGAAGGAGAATGTCATCACAGATTCTTTGAGTAGAAGGTGACACGAGATATCAGTGATGTCATTAGGAGTGGATCTACGAGGTTGTATCTTAGAGGCATTGTCTAGTGACACTTGGTATCAGGAGGTGAGGGCAGAGATCAAGTTCGAACGTACCCTTGAAGGGAGATTTTTAGGTTATGTACTTGAGTCCGATGGACTATTGCATCATTTGGGGCATATCTATGTACCCATGTTGGGTGATCTTTATACCTTGGTTTTGTCAAAACTGCATTGTGTACCATATTCTACACATCCTGGTGTTAAGAAAATGTATGCTGATCTCAAACAACTATACTTTTGGGTAGGGATGAGGCATGATTTTTCTGATTTTGTTGCTAGATGCCTTGAGTGATAGAGAGTGAAGGCAGAGCATCAGCATCCGGTAGGTCTTTTGTAGCCACATACCATTCCAGAGTGGAAGTGGGATATGATACCTATTGATTTTATCAAAGGGTTGTCTATGTCATCACGAAGACATGATTGCATCATGGTGACAGTGGACAAGTTGTCCAAGGTAGCACATTTTTCACCCATGAGAGCATCCTAAACAGCTTCTTCTGTACTGCATGTTTTCCTGGAGGATATTGTTCATTTACATGGGATTCCTCGTTGGATCATTTTGGATCGAGATCCAGTGTTTACTTTTGCACTGTGGATATCTCTCCAGCATGCTTTGGGCGCGTAGCTCAATTTCAATTTAGCTTATCACCTAGAGACCAATGGTCAGACTGACAGAGTTAATCAAGTTTTGGAGGATATGATTCACATGTATGTTATGGATAGGCAGGTGAAGTGGGAGGACTATTTGTACCTTGTTGAGTTTGCATACAACAACGGTTATCATATTTCTCTTGGCATGTCACCTTTTTAGGCCTTGTATGGTAGACCATGTTGTACCCCTTTAAGTTGGGATTGTTTGGAAGACCGTGTTCTTTTGGGTTCAGAGATGCTTTAGGATATGAAGCAGCAGGTTGTTTGCATTAGGGAGCATTTTGTTACTACTCAGGACAAGCAAAAGAAGTATGCTAATGCCCATAGGTTGGATCATAACTTTTCTGTTGGTGACAGGGTGTTCTTGAGAGTGCATCCAAGGAAGAGCCCCATCCATTATGGGAAAGGCTCTAAGTTGGTGCCACATTTTGTCAGACCTTTTGAGATCCTCAAGAGGATTGGTCCTATTGCTTATCATCTAGCATTGCCACATAGCCTTTCGCACGTCCATGATGTTTTTTATGTTTATGTGTTGAGACAGTATATTCCACATGTGACCCATGTGCTTGATTGGGATGCTTTGCAGGTAGCGGACGGGAAACTTACTTTGGAGCCCATTTGTATCCTACAACACCAGAGGCTAACCTTGTGAGGTTGGGACATAGAGCAGGTAAGGGTGCAATGGGACCCAAGTGATGAGACCTCTACGACTTGGGAGGATGCTACACAACTTAGGGAATTGTACCCCTATCTTTTTGATGGCTTCCAGGAGTAAGCCTATGCTAGTGGGGGAGGATGTAGTGCCTCTCATGTTTGTAGTCTATGTCTTTTCTATTTTGATTCAAGAGATACTTGATACTCTTATTATTTTGCACCTTATGATGACCTAAGGGTTAGATGTTATACTTGGATTCAGTACCATAGATGCTTTACTGCTATACTGTTCATTTTATCACATTTGCATGATTGATGCCATTTTGAGATGATAGTAAATCTATGATGGTATCTAGTTATATGATGTATTGGACCTATTTTTTGATTATGTTATGAGATGGATTCCATGCTATGGTTATTTACTTCATTCTTGTATCTTTAGGCTTTCTGTGAATGTGAGTGATGTAAATGGATTAAATAGGTATTTTAATAAATGTTGCTTCGGCTATGATATTATTTTCCATTGCACTTGATCATGTGTTTTAGTGTGTAGGAATTATATCCCTGGTAGTGGCAGATGGAGTTAGTGATTCAACTATTCATATTTACCCATGTCGTTCCTATATGGTCGACATACCCTTATTGTTATTATTTAGATCAAAACCTTTCGGTGATTAGTAAATCCAAACTCATTTATATTATGTGATTAGACCAGTGAGTGTGTCTATGCATTTAGAAGTTCGCATTTTTCGTGAAAGTGTTAAGTGTTTTTCTATGTTTTTGGGATTTTTGGGTTTTAATCTCTATAGATTTAATTTCTGGCAACTTTGCCTTAGGTGAAATCTCGTTGCGGATAATAAACTATTTTTTTTTGGGTTGATTCAAAGTTTAACTACTCCAACTAGCTATTTTCTAGAATCAACTATTCACCCAAAAAGTGAATAAGTATTGGAAAAGTGATTTCATAAATCACTTATCACAATTTGGAAATTGAAATTTGGAGAGCAATTTGGAAATCCTCTTATGTAGGATTCTTGTTTTGTTCATTCTGGGAGCTGTGAGTGTGGAATCTTTGCGAGATTGGTCTCGTTGGATTCAGCTCGAGGAGTTCTTGCTTTGTCGTCAGTTTTAGCAATTTTGGCGAATTGATTATTTTATTGTGCGAGTTTCAATTTTTGCCCCTTTTTCCATCAGGTAGGGCCTTCCCATTTTATTGATTTTACTTTGTTTCTGCTTCCATTTCTTGTAGCATTATGTTAGGAGGCTGTGAAATAGTTTTCCCCTCCGTTTCTGGTTGCTAGTTCTGCCCGGTTGGTCGGGTATGAATGTTTTACCTATTTTTGAAATGGGGTTTTGGGTTTTTGGGCCATTATGCTGGCCGTTTTTGCATACGGTGTCTGTTTTCAATTATTTTTGGATTTTTGGGGTTTTGAACCCAAAGGCCAAATGGGTTTTAATTTTGGAATTTTTCCAAAATTTGGGATTTTAACCTCATTTTGCATGCTACCTTATTTTCTCAAGTTTTCTTGGCACAATGTAGTTCATGGACCTGGATGATCCGTTCGGATACTAGTCAAAACACTTTTGCATCTTTCATTTCTTTGGGATGCGTGTAGCATCTGTCATCCTGATTATGTTTTTCAGTTGATTGACTTTTGTTTGCATTCTCATCCTGTCCTTGTGTATGATCTTTGTGATGGTGGTGCATCACACATATGTACATTGTCAGGTGACTTGCAGGGCTTGATCTTCCATGATACTTCTGGAAGTTGTGATCATTGGGGTTGGGTTGGGAGTTTGCATGCCTATGGGCACTCATCGTTGGATGAGCATGGGTAGGGTAGGGTAGCATATGGAGGGGGCTTCTACCTCGCAGCCTGGTGATCATTGTGCCTAGAGGGTTTGCGAAGGAAGATTTAATTAAGTGAAAATTAAATAAATATTGGGTGATAATAATATTAAGATAATAAAATATTTTGGGTGAAAGAGCCTTTCCATTGAGGGATGTTGAATCTGTGCAAGTCCTAGCTTGGGCTTTTTGATGCCAAGTGACTCTCCATGATGTTAGTCCCTACATAGTAAGCCCATTGAGGTGTCTGACCAGGACCTGTAGTTTATGCATTGTCTATGTCTTGGTTTCAGTCAT
This sequence comes from Cupressus sempervirens, assembly GCA_028749045.1. Taxonomy (NCBI): domain Eukaryota; kingdom Viridiplantae; phylum Streptophyta; class Pinopsida; order Cupressales; family Cupressaceae; genus Cupressus; species Cupressus sempervirens. The sequence goes on from CM053790.1 coordinate 416,003,176, forward strand.
CATACTGCTTGTTGTGAGTGTTAGCCATGGTTTTTGTGTTTTTATCTATTTGTGGTTGGATTACTATCTCCATCAGTAGGACAGGTGTGAACCTACAGGTGCCACATGGTTGGGAGGCGTAGCTATCTTCACCACTGCTAGGGACTGGTGTATAGAGATGGTCTATTATCCTAGTACGACTGTAGCTGGATGTGTCACTTCGTACTTCGATATACGGAGTATGCTTCTTGTGATTTATACTCTCATTATGATGTTATCATGTTTAGATGATGTTAGTTTTAATGAATTCTTCATTATGATGATTAGCATGTAGTAGATGATGTTATCTGATTATAGTTTTATCTTATGCTTACTACTAGCATGTTAGATTTTATTTATTTACATTGTAGCATGTTTAGTAGTGATGTCCCTATTATGACAACACCAATGATTTGTTCGATGGCTTGGGATTTTATGCATGGGGAATGGCTAGGGCCCATGATGGTCCTATGACACCATTGACGATTGGGAGGACCCGCGTACTTAGTTGGTTATTTTTCTCATCGCAATGTTAACTATGTTATTGCGATGTTTCTTTTAGTTGAATGTGATGTTTCCTTTTTGTACTTTTCCCTTCTTTGTTTGGTAGATGGTTAGGTTCTAGAGTTCTTTCTTTTAGTTACTCTGTTATTGTTCAAGTGCTCTCACCTTGAAATGTGGATCCGGTACTCCCCGGTGTGGAGCTTTTTCTGTGTGTTTGGCCTTTTTTGAATTTCTTGAAGTGTTTTTATTTTCTATGGGCGACATTTTTTCAGCATTGTGGGACACTGATAAAGTATCGCACGCTCATAGAAAGAATGGCGTACGATACTATAAAGTATCACATGCATTACTGGAGAAGTATCGTACGACACTGGAAGAGTGTCGCATGGCTTCATGAGAAATGTCGTGTGATACTTTTCCAGTATCGCACGCCTTCTTGAGAAGTGTTGTACGCACTAAGGGAGAAGTGTCACATGCCCTTAGTAAAAAGTGTCACACGCCCTTTGGTTAAAACCTGTGCATGCCAATAGTGGGCACTTTTTATAGTGTTTTGATCTTTTTGAGAGTTGATCTAGATACCCTTTTGGGTGTTCTTCAAGCCTATGTTGTTGCATTTTGAATTCAGGAGGTTTCTTTTTAAATTCAGTTTTTGGGTTTCTATTGTAGTCCTTCGGGGTTTAAAATATATCATTTAAGTATAAGAAATTATATATATATATATATTTCCTTATACTTAAGATATATTTTAATATATGTGACAATTCATTTGAGATGGGTTTCAGACCTCTAGGAGCTAAGGTGTAGATTCTAAGAAATTTCAAGGCTTCAAGATTTCAGACTTAGCCAATTTCCAAGACTCATCTTATGTCTTTCATCTTGGTAGGTCTTTGTGGTTTTTGTGGTTTTTTTATGGTTGGTAGTGGCATTTGGAGATCCATTGGTGCTTGGTTGTCTTTCAATCTTCTATTGCAATCTTTTAGTTTGTGTTTGTTGTATCTTGTGCACTTACACTTGTTAAAAAAAAATGTTCTGGCTTGTTTTTCATCCTTGTTTCCAAGGATCTCCGAGTGGGGCATCACATCTGCTATCAGAGCCCATGTTGCAACATTGGGATCTCTGTGTTATGCTTCCACTATTGTTTTGCTTTCTATTGATTATTGCTATCTTGTTTTATTATTTGTTATCTCATTGGTTTATGGTTCTAACTCTTATGTTGTGATCTGATTATTCTATCATTATCTTGTTGCTTCCTATCAGTGATGCCTCCTGGACATAGACTTGGTGGTCATAGTGGTACCCATAGTGGTAACCACGAAAATGAACCCCATGAAGAGGAATGGCAAGGAGGAGGGGGAGAACAGGGTAATAACAATGCTAACCAGGCTCTCTATGGAGAAATGATGCCAAAGCTCTAGGAAATTCTTACTCGGATGGGCCCTCATGTTGAAGAGTTCCAACAAGATCAGAATCAAGAAGAGGGATCTCATCATGGAGAGTCCCACCATTCAGAGCATAGAGAGGAAGAGCATGAGTGTGATCATTCTCGTACACCACCTAGGGGTAGGAGGCATCATCAAGGTGGTAGGGATCGAGACAATGAGGATTTCATCAGATTGGATATCATGAAGTCCCTTCAGAGTTTCAGACCACCACCGTTTGATGGTAAGGAAAGTGGCCTCAAGGCTGAGAGTTGGTTGTTGGACATGGAACGTTGCTTCACCATGTATCCATATTCAACCAACATGAGGGCTTGTTATGCAATTATGCAGTTGAGGGACCATGGATCTATTTGGTGGAATATTGAGAGTAAGAAGCTTCAGATTAGTATATTAGATCTCACCTGGGAGATCTTTGAGGAGAGGTTTTGAGAGAGATTCTTATCTCCTCAGTTTAGAGAGACCTGTGCTGATGAGTTCCACACAATCTAGCAAGGAAATATGACTATGGATTAGTATGAGATCAGATTCTTTGAACTTTGGCAATATTCATGTTATGACAATGATGATTTACTCTTGGCTCATCATTTTATCAGAGGCCTTAAGGATTCCATCATCGGAGAAGTCTACATGCATCAGCCTAGGACTCTTGCCCTCACTGTAGAGAAGGCACAAATTGTAGAGGAAAATTTGGGTAGAGGTTTCAGTGGTAGCTCCAGTTCCCAGAACCAAAGTGAAAGGAATATAGGATAGGATGCTTAGTTCACTAAGTCCTCAGGCAAGTGCTAATCCCAATCAGAACACTCTCAGGTTGGTCCTTCCCATAAGAATAAGAAGAAGTTTTGGAGCAAGAGTGGACAAGATTTTGGTACCTCAAGAAAGAAAGGAGATTTTCAAAAATGAGGACAAAAATCTCAGCAAGATCGTCCTCCCTAGTACAATCAGCATAATTCTATCAGAGGTAGTGCACCATATCCTAGCACTACTCAGAGCAGTTGTGGGACAGGACCCAACTTTTCTGGGAATTGTTACACTTGTGGCCAACCTGGTCATAAATCATATGATTGTTTGATCAAACCATCTATAGGACCTAGTAAGGGTGTAGCTAGATCTGAGCCTACTATAGGAAATGTGGGTAGGAATCACAGAGTCTTTGCAGTGGTTGACAACCATCAAGCTAAGCATCAAGGTATGGTAGTCGAGGCTACAGGTACATTGCATGGTATTTCAAGTTTTAGTTTTGTTTGACTCTGGTGCTTCTGATTCTTTCATTTCACCATCTCTTGTTCAATGATGTGGGCTAGTGGCAATGCATGAAGTTGATAGGTGGAAAGTTGAGTTAGCCACAGGTTCTAAGGTGGCTGTTGACTCGTTTGTTAGAAGTTGTGTTTTGAGTTTGGGAACCTTAACCACCATAGTGGACTTATAGATTCTACCTCTAGGATCATATGAAATTCAGTTTTTGGGTTTCTGTTGTAGTCCTTCGGGGTTTAAAATATGTCGATTAAGTATAAGTTGACGTATATTTAATTCCTTATACTTAAGATATATTTTAATATGTGCGATGATTCATTTCAAATGGGTTTCAGAACTCTACAAGCTAAGGTGTAGATTCTAAGAAATTTCAAGGCTTCAGGATTTCAGACTTAGCCAGTTTCCAAGACTTAGCTTATGTCTTTAATCTTGGTACGTGTTTGTGGTTTTCATGGTTGTGTTCTGGTTGGTAATGGCATTTAGAGATCTGTTGGTTCTTGGTTGTCTTTTATTCTTCCATTGCGATCTTTTAGTTTGTGTAGGTTGTATCTTGTGCACTTACACTTGTTAAAAAAAAATTGTTCTGGCTTATTTTTCATATTTGTTTCCAAGGATCTCCCGGCAGGGCATTACAAGGAGTCATCCTGTGAGTAGCCTTGTTACGAAAACTAGCTCCTAGAATCAAATCTATTTGATAACTAATTTTCCTTACTTGGGGCAATCCTTCTAGAACATTATCAGAGATAATATCTTCAAACTCACCTAGTAAATCTAAAACTTCAAGTGGTATTTCACTACTACCTTCTTTATCTTTCTTAGGAAACAAAGCATAGCACATACACTGATGTTTCATGCCATCTAAAAACTTTTTTCCATCAACAAGACAAATCTTAGCACTTCTACATACCTTTTCACCTTCTTTTTTCATGGGCTTCAATTTGTAGTGAACTCCATCCTTTGTCAAAGAGTATGTGTTTACATGTGCATCATGTACTGCATGTCTGTCAAAATGCCATGGTCTACCCAACAATAGATGGAAAACATCCATCGAAATAACATCACAGAGAACTTCATCATGGTAACTCCCAATTTTGAATTTTACTAAACATTGTTCACTTACCAGGACCTTATGATCATCTTTCACCCAAGCAATCTGATAGGACTAGGGATGTCTCTCCCTCTTGAACTTTAGCTTAGAGACCATCTCCTCTGATACCAAGTTATCTGTGCTACCACCATCAATGATCATGTCACAAAATTTATCCTCACAATTGCATCTGGTATGGAACAAAAACCTCCATTGTCCTAATTCAATCTCACCACTTGGTAGGACCCTCTCATTCACCAAGGTCTCTCCTCTTTTTGTATCCTCTGAATGTGATGATTGTGCATCCTCATCCACATGAGCAACCCTATCTTGGCCCTCAGCTGGTACGCACATCTTCATTTTTCTTTTGGGTTTCATTTTGGCCTCCAGATGACCTACCACTACCCCTTCCTACTTGACCTCACCCTCTTTGTCTTCCTTCAAACCTTTTATTAAGCTTCTCTTCAACTCATAGGGAAAACTGGTATGCCTCTTCAACACTGTTCATTCTTACTAGACCTAATTCCTCCTAGATGCTACGTCACAACCCAGTGATATAATGAGCAACCTTCTCCTTATTTTCTTTTGCATGCCTTGCTCTAATCAAAAGTCAATAAAACTCCTCTGTATATTCTTGGACTGATCTTCCTACTTGCTTTAACCCATGCATCTTCTTGAACAAATCAACCTTGTAGTCCACAAAAATGAACTGCTTCTTCAATTTGTCCACCATGCTATCCCACCTTGTGATCTTCTTCTTTCCTCTTTTGTTTCTTTCCAATTGAACCTCTTGCCACCAGATTTTGGCATGGCCTTTCAGTTTGGCCTTTGCAAACTTAATCTTATCTGGGTCCATGATATCCTCATACTCAAAGTATTCTTCCAGTTCATTGATCCAATCGATCAACTCATCTGGTTTTAGATTTCTGGAAAATATACTCACTTCAATTGTAGGTCTTTTCCCAAACATAGTAATGGCTCTAAAAAGCCTTTCCTCTACTTGATTAAAAAATTCCCTATCAAATTCCCCTTCTAGTCCCATTTCTTCTTCTTCATTGTCAACCTCACTGTCATCACTTGCAGCAACATTGGCTTCTCTATGGAGCTCCTCTTGCAATGCCTATACCTACCTTTGGAGGGCTCTAACCTTCTTAGGATTAATAGCTCTAGCCCTTCTACCATGCTCTCTTCATGGAGGCATCTTCTAAGTCGAACCCACGACAACATAGTCCTAGTGCAAACTGCCTCGCAATCGGCACTCTGTCTACACACTCAGGAAAATCGGCTCTGATACCACTTGATGGGGACATGACCGAAGCACAGAATGGAAACAACAAAAAAAGGGAAATTGTATTAACTAGGAATATAAGCTAGTACATACAATACAGAGAAAATAAACTTCAAAACACACCCTAAGGGCTTACAATAGCATAAATCTGGAGATAATTTCTCCTTTCAGTACCTCCTCTCAAACTCCACTCCAAACTACCTTTTACAATGCCAGAAATCTCCTTAAATAGACCTCAGAGGGTTAAGGACTAGGAATACATTCTAGAAAGTGCTAGTAGGCATCCACCAACCAAATAGAATGCTCTAGAAGCTGCGTTAGAAGTTGACACAAATCTAGAAGAATCTAGAAACGGTAATCAAACTTTCAGGAGGCATAACTTTTGAATTGTAGCTCCGATTGACAAATTGTTTACATTTTCAGAAAGCTCTCAAAGTTCTCTATAGCCCTATGGACCAGCTACACTCATCCCCCATTTTTTGGACCTTTTTGGGGTCATTTAATGTCCCTAACTTGACTTTGAAGCAATCTTACGAGGTCTCCAAAACTTGAAAAACTGTAATAACTTTCAAACCGTGGGGCCTTTTGACCTGATTCTTTTTTTGAAATGCTATAAATTAAAATTACATTCATCTGGCCAATTTACACCTTCTAGTTTACCCAAAATTTTGGCCCAATTACATACTCCTATTTTTTTTGAGATTTACCCGTATCCCAAGGTGTCCAAATACTCTATCCTAAAATAATGATAGTGGAACTGTGAGAGTTAGAACCTTTATTTGACCTAAATGGATATCCAAAAATGAAAAAACATGAAATAGAAACTAAGTCTAAGTACATTTTTTTGGGTGTTACAAGATTGCCCTTATACCTCTGGATGCTCCTGCATCATGTATCTATGGATGTATGCATGTATACAAAGATGCATACATGTATCTATGCATCTATGCATGCATGAATAGATATATCTATGCATGTATGGTATGTATGTATGTATGCATGGATGCATACATGTAAATATGTATGTATACATATATACACATCCCTTAATACATGTATGCATACATACATATACGTATGTATGATGCATGCATGCATGCATGTGTGTGTATCAATACATACATACCTACATGTATGTATGTATGTATGTATGTGTATGTATGTATGCTTATATATATATACATACATGTATGTATGTATGTATGCGTATGTATGTATGCATGCATGTATGTATACATGCATGCATACATACATACATATACGTATGTATGATGCATGCATACATACATATATGTATGCAATATACATACATGTATGTATGTATGTATGTATGTGTATGTATGTATGGATGCATGTATGGATGCATGCATGCATACATACATATACATATGCATGCATACATAAATATACATATACATATTCATATACATATATGTATGCATATGCATGCATGTATGGATGCATGCATCCATACATACATACATATAAATACATATAAATATGCATGCATACATACATACATATACATATACATACATATACATATGCATATTCATATACATATATCTATGCATATGCATGCATAAAAATACATATACGTATATACATATATATGTATGCATGCATGTATACATACATGGATACATGGATGTACAGATGCATCCATCCATACATGCATGCATGGATGCATACATACATCCATGCATCTATGTATACATGCATACATACATAAATACATATATGTATGGATGTATGCATGGATGCATGCATGCATATGCAATATGTATGTATGGATGGATGCATTCATACATGTATACATACATATTGCATACATAGATATATACATATATCTATGAATACATTGCATAAATACATAGATATATCTATGCATGCATGCATGTATACATAGATATATATATGTATGTATGCATGCATGCATATCTATGGATGTATGCAATATATACATAGATATATGTATGTATGCAATATATGAATAGATATATGTATGTATGGATGCATACATACATACATACATGTATATATCTTGTATGTATGCATATGCACCCATGGATGCATACATCCATTCATGCATCTATGTATATATGCATACATACATGTACACATGTATGTATGGATGTATATATATGCATGCATACATATATGTGTATGGATGCATACATGCATGCATGCATCTATGCATGCATGGATGCATACATCCATACATGTATGTATGTATATATATGCATACATATATATGCATGCATGCATGCATCCATACATACATATATCTATGTATACATTGCATGTATACATAGATATATCTATGTATGTATGCAATGTATACATAGATATATGTATGTATGGATGCATGCATGCATCCATACACACACATATATATGCATCCATTGCATATGCATAGATATGCATGCATGCATACATACATATATATATATCTATGTATACATGCATGCATGCATAGATATATCTATGTATGTATGCAATTTATACATAGATATATGTATGTATGGATGCATGACTGCATATATGCATTTATGTATACATGTATGCGTGCATCCATCCATATATACATGTATCTAACCATCCATGCATGAATATGCATGTATGTATGCATGAATGTACGTATGACTCCACGAATGTGCATGCATCCATACATAAATTTATCTATCCAAGCATGCATACATGCATGCATGTATGGATGCATGGATGCATATATATGTATACATGTATATATCTTGTATGTATGCATATGGATGTATGACTCCATGCATATGAATGCATCGATACATACATGTGTCTATGTATGTATACATGTATGCGTGCATCCATCCATATATACATGTATCTATCCAAGCATGTATAAATGCATGATTGTATGTATGCATATGCATGTATGCATGCATCTATCCATGCATGCATCCATGCATGAATGCATCCATGCATGCATGCATGTATGTATGCATCCATTCATATGCATGCATGTATTTGCATACATCCATGCATGCATACATACATCCACGCATGCATCCATACATACATGTATACATGGATATATCTTGTATGTATGCATATGCATGTATGCATGCATAGATACATCCATGCATGGATGCATGCATGCATTCGTCTACATCCATATAGACATGCATATATACATAAATGCATGCAGGTATTTAAGTATCTATGCATGGATGCATAACGTATGCATCTATGCATGTATCATAGATGCATGCATGTATTTATGCATCGATGCATATGCATGCATCTATGCATGCTTGGATACATGCGCCCATGCATGTATCTGTGTCATTAATAGATACATGTATGTATGGATGCATGCATGCATGCATCCATACATACATATATCTATGTATACATTGCATACATACATAGATATATCTATTCATGCATGCATTATCCATATATATATATATATATATATATATATATATCTGTGTGTGTGTGTATGCATGCATATCTATGTATGTATACAGTGTATACATAGATATATTTATTTATGTATGCAATATAAACATAGATATATGTATGTATGGATGCAGGCATGCATACATACGTATATATGTATGCATCTATATACATATATACATGTATGGATATATGCATGCATGTATGTATGCATCCTTATATATATATATATATATATATATATATATATACATGTATACATTTATTTATGCATGTATACATAGATGCATGGATGGATGTATGCATCCATGCATGCATGTATGTATACATGCATACATGCATATGCATACATACATAGATATGCATGCATGCATGCATACATATATATATCTATGTATACATGCATGCATGCATAGATATATCTATGTATGTATGCAATGTATACATAGATATATGTATATATCTATGAATGTATACCTGCGTGTGTGTCAATACATACATACATACATGCATACATAGATGTATGTATCTATACATACATAAACATCCATACATACATGTATGCATACATACATAAATGTATGTATGATGCATGCATGCATGCATGTGTGTGTATCAATACATATATGTGTATGTATGTATGCTTACATATATATACATACATACATGTATGTATGTATGTGTATGTATGTATGCATGCTTGCATACATACATATACATATGTATGATGCCTGCATACATACATATACATGTACGTATACATATACATATATGTATGCATATACATATACATATACATATACATATACACACACTGATATATATATATATATATATATATGTATATGTATGAATGGATGCATCCATCCATACATGCATGCATGTATGGATGTATGCAAACATGCACGCATACATGTATACACACATTTATACATATATGTATACATAGATGCATGCATGCATACGTGCATATGCAATATGTATGTATACATAAATACATGTATGTATGAATGGATGAGTTCATATATGTATCCATACATATATATACATACATATTGCTTACATAGATATATATATATATATATCTATGTATACATTGCATACATACATACATACATACATACATACATAAATACATATATATATATATATATATATATATATATAAGCATGCATGCATGTATACATAGATATATATGTGTATGTATGCATGCATGCATGCATATCTATGTATGTATGCAATATATACATAGATATATATATGTATGGATGCATGCATACATAAATACATGTATACATGTATATATCTTGTATGTATCCATGCATTGTAGTGCCTCTCTCATTTGACTTTTGTAGGTTGTCCTGATGGATGCAACCTTGCTGATCTTTTGTTGAGATGGGATCAGAATTGTGATCCTAAGTGATCCTAAGTGGTCTACACTATTGAAGTGTTTGGATTCATGTTTCTATATCAGTTGCTTTGATTATGCTTTTGGCTGATTTTTGAGATTATGATGTGATTTTTGGTTCACTAAAGTTTGTGCCAGTGGTTACCAGGATTGATGTGGTATCATGAGGTTGTTCTGTGATTACCCTAAGATGCGTACAGAGATTGCAGTATGTTCTTTTACCATGCTACATTGGACTAGGTTCCTATAGCAATGGTTAGTCATGTTTATGACTATGTTTTCTTATGTGTTTTAAATGCCTTTTTAATGCAGAGTAATCAATCTTTATTAAATGCATTAATGATTAGAAATGGATTGTTCATGTGGGATTATTTGGTTATGTGCTGCGGACATTTAGCTTGTTATATTTTTTATTGGAGAGATATTTGTTACTTATGTTATGTTTACATTTGAGAGGACCTGAGGGTCAGATGTTACACTTTGATTCCAGTATCATGGATTTTAGACTACTATGTTATTCAGTTAATCATATTGCATGTTGATGCCATTTTGAGATGATAGTAGATCTATGATGGTATCTGGTTATATGATGTATTCGACCTATTTGTTGATTATGTTATGAGATGGATTCTATGCTATGGTTATTTACTTCATTCTTGTATCTTTATGCTTTCTACGAATGTGAGTGATGTAAATGGATTAAATAGGTATTTTAATAAATGTTGCTTCGGCTATGATATTATTTTCCATTGCACTTGATCGTGTGTTTTAGTGTGCAGGAATTATATCCCTGGCAGTGGCACATAGAGTTAGTGATTCAGCTATTCATATTTACCCATGTCATTTCTATATGGTTGATGTACCCTTATTGTTATTTTTTAGATCAAAACATTTGGTGATTAGTAAATCTGAACTCATTTGCATTATGTGATTAGACTAGTGAGTGTGTCTGTGCATTTAGTAGTTTGCAATTGTCATGAAAGTGTTAAGTGTTTTTCTATGTTTTTGGGGTTTTCAAATTTTAAACTTTTCAGATTTAATTTCTGGCAGCTTTGCCTTAGGTGAAATCCTATTGCGGATAATAACCTATTTTTGTTTGGGTCGATTTGGAGTTTAACTACTCCAGCTAGCTATTTTCCAGAATCAACTATTCACCCAAAAAGTGAATAAGTATTGGAAAAGTGATTTCATAAATCACTTATCACAATTTGGAAATTGAAATTTGGAGAGCAATTTGGAAATCATCTTCTATAGGATTCCTTTTTTGTTCGTTCTGGGAGTTGTGAGCATGGGATCTTTGTGAGGTTGGTCTCAATGGATTCATCTCGAGGAGTTCTTTCTTTGCCGTCAGTTTCAGCAGTTTTTGCAGATTGATTATTTTATCGTGCAGATTTTGATTTCAGCCCCTTTTTCCATCAGGTAGTGCCTTCCTATTTTATTGTCTTTACTCCATTTCTACTTCTATTTCTTGTAGCTGTATGTTAGGAGGAGGAGAACTAGTGTTCCCCTCCATTTTTGTTTGTTGGTTCTGCCCGGTTGGTCAGGTATGAACATTTTCCTTGTTTTTGAAATGGGGGTTTGGGTTTTTATGTTGTTATGATGGCAGTTTTTGCATACGATGTTCGTTTTTATTTATTTTTTGATTTTTGGGGTTTTTGAACCTAAAGGCCAAATGGGTTTTAATTTTGAAAGTTTTTCGAAATTTGGGGTTTTTATTTCATTTTGCGTGCTGCCCTATTTTCTCAAGTTTTCTTGACACAATGTGGGTCGTGGACCTGGATGATTCGTTTGGATATCAGTCAGACCACTATTGCACTTTTATGTTGCATTGGGATGCATGTTGCATCCATACTCCCGACGTTGTGTTCGGTTGAGTGATTTTATACCTTTTGATATTGTTTCTTTTAGACCCTTGCTTTTGTTTCCTGAATGCTAGGATTCGTGTAGAATCCATACTCTTGGATTGAGGTTGGTTGAGTAAGTTCATGATATTTTTTCTTGTCGCATCATTGGGATTCATGTAGAATCCATACTCTCAGATTGAGGCCGGTTGAGTGATTTTATGATGTATGGTTTTATTGGCTTTGGGATTCGTGTAGAATCCATCATTCCCGTGTTGCTTTCAGTTGGGTGTTTTCTTTGCATTGTGTTCTCATTCCTATCCTTGTGTTGTGATCTTCATGATGGTGGTGCGCCACACACAAGTACGTGCATGTACATTTGTTGAGTGACTTGCGAGGCTCAATCTTCTATGGATTTGTCAAAAGTTATGATCATTGGGGTTGGGATGGGAGTATGCATGCCCATGGGCACTTGTCATAGGATGAGCATGGGTAGGGTAGGGTAGCATATGGAGGGGGCTTCTACCTCATAGCCTGGTGATTATTGTGCCCAGAGGGTTGGCAAAGGAAGCTTTAATTAAGTGATAACTAAATAAAATGTGTGACTGATAATAAAACTTAAGATAATAAAAAGGTTTTAGGTGCAAGAGCCTTTTTGTTGAGGGATGTTGAATCTGCACAAGTCCTAGCTTGAGCTTTTTGATGCCAAGCGACTCTCCATGATGTTAGTCCCTACATAGTAAGCCCATTGAGGTGTCTGACCAAGACCTGTAGTTTATGCATTGTCTTTGTCTTGGTTTCAGTCATCATACTGCTTGGCGTGAGTGTTAGCCATGGTTGTTGTGTTTTTGTGTGTTTTTAATTGGATCACTATCTCCATCAGTACCACGAGTGTGGACCTACAGGTGCCACATGGTTGGGAGGCGTAGCTACCTTCGCTACTACTGGGGACTAGTGTACAGAGATGGTCTATTATCCTAGCACAATTGTAGCTGGATGTGTCACTTGGTACTTCGATATATGGAGTATGCTTCTTGTGATTTATGCTCTCATTATGATGTTATCATGTTTAGATGATGTTAGTTTTAACACATTCCTCATTATGATGATTAGCATGTAGTAGATGATGTTATCTAATTACAATTTTATCTTATGCTTACTACTAGCATGTTAGATTTTATTTACATACATTGTAGCATGTTTAGTAGTGACGTCGCTATTACGAAAATACCCATGATTTGATTGATGTCTTGGGATGTTATGCACGGGGGATATCTAGGGCCCATGATGGTCCTATGATGCCATTGATGGTTGGGAGGAACTATGTACTTAGTTGGTTATTTTGCTCATTGCAATGTTAACTATGTTATTGCGATACTGATAAAGTATTGCACGCCCATAGAAAGAATATCATACGATACTATAAAGTATCACATGCATTACTGGAGAAGTATCGTATGACACTGGAAGAGTGTCGCACAGCTTCATAAGAAATGTCATACAATACTTTTTCAATATCACACGCCTTCTTGAGAAGTGTCGTACGCACTAAGGGAGAAGTGTCACCCTCCCTTAGTAAAAACTGTCGCACGCCCATTGGTTAAAACCTGTGCATGCCAATAGCGAGCACTTTTTATAGTGTTTTGATTATTTTGGGAGTTGATCTTGATACACTTTTGGGCATTCTTCAAGCATGTGTTGTTTTATTTTGAATTCAAGAGGTTTCTTTTGTAATTCATTTTTTGATTTTCTGTTGTAGTCCTTTGGAGTTTAAAATATATCATTTAAGTATAAGTTACTTATACTTAAGATATATTTTAATATATGCGAAAATTCATTTGAGATGGGTTTTAGACCTCTACGAGGTAAGGTGTAGATTCTAAGAAAAATCAGGGCTTCATAAATTCAGACTTAGCCAAATTTCAAAGTTTCAGGATTTCAGACTTAGCTAGTTTTCTAGAGTCAGCTTATATTTTTCCGCTTGGTAGGTCTTCATGGTTTTCATGGTTGCGTTCTAGCTGGTAGTGGCATTTGGAGATCCGTTGGTGCTTGTTGTCTTTCAGTCTTTGCTGCGATCTTCTGATTTGTGTAGGTTGTATCATGTACACTTACACTTGTAAAAAAAAAACTATTCTAGCTTATTTTTCATCCTTGTTTCTAAAGATCTCCAAGTGGGGCATTACATCCATCCATGCATGCATCTATGTATACATTCATATATACATGTATATATATGCATGCATACATATATATGTATGGCATGCATGGATGCATACATGCATGCATGTATGCATGCATGGATGCATACATGCATGCATGTATGCATGCATGGATGCATACATCCATACATGTGTATATATATATATATATGTATGTATGTATGCATGCATGTATCCATACATACATATATCTATGTATACATGCATCCATGCATAGATATATCTATGTATGTATGCAATGTATCCATAGATATATGTATGTATGGACACATGCATGCATCCATACATATATCTATGTATACATTGCATACATACATAGATATATCTATCCATGCATGCATGCATCCATACATACATATATCTATGTATACATTGCATACCTACATAGATATATCTATGCATACATTCATGCATGCATCCATACATACATATATCTATGTATACATTGCATATGCATAGATATGCATACATACATACATACATATATATATATACATGCATGCATGCATAGATATATCTATGTATGTATGCAATATATACATAGATATGTGTATGTATAGATGCATGCATCCATACATACATATATCTATGTATACATACATGTATCTATGTATGTATACGTGTATGCATGTATCTATGCATGTATATATCTATGTGTCTATGTATACATAGATACATGTATCTATGTATGTATACATGTATGCATGCATCCATGCATACATACATACATACTTGTATATATCTTGTATACATGCATGCATGCATCTATGCATGTATATATCTATGTATATATGTATACATACATACATGCATCGATGTATGTATAGATGTATGCATGCGTCCATCCATACATACATGTATCTATGCATGGATGCATACATACATACATACATATATGTATATATCTTGTATACATGCATGCATGTATGCATGCATGCATCCATGCATACATGCATATATGTGTCTATGTATGTATCTATCATTGCATGCATGTATGTATGCATGGATGCATACATGCATACATACATACATACATGCATATATCTTGTATGGATGCATATGCACGTATGCATGCATTTGCATCCATGCATCCATGCATGCATGGATAGATGCATGCATACATACAAGATATATACATGTATACATGTATATATGTATGTATGCATCCATGGATGCATACATACATATATACATGTATACATGTATATATCTTGTATGTATGCATGCATCTATCCAATACATAGATGCATGCAGGTATTTATGCATCCATGCATATGTATGCATGCATGGATGCATACATCCATGCATATATCTATGTCATACATAGATATATGTATGTATGGATGCATCCATATGCATGGATGCATACATACATGCATGCATCTATGTATGTATGCATGTGTGCATAGATGCATACATCTATGCATGCATGGATAGATGCATGCATACATGCATATGCATACATACAAGATATATACATGTATACATGTCTGTATGTATGTATGCATTCATGCATACATACATGCATGCATGTATGCATGCATGGATAGATACATGTATGTATGGATGGATGCATGCATACATGTATACATACATAGATACATGTATGTATGGATGCATGCATGCATACATGTATACATACATAGATACATGTATGTATAGATGCATGCTTGCTTGCATCCATGCATATATGCAGTCATGCATCCATACATACATAGATATATCTATGCATGCATGCATGTATACATAGATATATGTATGCATGGATGGATGCATGCATGCATGCATCCATGCATACATATATCTATATATACATTGCATACATACATAGATATATCTATGCATGCATGCATACATACAAGATATATAGATGTATACATGTATGTATGGATGGATGCATGCATGTATACATGTATGTATGTATGGATGGATGCATGCATGTATATATAGATGTATGCATGCATGTATACATAGATATATGTATGTATGCATGCATGCATATCTTTGCATATGCAATGTATGCATAGATATATGTATGCATGCATCCATACATACATATATCTATGTATACATTGCATACATACATAGATATATCTATGCATGCTTGCATGTATACATATATATATGTATATATATATATGTATGTATGTATGTATGTATGTATGTATGTATGTATGTATACATTGTAGTGCCTCTCGCATTTGACTTCTATAAGTCATCTTGATGGATGCAACCTTGTTGATCTTTCATTGTGATGGATCATGATTGTGACACTGAGTGGTCTACACCATCAAGGTGTTTGGATTTATGTTTTTGTTTTAGTTGCTTTGTTTATGCTTTTTCTGATCTATGATATTATGATGTTATTTAAGGTTCACTAAGGTTTTTGGTAGTGGTTACTAGGATCGATGTGATATCGTGAGGTCGTTTCATGATTATCTTGAGATGTGTGCAGATATTGGACTGTGTTCTTTTTACCACACTACATTGGACTAGGTTCCTGTAGTATTGGTTAATCATGTTTATGACTATGATTGCTTTTGCATTTTAAGTGTCTTTTTGTTGATTCTATAAAAAATCATTATTAAATGCTTAAGTAATTAAAATGGGTTGTTCTTGTTGAATTATTTGGTTGTGTGTTGTAGACATTCACCTTCTTATATTTCTTATTAGAGAGATATTTGTTACTCATCTGATGCTTTACATTTGAGATGACCCGAGGGTCAGATGTTATACCTTAATTTCAGTATCATATATATTAGACTACTATGTTGTTTAATTAATAATATTGCATGATGATGCCATTTTGAGATGACAGTGTGTTTTATGATGATATCTGGTTATTTGGTATTTGGACATACCTATGATTATATTATGTGATGGATTTAATGCTACGGTTATTTACTTCATTCCTACGTTGTTATGCTTTATGCGAACGTGAGTGATGTAAATAGATTATTTTAATATAATTAAATAAATTGTTAAATTAGGTGATTTAATGCATTTATTGCTTTGGCTATGTTATTATATGCAATTTCACTTGATCATGTTGTTTAGTGTGCAGGATTTATATCCCTGGTAGTGGCACATGGACTTAGTGATTCAACCTTTTGTATTTTACCAATATCGCTCTTATATGGTCGACGTATCTTTTATAGGAATAGCTTGTTTTTGTTTGGGTCGATTTGGAGTTTAACAAGGTTGGCTAGTTATTTGCCCTAATCGATTATTCACTTGAAAAGTGAATAAATATCCAAAGAGGAATTTAATTCCTCACTTCTCACTTTTGAATTAGAAAGTTGGAGAGTAAAACCCAAAATCCTCTTCATGAAGATTTACCATTTTATTTTTTGTGGGAGCTATGGGCATGGGATCATCGCGAGGTTGGGCTCATTGGATCCAGCTCGAGAAAACCTTGGATTGCCGCAATTTTCAGCTACTTCTGCAAGCTATTTATTTTATGGTTTAGATTCCCATTTTGTCGTTTTGGCTGTGAGGTAGGGCTTTCCTGTTTTATTATTTTTTCTTCATTTCTGCTTCTATTTTTTGTAGCCATTTGTGTGGAGGCTGAGAATTAGTGTTCCCCTCCATTTCTTTATGTTAGTTCTACCTGGTTGGGCAAGTATGAACATTTTCCTATTTTTTGGGATGAGGGTTTGGAATTTTACACTATTATGCTGGCTATTTTTGCATACGGTTTCTGATTCCATTTATTTTTAGACTTTTGGGATTTTTGTGCGCAAAGGCCAAATGGGTTTTAATTTTGCAATTTTTCCAAAATTTGATGTTTTTACCTCGTTTTGCATGCCACCCTATTTTCTCAAGTTTTCTTGGCACAATGTGGGTTGTGGACCTTGATGATCTATTTGGATATCAGTCAATCCACTTTTGCACTTTTATGTTGCCTTGGGATGTGTGTTGCATCCATACTCTTGACATTGTGCTTGGTTGAGTGATTTTATACCTGTTATGGTTTCTTTTGGACTTTTTCTTTGTTTCATGGACTTTGGAATTCATGTAGAATCCATACTTTTGGATTGAGGCTGGTGGAGTGAGTTCATGCCCCTTGGTTGATGGTGACACCACCCAAGCATAGAATAGACACAATAGGAAAGGGAAAATTTATAAACTTTGTAAATAAGCTAATACATCCAGTACAGAGAAAATAGACTTCAAACCATGCCCTATGGGCTTACAATAGCATAAATCTGGAGATAATTTCTCTTTTCAGTACATCCTCTCAAACTCCACTCCAAATTGTCTTTTACAATGGCAAAAATGTCCTTAAATAGACCTCAAAGGGTTAAGAACTAGGAATACATTCTAGAAAGTGCTAGTAGGCATCCACTGACCAAGTAGAAGGCTCCAGAACCTGCGTTAGAAGTTGGTCCAAATCTAGAAGAATCCAAAATTGGTAATCAAACTTTCAGGAGGCATAACTTTTGAACCGTAGCTCTGATTGATGAACCATTTAAATTTTTAAACAACTCTTGAAGTGCTCTACAGCCCTATGGACCAACTTCATTTGTCTCCCATTTTTTGGCCCTTTTTGAGGTCATTTAATGCCCCTAACCTGACTTTGAAGCATTCTTATGAAGTCTCCAAAAATCAAAAAACCATGATAACATTCAAATCGTGGGACCTTTTGACCTGATTCTTTTTATGGAATGCTCTAAATTGCAATTACATTCATTTGGCCAATTTACACCTCCAAGTTTACCAAAATGATGGCTCAATTACATAATCCTATTTTTTTGGCACTTACATGTATCCCAAGGTGTTCAAATACTCTATCCTAGAACACTGATAATGGAACTGTGAGAGTTGGAACCTTTATTTGACCCAAATGGGTATCCAAAAATGAAAACACATGAAACAAAAACTAAGTCTAAGTAAATTTTTTTTGGGTGACAAAGGATTGCCCTTATACCTTTGGATGCTCCTGCATTAGACACCAAGGGTAGATTGAAAAGTGACCCTGTAACTTTATGAATGGTAGAGGAAATCCCAAATGGGAAACCTCAACTAATGAAATCCAAGTTGAGTCCTCTATCAACCATCCTTTCCACTTGACCAAATACTCTTCATACTACTTATTTCTGGTACTCCTACCCACTCGATGATCTAGAATGTCTTCTATCTCATCCTTCGTAGAAGCAAGAATTGGACATGGCTCTAACATCAGTTCCTCATCTGCACTATCATCATGATACTCTATTAAATTTGTAATGTTGAAAATAAGAGAAATGTGAATACCATCTAGAAACTCCACCTCATATGCATTTTCTGAGTCATGTTTCTTCAAAATTTTGTAGGGACCAAATTTTTTCATTTTTAGCTTTTTGTAAGTGCCGGCTAGAAATCTTTCTTTTCATAAGTGTACCATGACTAGATCCCCTACTTGGAATTCCTTATGTCTTCTCCTTTGATCAGCCCTAGCTTTATACTCTTGATTCATCTTGGTAATGTGTGCTTGAACCTCCTCATGTAGATGCTTGATATGTTCAACAAATTCCTCAGCTTTAGCACTTGTCCTCTCCCCTTGCTCTATCTTCCTCAATTATGGCTCAGTCCTTGAGCTACTTCCTTATAAATTTTGGAATGGTGATCTACTAGTACTCCTATTTATAGAGTTATTGTAAGAAAACCTTGCTTGTGGTAGAATCAAATCCCACCCCTTGGGCTTATCCCCAACTAAACATCTTAGCAAATTGAACAGACTTTTGTTTACCACTTCTATTTGGCTGTCAATGTATGGGTGATGTGTGGAACTGAATTTTAAGTCTGTTCTCAACATTTTCCACAATGTTCTCCAGAAATACCCTAAAAATTTAGTATTTCTGTCAAAAACTATACTCCTTGGAAGACCATGTAGTCTTACCACCTCTCTGAAAAACAATTCTGCAATATGGACAACATCATGAGTTTTGTGGCATGGAATAAAATGTGCCATTTTGGAGAGCCTATCAACCACCACAAATACTGAGTCATTACCCCTTGGTATCCTCAGAAATCCAAGAACAAAATCCATACTTATGTCCTCCCATGGCTTTGATAGAACAGGCAATGGCTAATATAGTCCAGTATTGTGGCTAAATCCCTTGGCAACTCGACAAACCTGGCAACTCTGTACAGACTTCTTTAGATCTTGTGAAATCTGAGGCCAAAAATAATGTTCTCTAAGAATGGAAATGTTCTTATCTTGAACAAAATGTCCTCCCATCCCTCCACTGTGTTTCTATTTAATCAAATTTTCCCTCATGGAACTCCTTGGAATGCACAATTGGCTACCCTTGAATAACATACCATCCTGAATCAGATAGTTTAGCCACTTAGTTCTATCTACAGCAACAGGCTCTTTACAAGCTTTCCATGCTTCAGCAAAATTAGGATCATTAGCGTACAAATTCTTGAGTTTATCAAACCCAACTACTTCAACCTGTATTACTATAAGCAATAACTATCTCCTTCTTAGTGCATCTACAACTCTATTAGATTTTTCGCTTCTATGTTTCAACACAAATGTATAGCTCTGCAAGAAATCTACCCACTTCATATGCCTCTAATTCAATTTACCTTGGCTATTTAGGTACTATAATGCCTAGTGATCAGTATACAAAAAAAATTCCTTTGGCAATAAATAATGCCTCAATTTCTTTAAGTCTTGAACTATTGCATAGCACTCTTGATCATAAATAGAATACTTTTTCTTTGCATCATTCAATTTTTTACTAAAATATGCAATAGGCTTACATTCTTGGCTTAATACAACCCTGATAGCACTGCCACTAGCATCACAATCTAGCTGGAACACTTTTCTAAAATCTGGAAGTGCCAACACAGGCTATTTTGTCACCTTCTTCTTTAGCAATTCAAAACTTCTCGTAGCTACTGCGGTCCATTTGAACTCTTTTCTATCCCCTCTTATTGTATTAGCTAGGGGTGCACATATGCCACTGAAATTCTTAATAAACTTCTTGTAAAAACTAACTAGACCATGAAATGATCTTAACTCAGTAGTAGACCTTGGAGTAGGCCATTCCAAGATGGCTTTTACCTTTTCTAGATCCATTTTGAGACCTTCAAGTGATATAACAAACCCCAAATAGACTAACTCCATTTTTGCAAAGATACACTTCTTCAGATTAATTAACAGTTTCTCTTCCCTTAGCCTTTCAAGGACACTAGGAATATGCAATAAATGTTCTTCCAAAGTCTTGCTGAAAATTAAAATATCATCCAAATAAACAATAAATCTTTTTCCCAAGAACTTCTTAAGTACCTCATTCATGAGCCGCATGAAGGTGCTTGGGGCGTTCATCAATCCAAGGGGCATGACTAACCACTCATAAAGACCCTCCTTGGTCTTGACGGCTATTTTCCACTCATCTCCTTCTTGTATCCATATCTTTATCTTTCCTAGGAATCAAAGAATAACACATACGCTGATGTTTCATGCCATCTAAAAACTTTCTTCCATCAACAAGAAAAATCTTACCACTGCTACATACCTTTTCACCTTCTTTTTTCATGGGCTTCAATTTGTGGTGAACTCCATACTTTGTCGGAGAGTATGTGTTTGCATGTCCATCATGTACTGCATGTCTATCAAACTACCATGGTCTACCCAACAATAGATGGCAAACATCCATTGGAATAACATCACAGGGAACTTCATCATGGAAACTCCCAATTTCTAATTTTACTAAACATTGTTCACTTACCAGGACCTTATGATCATCTTTTACCCAAGCAATCCAATAGGGCTGGGGATGTCTCTCCCTGTTGAGCTTCAGCTTAGAGACCATCTCCTCTGATACCAAGTTATCTATACTACCACCATCAATGATCACGTCACAAAATTTATCCTCACACTTGCATCTGGTATGGAACAAACTATTCCATTGTCCTGGTTCAATCTCACCATGTAGTAGGACCCTTTCATTCACCAAGGTCTCTCCTCTTTCTACATCCTCTAAATGTTATAATTGTGCATCCTCATCGACATGAGCAACCCTAGCTTGGCCCTCAGCTCTCTTATCTATCCTTCCTTATTGTTGAGGGCATTCAAAGCCACGATGACCTTCTTCATTACAATGGAAACAGGTACCATGGAAGCCTCCTCTTCCTTATCCATGTCCTCTACCTCTTCCTCTCTAATTTCCAAAGTCTTGATCATGGGAGTGGTTAAAACCCTCATTCCTCTGATTTTTGCTGGTACCAACATCTTCATTTTTCTTTTGGGTTTCATTTCGGCTTCTAGATGACCTACCACTACCCCTTCCTCCTTGACCGTGTCATCTTTGTCTTCCTTCAAACTTTTTATTTAACTTCTCTTCAACTCGTAGGGAAAACTGGTATGCCTCTTCAATGCTGGTCATTCTTACCAAACTTAATTCCTCTTGGATGCTAGGTCGCAACCCACTGATATAACAAGAAACCTTCTCCTTATTTACTTCTAGATACCCTACTCTAATCAAAAGTTGATAAAAACTCCTCTGTATATTCCTGGACTGATCTTCCTGCTTGCTTTAACCCATGCATCTTCTTGAACAAATCAAGCTCATAGTCCACAGGAATGAACTGCTTCTTCAATTTGTCCACCATGCGATCTGACCTTGTGATCTTCTCCTTTCCTCTTTTGTTTCTTTCCAATTGAACCTCTTGCCACCAGATTTTGGCATGGCCTTTCAGTTTGGCCTTTGCAAACTTAACCCTATCTAGGTCCTTGATATCCTCATACTCAAAGTATTCTTCCAGTTCATTGATCCAATCGATCAACTCATCTGGTTTAATATTTCCTAAAAATATGCCCATTTTAATTGTAGGTCTTTTCCCAAACTTAGTAATGGCCCTAAAAAGCCTTTCCTCTGCCTAATTCAGAACTTCTCCATCAAATTCCCCTTCTAGTCCCATTTCTTCTTCTTCATTGTCATCCTCATTATCATCACTTGCAGCAACATTGGCTCCTCTACGGAGCTCCTCTTGTAATGCCTATACCTACCTTTGGAGGTCTCTAACCTCCTCAAGATTAATAGCTCTGGCCCTTCTGCCATGTTCTCTTCATGGAGGCATCTTCTAACTCAAACCCACAACCACACAGTCCTGGTGCAAATTGCCTCATAGTCGACGCTCTATCTACACACTTAGAAAAACTAACTCTGATACTACTTGATGGGAACACGACCCAAGCACAGAATGGACACAACAGAAAAGAAGAAATTGTATTAACTAGGAAAATAAGCTAGTACAAATAGTACAAAAAAGATAAACTTCAAAACATGCCCTAAGGGCTTACAATAACATTAATTTGGAGATAATTTCTCCTTTCAGTACCTCCTCTCAAACTCCACTCCGAACTGCCTTTTACAATGCCAGAAATCTCCTTAAATAGACCCCAGAGGGTTAAGGACTAGGAATACATTCTAGAAAGTGCTAGTAGGCATCCACTGACCAAATAGAAGGCTCAAAAAGTTGCATTAGAAGTCGACACAAATCTAGAAGAATCCAGAAATAGTAATCAAACTTTTGGGAGACATAAATTTTAAACCATAGCTCCAATTGACGAATCGTTTACATTTTTGGAAAGCTCTCGAAGTGCTCTATAGACCTATGGACCAGCTTCACTCATATCCCATTTTTTAGCCTTTTTTGTAGTCATTTAATTCCCAAAACTTGATTTTGAAGCATTCTTAGGAGGTCTCCAAAACTCAAAAAACTGTAATAACTTTCAAATTGTGGGACCTTTTAACCTGATTCTTTTTTTGGAATGCTCTAAATTACAATTAATTTCATCTAGCCAATTTACACCTTCTAGTTTACCCAAAATGATGGCCCAATTACATACTCTTTTTTTTAAAGATTTACACATATCCCAAGGTGTCCAAATACTCTATCCTAGAACACTGATAGTGGAACTATGAGAGTTGAAACCTTTATTTTACCCAAATGAGTATCCAGAAATGAAAACACATGAAAAAAAAACCTAAGTCTAGGTACATTTTTTTCTTGGGTGACACAAGATTGCCCTTATACCTTGAGATGCTCTTTCATCATGTATCTATGGATGTATGCATGTATACATAGATGCAAACATGTATCTATACATCTATGCATGTATGCTATGTACATATGTATGCATGGATGCATACATACATGTACGTATGTATGATGCATGCATGCATGTGTGTGTCAATACATACATACATACATGCATACATGTATGTTACATACATACATACATGTATGCATACATAGATATACGTATGTATGATGCATGCATGCATGCATATGTGTGCATGCATGTGTGTGCATGCATGTGTGTGTGTCAATACATACATGTATGTATGTATGTATGTATGTGTATGTATGTATGCATGCATGCATGTATACATGCATGCATACATACATACATATACATATGTATGATGCATGCATACATACATACATGTATGTATGTATGCATGCATGCATGCATACATACATATACATATGTATGATGCATGCATACATACATACATGTATGTATGTATGTATGTATGTGTATGTATGTATGCATGCATATATGGATGCATGCATGCATACATACATACATACATATACATATGCGTATGTATGCATACATACATACATACATATACATTTTCATATACATATATGTATGCATACGCATGCATACATACATATATCTATGCATATGCATGCATACATATACATATATACATATATATGTATGCATGCATGTATACATACAGGGAAACATGGATGTACAGATGCATCCATCCATACATGCATGCATGGATGCATACATACATTCATGCATCTATGTATACATGCATATATACATAAATACATGTATGTATGGATGTATGCATGCATGCATGCATACTTGTATACATACATAGATACATGTATATATACATAGATGCATGCATTGTAATGCCCTGCTCGGAGATCCTTGGAAACAAGGATTCAAATCAAACCAAGATATTTTTTTTTACAAGTATGAATGCACAAGACAACATCATACAGGGATCACAAAGATCACAACAGAAGACTTCAACACAATCCAGACAACCAATGAATCTCTGAACGCCACTACCCAACTGACACACCCAAACAAAAGCCAACAACCACCACAACAAGATGAGGGCACAAGAAATGACCACTCATCAACAAAATTCCAAGCGGAGGTAAAATGCAAAATCTCAAAATTTGGCTAAGCCTGAAATCTTGAAGCCCTGAAAATTGGCTAGGTCTGGATTTCTGAAGCCTTGAAATTTTTTAGAATCCATAACTCATCTCTAAGAGGTCTGAAACCTATCTCAAACGATTTGTCGCATATATTAAAATATATCTTAATTTCCAAAAGGGTTTCCAAAACCAACTTTCGAACTTTCATCCGACAAGCCTAGATAACCCCTATTTCTCGCGCAAGAAAGAAATTTGGTCTTGAGTTTTTTTTGAGATCTTTCACCGCTTCACGTGAGAAAGTGTATTCTTTTGTGTGAGGAAGAAACAGTCTTGCACAAGGAAAATACAATTTCACACGACAAAACAAATCAGCATGACACAAAATGCAAATAAAAAGCTAAACAAACAAGGAAATCTCCACATCGGGGAGTACCAGATCCATGTAAATCGAGGAATGAACACTCGAGAGCAATAACAGAAAGGAAAGAGGAAAATCTATCTATATAAACCATAAAAGAAAAGAACATACTGAAATAAACATCGCAATGAACAAAATACATTTTAGAACTAAACAACCAAATAAGTGTGTGGTTCCTTCCAACCGTCAATAGCATCATACGACCATCGTGGGTCCTAGCCATCCCCCGCGCATAACATCCCAAGCCACCGACCAGATCGTCAGTACTGTTGTAATAGGGATGTCACAATTAAAAACATGCACAATATCAGCATAAGAAAATCTAACATGCTAGTGATAATGCATAAAGATAATCCTACAGTAGATAACATCACCTATCACATGCTAAACAACAGTAAGCAACAGATATACTACTAAATCAAATAACATCATATAATCATATGCTAAACATCATGATAAGGGAATGCGTCAAGTAAACTAACATCATCTAAACATGATATACAAGCATCCCAATGAAAGCATAAATCACAAGAAAGTATACTCTGAAACCCGAAGTACCAAGTGAAGACATCTAGCAATGGTCGCACTAGGACAAAAGATTGTCACTGTACATTGATCCCTAGTAGCGGTGAAGGTAGCTATTCCTCGCAACCACATGGCACCCGTAGGTCCACACTCGTCGTGCTAATGGAGATAATGATCCAAAGACAAACACACATAAAGCAACAACCATGGCTAACACACACACCAAGCACTATGATGGCTGCAACCAAGAACCTAAACAATGCAAGAAGTTCAGGTCCTGGTCAGACACTCAATAGGCTACTATGTAGGGACTAACATCATGGAGAGTCACTTGGCATCAAAAAGCCCAAGCTAGGACTTGTGCAGATTCAACATCCCTCAATGGAAAGGCTCTTGCACCCCAAACCTTTTTATTATCTTAAGTTTTATTACTAGTCACACATTTTATTTAATTTTCACTTAATTAAAGCTTCCTTCGCCAACCCTCTGGGCACAATGATCACCAGGCTTTGAGGTAGAAGCCCCCTCCATATGCTACCCTAAACTACCCATGCTCATCCTATGACAAGTGCCCATGGGCATGCATACTCCCATCCCAACCCCAATGATCATAACTTCTGAAAAATCCACGGAAGATCAGGCCTCACAAGTCACCCAACAAATGTACATGCACGTACTCGTGTGTGGTCCACCACCATCATGAAGATCATAACACAAGGATAGGAATGAGAACACAATGCAAAGAAAATACCTAACTAAAAGCAACATGGGAAGGATGGATTCTACACGAATCTCAAAGCCAATAAAATCATACATCATGAAATCACTCAACCAGCCTCAATCTGAGAGTATGGATTCTACACAAATCTGAATGATGTAACAAGACCAATCATCATGAACTCACTCAACCGGCCTCAATCTGAGAGTATGGATTCTACATGAATCCTAGTGTTCACAAAACAAAAGCAAAGGTCCAAAAAAAACCATAACAGGTGTAAAATCACTCAACCGAACACAACGTCAGGAGTACAGATGCAACATGCATCCCAATGCAACATAAAAGTGCAAAAGTGGTCTGACTGATATCCAAACAGATCATCAAGGTCCACAACCCACATTGTGCCAAGAAAACTTGAGAAAATAGGGCGGCATGCAAAACGAGGTAAAAATCTCAAAAATTTGAAAAACTTCAAAATTAAAACCCATTTGGCCTTTGGGTTCAAAAACCCCAAAAATCCAAAAATAAATGGAATCGGACACCGTATTAAAAAACGGCCAGCATAATGGCATAAAATTCCAAACCCTCATCCCAAAAAATAGGGAATTATTCATACCCACCCAACCAGGTAGAACTAGCATACAGAAATGGAGGGGAACACTAGTTCTCAGCCTCCAAACAAATAGCTACCAAAAACAGAAGCAGAAACGGAGTAGAAACAATAAAATGGGAAAGCCCTACCTCACTGCCAAAAGGGCAAAATGGGAATCTGAACCATAAAATAAATATCTCACAGAAGTAGCTAAAAATCATGGCAATCCAAGGTTTCCTCGAGCTGGATCCAACGAGCCCAACCTCGTGATGATCCCACGCCCGTAGCTCCCACAATGAACAAAATAGTAAATCCTCATGAAGAGGATTTTGAGTTTTACTATCCAACTTTCCAATTCAAAAGTGAGAAGTGAGGAATTAAATTTCTTTTGGATACTTATTCACTTTTCGGGTGAATAATCGATTAGGGCATTTAACCAGCCAATCTAGTTAAACCCTGAAT
This sequence comes from Cupressus sempervirens, assembly GCA_028749045.1. Taxonomy (NCBI): domain Eukaryota; kingdom Viridiplantae; phylum Streptophyta; class Pinopsida; order Cupressales; family Cupressaceae; genus Cupressus; species Cupressus sempervirens. The sequence goes on from CM053790.1 coordinate 416,031,581, forward strand.
TGACCCAAACAAAAATAGGCTATTCCTATAAATAGGAATTCATTTATGGAAAAGCTGCCAGAAATTAAAATAAAACAATTAAAAAGCCCAAAAACCTAAAAACACATAAATCTCCTTAAACAAATTTCACAATAATGCAAACCTCTAAATGCACAGACACGCTTACTGGTCTAATCACATAATGCAAATGAGTTTGGATTTAGTAATCACTGAAAGGTTTTAAATTAAACATTTAATTAGGATACATCGACCATACAAGGATGACATTGGTAAAATATGAAAGGCTGAATCACTAACTCCATGTGCCACTGCCAAGGATATAAATCATGCACACTAAACAACACGATCAAGTGCAATTGCATATAATAACATAGCCGAAGCTATAAATGCATTAAATCACCTAATTTAACCATTTATTTAATTATATTAAAATAATCTATTTACATCACGCACATTCACATAAAGCATAACAACGTAGGAATGAAGTAAATAACCATAGCATTAAATCCATCACATAACATAATTAGAGGTATGTCCAAAAACCAAATAACCAGATATCATCATAAAACACACTATCATCTCAAAATGGCATCATCATGCAATATGATTAACTGAATAGCATAGTAGTCTAATAGCTATGATACTGGAATCAAAGAGTAACATTTGACACTTAGGTCATCTCAAATGTAAAACATCACATAAGAACAGATATCTCTCAGATCAAAATAAAACAAGGTAAATGTCCGCAGCACATAACCAAATAATCCAACAAGAACAATCCATTCTAATTACTTAAGCATTTAATAAAGATTGATTACTTTTCATTAAAAGGAATTTAAAACACATAAGCAAACACAGTCGTAAACATGACTAACCACTACTACAAGAACCTAGTCCAGTGTAGCATGGTAAAAGAACATAGTGCAATCTCTGCACACATCTCATGGTAATCACGGAACAACTTCATGATACCATGTCAATCCTGGTAACCACTGGCACAAACCTCAATGAACCAAACATCACATCATAATCTCAAAGATTAGACAAAAGCATAATCAACGCAACTGATAAAAAAACATAAATCCAAACACCTCAACAGTGTAGACCACTTAGGGTCATAATCATGATCCATCACAACAAAAGATCAGCAAGGGTGCATCCATCAGGATGACTTACAAAAGTCAAATGGGAGAGGCACTACATGCATGCATGCATGCATATGCAATATGTATGTATACATAGATACATGTATGTATGGATGGATGCATTTATACATGTATACATACATATTGCATACATAGATATATCTATGCATGCATGCATGTATAAATAGATATATATATATATATATGTATGTATACATGCATGCATATCTATGGATGTATGCAATATATACATAGATATATGTATGTATGGATGCATACATACATACATACATACATGTATACATGTATATATCTTGTATATATGCATATGCATGTATGCATGCATCTATGCATACATGCATACATACATGTTTACATGTATGTATGGATGTATATATATGCATGCATACATATATTTGTATGAATACATCCATCTATGCATGCATGGATGCATACATCTATAAATCTATGTATATATATAGATGCATACATATATATATGCATGCATGCATGTATACATATATATAATGTATACATGTATATATGTATATATGTATGCATGCTTGGATAGATACATGTATGTATGGATGCATGCATATGCATAGAGTCATATGTACATGCATGCATCTATGTATGTATGCCTGTATGCATAGATGCATAAATGCATGCATGTATGTATGCATGAATGCATGCACACATACATAAATGTATACATGAATATATCTTGTATGTATGCATGCATCCATGCATGCATGCATACATAACTAGATGCATGCATGTATGTATGCATCCATGCATATGCATGCATGTATTTGCATACATCCATGCATGCATACATACATCCATGCATCTATCCATACATGCATGCATCTACATCCATGCATGCATGCATGCATATGTCTATATCCATGCATACATGCATATATACATAGATGCATGCAAGTATTTAAGCATCCATGCATATGCATGCATGGATGCATAATGTATGCATCTACGCATGTATCTATGTCATACATAGATGCATGCATGTATTTATGCATCTATTGCATGCTTGGATGCAACCATCCATGCATGCATCCATGCATGTATCTATGTCATAAATAGATAGATGCATGTATGGATGCATACATACATGCATGCATCTATGTGTGTATGGATGCATGCATGTATGCATGCATCTATGTATATATGCATAGATGCATGCATGTATAGGTGCATGTATACATGCATATGCATACATACAAGATATATACATATATACATGTATGTATGTATGTATGCATCCATGCATACATACATGCATGCATGTATGGATGCATGGATAGAAACATTTATGTATGGATGGATGCATGCATCCATAGATACATATATCTATGTATACATTGCATACATACATAGATATATCTATGCATGCATGCATGAATTCATAGATATATATATATGTATGTATGTATGTATGTATGTATGTATGTATGTACACATAGATGCATGGATGGATGTATGCATCCATGCATGCATGTAAGTATACATGCATATATGCATATGCATACATACAAGATATATACATGTATATATGTATGTATATATTCATCCATACATACATATATCTATGTATACATTGCATAGATACATAGATATGCATGCATGCATGCATAGATATATATATATCTATATATACATGCATGCATGCATACATATATCTATGTATGCAATATGTATGAATACATGCATGTGTGCGTGTCAATACATACATACATATATACATGTATGTATGTGTGTGTATGTATGTATGCTTACATATATATACATACATACATATAGATATGTATGATGCATGCATATATGGATGCATGAATGCATACATACATATATGTATGCAATATACATACACACATGTATGTATGTATGTGTATGTATGTATGGATGCATGTATGTATGCATGCATGCATACATACATAGACATATATATGATGCATTTATAAATACATACATGTATGCATATGCATGCATACATACATATTGATGGGGACACAACTCAAGAATAGAATGGACACAATAGAAAAGGAAAATTATATTAACTTATAAAATAAGCTAGTACAAATAGTACAGAGAAAATAAACTTTAGAACATGCCCTAAGGGCTTACAATAGCATAAATCTGGAGAATATTTCTCCTTTTGGCACCTCCTCTCAAACTCCACTCTGAACTGCCTTTTACAATGCCAGCAATCTCCTTAAATAGACCCCGGAGGGTTAAGGACTAGGAGTACATTTTAGAAAGTGCTAGTAGGCATCCACCGACAAAATAGAAGGTTCCAAAAGCTGTATTAGAAGTCGGTGCAAATCTAGAAGAATCCAGAAATAGTAGCCGAACTTTTGGGAGGCATAACTTTTGAACCTTCTATTTTGTCGGTGGATGCCTACTAGCACTTTCTAGAATGTACTCCTAGTCCTCAACCCTCTAGGGTCTATTTAAGGAGATTTCTGACATTGTAAAAGGTAGTTCAGAGTGGAGTTTGACAGGAGGTGCTAAAAGGAGAAATATTCTCCAGATTTATGCTATTGTAAGCCCTTAGGGCATGTTCTAAAGTTTATTTTCTCTGTACTATTTTTACTAGCTTATTTTTTCAGTTAATATATTTTTCCTTTCTTTTGGTTCCATTCTGTTCTTGGGTTGTGTCTCCATCAGCATGCATGGCTACATACATCCATACATGTATGTATGTATATAGATGCATACATATATATATGTATCTATGATGCATGCATGCATGCATACATATACATATACATATTCATATACATATATGTACGCATATGCATGCATACATACATATATCTATGCATATGCATGCATGCATACAAACATATACGTATATATGATGCATGCATACATACATACATATACATATACATATGCATGCATGCATACATACATATACATATACATATAAATACATATACATATGCATGCATACATACATATACATATACATATTCATATACATATATGTATGCATATGCATGCATACATATACATATATGTATAGACATATATATGTATGCATGCATGTACACATACATGGATACATGGATGTACGGATGCATCCGTCTATACATGCATGCATGCATCTATGTATACATACATGTATCTATGTATGTATACATGTATGCATGCATGCATGCATACATACATATACATATACATATGCATGCATACATACATATGTATGCATATGCATGCATACATACATATATTTATGCATATGCATGCATACATATACATACATATATATATATATATATATATATATATATATATATATATATATATATATATACATATATATGTATGCATGCATGTATACATACATGGATACATGGATGTACGGATGCATCCGTCCATACATGCATGCATGGATGCATACATACATCCATGCATCTATGTATGGATGTATGCATGCATGCATGCATACATGTATACATACATAGATATAAGAATATATACTTAGATGCATGCATGCATATGCAATATGTATGTATACATAGATACATGTATGTATGGATGGATGCATTCATACATGTATACATACATATTGCATACATAGATATATACATATATCTATGTATACATTTCATACATACATAGATATATCTATGCATGCATGCATGTATACAAAGATATATAAATTTATGTATGCATGCGTGCATATCTATGGATGTATGAAATATATACATAGATATATGTATGTGTTCATGGATACATAAATACATACATGTATGCATCTATGCATCCATGGATGCATAGTTCCATGCATGCATCTATGTATACATGCATACATACATGTATACATGGATGTATATATATGCATGCATACATATATGTGTATCGATGCATACATCCATACATGTATGTATGTATATAGATGCATACATATATATGTATGCAATGTATACATAGATATATGTATGTATGGATGCATGCATTCATGCATCCATACACACATATATATATGCATCCATTGCATATGCATAGATATGCATGCATGCATACATACATATATATATCTATGTATACATGCATGCATGCATAGATATATCTATGTATGTATGCAATGTATACATAGATATATGTATGTATGGATGCATGACTGCATATATGTATTTATGTATACATGTACGCATGCGTCCATCCATACATACATGTATCTATCCATGCATGCATACATACATACATGTATATATATGCATATGCATCTATGCATACATGCATACATACATAGATGCATGCATGTACGTATGACTCTATGCATATGCATGCATCCATACATAAATGTATCTATGTATGTATACATGTATGCAGGGACCCATCCATACATACATGTATCTATCCAAGCATGCATAAATGCATGCATACATTCATACATGCATGTATACATGTATATATCTTGTATGTATGTATATGCATGTATGCATGCATCTATCCATGCATGCATGCAAACATACATAGATGCACGCATGTATGTATGCATCCATGCATATGCATGCATGTATTTGCATACATCCATGCATGTATACATACATACATGTATACATATATATATCTTGTATGTATGCATATGCATGTATGGATGCAAACATACATCCATGCATCTATCCATGCATGCATGCATCTACATCCATGCATACATGCATATATACATAGATGCATGTAGGTATTTAAGCATCAATGCATATGCATGCATGCATGCATAATGTATGCATCTATGCATGTATCTATGTCGTACATAGATGCATGCATGTATTTATGCATCCATGCATGTATCTATGTCATAAATAGATACATGTATGTATGGATGCATGCATATGCATGGATGCATACATACATGCATGCATCTATGTATGTATGCATGTATGCATAGATGCATGCATGGATAGATGCATCCATACATGCATATGCATACATACAAGATATATACATGTATACATGTATGTATGCGTTCATGCATGCATACATGCATGCATGGATAGATACATGTATGTATGAATGGATGCATGCATACATGTAATTATACATAGATACATGTATGTATGGATGCATGAATGCATGCATCCATACATCTATATAGTCATGCATCCATACATACATATATCTATGTATACATTGCATACATACATACATATATCTATGCATACATGCATGTATCCATAGATATATATATATATATGTATGGATGTATCCATGCATATCTATGCATATGCAAAGTATACATAGATATATATATGTATGTATGCATGCATTCATATCTATGTATGTATACAATGTATACATAGATATATATATTTATGTATGCAATGTAAACATAGATATATGTATGTATGGATGTAGGCATGCATACATACATATATATTTATGCATCTATATGCATATATACATGCATGAATATATGCATAGATGAATGCATGTATGTATGCATCCATACATATATATGTATGCATGCATATACCTACATACATACATACATGTATGTATGCATGTATACATAGATGCATGGATGGATGTATGCATCCATGCATGCATAGGTGCATGCATATGCATACATACAATATATATAAAGATATACATGTATGTATGTATGCATCCATACATACATATATCTATGTATATATTGCATACATACATAGATATCCATGCATGCATGCATACATATATATATCTATGAATATATGTATGATGCATGCATGCATGCATGTGTGTGTATCAATACATACATACATACATACATACATGTATGTATGTATGTGTATGTATGTATGTGTGTGTATGCATGCATGCATGCATGCATACATATACGTATATATGATGCATGCATACATACATACATATACATATACATATGCATGCATACATACATACATATACATATACATATACATATACATACATATACATATGCATGCATACATACATATACATATTCATATACATATATGTATGCATATGCATGCATACATACATATATCTATGCATATGAATGCATACATATACATATATGTATATACTTATATATGTATGCATGCATGTATACATACATGGATACATGGATGTACGGATGCATCCATCCATACATGCATGCATGGATGCATACATACATCCATGCATCTATGAATACATCCATACATACATCAATACATGTATGGATGGATGTATGCATGCATGCATGCATACATGTATACATACATAGATACATGTATGTATACATAGATGCATGCATGCATGCATGCATATGCAATATGTATGTATACATAGATACATGTATGTATGTATGGATGTATTCATACATGTATACATACATATTGCATACATAGATATATCTATGCATGCATGCATGTATACATATATATATATATATGTATGTATGCATGCGTGCATATCTATGGATGTATGCAATATATACATAGATATATGTATGTATGGATGCATACATACATACATATATGTATACATGTATATATCATGTATGTATGCATACATGCATGCATGCATTTATGCATCCATGGATGCATACATCCATGCATGCATCTATGTATACATGCATACATACACATGTATGTATGGATGTATATATATGCATGCATACATATATGTGTATGGATGTATACATACATGCATGCATGGATGCATACATCCATACATGTATGTATGTATATAGATGCATACATATATATGTATGCATGCATGCATCAATACATACATATGTCTATGTATACATTGCATGTATACATACATATATCTATGTATGTATGCAATGTATACATAAAAATATGTATGTATGAATGCATGCATGCATCCATACACAGATATATATGCATCCATTGCATATGCATAGGTATGCATGCATGTATACATAGATATATATATCTATGTATACATGCATGCATGCATAGATATATCTATGTATGTATGCAATGTATACATAGATATATGTATGTATGGATGCATGACTGTATACATGTATTTATGTATACATGTATGCATGCGTCCATCCATACATACATGTATCTATCCATGCATGCATACATGCATGCATGTATGTATACATATATAAATGTATATATCTTGTATGCATGCATCTATCCATGCATTCATATGCATGTATGCATGCATTCATATGCATGTATGCATGCATACATGCATGCATGCATGCATGCATCTATGCATACATGCATACATACATAGATTCATGCATGTACGTATGACTCCATGCATATGCATGCATCCATACATACATGTATTGATGTATGTATACATTTATGCATGCATCAATCCATACATACATGTATCTATCCAAGCATGCATAAATGCATGTATGGATGCATGGATGCATGCATACATACATACATGTATACATGTATATATATTGTATGTATGCATATGCATGCATCTATCCATGGATGCATGCATACATACATAGATGCATGCATGCATGTATGCATCCATGCATATCCATGCATGGATGGATGTATGCATACAGACATCCATGCAATCATACATACATACATGTATACATGTATATATCTAGTGTGTATGCATATGCATATATGCATGCATCCATCTATCCATGCATCTATCCATGCATGCATATGCATGCATGGATGCATACATGCATCTACATCCATGCATGCATGCATCTACATCCTTGCATACATGCATATATACATAGATGCATGCAAGTATAAAAGCATCCATGCATATGCATGCATGGATGCATAATGTATGCATCTATGCATGTATCTATGTCATACATAGATCCATGCATGTATTTATGCTTCCATGCATATGCATGCATCTATGCATGCTTGGATGCATCCATGCATGCATGTATCTATGTCATAAATAGATACATGTATGTATGAATGCATGCATATGCATGGATGCATCCATACATGCATGCATCTATGTATGTATGCATGTATGCATAGATGCATGCATGGATAGATGCATGCATACATGCAAGATATATACATGTATACATGTATGTATGTATGTATGCATCCATGCATGCATGGACAGATACATGTATGTATGGATGGATGCATGCATACATCTATGTATGCATAGATACATGTATGTATGGATGCATGGATGCATGCATCCATACATCTATGCAGTCATGCATCCATACACACATATATCTATGCATACATTCCATACATACATAGATATATCTATGGATACATGCATGTCTCCATATATATATGTGTGTGTGTGTGTGTACATGCATATCTATGTAGATGCAATGTATATATATATATATATATATATATATATATATATATATATATATATATATATATATATATATATGCATGCATATCTATGTATGTATACAATGTATACATAGATATATCTATTTATGTATGCAATGTAAACATAGATATATGTATGTATGAATGTAGGCATGCATACATACATATATATGTATGCATCTATATGCATATATACATGTATGGATATATGCATAGATGTATGCATGTATGTATGCATCCATGCATATATATGCATACATACATACATGTATACATGTATGTATGCATGTATGCATAGATGCATCCATGCATGCATGTATGTATGCATGCATACATGCATATGCATACATACAAGATATATACATGTATGTATGTATATATGTATGCATCCATGCATACATATATCTATGTATATATTGCATACATACATAGATATACATGCATGCATACATATATATATATATCTATCTATCTATACATGCATGGATGCATAGATATATGTATATATCTATGTATACAATATGTATGTATACATGCGTGTGTGTCAATGCATACAAGATACATGCATACATGGATGTATGTATCTATACATACATACACATCCATACATACATGTATGCATACATACATAAACGTATCTATGATGCATGCACGCATTCATGTGTGTGTATCAATACATACATACATACATACATGTATGTATGTGTATGTATGTATGCATGCATGCATACATACATATGCATATATATGATGTATTTATACATACATATATGTATGCTTATGCATGCATACATACATATACACATATATATATACATATACATATATGTATGCATATGCATGCATACATATATATATATATATATATATATATATATATATATATATATATATATATATATATGCATGTATACATACATTTATATAGGTATTTATACATAGATACATGTATGTATGGATGGATGCATTCATACATGTATACATACATATATACATACATATTGCATACATAGATATATACATATATCTATGTATACATTGCATACATATGTAGATATATCTATGCATGCATGCATGTATACATAGATATCTGGATGTATGTATGCATTAGATACATAGATATATGTATGTATGGATGCATACATACATAAATACATGTATACATGTATATATCTTGTATCTATGCATATGCATGTATGCATGCATCCATGCATGTGTCTATGTATACATGTATACATACATGTATACATGCATGTATGTATGTATATATATGCATGCATACATATATATGTATGGATGCATACATGCATGTGTGGATGCATACATCCATACATGTATGTATGTATATAGATGCATACATATATATGTATGTATTCATGCATGCATGCATACATACATATATCTATATACACATACATATATCTATGTATCCATTGCATACGTACATAGATATATCTATGTATACATGCATGCATGCGTAGATATATCTATGTATGTATGCAATGTATACATAAATACATGTAGGCATGCATCCATACATACATAAATCTATGTATACATTGTATATGCATAGATATGCATGCATGCATGCATACATACATACATACATACATACATACATACATACATACATACATATATATATATATATATATATATATATATAGACATGCATGCATAGATATATCTATGTATGTATGCAATTGATGAAGGGCATGCTTTGCTACCACTAACAAAGTTATGCTCTGATACCACTGATGACGGGCATGCCACCCGTACCAACTCACAACCAAAAAATGCAAAAATATGGAGACAAAGAGATGACAAAAATTCTTTGTAAAGCATCCATTAATACTTGAAATTCATTAGAAGAGATTACATTCGAAGAGCTTCTACTTGAAGAGCTTACACTTGAAGAGCTTCCTCGAGAGCTTCCCTACAAGAAATTACACTTGAAGAGCTTCTCCTTGAGCTTCATTACAAATGAACATAAGTCTTCCTTAAATAGGCACTTACACCCCAAGGCATGATTTATCTACAACATTCTATAATTTTCACAACCTTCTACAATATCCACAACCTTCTAGAATTTCCAGCTAAATACAACTAAGCACCACCATGTGGCCCAATTACAAAATTAAATTTACTTTATGGATCACAACAAATATTAAATGCATGATTTAAAGAACTTTCCACAAACTTCTAAGATGCCACCTACACACCTCGATTAATGGAATAACAACTATTTTTCCTATTTATGCCACTCATGCACCTCGAAAATAGAATTTCCTTTTTTTCTCATTTTTTCCTATTTTATTTTTTAAAATTATTTTTCCTTCTATTTTCGTCACTTTCTCTCTCCTCCAAATTTTTTTTTTCTCCTTTTATTTTTTTATTTTTTTCTAATAATTTAATTTTCCTATGCAAGATGCTCCTAGATCAGACTCCCTTGGTAGATAGAAAAGTGTGTCCCACACTTTCACACCAAGAGAAAGATATAGAACCATCTTCATCTTCACCACAAGCTTCCACCTCAATAGGGACAAGAAAAGCAACATGCAAATCTTCCACACATTTTTCTTTTTGCTGATGCATGATGCTCTTGCATCCGACTCCCATGGTAGGAAAAATTTTGTGAATATGGATTCACAAAATGAAGTAGCCACTGTTGACATTTTTCTTTTTTCTCTTCCTCCAACAAATAGATAGAACAAGTATCTGGTGCTGATATATTTCCTTCTTTCTTCTTTTCCAACACCTAGCTGGAACAACTATTTGCTGCTGAAAATGCTCCTTCGCAATGAACTCTATCCAAGTATAAATCTCATCCTCTTCCAATCTTGTTGAATTAATCACACCTGTAATAAACCTAACAATACCATACCAATCTTTCTTTTCCTACCATACATGACTAACAAGATCCTCAAGCAAACCATCATTAATATCTTTCAAACTCATCTCAAAGGAAACATCCCATGAGTCATAGAAAATTTACTATTTGACATATTCATCTTCACTTGCCGCTTTCATCTCATCAACAATGCATGTAACTGCTTCTCCACTTGCTTGATCTCCAACGAAGGCACTATAATTTTCCTCCATTGCTGCAATCTTCAAATCTTCTTGATCTACTTCAGGTTCATAAATCTTGCCATCTTCATGCTCTTCTTCAGCTTTAGGTTCGCAAATAATTTCCTCTTCATCCTCTTGCTCTTCTTTTGTACCACATGTCTGATACTCCACTAGATCTTCTATATTTTTCGCATCTAAGAAATTATCAACATCCCTTTTTTGGTAATGTGCTCTTCATTTTTGCAACTCAGCTTCTAATTCATTCACTTGCTTCTGCAAATCAACTAGCAATGCTTCTTGATTTCTTGCCCTAATTTTCTCAAGTCAAGGAATCCTTAGAATCCATCCAATCAAAAAAGTCATCTTCTTTGTTCTCTTCTCCATCATCAAGTCTTCAGAAGACAAATCTCATCCAAAACAAGAACCTCATGCAAACTACCTCATAGTATGCAATTGATGAAGGGCATGCTTTGCTACCACTAACAAACGTATGCTCTGATACCACTGATGACGAGCATGCCACCCGTACCAACTCAAAACCAAAAAATGCAACAAGATGCAGATAGAGAGATGACGAAAATGCTTCATAAAGCATCCATTAGTACTTGAAATTCATTAGAAGAGATTACATTCGAAGAGTTTCTACTTGAAGAGCTTACACTTGAAGAGCTTCCTCGAGAGCTTCCCTACAAGAGATTACACTTGAAGAGCTTCTCCTTGAGCTTCATTAAAAATGAACATAAGCCTTCCTTAAATAGGCACTTACACCCCAAGGCATGATTTATCCACA